>CM064511.1:17329584-18033400 GCA_032716605.1 Paralithodes platypus | reverse complement strand
GCCTGCTATCGCTCACATTCCTAATATACCTACTCCACCCTTACCTAATCTGCCAAAAACCACACTTCTCCTGAGCATGACAGCTTACCTATTCCTCCTCCCTCCAAAAACGTTTTGCCAGACCTATTACTTACGCAAGCAAACTTAAAACCTTCTACTACTTCAGTTTCTCCCTCCATCTCTAAAGCATCTTCACGACCTCTTCCTCCTTTTTCACACCCCCTTCCCCGCCACTTTTACACACAAAACCAACAGTTCGTACCTCTCAATTACATCGCATTAAACCCAGCACTGGTCTAGAAAAGTTTCACCATTACCCAGTTCATCCTTATCACCAATCACCATCACCCGAACCTCGTGTGACTCCAACATCACTAATCCCTCTCATTCTTAATCCTCCCTATATCAAAATCTGGTCGACTTGTGAAGCCACCATCAACGATGGGCGCCGTCCTTCAGGCCTACCTACGCAAGGAAGGGGGCCCCCCCAAAACTACCTCGCCTACGCAAAGAGGATTCCCCAATTACACCTATGGGACGAGGGTCAAACCTCATCCCCTGGGACCCGACGAACATCCACAGCCCATCAACCCCTTCACCCACGCACTCACTCCACAGGACCTCCAGCCACCACACACTCCTCCTGCTAACCAACCACCCTGCAGGCCACTGCCGCGTCTACTTCGACCTCACACCACAGCCATGAATGAAAATTAACACAGTGTGCTCCTTTTCGGATGGCCCTAACCCAATTACTGTGATGAAAACCCCCCAAACAGGATGGTACAAAAAGCCTCCTAATCAAAACGGTCCACTGCACATACACATCGGACATGGACAATCTCTACCTCTGCTGATGTTGCGACCACCATGTCGGCTGTTGACGTTGCAGCACGTAAACCCGTTCTCAGACCAAAACAACTCCACCATCAGGACCTACATTCTGGAAAATCGAATGGTCGCGACTTTTTCTTCGGACGAATGTGGTGAAGTGATGGGGTTGGATAGAACGGAGTTGGGCAAACACCTGTAGGAGTTGCCAAGACCTACAGGTGAGTAGGAAGGACAAAAGAAGCAAGACCTAAACAACCAAGGGCCCACCACCTCCATTACCAGTTTCTTCATGTATTGGGGTGGGAGGAGAAAAACGGAAAACAGAGGAGTACCCCATTTTACCTGGTCATTCCCGTTTTTTTACTAACAAGGGAAGACGGGTCAACCTAGGTCAGTCACCCTTACTACCAAAAATGGGAGTGTTCAGCCAATCACTATCTCAGGTTTTCAAACCCTCCCCACCAATCTACACACACTTCATTTGCACTAAGGCAGCCAGATTTGCAGTACACCGAGCAAATGTTTATGGCAAAATTCCCATCAAAGGACTTGAGTGCTACCGACATACGTGGGGATATTAGGGATCTACACTGCCAAGACTGTTACGAAGAACTCTGGATCAGCCCAGGAACATAGAGAAGACAAGAGTAAGTCATGGCTTCACAAAACTCTCAATTATAGTAAAATCACAAGAAATGTCTATTACATCCTTCCTAGACTTAGTATCCTCGCCCAGGAGTATTAAATATAATACTTTAAATAAAGTAGACGTGCCATTTTGACCAACAATCAAAAAACACGGCCATACCCAACTACTGCGATGGGTCACCATTATCACTACTAGTCACTATCACCCTTACTATCAATCAACAATGACTAATATTATAGGTCATGCACTACTCTTACCATCATCACTACTACTCTCATCATCACTTACTACTGTTCATCATCCACCCACACACTTTCACCATCATCACTACTTACCCATCACCTATCCATCACTACTACTGTCCACCCTCGTCGCACTCCCATCATTCAATAATGTCACTCATTTATCACTACAAGCTATCATCATTACTTGTCACCCTCATCACTACTATTATGACCATCATCACTACTACTTCGTACGTTTTCCCCCCCACCATCATATGCAATTTCTGTCCTTATCACTCTCTACCATCATCCCCCCCCCCCCCCCCCCCCCCCCCCCCACCCCCCCCCCCCCCCCCCCCATCACCTGTCTGTCATCATCACTACAACTACAACCCTCAATCACTACTATTATCACCATTATTCATACAATTACCATCACCACCCATATTATCACCAATATCACCTAACTATTACCATCATCCCCATTACTTACCATCAATTCTAATGTCAAACTAAACAAACTTAACCTAACAAATGCCGGGCGAGAGGTTTTTGCCCCCAGCACACGAAGGCGTTCTGTGTGTGAGCCGCTACGGGGCACACCACATAGCCAGGGTGGGGGGGGGGGGGGGGGAGAGGGCCCCCTGTGGTGGCGGGGGGGCCAAGGGAACCATATTTTGGATCTAAAATGATAACGCTTGCACAAATTCCAAAACATCTTTTTTGACTGACGTTCGACAGGCACCCAACAAATGTTTGTGTGAAAATGTGTTAAAGATCCGTGAAACGGTCTAGCAGGAGGTTTCGGGACAGACGGACAGAAGACGACGGACGACGACAGACAAAATTTTTTGCCAGTGGTATCACTATACGGGGGGGCGATACCACCCCCCCCCCCCCCCTCCGACAACTCTGCTTACGCAGAGTTGTGTGTGTGTATCTGCCCCGTAGGGGCACATGACACACACAGGGAATAGGTACAGGGTGGGGGGGTGGGGGTCCTGAATGGGTGGGGCGGGGCGGAGGAGGAAACTATTTTTTTTCCTAAGATCATAACTATTGCACAAATTTACAAAAAAAAAAACTTACCTTCGAATTCATACACACGAAGGTTCGTGTGAAGTTTGGTGAAAATCCGTCAAACGGTCTAGCGAGGAGTTCTAGGTACGGACAGACAGGACAGACAAGGACAGACGGACAAACAGACTGACAGACATTTTCGGTTAGCATGTACCACTATACGGGGGGCGATACCACTCTGCTTACGCAGAGTTGATGAGTAGGTACCAAATGATAACTACCAGGATTTTTAAGCTAAGTATTTACTTGACTATTGTTGTCAGAACGATCCACTATATCGCTTTACCATTGAATTACTATAAGTTGAAACTAAGGAAATATCTGAACATGTACTCAACGAAATTGTTGAGGAAGTAAGCATTCCACCTCGGTAATGTTCTTAAGACTGAGAAGTCCGGAGCATCTAACTGAAAGTGGCAACTGCATTCCCCTCCCCCTCGAGCCTACAACGAGCCCTGTTGTGTGCCTCCGATGTCTGGACGTGGGATTCCTGACGGTGCGAAACAGCCCTGAAATCTGGCCCAGGCAAACCTACGCTCTACGTCGACCAGAACTTGCTCTCGAACCTCAACCCCCCAGCTCCCCCTAAGTGTCTCTGAGCATCTTACGTTGTGATTATTGATGTGAAGGTAAGGTAAAATATGTGAACATTCATTGGTAATCCTGTGTAGATCTGTGTCTAAGATCCTTTATTAGCTGCATATGCATTAATCCTTCAGAAACCAGATTAAACCTTGTGTAGATCTGTGCCCAAGATCTAGTGTTAACCTCTACTAAGTTCATAAAAATTCTACGCATACGTTACATAATAGTGTAAATTCATAATCAAGCCGAATACTCACAGATTTTCCTTGTGTATGTCCATTCTATTTATGTATGTGCCAAGTTGAAGCTGAAGTGTATACTGTGAATTGATTCCCTTCTACATCCTCACTTTTACCTAGAACCAACGCCCAATTTCATATATATTTAAACTCAGTTCCCCCCTATTATGCCTTATTTTGTTGTACGTTAATAATATAATTTGTGAATAACGTATTAGTTTATTCTATTATGAAATGGATAATTTTGATCCTGCTCGTCTAGGAATTCTAGTTCTGTGTAGATCTATTGTCTAATTATTTCACCAACTCGAATACAACGCCAATTGTTCTGTATTCCATATAGGAATCTGTTAACCAGTTCAGATCTCCTTCATACCTTATCAGGTATTTCCATCTAAATGAAAATTCGTTGTGTACGCCATATTTAGCTTGTCACTACTCGTATACACTAATTTGTTGATGCGTTCTCTAATCTACTGTAATCAAACTATTGCCTGATTCAGTTAGGTTAGCTTCAACCTTTGAGTATACTTCAGGAGATGTAAATAATTAAATCTGAATTCCTCGAACCGTGAGATTATCTTTGCATATAAGAGTTAATTAATAGCATGCTCATGAGATAAATGCTCTCCTATTAATTTAAGTACATCATTAATTGTAAAAATAATTTACCTCCCCTCTCCTTTGAACTTTAATTTATTCCTCCCCTTAGTCAGAATAATATCGCACTAACTACATCTATTATTTTGATCATCGCAGTCAAATATATGACTTGAAGTGACCTACCTAACCCAAACTAATCTGTGCGCGTTAAGGTAGGTTCACACATAGGCGAGTCGGGAGCGCGAGGCCAACGCGAGTCACACTCGCCGCATATCGCCGTTGATGGAGCCCGAACCCAACGCGAGTAGCAGCTGATGCGAGTAAACACGCATATAACACGAATATTGCTGAACCAACTGCTTTAGGTCATTTAGGATAGAAAAGACGTAGGCTTGTTCACCAAGTTGGTCAGCAGAATTAGAGGAGAGCCATTGGTGGTGATGAACGTTGAAATCTCCTAAAATGGTGATTCAGAGAAAGGAGAAATGGCTAGAATGTGTTCCACTTTAGAGTTTAGATAATCAAACAATTGGGGAAGTCGGTGGAGTTAGAGGAAAGACAGATATCACATAAATATTTAGTATGAGAATGACAGGAAAGTTTGAGCCATAAAGTGGAGAATTCAGAGGCGCCAAAATCGGAAATACGAGAGCAAGTGAGTTTGTTGTGCACGTATGCGCAACATCCACCTTTGGCTTTGAAACTAGGATATAGAAAAGTAGGAGGCTACAGAGAAGATGATGCTGGCAGTTGCGTCAGACACCTGAGTTTCACTCCCACTAACTATGTCCGCCTTTGCTTGGATCGAACCAAGGTCAAGCAGATTCACACGTGAGCGTGCTTGCCACTCCCGTGGCTCCACTGCTGAATGAAATTATCAAGCAATAGCCTCAATAAAATGTGTGATGGTAGCCAAAACAATAAAGGAGAACCATGGTCGGGAGGTTCATGGTCGATGCATGAACTATTACCAGGATATTATATGCGATTGTTGTTACAGGAATGAATGGAGGAAGTTTGTTAGGAAGAACATATGAAGGTATTTGTAACCTTTTAATTGACACCACCTGGAAGGTCATCATCCCCGAAAATGTGAAGACTTGTTGTGGAAGTGCATATCATCTGCGGTGAAGTCAATAATATTGAGGCTTGGTGAATGTTGTTCCGAATGTTAAAATACTTGCTGTGGAAGGTGTTTATTGTATTAATTTTCTCCCCGTCATCATTGTTCGTTTCTAATGTCCCTTGCTAATCCTCCCTATCTATTTAACGGGATGGAAGGGTTGGATACTAACTGTCTGACTGCCTGTTACACTTTCTGTGGCAGCATTAGCATGACCAGGTGCTGTCTGTTATATACTAATGACTATACTGTGTCAGCGACCACGTAGATGTCAATAGTTCCAGCTGATTGATGGTGATTATTTAAAACTTTAAGAATTAATAATTACTAAAATACAAGACATTGAACACGGTAGCATGAGCCAATCAGCTAGACTTATTGATATCTAGGTGAGCCGTTCTCACCTCAGCATCGCTGAAACAGAGTAGTGATCCAGCAGCCCACATAATGGACACGCTAACAATACCCAACAGGGTTTTACAAACTAATGGTCCTCGGAGTCACCGTCCTACAGATATTATCTGCCATCACTCACAGTGCACTCGGGTTATGATTACTCATATAGTTATTAATAATCATATAGGGTGACAGTCTCTTATCTAACTTATACATTTTACTGCACATAATATATAATTACCCTTGCATAGACGTAATCATGTAATATTTAACGTTAACATAGTGATATCGGCATTTTATCCCAACACACACACACACACATACAGCTGCCACGTAGATGAGGTTGCGGCCATCCTCTTTATAACAAATTGTGATATAATTATGGTTTCTTCAGGTTGCTATATTTCAGTATATCTTAAATAGTTCCTACGCATGTTTTTCTCTTCCAGAAGTCAATAGGTATAAGTCATAACATGATTGGTTGTTAAAATATCAGTGGATATATCTTTTTCATGAGCTACCCTGGCAACTTGCAACGCGCTGAGTTAGTCGCGAAAGACAATAATTGGTAGAAAGTGAGGTCCCTGTGACTCTCCTGCCAAACCAATACTCCTACACACACACACAGAGAGAGAGAGAGAGAGAGAGAGAGAGAGAGAGAGAGAGAGAGAGATGGCTAGAGCTATAACATATACTGATATGCGCGTGCATGAAGTGAAACATTAGTGTTTATCGAAACACAAGTGTGTGTGTGGGTGTGTGTATGTATGTGTGTGTGTGGGGGGGGGGGGATGTGTGTGTGTGTGTGTGTGTGTGTGTGTGTGTGTCTTTGAAAGATCATATTAGCATTCTTGATTAAAAAGTTTCCCAGAGGTTAGGTTTGCTCAATCGTCTGTTACCCCCTTATCCCTGTACAGCCTCTTTCTCCGTAAAGGGACACTGTTGTAAGCAGGGTCCAGAGAATATAATATTATATTCTCTGGACCCTGGTTGTAAGCGTATCAGGTATTGTTCGCATATGAAAAATGCCTCTGAAAGGGTGCAGTCAAAGGCATGTAATCTCTACTCTTCTCCACCATATTGTCTACAATATCTCCACATTGTGAAAATTGCATGTATGTTACTGTTATGCCATTATTATAATCAGTGTTCTTCACAGCTGTTCCCGCGTATACCTCTCACTCTGCAGAGACAGAGGGCCACCCGCTTCGTAACTCATTCCCACCACTTTTCTGCTCACCATTCAAAGCCAACAGTTAACTTAAATTTCCCCGTAATTTTTCAGCTCAACAAGTAAAGTATGGAATTCACTCCTAAATGTGTTTATCCCTCACCCTATGACTTTCTTTCAAGCTTTGCGTGTCCTGCAGTTACATTCCAGTGCACCTTGAATATGGTTCTGTACTAATAATTCTGTTCTGACCGGGGGAAGGGAGACAATAGGAGGTTAAAATGTTTATAAGTAGTTTTGCCTCTTGTCTCTTTCATACACAGAGAAACAATTTATTAGGTAAAGGGAAGTGAAGAACATCAATCCTTTGATTGTCATATGGAGGAATTGGGTTGGTTGTAATGGGAATTTGCATTACATAGGTTAAGTGGCTCTGCGGGCCATTTTGTTCATATATTTAGATGAATATATAGAACAAACATTACCGAGTACTTATTCTTTTGATTAATAAATACTCTATCCACAGATATTAGCGTCAAGCTTTTGTTTATAAGTCTCTTCGATGTATTCGTCCATTTAGTTCGTCTCTCCCTTTCCCTCTCCCTCTCTCTCTGAACGGTTTAATTATATTTGCATTGATATCCAAATGTATATGCTAATAACAAACACCTTTATCATACATATCAACATTGGGAAATGCAAACCACTAAAACTTCTCTGGGGCTACTTTGAAAGTATATAGCGTTTTCCAATGATATTTTACTAGGACCTATTTTTCTTATAAGTTATAACGACTTTGAGGTTTGTAGCACTTATTGCCGAGCAAATCATTTATTTGTTTCTATTTAAGTGGGTTACCAGTGCTAAAGTCTGATATTTGTATACTGTATTTTAGTCATATATATATATTTTTTTTCTTTTTCCAAACCCCTTTCTCATACACAAAATACACATCTGGAGAATATCATAATTACATCAATATATATTTCACTGCTTCTATTGCTGAATGACCTCATAATTTCTCTCTAACAGTGTAGGATTCTTTGGTGTAAGCGCCCAGTTATGAAAGCTGTGATTTTGGTATGGGCATTTCACTAATGACGACTAGATGGATATGGATATGCAATACATAGAAACAATTTTTTTATTTTAAATAACAACACAAAGCTACACATAATGCTGTATTTGAAAAACAAATGCATGAAACAGAGAGGTATGAGGAGCCCCAAAACAAATGCCGCAAATCGACAATACGGGCCAGCCCGGGACCTCAACCAAAATTAAGAGACCAACATTAACCTAAAGAAGAGCAAATGAACATCAGCTAAGGAAAAGACTAATCTATAATGTAGATAGATAGATAGATAGATAGATAGTGTGAGTGAATGAGTGAGAAAGAGCTGTCTTACTAACCCTCTCCGACATATGACGCGATTTTGAGCCTATTGGGGATACTTTAAAGCCTTTGTTACCATCAGGGGTATTTAGAAACCTTTAGTTTAGTTACTTCAACCTCTGCAGTTGTCTTTGAGTTAGCAGTGGGCAGAAAACTAATTTTGGGGAGGTAATTATAAGAGTGAGAGAACTCTATTTCGTATTGCTAATCTGGCAACCTCTGCGTCATAAATGCGTGAAAGGGTTCTAAATAGATAGTGAATCTAGCAATCCTTACAAATTGGTTTGCAAACAATAATTACACATAAACAAATATTTCTATTATAGGCAGATTTCACTAGCAAAAACTAGTTACATCTTAATTAATATCAAGAGATAAAACGGTAACTATAAACCTGGTGAAACAATTCACGTAACCCCCCCTCACCCACCCTACACACTTCCAACCTTCCCTACACAATAACCGCCCACCCACCCCCTTCTCCGTGTAGCCCATCCCTCTCCTTCCCAGTAAATCTAACTACGCCATCTAAGGGACATAATATGCAACAAATTCAGGGCGGGGGGGGGGGGGGGGGAGTGAGCGATCTTAGTAATATCAGAGCGAAAGACCCAGCGAAATTACCATTAGGTGGCCCAGTCGGAAAGGTGACCGAATGTACGTAGTACCCGCCTTGCAACACAATCCCACCCCTACTCTGTGCAACTCTCCAACCCAAGAGTGAAACGCTATTCTCAGACTTTCTTCTATTCAACTACTGAGCTCTGGAACTCTCTCCCAGAATCAGTCTTTCCCTCTTCCTATGACTTAAATTGCTTCAAACTCCGTGTGTCCAGGTATTTTGGCTCGAACGTCCCTTCATTTTGGCCCTGTCACTCTTTCAAATCTAAGGGAGGCACTTGCTGCAGGCAGTTTAGCCTTTTGTCTCCCTCATTCACATAGACAAAAGAAAGAACAAATACTGCACATATACAATATATATACAGTATATACCGTATATATATATTATTTGATGTTAAATATTACGATCATGTTCATTTTGTATTACCTTTTAATCATATTGGTTTCTTCCTAAGATTGTCTCACTTTCTCACCACTGACCTCATGCATACAGTTAGCCTATTTGGCTTAACTGATGTGCTTCCTTATGTTATAGGAATCTAATTATATGTGAGGAATTAAACAAAATTACCTTGACAAGCAATTGTATCGAGGTAGTTAAATACGTGACAAAATATGCACAGGCATACATACAACAAATCGTTCATTTTAACTCTGTGTACGAAAATAAATTTTTGATCTGGATATTTTATATTTCATATTATCGAAATAACAACTTGTATTGCATAAAGTAAACTTATTAAAGGAAAACAAATGGTTTGCAAAGTAGGGGAGATAATTTAAGAGTTAAAATACTATCTATTATTTTGGGCAGTAGAATATTTACTCTTCTCAAATATAAAAATCGGAAATTATAATATTCATGATTTTCAAACACATGAGAAAATATAGTTGAACAGTTTACTAATATATTATATATTACTGCAACTAATATACCGTGGTATTAAACGTAGTATATAACGTTATTCGTAGTTTTAATGTTTTAAGTATCTGTGTCTATTGAAATTTGTTAAGTTTAATATAAATCACTTATTCTTTTTGTCTTACAATTATTCTGAAACAATCACTCGTCTGACAAATCTACTTGATCTTCTTCACACATCTTTAACATAATCGATGAACATACTGCAGTTGACATAGTTTATCTTGATTTGCAAAAAGGTTTCGATAAAATCCTTCATAAACGTCTCATTGACAAATTAAAGCCCACGGTATAGAGGGTCATGTACTCCGGCTTGACAGAGCGAATGCAACATGTACAGTAGCCCAACTAAGTTTTTCGACAAAATTAGGTACGTGGTACCTGTCTAGTTTGCACTCCCGTCCCCAGCCCGTGTGGTCCTGTCTAGCAGAGACCCGTGGTGTCTAGGCAGCCCCCACCGCCTACACTACCACAGCCAGGGCACACAGTACTCGCACACGTTGGGCGCTACATATGACAATATTGCTATCATTATTTGTTTGTATCATATTAGAAGTCTCTCTCTCTCTCTCTCTCTCTGAGGTTAATATCAATCGATTTTCACGCTACACTATTTGTAGATTAACACACACACACACACACAGAAACGGAAGGCAAAGTTCAGTGTTATAAACTCACATTCTACGCTGATTTCCCTGATAAAACAATGAGGTGTAAATAATTGTGTTCTTTTATCTAATTAACACTCTTTAGATAATACAGGTATGTTATAATCTGCATCATCTTGCAGTGCTGGGTTATACGAGTAGTTCTATTTGCAACATCTGCATCAGGTAATATTATTAATGATAAGAACGTGTATTAATATACAGCTAAAGTTCTTACTGTTTCTATGAGATACTATTAGAATATAGACAATTATCGTTACCGTATCATGATTTTAGAATCTAACTTCGATGAAATTCTGTTTACTATGGAAATATATGGGAGTATAACTAAACATTATTAGTTTATCGGGAACATAATTTAAGTTATAATTTACAGAATCACACACAGACACACACACACACACACACATACAGTGGTCCGTAGCATATTGGTTAGCGCACTTGGATCATAGGCAAAAGGACACGGGTTCCATTCACAGGCAGGAAAGAAACATTTTGGCAATTTTTCTTACACAATGCGCCTCTCTAGACCTAGCAGTATAAATAGGCCTCTGGAATAAGAGGCCACTTACGACGTCATTTTTAGTGTTGGTGGTCTATTACTACCTGGACGGGTACCGTACAGGTCAACCAAACACTCAAAATTCAGATATCGGCAATTGGCTGCTTACAGATTACATGCATATCTACAGCCACTCCAACCATGCATTAATACTTCACGCAATATATTCCCAGGTCAAACTTTTTTTCGGTAAAAAAATAAAAAATAAAAAAAAAAAAAAACGTGAAGCTGTAATTATTGGAAACTGAGGTGATCAGAAAATCCTCAATACTCTCTTGCCCACATCACACCTAGTCATACATTCAGCAAGGTTACTGAACGCTGTAGTATGGTTGGGATGAGCGGGAGTGGGGTGTCGGAACGTTTACCGGTGGTAAAAAAGGTGGGAAGAAGGACAAATGACAGACCGACATTGAAGTGGAGCTAAGCGGAAAACCACGTCATAACAGGACCATTAAATTAAACAGGAGGCTATATGGATAACCATCCATTCTCCAACGCCGAGGTAGCTAAGCAACATTTGTAATTTCAAACTTCTACAGAAACTATACGCAAGAGATTAAAGGAGATGGGATATAATATAAACATAGATCACCAGCTGTCAACCAAAGCTAACCAAGAGGCACAAACAAACCAGGCTTGATTTCGCTCGACTATTTGTTGACCAGGGCATTGCCTATTGGGCACGAGTTGTTTTGATACTGTCAGAGAGGTTCCATAATAGTACCAGGACGATTAAAATTGTATCACTTAGCCGAGTTGGCGGGGGTTCTTCAAATAAGAATAAAGGTGGCTTCCTTTATATCCGCTCATGGCCGAGTGGTTACGGTGCTTAACTCTCCCAAACATACCTGGAGTGAGTGGGTTCGAATCCTGGTCAGCATACCTCTCTCCCAACCAAGAGTTATTTTCTCAGACAAGAAAACTTTCAGCTCAACCACGCATGGGTCGAAGACTGCGCTGTTGGAGGACTAGGAACACACGGCATGCGAGTTAGTCCTAGTTGATATTGTGCATAAAATATATAGAATAGTCATCATACAGAGTAATACTTTCCATCATATCACTCATTCGCTGAGTTCATATTAACCGAGCATTTTAAAACATCTGAATTTCTTTACTCATCCACTAATACCCCTAACTTACTAATTAACTCCTTACGTATATTGTCCAAATACTATTAAGCTAGCATGACTTGATACAATATGCACATTAACCACTCCTGTCTATACCATCGGTTGTTTACCTAAAAACCAACCACGTTCGGGTTAGTAACTCATCGTAGCTACTTCGCCTGCCACTATCTGTGCAATATAGGATAGATCTTCCCCTATTACTTCCCTCCCCCCTTAGTGAATGCATATAACTTGTTTGCGAATATAATACATAATACCTTACCTAAACTATCATTGGTGAATAGAGAGACCAGTTTATCATGAGAATCAATAAATATATAATCATCAATCGCATTAGGATTGACTAATTTTGTCAGTTTAATCGGGCTTTTCATTAGAGGGTTTATACAACTTGAGGTTCTGTAGGATTATAGGGACATACTATGTCATATTTACCCTTTGACTTTCATATTCCCTTTCTACTTTGAATAAAATAGTCTCCTTTTCTACTCTGAATATAATAGTATAATGCTAGTCTGAATAAACTGCCAAATACGCGTCCTGATTCCACTAGGCCTACATAAACATTAACATAAACAAAAATCATAAAAGAGGGATTTGTTCAGAGGGCAGACTCAATGGGCTGACTGACACATGGTATAAAGACTAATATTACTCTTTATACCATGGACTGGCCCATTCACGGCGGATCCCATTGACAATCATCACATCACAGCCATGTGCCTATCTAATTATGTGCTTTCTGTCGTTATTGATCCTACTGTAGCAATCGGTAGCCTATTTTACATATCTACCAAACTGTTGCATGCTTATCACGGAGCAGCAGTCCGTTTTCCACATCGTCTTTGTGGATCCCACTTACAACTTAAGCATCTGTATCATATCCACTCTTACTCTACACTTCTAATATATGCAAGCCTAATGTTTTCCCAAGTCCCCTTTCTTTTGTACTGACCATATCATGTATTTCATGAAATTCACTACCTCAATAATTGTTTACTTCTGTTAAATGTTCAAACCCATTCTGGCTATAATTCCGTGTCATTTGGCCTTAGTCGTCAGGCGTTAGAATATTATTGATGTTCTTATGTTCTATTATTCTGGATTGTTTTGACATTCTTCTTTGTACCGTAACTTCCAACCAATCTATGAACACTGGACAGCAAAATTTAAAACATAATCCATGTGAAGCCTTACAAAAGACGGGTGAAATTTTAAAATTACATTTGTTGTTATTCACGCTTCTACTGTAAATATCTATTAATAACTCTGATTTCAAACAATGTTGCATTGCTTTTTTGGTTTCATATCACGACTGACGATGACTTCCAAACATTTTGTAATCATTGAGTTACTTAATTCCATGTTATTTAGCCATCTAGATACCACTGATATTGCGTCTTGCCCCTGTCACCACTCAGATTAGTGAACAAATTATATATTTGTTCTTCTTCTGAGATATAGCTGGTGGTTACTGGCTACCCTGGCCTTGAGTAAGGAGGGTAATGGAATCGGACATCACAAGAATGCATTGAGCTATTGATTCTCCTCATACGGGAGATATATGGTGCGTAATTATTGACGTAACAAATATTGTTAAATTTATATCCTGAAATTTCTGTCGATTTCCCAATGTTCACTAAACTGCATGTATTTATCTACATTAAATATCAACTGACAAGGTATTGCACCATTCGGATAGTGTATCAAATTACTTTTGGAGAGCATGAATCGTTATCAGGATCAATAATTCAACCTATATTTAGTGTCATTTGAAAAATTTGCAATCTTTTTAGTTAGGCCTAAATCAAGGTCGTTAATGTAAAAAAATGAACAATTGAGGAACTAAAACTGACCATCGTGTAAGACCCCAACCTTCACTACACCCCAATCTGATTGTATAGGCTACTGTTAATGTTAATTAGTGGTTTCCTACTAATTAGCCATGGTCTAATTCACGTAATATAGTTCGCCCTATTCCATGAGCTGCTTCTTTAATCAACAATCTTTCATGTGGATATTTATCGAAAACATTACTGACATGTCAATATCTTTGAAGGTATTTTTTGTCTGTTTATCGATTCGTATGCTTGGGAAAAGAAAGGTTAATAGATAGCGAGACACTCGCAGCAAACACGGTTAAATTCCATTACAAGATTGATGATTAAGGATTTAACAAATGTGACAGCAGCATACTACTCTTAATTTGACGTTTTTAATTTAGTCAGTAGCCAGCCCTTATTCCCATAAGGGGTAGGGAGTATCAACAAGAAACACATGAAAGGAGGCAAAACAAGAGGCGGCAGGGGAAGAATCCATACAACAGTTCGCACACAAACATTCGGAAACCTCAATCACTTATTAGCCCCCAAGATGACTGGCTTCACCTCAGATGCTATAAACGTTCGGACAAATTAAGTCTCTTAGTAATTTAGCTGTATAAAATTACATTTTATTGAGTAACATCTAATACAGTTGATGCATATAAACGTTTAGGATAACTCATAAAATCTATACCCGGTGTCAGCGAACTTGGAGCTAATCCTGACCGCATAACATATTATAAAGAACAAAACAAGTATATGAGTAGATCAGGAAATAGATGTAGAAATTTACTACCCGTTTCTTGAGCACTTTCTGGGTTATAGAAAGGCTAAGGATAAGAATTACAGCCAATGTCGCTGACACCAACACCAAGCATAGTGTTAAGGAGGCCAGGGCTATTATTAAAACAATCACTAACATGTGTATAATAGATTATAAAATAACAATCCATGCAACTTAGTGTGTTCATTTTAAGTTATGTATACAATGTGGATCTATAAAGTAGTGACGCTTACCATTCTGGTGTGTGTGTGTGTGTGCTAATCTACAAAGTTTGTCGCGCGTAAATCTATTATATTGGAGGAGAGAGAGAGAGAGAGAGAGAGAGAGAGAGAGAGAGAGAGAGAGAGAGAGAGAGAGAGAGAGAGAGAGAGACTTCTAATATGATACAAACAAATAATGATAGCAATATTGTCATATGTAGCGCCCAACGTGTGCGAGTACTGTGTGCCCTGGCTGTGGTAGTGTAGGCGGTGGGGGCTGCCTAGACACCACGGGTCTCTGCTAGACAGGACCACACGGGCTGGGGACGGGAGTGCAAACTAGACAGGTGCCACATACCTAATATTTTGCCGAAAAACTTAGTTGGGCTACTGTACAGTATGTGTTCCTCAGAGCTCTCTCAGTGTATACCACCCCCTCTTCGTAGAGTAAAAAGGAGTACACAGGAAATCAAGCAACAACAGGTCCAGCGACCCTTCAAGGCTGCTTGCCCTCCAAAACACTGATGGTCAAGTGTCCAAACAGTAGTTTAGAGTGGGTAAGGGAAAAATGGAAAGGGAAGACTGCCTTGGGACAAATGGCCGTGGTAGGATTAGGAGATGTTAGTAGGGGACAGTTGTTAGTAATATAATAGAGTAAAAAAAAAAAAAAAAAATGCTGTCAGTCATGGAATTAAGGCAAGTTGTTGTCTAGGCGAAGTTTAAAAGAATCAACGGTGCTCCAGTATATGACATCTCGGGGAAACCCATTCCACAAATTGCCAACTCGATTGAAGAAGAAATTCTTAAACTCGTCTGAGTTAATAGATTTACTAATAATTTTGCAACCGTTCCCTCTCGTGTAATTTGATTGGTCGATAGTGAAATCTTTTTTACAGTTCATATTGTCGATGCCTTTGATGATTTTGAACACTTGAATTAAGTCATCTTAATCTGCGCTGGGTTAAAGGAAATTGATTTAATTCTCAAAGATGCTCCTCATATGGTTTGCTCTTTAGGCACGGTATAATTTTGGTAACTCTACGTTGAACTCGTTCTAGCTTGTCTATATCTTTTTGGTTGTAGGGGCACCAGGATTGAACGCAATGTTCCAGGAGAGGGCAGACTAAGGAATTGTAAAGAGTTAGGATTATATCTATGGATTTATGCTCAAATGACCTGCTTATAAAGCCAATTAGTGTGTTGGCCTTCTTAACAACTTCTGAACATTGTTGACTCGGTTTTAGGTTACTCGATATTGTTACTCCCAAAGAGTTAGGATTACATCTTTGGATTTATGCTCAAATGACCTGCCTATAAAGCTAATTATTTTGTTTGCCTTCTTAACAATTTCTGAACATTGTTGACTGGGTTTTAGGTTACTCGATATTGTTACTCCCAAATCAGTTTCTGTGTCTACACCCCTAACCCTTACTATACCAGCAACGTACGTTGGCCGACAGTAAAACAAGTAACTCGCCAGTACCAGCGACGTACGTCCGTAATATGCGGTCCTTGTACCGAGCGGTACCTGGCACCATGACTTGTAAACACTGCTTTGAGTCCTTGCCAACACTTCTCAGGGTGTATAATTATAAGGTCCCACAGGCGAGCTGGCTC
Organism: Paralithodes platypus; assembly: GCA_032716605.1. Classification (NCBI taxonomy): domain Eukaryota; kingdom Metazoa; phylum Arthropoda; class Malacostraca; order Decapoda; family Lithodidae; genus Paralithodes; species Paralithodes platypus. The sequence goes on along the minus strand of CM064511.1, from coordinate 18,016,767 downwards.
AGTACTCGTTCAAGTTTTGGGGTGAGAGGTTGCTCTCTCTCGACTCTGAAGCCATTTTGGCCACAAGGCGTGGGTGGTACTGGAGGTTACATTTATAGTAATACCCTCTGGTAAAGTAGGGGCTAAGCTGGGTGCCATTCATTGAATAATTTGCTTTCTCATTTCGGTTTCCGATATGGAATACTTTACATTTTTCCAAAACACATTTGCCAAAATTGAGCCTAATGTGACAAATTATCTAAATTATGTTGCATATCTTCAACATGTTCATTTGAGATTACGCTATTTGCAATTTGTGTATCGTCAGCAAACTTTGAGATTGTACAGGTGAAACCCTCATCTATGTTGTTAATGTAAATTAGGAAGAGAACTGGCCCCAGTATCGATCCCTGGGGAACCCCACTACTTACATTGATCCATTTGGACGCTTTACCATTTATGATTACTCTTTGCTTTCTGTCACTGAGCCAATTTTCTATATATTTCAACACACCGCCTTGTATTCCATGTGCTTTTAGTTTTATCAATAATATCTGCATGTAGCACCCATCTTGCAACACAATCCCACCCATACTCTGTGCAACTCTCCAACCCAAGAGTGAAATGTTATTCTCAATCTTTCTTCTTTTCAACAGCTGAGCTCTGGAACTCTCTCCCAGAATCAATCTTCCTTCATCCTATGACTTAAATTGCTTCAAACTCCGTGTGTCCAGGCATTTTGGTTCGAACATCTCTTGATTTTGTCCCTGTCACTCTTTCAACTCTGGGAGAGTCACTTGTCACAGGCAGTTCTGTATTTTGTCTTCCTCACTTACATAGAACAAAAAATGAAATAATTGGTAGTAACTCTAATAGGATAAATGGCACAATGTGTGTACCACAGGGGTCGGTTCTCGGAGCTGTTCTGTTTCTGATTCATATTTATCCCATCGATAATGTGCTCTCATGCAAGATCTCAAAATTTGCCGCCGATACAAGCATTGCAAAGAAATTAAAATTCTCCATCAGACACATGCCGGATTAAAAGTGATATTGATAAATTACCAGATCTGGCAAATTAATTTTAATATAGATATATGCAAGGTGCTTCATATTCAGTAGATATAAAACATGAAAGGGTAAATTACTTAATTACAAATATTCAACTTAAAAGTGTCAACAACAAAAATTGACCTTGTAATAATTAAATCACACGATTTAAAACCAATCAACAATGTTCCAAAGTAATTATAAAAGCAAACACATTGATTGGCTTCATTGAGTAAAATTCCGAAAACACTATTCTCAACTTATACAACAATTCGGTGGTTCGTCCTGATTATAGAATATTGTGTTCCGTTCTGGCCCCCACACTATACAAATAATATTGCAAACAAAAACGAAGAAAGTACAGCGAAGAGTAACTAAAATGATTCCTAGACTTTGAAATAAACTAGAGACTCAGAGCTACTAAACAAATTAATTCTACTCAGCTGAACGAGATGCAGGATAAGAAGAGGCCTGATACAAGGATGAGGCTGTGGTAGGGCACCAGTAAGAACAGGGCAGTACTCCAGGAGAATGCTACAGATGGTTGAAAAGGACAGCTGGAGCTCCTGTTTCAACGCTTGGCTTCCCTTGCTGATCCTGGCCGTGCCTCACTAATATAAGGGCAATCCCACATTTGCCCTTCCAAACACACCTTCTCTTTTCTATCAATACATTATTACCTGTTACGACCGGCACTACGAAATAAACAAGGGCACTTAAGAATGGACTAGATGATAGGCTATATCTGCAACAACGGTACGCTAAATCCAAACCCTCGAACTATTACGCCGTGAACAAAAACACTTAAACCCTCCAGAGTTAATCTAACTGGATAACGGGGGTATCACTTAACTGGTTAAGTGCACTTCTACAAAGGCTTTCCGGTGACGGCAAAGCCTACTCACAACAAGAGTAATTACGTTAATAAAAAGCTCTCAAGTAATAAAAATGCTTAAATAAACTATGACAAGATTTAATAAAAGATTATATGCTTACGTTATCTTTAGTGTGAGTCTGAACTCAACACTAAAACTCTTCAATGCTCTATGAAAACACTTGAAGTCTAGTCCTACAGCAAACAGATATGGAATCTTCTGAAAACGTCTGATGCTCTAAGATGCTCGTCGAATATAGAACAGGAATAATGCAGGGGGCAGGACACCAAAACGTGTTTCTTAAATACACCAAAAAGTAGGATACATATATATGGAAACAAGAGAGTGCAACAACTCTGTGACAGCACTAACAACAGCAACTCAAAAACAGTACTTCCTTAGCCAAAGTAACAGCCACACTGGGTTGTGCACTATGCATCAACCTAGGCTAAAACAATACGTGAATAATTGCTAAAGCATACGTGGTTAAAGTTAATACACAAAATGCTGTCTTTCTTACTAATAAAGTCTAGCAGCAGCATAAAGGTACAGGGAGCCTTGGGCAGAGCTCAAGCATGCTTGCAGCCTACTGTCTCCCCTGAACAGATTTCCCTTATCTTACGTTAAGTGACTAGGAGGCTCTCTTGGTAAGTCCAGATCTCAAGTATCTGGTCTTACTCTGGCGCTCCTCAAAGGTCAACAAAATGAGTTAGTAAGTATACAAGCAAGAGTAGGCAAAAGCCCTTCGCTTGTATACTGCTAAGCTCGCAAAGGAAAATATGCACAAGGGTGTACTACAGGCTACCTAGCTCCGTCGAAGTCGTACAGGCTCTGACTTGCCATATACATAACACAGACAACGACCAAAGATACCCTCCACTGTCTAGCATTAAATAGTAATAAAGAACAACCAAATAATTAGAAGCACCCAACAATATGAATCCATGTGACTATGATTCTAATAAACTCTAAAGTTAGTGCAAAACATATATGTGAGAACAGGCGCTGGTAATACGACTGGCCGGCTATGGAAGTCGTAGGCGAGAACCAGAAGGGATGGGTAATTGAATAATGATAAGAAGTATTGGAAAGAAGGGTTTCAGAGAGAGGCACAGCAGTAAAGGGGGTTAGATGTGGGACAGAATGCGAGTGACTTGTAGGGCCGAGCACGCGATACCATGTTCTGACGAGAGAGAAGGAGAGAAGTACTGAGTCTGGCCACCAGATGGCTCTGCGACCAATCACAGGCCGCTACGTCACATGACAAGCAGACGTCATATGCCATGCCAGGCCCGCCGTCCAATAGCGAGCGGGCGGGCCAACCGAGCGAGGAATGCACCGACATTACTGTATGAAATTGGATTTAATTACGGTATTATTATATTGAAATCACATTAAGTCTTGATGGTAGAAATATTGCAATGAGAGAGAGAGAGAGAGAGAGCGGAGAAGCACAAGACCACTTCAGCCAAGATTCGTGTAACCCACGTTAAGTATAGAAACTCATTTTGAGAAACAATTATACAGTATATGTATTTATAAATTCCTAATATATGTTATATGTCGGCCATTGTAAGCATGTGCAATGATGGTTTAACAATAATGTGCAATACATGAGAACAATCGTCGCTAATCACTAACTGCCAGCTAGAGAAGGAAGGGGGAGTTAGGGATATTTTGGGGGTGGAAGGAGGGAGTAGACTTGGACCGGACTCCCCTTTCCACCTGCCCAGGGTGGAGTAGGGGAAGGAAGGACCCACCCCTGAGCAACTTTTAGTATGCGTGTGTGTACCTGCGCGATACTCTAGTTAAGTGGCTGCACTCAGAATCAGCTGATACTTTGGAGGCAGCGTGTGAGGTTTGGCTGATGGAGCAGTTTACAAGTATAGTTGAAAAGGACATTGGGGCAAAATTAAAAGAAAAGCGGTTTAAATCAATAAGGGAAGCAGCAGTTTGGGCTGATGACTTTGCACTAGCCCAGCGTGGTACGTGCATGGGGAGCATTGGTGACAGGAGAGACCGACCTGTTCACCAAGCAGCCACAGTATCAGCTCGCCTATCATCACCCAAAGTTAACACAAATAAGACACAACATTATACCAAGGCTGACAACCAGCGAGCTTCTACGGAAGTGAGATGTTATTCTTGCAAGCAAGTGGGTCATATTAAACCTCAGTGTGCTAAATGGAAGGCTACCCAGGAACCCAAGGCTGTCCAGTTGGTGGCAACAATAGGTGAGGTGCCTGTAAAAGCCAAGCCAGGTACTGGTGAGTCTGGGGGGCAGTGTTGGCCAGCGCGAAGCAGGGTAGTAAGCACTTTGCCGCCCCAGATGGTATCACCACCTGAGCATAACCAGACTTCCCCTGATTGGTGTCGGCCATTCATACATGATGGATTAGTACGGGTTGGGGAGCAGACTTACCCTGTCAAGGTGTTTAGGGATACTGGTGCGCAACAATCCATGTGTCGCAACCTGACAGGGGGACCTATTAGCACGGGAGAGTGTGTTATGTGCAGGGGAATCAACAGTGAAAAATTCTGTGATTTAGTCCCGGTGACCCTAGAGTGCCCACTTTTGGCTGCCGAGTGTAAGGTGGCTATGGTGGACACTCTGCCAGTTGAGGGGGTGGACTTTTTGCTCGGGACTGACTTGGCAGGGGATGTAGTTTTGCCCGCCTCCAATAGTCGTCGCTGAGGCTGCTTTTGTGCCCCCTGGTGGTGGTTGTTTGCAAGAAGATAACATGGACTCTGTCTACCCTGTTTGTGCAGTGACCCAATCAGTGGCACATTTGGCACGACAGGGGGATGATTTAGTGGGATGCGGGGGCCAACAGCCATGAGTGCGGGCCATCCCATGATGCCCTACTAGATGACACTGGTCCGGAGACAACTGTGGGCTTGGCTGGTCCCAGTGGGGCTACCGGGACTAGTAGAGGTGACCTAGTGCCGGACGAGGAGTCTGACATCGTGATACCGACTCAACTTTCTGATATTTTTGAGAGGTCAGAGGTAACTGCCTTGATGGAGCTACCTAGAAACAAACTGAGCAAGTTGCAGCAAGAGGACCCCAGTCTGGGCCTCCTGTATAAGAAGGTTGGTACGACTGGTGGGAAGAACGGTCAAGAGGAATTTATTATAAAAGGGGGATTGTTGTATCGGCAGTGAACGCCGGATACGAACTCAGGCTTGGGGCAGGAGCAGTTAGTGGTGCCTGCCCAGTTCAGGGAGGAGCTAGTTAGGCTAACGCATGAGGCACCACTGGCGGGTCATTTAGGGGTATGTAAGACTACTGATAGGCTACATTCTCATTTTTGGTGGCCTAATATGCATGCATCGATGGCTTCTTTTTTGATGTGTCATATTGGTAAGGTAATTGGAGAACCCCACCCAGGAATACCCGTGGCACCTTTGATCCCTACACCTGCAGTTGAACCGCCATTGACTTGTGTCATAGTTGGCATGGTTGGTCCCTTATTACCCACCAGTTCGGGAGATAAATACTTGCACACTTTAATTGGTACTACCACTAGATACCCGGAGGCTATCCCGGTTAGCAGCATGAACACGAATATAAGAGGCCATTGTGACAAAATAGGCTAAATCTAGGGTGTTCAAGGTGGGCGACGAGGCTTTGGCACGGTTGACAGTTCAGGGTCGACCCATGGCTGCTAAGTTTTGTGGTCAGTATCAGGTCATTAAGCAGATTGATGAGGTTGACTATATAATAGATACGCCCGACCGTCGCATAGCCTCCCAATGCTGCCCTATTAACTTATAAACGGCGAGGTGTGTGTATTGAACACCTCTTTTCTGGGCGACGATATTAGGCTCCATTCATGCCTATAATCGTCATTTTACGATAAATATCGTTATTACTTATTCCTATACGCCTATTTTACCTTCACTATGAAGATAGTAACCTGTAACAACAATAAAACAAGTTGAAATATAATTTTTCTGGTCAAAATCGCGAATAAACATGAAGCAGCCCATTCATGAAATGTGGAGCAATGTGAGGCAACTCCTCCCCTTGCAAGGCCTCAAGCTTGACTGACTCATTCACCCCACCATCTACCTCTACCAACACACTCGCTAGGCACATAAGCACATCCTCCAAACAGTTTGCTAATGTTAGCACAAAAATATACCAACGAATTAGGGAATAACAGGGAAAATAGGTGATAATTGAAGGGGAGAGGGGAAAGGGGGGAAGGAGGAGATGTGGAGGAGTGATATGTGGTATAGGGGGAAAAAAAACAAAAAAACAAAATTTAAGTGCTACTGGGGCCTTTTAAAATGTTTTTTTTTTAGGCCTTCCCTTTTAAGAGCTTTGCCACCATTGCCCAGTAAAACTTCTTAAGAGCTTTGCCGCCGTTCCCGGGTTAAAATGCAACAGCCCTACCATAGACCGATTGCATCTGGCCGTGGCGCTGATGGAGGTGATGTTGTGCAGGCAGGTGTAGCCGCAAGGAATGCAGGGGTACGCATGTATGGTATCGGCGGGGAAGCCTTGGCACTTATAAACTGTGAGAGTGACTGCACAGGTGGTACAGATTGTTCCTCTCATGACCTGGCTGTATTAGGGACAGAGGAGGAGAAGGAGGGAGACTATAGTTTAGAGGCTGCGGTCCCGGCTGGGTTTTGGGAGGGCAATGAGCATGTTGTTCTTCAAGATAAGTTGCAACCTCTTGTTCCTAAGCACCAAGAGAAGTTGTTTACTAGGCTGTGGCAGTACTTCCGCATGTTTGTTGATTCTCCAGGCCTGATATCCGGGGTGGCACCCGACATAGAGGCTGGAGACAGTGCAAAGCTCAAGTTGGCTACCTACCGTATAAATCCTGCTCGACAGCCTGTCTTAAAAGCAGAGCTGGACTACATTTTGGAGAAGGGTCTGAGGGATAAGGAATATTGTGAATGGTCTTTGCCAGTGACTTTGCAACCTGAGCAGAGTGGCAAGATCCGTTTTTGTGTTGATGTATAGTGCATTATCCCAGATAGACGCCTATCCATTACCCAGAGTTGACGACCGCATCGGGGCTGCCACATTTATCACTAAGATGGAATTAGTGAAGGGTTGTTGGCAGGTCCCGTTGCCTGAGAGAGCGAAGAGAAGTACCAGTCTTGAGGTGGACTGGGCCGTTTATCAGTGTCGGGTGTTGTTTTGCTGCCGGAACACACTTTGGATGTGTGGCATGTTAAGGGCACTGATAATGTTATGGCTGATTGTTTGTCACGGGAGGGTATGTTTTAACCCTTGTCTAGCGGGGGGTTTTGGGCTTATTTGGGCATATTCAGGCCCTCCTGAATGATAAATCAAGTATCTGCATGAAAAGAAATGTATTCAGCAAAAAAATAGGCGCTAAAAGATTCAAAATGAGACCAGAACGAGCTAAGTAGCACTCGTGGTTCTCATACAATGGTACCAGTAACATGGGAGTTTAGCGTATAGCGGCATATTTTTCCCAGCTATGCTCACTACTGGCTACACTGCCGGCCTCTCGAGAACACAGGGAACATGAGTTAATGGGCAGCGGTAAGCCCTGGGAGTCGGCTGTCTGGCCCACTGCACTCCCGGCCATTTGCACTCGATTTTAACCCTTTAAAAGCCTTAATAATGCTCCTAACTTGCTGCAAATTGGAGGCGGACTTGCCCCCGATCTTTAAGGGTTAAGGAGAACCCTCGCCGTTCAGTCAGTGTTGGTGTAGCCTCCTACTTTGGTTTGATTAGCATGTTTACGTCTGGTGCTTGTTGGTTGCCGTATGTAGTCCAGCGTAGGGTCGTAACATAGGAGTTGCTGTGTTTCTGAATAGAAGAAAATATTTAAATACAAAAATATAAAAACTATAAAAATACTAAAAAAGACTGTAGTTGTGTATGTCTTGTAGTGTTATTGAAGTAAAAGCAGTCAGTTGTTTCAGGATGCACCAACAGACTCCCCCTGGGTGTGAGGGTGTCACTCCCAAATGAGTTTTGTAACCTATGTCACTTGTGAGTGAGCTACAATCACGAGGCCTCTTGCGGGAGGGCCCTGTGGGAGGCTAGGGCCTCGCTATACGTCCCTCCTATGTTGCCACGAGTATAATTACTTCTTTTGTTCAGCCCTTGGGGGATTGTTTTCGTTATCATAAGTTTGCACAATGATGCCTTACATTTACTTGATTACTTTTGTATTGTTGATGAGAGCCTCGGAGCTTGGAATAATTGTTGAGTCTAGCAATTTCTGGAGCTCTCCTCCCCTCCTGGGACTCTTGTGTTCACATGACCGCCACTCGTGAGACAGACACCATACCGAGCACATGTGCTGCGGGGGCTGTCACATCTTGCCTTATAGTTCCATTGTTAACCGCATTTACCATCTTGTTTCTTATTGAATAGTAGCAGGGCAAGTCTGGGAGTCATTTAAACTAACTTTTAATAATATAACGTTATTGTTTTGCATACAGGAGTTTTCGGCATTTGTTGAATAGAAATACTGCATCTTCTTATCTCGCAATCTTAATTATAAACGTCTGCACTGTTTCTTCCATTTCTCTTCCATTATTCTGCTGCACTGTTTTACCATTCTTAAATGTGTATATAATTCATGGTTGATATTTCTGGGGGGATTGGGTGACTGGACTGTTTATCTCTGTTTTTGTCAGGCCTTTGAGGACGATGTTGCTGGGTGGGTGCGATAGTAGGCTACAGCCAATTTTCCACCACACAGCACAGCATCCTTTGACTCGGGTCTTATCCAACCCTTTATTGGGTGGCAGCCAGTCTTCAAATTCCCCAGGATATCAACCCTTGTGCCTTGTTTAGTTTTAGCAGCAATACATTCGATGCAGTTAGGGACTAGGGGTGGAGCCTGTTACTAGGTGAGGTTGTCCCCATTGCACTCGGTTGTATTGAGCTAACCCCAGATGATGTTGTAAGGGTTAATTAAGTCATTAAAGTTGTTTATCCCTTACAACACCACCGCCGAGCTGTGCTGAAGAGAGCCACTCGGTGTATTATTAGGACATAGGCTAGGGATAATAGGCTTGGCACAGAGGTTTATTGCACTGGACTTTCCATGGTTTTTGCTCTGTAATGTTCTCAATTCCTAAGCGATTGGGCATGATATAGATTGTTCTGGGAGTCTAGTAGTGGTATGGTTAGGTAATATTTGGTCAGTTTAGAATAACCTTAGAAGTTGACTTGCATACACGCACTGTGGACTAGACTCGGGGACAATAGATATTTTTGTGTCTCCTTGTTACTGCTTTAATAGAGAAAAGAGGAAGATAACCATTTTTCCTAGAGAGTCTGCATGTCTTGGTGTTTGAGTCAGATATTAAGAGCGTGTCTGTTGCAGGGTAGTACGGTGCTGTTGGCTAGGCTATTAGAGCATCTGGTTGCCCCGGCTTGTAACAATATATATATATATATATATATATAAGCTATATCAATATTTATCCCTCCATCTGTGCCTTTGTCTCTAATTTCCTCTCGAGTAATTTCTTAGCTGCGGTTGTGGACAGCCATCGCTCACCTCCTCAAGCTATCAACTTAAACAGTGTTCCTCACAGTTCTGTCCTGTATTTATTTGTGGCTCCTCCATCATTGACGAACTGCCTTAACATAGTTATCTCTTTGAACCTATGGCACTTCATTTCAAATGTCCCGCCTTGTAGTTCAAATAATAGAGATTAACCATATCATCGTGAGCGAACGCTCAAAACACTCACAGACTCGTCCATGTATGATTGTGGATGCCACTACTGAAAAAAAAACGATAACAAATATGGTCAAAATAAAAGAATAAACTTGATCTATCAACACTGCACTTCTCGTCAGTCTGATGTCCTATAGCCACGTCATCTGGCGTCCAAGCGGCGCATCTTTTTTCTTCGCTCCTAGGCGTCTCCCGGTATTTTTTTGTTTTCTATATTCCAACAAGGGTCTACTGTACTCCCTCTCGGGCATAGGCTGATAGCCTTTACACTCTACCGCTGAACACGGTGAGGCCCGTGAGGTCTTGTTCCAGCCTAGGGAGTGAGACATGCGAAGCACTTACACACGGCTCGAACCCAACTCCATCTCTGAAGCTGCTTCGCCCCTGCGCTTCACCGCCACAGTCTCACTCCTCAGGCTCGGACCCTCACTCTCAGAACACCACCTATTGAGCAATTAACTCACTAGGCATTGCCCCCCTGTAGCATATTTAATCAGGGAACAATGAGGGTATTTTTTTGTTTTGGCATTTCGGTGTGCTGTGGTAATGCACTGAAACTAGGTACAGCACAAATTCCATCCCAATAATATCTACCCATTGACATATTGGGATTCGAACCCGGGTCCATTGGATTACCAGTCCAGTGGCAAGACCACTCTGCCACACCTCCCCTCATGGAGGTGTGCCCCCCCTCTCTTCATTCTTTACCCTACCTCCGGACTTGTGAGTCATTTTGCTTATTTGTACTTGTTCTGTGATGAGCTAGGGTAGTTTTCAGACTAGATAGAATATGTGGACCGCCCTGTGAGACGCCTTCAGAGATTTTTCGTGGGTGTATTATTAACTTTTGCTCGGGAGACCTTCGCTGTGGTAAGGAAAGGATCCCTTTTGCTGCTTTGTTATGACTTTTTACCCCTGTGTTATGTCTAATAGCTAGTTTAGGCATGAGGCTTCTTGTTAGCTATTGTGGGGCCCGTTGTTCGGCTACCCAATTGACCACTTGCGAGTTTCGTTCTATAAGGAAGTTGGAACCGTGAACGTCGATATTAAAGATAAATCCAATAATCATGTGGGTTTCTGATGGATAAAAAGTATTATCAATTTGGTTTTATGTGTTTAGATATGTATTATGACCGTATTTTAGCTGATAATTCTGCTAAATATTGATGGCCACAGCTCCAACTTCCTTATAGACCAAAACTCGCAAGTGGTCAATTGGGTGGGTTCAGCGGTTTTGATCTCTTCGTGGAGGACCTTGTGCATTTCAAATTCTCTTACTTAGTAAGAAGTTTGGCTACGGGTCATGCCGCTTTTCGCCTACATTCCTGTTCTTCGTGTGAGGGGAAGGAGTACCTAGCATTTCTAGAACGGTAAGTGTCCCAGGTCATTTTCACCTTTCGTCGACTACTGCCCCTGTTAGTTTCTAGGCCTCCTTTTATGTGTTATTTTATGGTGTATTATTATTATTGTTTAATAATATGCTTGTACCATAATTATGCATGTTGAATCACGTTGCTTGGGTTTTGGCGACCATCGGGCAAGTAGTGATCAGTTTGGTGCTATGTTCGACATGCCTCTGGGTCCTCCTGATCCCTGTTCATTTTGCTATGTTGGGGCTCGTGTGGCTACCTAGAGTAGCTTTCATTAAGTCTGGGACATGTTTGGTTAGAATTTGTGTTTATTTGATTATAAAGTTGTACTTATATGGGCGCAGGTATTTTTCGTTGGGCGAATAATACAAAGTTCCCTAATTAGACATTCCGGCGGGCCCGGCGAAGTCAACAATCCAATAAACCCGTTCGTAGTCTGGCGCAAACGAACGATATCCCGGCGGAAGGAAGGGAAGTTTTCCTCCGCCGGAAAATCGGCGTTGCCGAAACATCACCTAAGCCTATCTCTAGAGTTAGTTTGGAGCTGATTATTTGTTGCCCGGTGTTGGTCACCCAACGCCGTGGAACTGGATTCTCACGTTTTAAGATGGGTTTTAGGTCAGTGTTGGTCACTTAGGTAAGCAGTCGCATAACTCTGACCATTGGGGATGGTTAAAGTAACGTCAGGGGATTTGAGATAAACTAGTGTTTGTGTAGTCTTTTACCTCATACGTCATAAATAAATGTTTTTTCCGCCATCATAGACTTGTCCTTATTAGCATTGATTCTTGAAGTTTTCCCTATCCAGATGTGGTAACTAAGTTTCACCCGAGGGACGTCTAGGCGGACAGCTATACCCGGCGGAGGGAGGCCTTCTTCATGGAGATGATATAATTTGTGAGCCCCCCCAATATTTTTGTTTTAAATCTAGCTATTAAATAGTAGTTTTTAAGGCAATTTGTAATGGGTTTTAGTTTACCCTATTCATAGTGTGGCCGTGACGTCAGGTCACGTGACAATAATAAACAAACCAGTACCTGGCCCTTTGGTACGGGGCTGCCGCGCGCTTGTACACAAAGAGACTGGTCAAGTTTGTGTTGTACCAGGCTGTTTTAGCACACACGAACAAGACAATGTGCTTTTGTATTGATTTCAAACAATCAAAAGATGTAAGGAAAATATATTAAGGAAACAATAACAAGCTTCAAAGCAGTAACATAAAACAATATGATGAATAGATGATAAACTGAATATTAAGCTCTCTCCTTTAATATGTGTGGATGTTTGGATTATTATGAACATATCTTAAGTAATTTTACCCACATATATATAGGCCTAGTTCATTCATAAAACTACAGATGTATACAGTACCTATCAGACGGCAACGGTCAATAGGAGTAAAGTTTTGTTATTATTTTGTATATAAAGCGCAAAGCTCTTTATCATCCATCGCCATCTGGAAACTGTCTAATATCTTCTTGTATAAGGACTAGGCTTAACAATTATCTGTACTGATATTTATTGTCCTCATTTACACAATATATTTGTATACACATTTATGTTTATCGATATATTAGGGAGGTAACCGCAATTCACGACAAAGCGTATACCATTAGCCTACACTAGATTACCGTATCCTATGCAAAGCCAACTGAAAACAAAAGATTAATAGGACACCAACAATTTATTAACCTCATTAATGATGTAGCCCATATGAAATGTCTGTTATGGTGGATGGGTGAGGGTAGGGGAGATTTTTCATGTGTTTTCGACCATTCCATTCTTACACAAGATATGTTTATATCAATCTATTTTACCTTCCATAATGAGAGACACTACGATTCATCACTTGTGTAGCCTACCAGCTGATATATAACACACGTATATATTATATACTAAATGAAGAGACAAGGAATAATCGTGTGTCTTTAGACCTCTTCATATAGATTAAAATGTATACATATACGGTACAAGTATATCGTTTGCTTCAACAGACAAATTCCATGATAAATAGCATAAGGAACAAAACACAATGTAAGGCATTGATCTTGGTACAATGGCAAAGCTGCTAGATGTAAAGTAAGTACCGGTAATAAAACGAAACATATGAAAAGAGTTGATTAGGCTATGCCCAACATTACCGGTATCTGTCAACTGAAAATATAAATATTTTATAATCTATATTTTATTAATTTCACCCCAACATATGCCAATTTTGTGAATAGATAATTTATATAATATGGTTACGTGTCGGATAAATTTCGTCTATATATGCAGGGAAATTTAGACTAAACTAAGTAGTCTCGTTGGCAATATAAGCAAAATCCATCATAGTTTTACCATTTTAATGCAGCAAAATTATATAAATCTGAACTTGGCTCTTTTACCAACCATTGGCGTGCAACAATATCAAACCCACCAAACCTACCTAAGAATTAACTTAACTAAACGGTTTATTTGAGGAGGTTTAAGCAAAGTCCGTTGTATAAATATATGTTACCTTCCATAATAGGAGAATATACGATTTATCATGAAGTTTGTCGGTTGAAGCAAAACTATATACCTGGTACCGGTACCGTTTATGGACATACCTTACCTACATTATGATCCATGTGGATTGGTCTAAAATTCTGGTCTTCTCATATAGTTTATGATATATAAGTGCGTTTCATCTCCGCAGGTAAGGCTACACTTCGTGATGAATCATATGTTATCTAACAGTGGAAGGTAAATGGATAAATGGATTGTGCAAAGGATCGATATAAACAGCTTTGTAAGGATGGAATGGTCGAAAACACAGGAACAATTTCCTTTATTTAAACTCATCCACCCACACAAACACTACCTTGTGTAAAATTCATCAATTTACAGTTAGTATTTTTAAGTCTAGCCCATATATAAGGTGATATTTGGTGTAGGTGTTTAAGTCTAGCCCATATATAAGGTGATATTTGGTGTAGGTGTTTTAAGTCTAGCCCATATATAAGGTGATATTTTGGTGTAGGTGTTTAAGTCTAGCCCATATATAAGGTGATATTTGGTGTAGGTGTTTAAGTCTAGCCCATATATAAGGTGATATTTGGTGTAGGTGTTTAAGTCTAGCCCATATATAAGGTGATATTTGGTGTAGGTGTTTAAGTCTAGCCCATATATAAGGTGATATTTGGTGTAGGTGTTTAAGTCTAGCCCATATATAAGGTGATATTTGGTGTAGGTTTTAACTTTTGAACTTGTTTGACATCAAATGTTGATTAAAATCCAAACTCGATCGGTTATATTTTGTCAACTCGGGTATTTCTATGGTTGCGGGATTTTTGCTGGTAGAGGGTATTACAATAAGCTAAATACATCGGAGATTTGACCATATTAATTAACTAAACCTGTATTATTAATCCTTTTAGATATCATATATCCTTCCCAAGCTTAAACAAAATCGTCTAAATGTAGCTGAAATCAAATACAAAAAGACGTTACCGGTAAAGAAGGGGTTAATATTGTGTTCTCAAAGATTTCTGTACGGTATTCATGCCCAGTTCTGCTGTTGTAACAAGGCTTATTATCTTAATAGTATATCTAATTTCCAAAACGTAGACATTATTTGATCTCTCTCTCTCTCTCTCTCTCTCTCTCTCTCTCTCTCTCTCTCTCTCTATATATATATATATATATATATATATATATATATATATATATATATATAAACAATACAAAACATATATTACAGAAAGGAAGTGAATAATGGAATGTTGGTGTCTTATAACAAACTTTTGTTTTCTGCTTCGCCTTCGCTCGCATAGTAATCATTAAAAAAATATACGGAAAACGGATAAATAACAATATACTACTGTATGGTGTAAAATTATAAAATCGACATGTAAATAATAATAATACAGTATTTAAGTTATCCCAGTATATAAGGAGATATAGTCGGTGTTGTTCACTCTTCATACACCCTGCTTTTATCACAAGGCAGTAATAAGCAATGGCGTCACCAGGGGTAAAATTTTTGGGGGGCTGTAGCCCTGGCATAGATAGGTGGGTGGGTGGCGAGCGAAGCGAGCCTGAGCAGCTGGGGGGTCCGTGGGGGCGCTGTAAGCCCCCCCTGATTTTTTTGAAATTTGAGCAGTTTCTGGGGCCTTTTTGAGGCCTAAAATGTGTATAAGTAAGAAACATATGACACATAAATATTGATGAGCCTGATACCAGGCATCAGTCAGTAAGTTACAAGGCCAATGGTAATTGTAGGGTATAAAGCCTATGTGCAGAGAATAGTTTTTTCTTCATATACTATCATACTATAGTCCATTCATTATAGGTAGGCCAGAAATTGTGACCCCTAACCTTTGTAATTCGCTAAATGGCTAGAGCAAATGGGTTGTAAATGTCCATACTTATTGCCTGGCTGACCCTTCCCAAAGGTAGAAATATTAGCTTGATTACTCCAGTCTTTCCTTAGGTATAGAGGTAAGTGGTCTAGATGTTTCGCCTACTTATAATTAATATACTATAGTTTGTAACGATTTCTTAGCATATTAAATTGGATAATTTGAAGAACTTTTATTATTGTACCATTATATAGATTTAATTGGCAAGATTGTCTTCCATTACTGTGATAGAAAAACAAAACAGTTCACTTAAAACAAAAAAGTATAATTTATTAACTCCAAATCATAAAGCAATTACTTTAGATAAGCCTATTGATAAAATACAAGATTACAAACAATTGTTATTCTATAAAACTGATATCCTTTCAAAGTTTCATATAGTGACATGGCCTAATGGTATGTGGATATGTGTCTTTTATTTCACAATTTCACTTTTCAATCAATGTAAACGTTTTATGATTAATTATGATTAGTTCATTATAACTGTTGATGGTTTTGCATTATACTTAGTTTTATTGCTTTCCACCGTTTACATTTTTTGGTTGTTTCTTTAGTTTTCCCTTTTGTTAAAGATTTTTTTTTTGGGGGGCTGAGTCCTTGATTTGGGGGGGGCTAAGCCCCCCCCCCCCCCCCCCCCCGCCCCCCCCCCCCCCCCCCCCCTGGTGACGCTACTGGTAATAAGTCTGCATTGTCGTAATTTCCCTCTATTTTACCCTAGGGACCCTCCCCCTTCAGAACACTAAGAATGTATGGCGATAACTCAATTTCCATAGTGTTCATGTTAGACACGGCATTACGAGCATATAAAGTAGAAACCGATTCAATCGTATAGAATTCAACGTGTGTATTTACTTGGGAGTAGCGGGCCAATGATGCCCCACGCCGTCTGGTGGAGAAATCGGAACTAACCTCGTGCACACTATGAATAGGTATTTAGAACTTGGAACATTAGGAGTTTGGAGAGACATACTAGGCTTTAAAAACATACTTAGTGTATTGAAAAGAAGGAAATACAGCGAAGTAATTATAAAAGCGGAAAAGTTCATGCCTAGAAAATAATAGGACAACATTTATTCAAGAGTCTCACATGCATTTCAGAGTAAAATAGTTTCTGGCTACATTGGCTAGATATGTGAACATTCATGCTCTTGTGTATATTTTATTGTAATAAAAAGAAAGAACGCCACAAGATAATTTTTAATTAAAGCCAAACGCAATATTTAATTTGTAACACGTTACGTCGCCGTAGGCTCAATCCTTTTGAATGTTTTTCTTTTTTTTTCTTTTTTTTTATTAAAAAGACCTCCGTCTACGTATTGTGAAAAACCTGTTATCATCCGGCAAATTGTGGGGTTAGAATCTCAAAAACTACATTTACACGCATAGTTATGGCGGGATAAAGAGGATGAATAGAAGTCAAATATGTTAACTAGGCATGGTATTAATAACAAACCATAGTCCATCTAGATTCCTGTAGAGTTATGTAATTCTAAAAAGAAAATGGGGTAAAAGGTTTAAGAGAATATAATATGAGTTGCATAATAAAATATGGGGTAATAAGTTAAAGAGAATATAATATGAGTTGCATAATAAAATTCAGTATGGTTTTCCTATTTTTTAACTGAACATAACCTAACATAAGCCTACGGACCTAACCTAATCTAGGTTATCTAGGTGACTAGGTTTTGTTAGTTAGACTACAGTAGGTTTGCTGGTTTGGACACTACATATCAACCTCCTACCTAATTAGGCTAGGTTAAGTTCATTAGGCTAGGCTAGGTTATTTTGATTTGTTTTAATCCATTTCAGTTCACTCCTCAATTTCCTTGTTCTTCATAGCTCTCTCCACTGGGTGCCATACTTTAAAACCGATGGATAGCCTACTTGGTTATATATACATATCCGGGGTACCGAAAATGTCACATACTTGATAAATGAGTGATTATTTAAACAATAACGTTCCTACCTGTTTTCCCTTATGACTTGTAAACAGACCAACGCGGCCAACGTAGGGTAACTATTCTGTATATTATAAATTGTTTTACAACAGTTGTAATTCTATTTCGTAATTATATTCATAATTCATCGATTATCTTGAGAATATATCTCATTTCATCATTCATGATTTTCATCTTACTTTATTTTTACGACCATTATATTATATAACACAGGTCTACTCACTCAACATTCCATAATTAAATTCGGGGTGGCCAGTAGCGACATTGGTAGAGCACTGTGTCTAACCGGGAGGACCAAGTTCGATTCTCGGCTGGCGGAGATGTTTGGGCAATCTCCTCACACCCCTTGCCTCTGTTCTGATCGCCTAACAGTAAAATATGTCTATTACAGGGTAAAAAGGTTCCGTTCCTTGTGACCTCATCCATTAACTAAAAAAAAAAAAAAAAAAAAAAATCGACCCAGTTTTGGCGCCCCCCTACATGCTGCGCCCGGGGACAGATGTACCCCCTTGCCCCCCCCCCCCCCCCCCCTAGCTACGCCACTGGTATCTACGGATGATTCTTCAGATTCTGCACCTCCCTCCCCCCGCCAGTCCAAAAGGACATCGACCTCCGATCAGGCAACCTCTCAGAAGCGACGCCCTTGCTCGAAGTCGCCTCATAGCAGACACGCATCTCCTGGGGCACCTCAAACTGCCAAACGACAGAAATCTGATTCTTCTTCACGCCCAAAGAGCAGGCTGAAGATGGAATTCAAGGACAAAGGGCGTCCGGCTAAGCAACGAACGCCGGTACCAAAGACTGTACCGACACCCAGCGGGTCTGGAATACACCTGCTAAGAGCTGATCGCCAGCAACTTTTTCCCCCTCGCCGACTCCCTTCTGTCCCTACATTAGACAACTGTGTCATCAGGCCACCAGCTTCACCTCGGATGGTTTATGTCTCACCTTCTATCCGGAAGAAGCTTTACACAATCCCCCGCCGGGCGGCGCCTCAGGAATCTCCCATTCAATTACCGGTGTTACAGGAGGATCATAGGCATGTCACTCCTCTTGATGACTCGCAGCAAGAGTCTAGCTCCAACTTAGAGCAACCAGGTCGCTTATCTCCCATGGAACACTCACCGATACCTGCTCTGGTGTGGAAAGAAGATCCTGAGCCGGAAGAGCAAGATCTTGCGGTTAGTGACATAGCCACCCGGTCTGAGGGGGTCCGTTCCGAGGCCTCACCAGGCCGGCCCCCTCAGGCCGGTTGCCAGGTGCCACTCCACTTTTCGAGCAATCTGTGAAGGAAGAGGAAGTACCGTCTGGCCAACGGCACTCCCCTCTACAAGTAGAACACCAGGACTCGGGCGCCTCTCTTTCTTCGTCAGTGATTGACCATAGTTTCAAAGTTGGATTGATTTTGTAAAAGGTGTAAACGACAAGCGGAAGTCAAAGGTTTCCACTCACTCGGCTCTGGCGGCACGACCTCTGGGCCAGGCACAAGTCCTCCCGCATGTCTCACCTAGTCCCCACTTTCTTCCCGAAGTGACTAACGTCACTTCTGTCACTCCGGCATTGTTGCCGTCCAAACTAAATATTTTGACAGACTTAATTCCACCGTCTTTAGATAAATCATCCCTTATTACAAAAGGCGCTATGCCACTTCTTTTTGGTGAAGTCAAGTCATGGGTGGTAATGATGCCCACTCGTCCGGAGGACCCGCAGCTGACGGTCGCGGGAGAGCTCCCGGTACCAGAACATTGATTCGTAGAAATAAGTGAGGCCAAGAAACTTAGGGCCAAGAACCAAGCAGGGGATATTCTTGATGTTGTAATTAAGGCTATTCCCAATATTTATAATCCTGAATACTACCTATATAACCATTCCCTGGCCCTACCCGCAGCATCATCAGTTAAACTTTATTCAGATTGGTCGAAATCAGATGGACTTAACGATATCAAGTTGTTGCAGGGGATTACCCCCGAATTAAAGTCTCACCCCCGCCGGGACAATTCTGATCTTCCGGTACTCCATATTGAAGGTGTGGGCGCAGGACCGTGGAATGGGTGGGAGGAAGAGGCCCAGCTTTTTGCCAGCTCTATCACAAACAAGAATAGTCACCAACTCCCGCAGGAAGATCACCACAGGTTTTCAATGCCAGTGGCCCAGGCGGAGTGAGTACCACAGTGTTTATTAGATTTCTTGTATGCTCCTAAGCTATCTTAGTGTCAGTTGGCGGAGTCTTTTTGTATACCTACCCCAATACAATTCGACAAAGATTATAAGATGACACAAAAAGCCTGGAGGTTGCTCTCGCAGTTCCTAGTCAGTCGACAGCTAGCTGAGTCGCTAGCTTGTACGTCTGAGGCGGTACCAGAGAGTAACACAAATAAGGAGCTATCTCTGACATGGCATCTCTTACTACAGAACTCTGTTCAGAGTCTTGGCGATCTTTGTACGGCTCTTTTCGAGGCCGTATGTGTGTGACACGACCTGAGAGTTTATCTGTCTAAGATACTGCCGGAGGAGAAGGGTAAAAGATTGATATTATCAGATGTGCTAATCCCTACCCTTGTTTCCCCAGATGCCTGGCGCACAGTAAATTGTTTGTTAGACTCTCGCCGCGCCACTGCTTCCAAGACGAAGAGTGAGTCATCAGCACTTGAGCCTGCGCATGTTAACCCTCTCACGTCCTGACACAATTTTTGAGCCTATTAGGGATACTTTAAAGCCTTTGTTACCGTCAGGGGTATTTATAAACCTTTAGTTTATTTACTTCAACCTCTGCAGTTGTCTTTGAGTTAGCTGTGGGCAGAAAACTAATTTTGGAGAGGTAATTATAAGAGTGAGAGTAATCTATTTCTTATTGCTAATATGGCAACCTCTGCATCATAAGGATGTGAGAGGGTTAAGAATCATTCACATGGGTCCTTTCAGTCACCACAGCCTATCAAGGCTCGGATGCTAGACACTTCAACACCAGGTCCTCTCACCACTCCAACAAGACGAGTCACCTCAACACCAAGTCATATCATCACTAGACCTTTTCTACACCAGTCAATTTCATTACCAAGGCATCTCAATATTACAGTTACCACATCTACTGTACTTTACACCAATCACGGGTGTGACCCCCCCCCCCCCCCTCCCTCCACACCCAATTCCTCTCTCTCTCTCTCTCTCTCTCTCTCTCTCTCTCTCTCAAATATACGCAAGTTAGTAAAGATAGGGATGAAAATAATTGCTCTCTACCCGCTATAGGATTCTGTTGTCATTTACTTTGACACACACACACACACATGTATTATTCATATATATATATATATATATATATATATATATATATATACATAAATAGTATATATATATATATATATATATATTTATATATATATATACTGTATATATATATATATATATATGCAATCTCTCTCTTCGCCGCAATGTTGCATCTCTCTCGCTATTCTATCGCTATTACAATAATCAGTGTTCCACGGAGCTTTCCCAGTGTATACCACCTCCTCTACGTAGGGTACGTAGTACTCGTCTTGCAACACAATCCCACCCCTACTCTGTGCAACTCTCCAACCCAAGAGTCAAAGACTTTCTTCTATTTAACTGCTGAGCTCTGGAACTCCCTCCCAGAAATAGTGTATCCCTCTTCCTATGACTTTAATTGCTTCTAACTCCGTGTGTCCAGGCATTTTAGCTCGAACGTCCCTTGATTTTGGCCCTGTCACTCTTTCAACTCTGGGGGAGGCACTCGCTGCAGGCAGTTCTGCCTTTTGTCTCCCCTATTCACATAGAAAAAGAAAAAGAAAACAAATATATATATACAGTATATATATATATATATATATATATATATATATATATATATATATATTGCAGTACCGGTAACGTGTGTTATACATTTCAAATATGTTTAGAGGGCTTTGTACTGCTTAACACATTACGAGCGGGTGGGTCGGTAACTTTTATTACCCGCCATGCGGGTGGTTTTACCATAAATGGGGTTGTTTCCGTGCTCTTTTTCATGTATAAACAAGACCCAGAGTGTAATACAAGTATCTATCCCTGGGCATAAACAGAGCTTTCCAATGACACCCGAACCATCCTTCTACGACCACTGGTTATCTTGCAACGATCGTGCAACACGAGTGCAAAAACCCTAAAATAAGGTAATTTCCTTACATAATTCCCTGTGTAGCGAGTGAGAGAGGGTGGAGGAGGGTGTAATAAATTTCAGTCGACCCACGACGGTGGTGGCGAGCGGTCAGGCGGGAATCTATGCTCCTCGCACCGCTCAGCTCTCTCTCAGAGCACATTACGTGCTCAAAATTGCACTCGACATCTGTCGAGGCCCGCATATGGGCACGTTTTCTTTAACTCGACATATGTTGCGCGCCGATGGCTAAGGGTTAAGAAGGGTCATGCCAGTTAATTAAGGTTCATTGAGATAGTTTGTAGCGCTCTAATTGATAGACGTTTTTTCCCAAGCTGAATAAGATCGTGTAATGGTTAGTAACATATAATAATGCGACCGAACTATTTCATTTGGTACCGTATAATAAATTATATAATATATGATAGGGTTTACAGTCTTTTCGCCCAAACTAGGAGTTTGTTCACTCAAACAATGAAGTCAGCTCGCCCAAACAATGAAGTTCGTTGCCCACACTAAAGTTCATTCGCCCACACTTTGTAGTTTTTTCTCTTACACTTTGAACATATGCAATGTTTATCTATTCTCTTTCATCAAATATAAGTCTATTTGATTTTGCTTTGTATTTACGTAACACAATGAAGGACTTAAACAAATTATTTTGACTACATTTGTTTTGTTTTCAAGCCAACAAGATACGATAATATGTCAGTGTTGATATAGATAGCTCATATTCAAGGAAAAACTCTTAAAAAAGATAACAATACTAATATAGCAATGTAGAACTAGGAATGTCCTGTTTTCGAGTGTGAGAAGAGACTATATAGTGTGGCCGATCAGAAGGGATTAGAGTAGGAGGAAAAGGTAAACTAATTATAAAAAATTAATTCCGTCACCTTTTCCCAGCCACTTTTTTGGGCAACTATATTGTGGAAGCTTCTAAATATGTTATTATTATAATGCAGCTCAAGGTAATTATATCAATCAAGTTCAGTGTAGTTGTTAATATTATATAAAATAGCGCCTCATAGTGCTGCCACAAACATAACTGTCGATCAAAAATTGCCAGAAATGGTTCTCGTGTGACTTAGCATTTAAGGCGCATTCACAGGTAGTTTGGTGTCATTTTTTCCTAACTCTAGTCTCACGCTTTCCAATTAAACTTAAATATATATTTTGTTACCAATTGTGTAGACTATTGTTTTCAGTCCCTTATGTTCACACATAGCCGAGTCGGTGCGCGAGTCCAACACGAGTCACACTCGTCGATTATCGCCGTCGCTGGAGGCTGAGTCGGCCGCGAGTAGTAATTGATCCTGAGTCAACGAGAGTGTAACACGAGTTAACTCGAGTCAATACGAGTCAACACGTGTTCATGCAACATGCTCATGTACGAGAAACTGAGAGTCAAAACGAGTGTAACACGAACCCAAGACGAGTGTCTAAAATTTGAAAAATAACGGTCAAATTCCAGGGCACGTAAACAAAGAGTAGGTACGAGTCACGACGAGTGTAACACGGATCAACACAGTGTAACAAGGGTCAAAACGAGTGTAACACGGGTCAACACAAGTGTAACACGGGTCAACACGAGTGTCAATATTAACAATCCTCGTACATTATTATTTATTTTCTATATTTATTTCAGCGATAATATTCATTACTATGATTTTATTTATATTTTTCTCATATATTTGGGTAATGTTCACCAGAGAAATTGAGATAACTTTTTGTTTTTTGTGTTTTCTGTCTATTTAATGCATCTATCTCCCTACATATATATAACTATGTCTTATTTGGTCTTTTTTTAATCTATGAATCATTTCTAATACGATGGAATTGAAAATAATATTACCCTTCTAACACACAAATAATAACATGAAAAAGAGTCAATAAAAATGTCTCCTTTGTCTTTTCAGAGCCAATTAAGTCCGTCTGTCTCATAATAGTTCGTGTTTATCCCTCACTTCCCCCTCTGCAACTCTCTTTATATCTCTCTATCTCTCTAATGCATCTACGTAACTCCCTTATACATTAACATAACTATGTCTTATTTGGACTTTTTGTAATCTTTGAATCATTTCTAATGCGATGGAATTGAAAAATATAATATCCTTCCAGCACATAGATAAACATTAAGTAAGATAGTCTACACAATATTTCAACCCTCCCCTCCATCTTGCTGTGCGAGGCCCGAGCTTCGGAGACAGAAGATTTACGTTTGATAGATTTTTTTTTTTTTTCCCACGGTATACACAAAATGAAGGGGAAATATTGTAACATGTTTTTAATTGACATTTGTGTCGTTTTTGCTGATTATGAGTTGGTGGAAAAAAAAAATCTTTAATTCCATCATATCGGAAATGATTCACAGATTATATATAAACCAAATAACATATACTTTTAAGTATGTTCAATAGTTTTGCATTATCAATAGGGTGTAGCACAAGGCTTATCAACATCATCACAGTAACGGGAGTCGGGGTTGAGGCCAGGACGGGGAGGGGAGCGAGTATGCCTACAGCGCCGGGGATATTTTTGTTTTTCTTTTCTTTTTTTCATGTGAAATTTATCATATTAATGACAAATACGACCCTTATTATGTTTTCAGGGACTGTACAGCGCATAGTATTATGTTCTTATATCCATAACAGTATTATAATAATTTTCAGCATATTTCCCTTATACAGTATGTTCTACCATGAACTATGTCCTTCAAAATGCTTAATCATCATAATTATTTTATATATTCTTCCAAAAAAGTATTTAATTCATATTACTTATTTGTTTCTCTGTTAACAAGTCATTTAAAACTTGGGTAAAGAAAAATTGTAAATTAAACTTATTATTTTATGTGAATAAAGTAACTATAAATATTAATTGGATGCAAAACAACACCTGGAGTCACATACATTTGATTTTGACATACAAAATACAACGTCGAAATGATGACGATAATCGACAAATCACCAAAGAGTGTTACACAGGTTTACACGAGTCAACACGAGTTAACACGAATAACGAAGTTATTCAGAGTCAAACACGAGTTAACACGTATGTACACGAGTCTACACGTATGTAGGCCACACTCATGGGTACTCGCCAAAATTTCATGCATGCATGACATTTTTGGACCCCGTGGCGAGTACCCACGAGTGTGTCGAGTAAACAAAGAGTATACACGAGTCTAACACGAGTGTTGAGGAGTCTCGACGAGTCATTGCCGAATGGCAAAATTTCATCACTCGTGTTGGACTCGCTCACCGACTCGGCTGTGTGAACCACCCTTTAGTGTAGTTACTTCTACGAATGCCAAAGATCCCCTTTAGCGTCGTTGTTAGAATAAGAATGCCGTTTGGAAGTTTCCGGAAATAGAACCTTTCGTGTGACTCTGATTTTACGATAATCCACATCTCTCTCAGATGTATGATGGTACACACACACACACACTTTGTATGCAAAAAGAACGCCTTTAGGCCTATATACAGTAAATTGTTTTTAGCAGAACACATCAGCTATATATGACAAGTACATTTTGAACATATGAACATAAGCAAATGGGAGTGCAGAAAGCCGATTGGCCCTCATAAGGCAGATCGCTCTCACACTCAACCCTAATTATAAGGCCTAATTATAGGCCCAGCTCACTAACACCATGAGGACCGACCACACCAAAACAGTCAGAGGTCAGAAAACGGGGTCTGCAGAGCGCCGAATGGCATACACCCGACAGATCCCCCTCACACCCAACCTATCTCGTCCATATGCCTATCTAATTTTATCTTGAAGCTCTCTATCGTTCT
Source organism: Paralithodes platypus (assembly GCA_032716605.1). Lineage (NCBI taxonomy): Eukaryota > Metazoa > Arthropoda > Malacostraca > Decapoda > Lithodidae > Paralithodes > Paralithodes platypus. The sequence goes on along the minus strand of CM064511.1, from coordinate 17,991,500 downwards.
TGATCCCACGATAGCACTTGGTAGCCTATTCCACCTATCTACAACTCTGTTACCAAACCAATGTTTGCCTATATCTTTCTGAAACTAAATTTATCTAGTTTGAAACCCTTTCCTCGAGTTCTTTCGCTATCACTGAGCTTTAGTACTTCTTTCATGTCCCCTTTATTAATCCCACTAACCCACTTGAACACCTCTACCATATCCCCTCTACCTCTGTGACTCTCTAACGATTGTAAGCCTAATTTCTTCAACCTTTCTTCATATGGGAGATTTCTAATAACATGGATAATTTTTGTCATTTTACGTTGTACTCTTTCCAAGGAATATACTGTATGTCCACTCTGTAATAAGGACACCAACATTGAAAAGCATAATCCTCACTAATGACAAGTAAAGTTTTAAGATAACATCTTCAGTTCTGTTACTCACACTCCTAGAGATGAACCCACGAATCCTGTTTGACTGGCTACGAACGTTTATACACTGTTTTCTAGGTTTCAAATAATTGCTAACAAACACACCTAGATCTTTCTCATAGTCTGAGTTTTCAAATTGAGCATGATATTTGTTAATATTTCGTGGTACATAATGTTGAATAAAAGAAAATAAGAAAATGGGAGTCTGCAGAAAACCGATTGGCCCACACAAGGCAGAACCCTCTCACACCCAACCAATCTCGTCCATATGTCTATCTAATTTTATCTTGAAGCTCTCTATTGTTCTTGATCCCACTTTGGCGTTTGGTAGACCATTCCACATATCTACAACTCTATTACCAAACCAGTATTTTTTTATATCTTTCTTGAAACGAAATTTATCCAATTTGAAAACAATTTGTTCGAGTTCTCTCGCTATCACTGAGCTTCATACATCTTTCATATCCCCTTTTATAATCCCACTTACCCACTTGAACACCTCTATCATATCCCCTCAAACTCTGCGTCTCTCAAATGAATGTAATCCTAGTTTCGTCAAACCTTTCTTAATATGGAAGATTTATAATATTATGGATAATTTTTATAATTTTTCGTTGTACCCACTACAAGGAATCTATGTCCATAATGTCCATTCTGTAATAGGGACACCAACATTGAACAGCATAATCCATATGACTTGGCCTCACTAACGCTAGATAGTTTCAAGATTATGTCTGCTGTTCTGTTACTCACACTTCAAGATATATATCCAAGAACTCTATTTGCCTTATTTCGAACACCGATTCATTGATTATATGGTTTCAAATATTAACTGTTGACATTTAATGGGCTTTACTTTCTTCAAACAATTACACATACAGCACGTGGATAACACAATTGCCCTTGCAATAAAATGTGGAAACAAAGATTTACCGATTTTATTCCTTTGGATTTTGAATCCCTAATGAATTGGTAATTTATATTCTTTCTAAACTAATGAGATGATTTTAAGTTATATATCCAGCCAGGTAGTAATCAAAAGGTGGGGAGGGCATGGTAAGAATTCTTGTATTACATCATCATTTAGTTACTATATCAGATTATTTCGCAAACATAAGAACTCAAGAAAACAGGAGTCTGCGGAGACATGTTTGGTCCACACAATGTAGATCCGCTGAAAATCCCTTTTACTCTCAACCCATTCTCTCTATATACATTTTATAATTTTATCTTGAAGCTCTCTATCGCTATTGTTCCCACAATAGCACTCGGTTGCCTATTCCATATATCTACGACCTTAGAGTACAGAAGGATAGAGACGAAAGCGTGATGTCACACCGTTATTTCGCCGCGTGTCCTAGGGATTTGGTGTAGGGCATACAACCAAAACACCTCAAGTAGTTTTTCCTTATTAGATACTCCTTGATATCTGTGCCCTTGGCTTGTTTGCAGTGTTACCAAAGTTAAGGGAAATTCTGCAAAATGAGGGGCAATAGATTAAAGAGGAAACTTCTTTAGGAGTGATATACTGTAATGTTGGTAAAAACACTTGTAAATTATTTAAAATAAAATAGAGGGAAATATTATAAATACATATACAATATAAATAATACTTATCTATGATGTAAGCTGTATAACTACAAGCAACACAACAAGAATTAAAATGTAATTTTGAATATAATATTATATTATTAGTTACATGTTATGTTGATGTTAATTTATAAAGTTGCAGTAAAACAGGACATTTCACGAAATACGTTCATAGATTATACATATGACATCTAGGGATATTGTTTCCCAGCATGTTTGACGTTGGCAACTCCCCACTCTCACAACAACAATGGTGGGGGTATAAGAGACGTGGTTGTGAACCTCCTCATAATGACGACAATTTCATGATGATCTGGCCTTTACAGTAGCCTCTACTTATGTATATTTAACTCTGTCATTTCTATAGAGTCTCTGGATAGCGTAGAAATGAGTAATAATAGCATTATTAGTAAAAGGTAGGGGTTATTACAAATTAATGGGGACCCTCCCAATCTCCCATTTTCCTTTGCGATCGATCGTGCTGCCATCTCTCGAACGCTCGGATCGCTATTTTCAGATTTGTAGCGTCTCTCTTTCCTCTCTATTTGGATTTTTTCTTTACCGATTTTAAAATACCCAAGGCGGTATTCAAATCATTTATAAAACACTATGGGTCCGGAATGTTATTTAAGATTGCCGGTTCGTCTGAAAGTAATACGGCCAGTTTCCCAATGTGTAGCAGATATTCATATGGGTCGTACCCCTTCACCCGCCAAATGACCGACCAAGTGTCTCTATGTCTACAACTCTGTTACCAAACCAATATTTGCCTATAACTCTTCTGAAACGAATCATATCTAATTTGAAACAATGTGTTCGAGTTCTTTCGCTATCACTGAACTTCATTGCATCTTTCATGTTCCCTATGTTAATCCCACTAACCCACTTGAACACCTCTATCATATCCCCTCTAACTCTGAGTCTATCTAACGAATGTAAGTCCAATTTCTTCAACCTTTCTAATAAGGATAATTTTTGTCATTCTTCGTTGTACTCTCTCCAAGGAATATATGTCCATTCTGTAAGTAATAGTGATACCAACCTATATATATATATATATATATATATATATATATAAATACGAAACCAAGATTAGGTTAGGTTAATTTAGACGCTATTGGGTATGGCTAGGCTCGATTGCTATGTTTTCATATTGTAAGTTACATCTGCTTGGGTTTCGTTAGCTATTGTCAAGTTAGGTTAGTTTAGGTTTGGTTAGGGTAGGTATTTATAAGTACAAATTTCCATTCAACCTGTGATATACAACACATTCAGTATACTAGTTCGCAGTATACAATGGGTTAGAGGAAACATATATATAAGAACTTTTCCATTTTTCATTATACCGAGCGATTTAAGTGAACAGTTTTTGTCTGTAAGTCATTGTCTGGTGAGTTATTGTCCTACAAACCAAAGATAATGGTATTGATGTTTGTAAATTTGATTATGGATAATAAGTACATTAGTACAGTTATGTACATTGTTTTATACTTTGTATAATCCATATTCAGAGCGCTACTGGATGATATAAACCTAAGAGAAAGGGAGTCTACATAAAGCCGATTGGCCCACCAAAGGCAGATCCCACCCAGAAACTACTGTACTGTATGTGTTTTTATTTGTATTTAACACAAAATAAAAAATCGTTTTTTAAGCGAAATGTATCCAATTTGAAACCATTTGTTCGAGTTCTCTTGAGCTGAGCTTCAGTACATTTGTAATGTCCCCTTTATTAAACCCGCTAACCCACTGAACACCTCTATCTTATCCCCCCCTAATTCTGCGTTTCTCTAATGACTGTAATCCTAATTTCTTCAACCTTTCTATTATTACGGATTTTGTTTTCATTCTTTGTTGTACTCTCTCCAAGAAATCGATGTCCATTCTGTAAAATAACACCAACATTGAACAGTATTATCCATATGTGGCCTCACTAACGATAGATAAATTTCAAAATGACGTCAACTGTTCTGAATAGGGGGAACTCTATTAAGTTTAGATGAATTAGGTTTATGGTTTATTGGTATGAAGCAAAGAGTTAGCATAAATGGTATACAATCAGACGGGGTATAGTTAAGAGTGGAGTCCCACAAAGATCTATTTTAGGCCCTCTGCTGTTCATAATATATACTAACGACCTTGATGTAGGAAAAACTAACACAATCAGTAAATTTGCAGATTCAGAACGCCCCAGCATGCAATCACTCAAAAACTCACGTGATGAGGCCATAGCACACTTAACCTCTGAAGTGCGCATGGGGGTAATTGGAAACGTCCCCCTGTGCTGACGTATTTGAGGTGTTTCCGCCACTAAAATATTCATTGTGCCATTAATAGCATTAATACTTATCCATATGCGCCTATTATGGGTTGATTATAAAGGTATTAACCTGAAACAACAATAAAACGAGTGAAAACAGCGTTTGGATGGTCAAAATCGGAGATATAGCCCGCGAGTTGTATAATGTATGGGTGAGGCAATCTGCTTTCCCGCCAATTTCCCCCAAGGCCACTGAGACACAGTCGATCGATACTCTCTCTCTCTCTCTTGCACTCGCTTGCTATCAGTGATGACCACACCCTCCAATCGGATTTCTAATGTTAGCACGAAAATATACCTCAGAATAAGGGAATAACAGGGAAAATAGGTGATAACTGAAGGAGAGGAGGAAAGTGGGGAAGGAGGGGAGGTAGAGGACTGAGATTTTGCATGGCCCAGGGGCCAAAAAAAAAAAAAAAAATAAAAAAAAAAATAAAAAAAAATTTTTTTTTCGATGTCAAAAGTTGATTTTTATTTTCTCTGACTCTTAAGAGTCTCCCCGCAGTGCGCCGGGGGAACTCTTAAGAGTCTCCCCGCAGCTCCCGGGTTAACTTCTGATCTATCAACCATTGTCCATTAGGGCAGAGAAAAATAATCATATTACTTTCAAAGCTTCCAAAACCCAATTCCTCCATTTATCTACCCATCAAGAATTTCCCCAACTGCAGGTCTATCCCTTATACTTCAACAATACACAAATCAACCCTTCATCTTCTCTCACTATACTTGGTGTTTCTTTTTCTTTTGGCCTATCTTGGAAAGATCATATTTCCACTCTTGCTAAAAACAGCTTCCAAGAAGTTGTGTGCGCTCAACCGTCTCCACGGGTTCTTCACCCCCGCACAGCTTCTTGCTTTGTATATATGAATTGAGTGTTGTTTGCATGTGTGGGGAAGTTCAACCCATACCGCACTTCTCGCAAGAGTAGAGCCAAAAGCATTTTCTCTCATCAAATCACCTCCTCTCACTAATTCCCAACATTCTCTCTCTACACGCCCCAATGTTGCATCTCTCTCACTCTTCTACCGCTACTACAATAATCAATGCTCTTCAAAGCACTCTCAGTGTATACCCCCTCCCATACGGAGAATGGGGGCACCCATCTTTCAACACATTCCCACTTCTATTCTGACCAACTCTCTAACCCAAGACTGGCATATTTTTCCCAGTCTTTCTTCTACTCAACAAGCAAGCTTTGGAACTCTCTCTATCAATATGTCTTTCCCTCATCCTATAACTTAAACTGCATGGGGCTTAGTTACCCACTCACAGCTCGAAGCAGCCCCATCTCTGAAGCTGCCTCGCTCCAGTGCTTCACTGTCTCAACTCTTAGACTCGGACCCTCACTCTCAGAACGCCACCTATTGAGCAATGAACTAACTAGGCATTGTCCCCCAGTAGCATATTTTGAATATGGGAATATTCATACAGTGCTATTTAATCAGGGAACAATGAGGGTATTTATTTGACGTTTCGGTGGGCTTTGTGGTAATGCACTGATACTAGGTACAGCACAAATTCCATCCCAATAATATTTTCCCATTGACATATTGGGATTCGAACCCGGGTCCATTGGATTACCAGTCCAGTGGCAAGACCAGTCCATCACACCTCCCCTATATATATATATATATATATATATATATATATATATATATATATATATATATACCGGTATATATATATAGTATATACAGTATATAAATACCGTAATGCATAAGTGCGTGGACTTTCGGTGTGAGTGTCATGGGTTCGAGTCCTTGGCATGCCACATGTAATTGTTGATTTTATTAATTGAGTTTAGAAGTGAAGTTGGTTGGTGAAAAAATGTAATATACTGTATACTGTATACTGTATACTGTATACTGTATACTGTATACTTAGCTTAATGCTAAGAAAACTCACTCCATGATAATCAGATCACGTACTTTGACTCCTCCTCATCCTTGTTTGCATGTTTCTGGTGAACAAATTGAGGATGTGTCAGGTTTGCGTTTGCTTGGAGTGACTCTCGATCCTAAGTTGACATTTGAGAAGCATATTCGTTCCTTGTCTTCTACTATTGCTCAAAAGATTGGTTTACTTCGCAAGTGTTACAAAACATTTGCTTGTGAAACCACAGTCATAAAATCTGTTTATGCTTTTATTTTGCCTCATTTTGAGTATTGCTCTCCTGTTTGGAACTCGGCTGCTGACTGTCATTTGAAATTGCTTGATCAAGCTCTTAATTCTATTAAATTTATTCTCCCTGCTCTATCTCTTGATCTTCATCATCGGCGTCGGGTTGGTGCCCTTAGTCTTTTATTTAAATTTGTTAACAATAATCAGCATCCATTGCATAGTGTTTTACCAGAACCTTTTATTCCAATTCGCGCAACAAGATTTACGAGGAGTCTTAATGACCTTGCCATGACTCCAATTAATGTTTCTACATCTCAGTTTTCTCGGTGTTTTATTCCTTCAATGATTCCCTTTTGGAATCATTTGCCAAACGAGGTTGTACAGTCAACCCATATCTCAGCTTTTAAGTCCAGAGTTAATGTTTTATTACAGCAGTTATTTTTTGTTTTAATCATGATTTGCTTTTATTCTATTTAGAATGGTGTTTTAATTGACAAACTGATCTTTTCTTCTGGGCTCTCTAACTACTGTAGCCCTTTTCCTTTTTCTTAGTTGTCTTAGTCTCTCTCCAGTACTTACGGGTATTTTGTGGGGATTCATCTTGTATAGGTGAATCTGCACCCTATTGGGAGGCTTAGACAGCTTCTATAATAATAATAATAATAATAATAATAATAATATATACCGGTATTATATATAACTGTCACCTGGGTCTTCAAAAGAGAATTATGGTCGTCTCATTATTGAATGCCCGTGTGTGGTGCGTTTGGAAGAACCTGTTGCAATGTCATGCTTCTTCCAGCAAATGTTATTCCTGCTTGTTTGTTTGTGGTTTCCTCCTACTGTCACATGAGCATAAGAAGGAAGGCTTCCTTTCAGGTTTCCTGGTCCTTCTACGCCCTGCAATAGAGTTGGGCGAGTCAGCCAAGTGTGGCTCCATGGGGAATGTGAGCATACTGAGTGTATGCGAGCGTGAAACAGATGGCAGTGTGAGCTATTATTAGTTGCTATTTAGACCTCTTTCTGATCTAATTTGCAACCGCATATACCTTTCGGGGTGGTTTTGGTACGCGTTCAAAAATCATGCTTCCGGAAGGCTTATCGTATTTGCTATGCACAACCTTCTGGAAGGCTTATTGGGCTCCACATGTTAAATACTAAAGAATCATTATGTTATTCCATAGGCATAAGAAAAATTAAAGACAGTGTGACGCTCCTGCATAGTAGCCACGTGCGGGCATGCGCGCGCGTCGGCTGCCCAGCCGTTTAGAAACCGGCTGGCGGCAGCCGGCCGGCCGGCTTTTCCTTAGTATATATCCTACGACAATGTAACTAATGTCTGGGATATTCTTATGTTGTTTCACAGCTTGAAGCTGCCCTTATTCTTAACCAACGCATCTTAGTATATTTTATTCTCGATAGTTGATTGTTTCATTATAATATATAAGATGTAAGTCTAGTGAGAGTGGGAGGAGACGAGCGGGAGAGAGAGACCGGCTGGGGGACGTTGCTTCGCGCGGAGAGTCCAGCTTGGGACGAGCCACGTGCATTTGATAGCAACGTTAGGCTTAGTTTCGACTCACGCCAGGGATAGAGGATTTTGACCCGGCAACTGTGTTGAGTGTTGCCAAGCATGGGATGTATTTTGCATGCCTAGGGTGGGGTCCAGACAGATTCAAGACTCAGAGCTCACCTCACTGTCGTACCCTTCGGACCCGCTTGATATCTATCCCTCTCAACCCCACTTAGAAACTTTCTCTCTTACTTTGTATACCTTCCTTCCACTACGTCACCAATCTATTTAATTATCCCATCCCCTTGATAGACCTTATATCTATTATTGTATTAACGACGAGCTCTCAGATAATTAGATAGGATTTTGGGCTTTATGCAGAGATGTAATTGTTAATGAGACCTAGGAAGCTTTTTTGTTGTCTCATATTTGGTGGTTTCATGATTGCTAGTGTGTTCTTGTGTCAGGTTAGCAGGGGCTAGACCGGAGGGGAGGCTTTTTGCGATCCTTTAAGTAAAGTCTGCTGGTGCGAGTCCTGTGGACCCGAACGACTTTACTAGGATACCCGTGGGAGTCTGGGGGCATTTTCTTGTCTGTGTCCCTGTGTGTCTAGTGTTGTGTTGTGTGAGGGCCCTTGCCTAGTCCACTCAGCACTGCGCTAGCACGTCTTGCTTTTGTTTTAGGGTGGCCAGGAGAGAGTCAGATACTTGCGATCTGAGTCTCTCAAGAGAGCACTCTTTCAATTAGAGTAATTTGGTGCACAGACTTGGGAACGTCCCTAGGCTAGAGCAGGTGGCTCAGCCCGGGTATCCGAAGCCTATATCCTTCCGGCTAGACCTCTGCCGCCTGGCAGATTAACAGCTAGGGGTTTATCATCTCTGCATGCTTGTTATTGTGCCACAGTTTACCGTTTTTTTGTGAGCATTGTGAGTCAGGGTGTGGCTTAGAGACTCTGTCCGAGCAGGCTTGCCTGACTAAGAGTGAGAAGCACACCTATATGTGGTTATGTTGCGAGTTGCTGCCTTTATTTAATTATACCTATGCCATTATACACTGTATGGCCTATCACTAGTATTTATTCCTGCTTATGAGTTAAGAGTTCTCTAAATCCGTAACGTACTTTCTTTGCTAAGCATCAGATCCTACAGTAGCCGCATGCAGTTTAGAAACCCGCATCTTGTCTACCGGTACGATGTTTTGAGGACTGTTTGCTTTCACCTTCTTTCACGCAGGTGTGATTAGTTGTATTAATTAACGTAACGTTAAATGTACATTCTTCTAGTTTGTTATTAAATTGTTTCTGCAATTTAATTCCGTTATCTATCTTTTCCTTGAAGCTTTAAGTCAACTTAATTGTGTGATCTTTTATATAGCCTGCTTGACTATCAACAGTCTATAGTGCGTGCACCCTGTAACCGAGTCATAGGATACCTTGTTGTCCAGGCAGGACTCTTGACGGTTTAGGGTGGTTTGTTGCCTGGGTTTATAGATAAGGGTTGGATCTAGCGTTTTCCGTTGTTGCTTGTTGCCGCATACCTAGTCCAATAGAAAGAGCCCAGTGTTTATATATCCCAGGACGTAATAAATGGCGACCTTGCATAGGATTTACTGAACAGAGGAATATAGTGGTCATTTGTTTTGGAGATTCCTTAGGATTAGAGGAATACAGTGGACATAGAGTTTTTTTTTTGGAGCAACCAATATAACACATTAAAGACTTTAAATAACATTAGTATATACATACTTGCATAGGAGATAAGGCACATTCTATAACCGTGATAATTACTGCAGTACACAAACATGTCTAATACATCGGAACACAGTGATGGGTCAGGTCACGATACGGGCTCGGAGGGAGAAAGACCTGTGGAGTGGCTAGTCGATAGCGAGGAGGGTGCTGGAAGATTTTTAGAGGTGCCCCTTACCGCTGCCAGGGTGTTGAAGCTGAATAAGTATGGCTTAAAGTGTGTGGCAGGTCTTCAGGGTCACCAGGGTTTAAGTGGCATGAGGAAAGATCAGCTGAGGACTTTGATATTGGGTTTAGAAGGGAGAGACCTGGGTGGAGAGGCGACTGGGGGCCCCGGTCTCCAGCCCCCCCTCCACTCTACCCCCATATCAAACGTCAGAGTGCCTGTATTTAGTACATACCCCCAAGTTGATGGTCAATGGCAGCGTGGAATTCAATCACAGGGACCCTATCCATTAAATGCACCTTCCCCTCCTCAGGGGTTGACTCCAGATTTGTTGTTTCGGCTTGAGATGGCCAAGGTTGAGGTTGCTAGAGCTCAGGTTGAGGCTACCGAAAGACAGGCTAGAGCTCAGGTTGAGGCTGCTAGAGCTCAGGTTGAGGCTGCCGAGAGACAGGCTAGTGTGCAGGCTGAGGTTGCTAGAGCTCAGGCTGAGGCCACAGAGAGAACAGCTATACGAGAGGCTGAACTGCAGGCAGAGTCTACTAGGTATCGGGCTGACAGGGAGCTGGAGAGATCTCGAGTGGAGGTAACAGGGCGAAATATTGGGGGAGGTAACAGACATCGGGACCAATCATTGTCGCACCTGCAGAGTCAAGGAAATGGGTGCAAGAATTGCTCACAAGGTGATACAAGCATGAAACTTCCCGGAAATGTTCACAAGGACCTACTTTACAATTTCAGAGCAGGAGCCACCGAGATTTCTGTATTGCATAGCAACGGTTGCTAGGCAAAGCATTTTCCTTAGCAACCGGCAGCAACGATGCAGTTTCTGAACTACTATGAAGTGTTATGACTTTGTACTTTTATTTATTTTCCTATAATCAATCCTAAAATGGTTCAAAAGATGTATAAAAGCATATATATCTATATAATAGAGTGAATGTCAGCACACAACCAGGGCACACTGGTGACATCACTGCTGTGTAACTCAGCATGGGGTTCAGTGCCAGCTGATCTAGATATACTAGTACTTTAATAAGTACTAGTATATCTAGATCAGTGTCCCAAATGCTATCTAACAGCCCCAAATCCACTAGCTACTAAACTGTAGTTTGTAGTTGGTAGACGTAGTTAGATAGCCACGCCTGAATTGACAGGATGTGCCAGCGCGGGAGAGCCGAGCCAAGGGTAACGGGGCTTAAGAATTACCCGGAAGGTGTACAGATCGCACAGGACTTAACCCGTGGAGCCCCGGCTAGTTTTGTAATGTTTGCGCACCAGAACCCGGCCGGTTTTCAAAAAATGGTTTTTATTCCAGAAACAATAGCGAATGGGTTAGGAATGAAGGCAAAACCACGAAAACCGCTCAAAAAGCTTAAAAATGGTCCTACAGAGCCCCCGAAAACGGATTTTACAAGAGTAAAAAATTGAAGGCAATTATCCCCAAAAAAACAGGTTATTGCGCGCTCGCGCGCACACACGTGGACTTTGAGAGTTTTCAACCATCGGCACGGTTGCGTGGGATACGTACACAGTTCCCATACAAATCTGAGCCCTCTTGAGTGGCTACACCTGAGGTTACGGTCGGCGCAATTAGGGTGACGCGTCAGGCGCGTCTCTGGGGCTGTGCGTTACATACATCGCCGACGCGTCAGACGGGTCGCTGGGGCTGTACGGGTTAAATGGCACTGGATGAACGATTGGGCTAGGTGTAGGGAAACTGAACCTAGTTGTATCCCATAAAGGAATGTGTGCAACAGATGTATTTGATAAAGGTGGTAAAGGATAAACCCTCGGCCTTAATCATATTTTGTTTCCAGTTTCAGCAAGTTTGATATATTTGATCTGCGCACAGTGATAGTCAAGACGTACTGAATATTCACAGAAATGGCCAGTGCCTCATCTTCATCTGTTCAAGCAACTGATTGGACTATCTGTGTTTTTTGTCAACTGGACACCAAAGAGTCTCTCATATCACCAACTGACAGAGGCTATGAAACCATAGTAGACAACATCACACAGTTTAGTAACCTTGACTCAATGCCAATCAAAATCAATCTGGCACGACTTGACCATGGGAATGGTATTCAATTAACATTGAAAGAACAGAATGCAAAGTGGCACAAATCTTGTTATCAGAAGTTTTCACATACCAAACTGGAACGCGCAAAACAAAAGCACAAGTCTGAGGAAGATGGGACTGCTTCAAAACGAATTTTCACACGTAGCACTAGCAGTGGTGGTGATACTGCCTCAAGTGGAACAGTTGGCAGCAATTGTCCCAAATGCTTCTTTTGTTCCCAGCAGCAAACAAAGGAGAACCTCCGCGAAGTCTGTACATTTCAACTAGATTTTCGTGTGAGGAAATGCGCACATGATCTACAAGATGAAAATCTTCTTGCAAAATTAAGTGCAGGAGACCTTATTGCCCAGGAGGCAGAGTATCATGCAAACTGCCTTACAAACCTGTACAATAGAGCACGTGCAAAGTTATCACAAGATCAGGATGCCTCAGATGACCAGACATGTAAAGGAATTGCTTTGGCTCAGCTGATTTCCTACATTGAGGAGAAGAGGCAAGATGAGGATGTGAAGGTGTTCAGACTTGCAGATCTTGTGAAGCTCTACACTGACAGGCTAAATCAACTTGGAGTGGATGTTACTGCACGAGTAATCAGTAAGCATCTGAAAGACCGCATTCTCATGCATCTCCCAAGGATGAAAGCTTACAAAGAAGGACGAGATGTGTTCATGGCTAGTGAAGAAGATGTTGGCTCTATTCTCCGAGAAGGATACCAGACTGATCGAGACGAGCAGAGTGTCATGATGACCCAAATTGCTGAAATGATCCGACAGGACATCTTCGCACACAAAATAACATTCTCTGGATCGTTTGGCCATAACAGCCAAGTGGAGTCTGTTCCACGGTCCCTTTTGTCACTGGTCAGCATGCTTATCAATGGTTCAAACATCACAGATCAAACATCCAACACAACTATCAGCCAACCAATACTATCCATTGCTCAGCTGTTGGTGTACAACAGCATCAAGAGACGCAGGGATTCTGTGAGAAATCCACAAGTATATCACAGCAAAGATCGTGAAACGCCACTACCCGTCTATGTAGGTCTTAAGGCTCATGCAGTAACCAGAGATAGAAAGTTGATTGAGAGTCTATATACTCTTGGTATGTCGGCATCATACAACCGCACAATGGACTTGATCACATCATTGGGTAATAACGTCTGTGACTATTACCATCAGATTGGAACAGTCTGTCCTCCTCAACTTCGCAAAGGGCATTTCATCACCAGTGCTGCAGACAACATCGACCACAACCCTAGCTCTGCGACATCTACAAGTTCATTCCATGGCACCAGCTTGTCCTTGTTCCAGAATCTCACTCCGCGAGATGTCTGTGAAGATGAAGACAATGGCCAAGGATTCACTAATTCAATAACTCAAGAGAGGGGGTTGAGGAAAATGAGCGACTTGCCCCTTTCGTACACTGAACTGAAACCAACACGGTTGCCAAAAAATGACGTCTTTGTCCCACCCATCCCTGCAGACCTGGCTTCTTCCAACACCCCTTTGACCAAGGACATGGACAAGGAATATGACTGGCTGAGTCATGTTGAGAAACATCATGCAGATGACATATCAGCAGAGGCGACTTTGTCTTGGGCAGCATACCATGCCAGCAGAGTGCCAGACCCAGACATTCTGCCATCTGTGAATGCCATGATGCCTCTCTTTGTTGAGGAAGCCAGCTCACCATCTATGCTTCGGCATTGCATGGAAGTGGTGAAGTCAGCAGTTCATCACCTCAACCCTGGCCAGACTCCAGTGATTAGTGGGGACCAACCTCTGTATGCTACACTGAAGAAGCTGCAATGGAATATGTCCGAACTGTATGGTGAGGACAAGTTTGTAATGCTTATGGGGGGTCTACACACTGAAATGACAGGCTTGAAAGCTTTGGGTCATTGGCTTGATGGAAGTGGTTGGGTGGAAGTTCTCCAGGAAGCTGATGTTGCCACACCAGGCATTGCTGAGTCCTTCCTGAAGGCATCACATGTGACTCGAACCCGTCATGCTCACCAAGTCACTGCATGTGCATTGTACATCCTTCTCAAGAAGGCTTATGATGGATATGTTGCAAACAATTCCGAAGAATCCACAGACACTTTCAGCACATGGTGTGAACGGCGAAAAGCTGAAAGTCCTCAGTTCATGTACTGGCATACGAGTCTAGAGCTGGAACTTCTCTTGTTCACATTTGTGCGATCACTACGTACTGGTGACTTTGATTTGTATGTGGATACATTGAAGAAATTGACACCTTGGTTCTTCAGTCTCAACCACACCCACTACGCACGTTGGATGTCCGTACATGTGCGTGACATGAGCAGTCTATCTCACACTCATCCAGATGTTGCCAAAGAATTTCAGCAAGGCAAGTTTGTTGTGGCAAAATCCCAGAGAAAATTCTCCCTCATTGCTGTCGATCACTGCCATGAACAAAACAATGGAGTAATGAAGGATGAAGGCGGAATCATCGGGCTTACCCAGGATGCAAACTCCCTCTTGAGATGGGCAGTGGCAGGACCAGAACTTGTCAGAGTAATTTCTGAGTTTGAAGCGACCATGGTAGGCAAACAACAAAGTTCTGGGCAAAGAAACCATCATGAACAAACCCGGTCAACCCAGAAGTTGTTTGCTGGACAGGTTCAGGCGGTAGTTAGTGTAATGGAGGACATGGGGAGCCCATTTGAGCAGGAAGGGCAGGACCTTCTCAGACTCCATACAGAGGACATCATGGATGAGCAGTCAGTCGAGTGTCTAACCACTCTCGCATCAAAGGGTCAGGAGCAGTATGCAACATTTGTGGAAGAGCGGCTCAGAACAAATACTAAGCCAATCACAGCAACAATTACCAGGAACAAGGTGGTACTGTTCAATGTCCAAGGCAAACGATCAAACAAATAAGGGGACAAAGTCAGTCTCCTCAAAAGTGAATCTTCGCTGTTTGCAAGTCTGTATGTTGCATGTCAGACAAGGAATGGTGACTTGAACAATTTCTTCAATCATGAAAACCTCCCATTTCCTCCATTTCTGTCTGCCTATGGGCAGCTACGTCCAGGGAAGAAGTCTGATCTCATAGAATGTCTTGAAAAGAAAGTAGGGTCATCAAATGATGTGACACCAGAGACTGAAGTGCGAATCATGGATGGTGCGGCACTTGTTCACTTTCTTAGACCTGAGGGCTGCAAGACATTTGGAGACTATGCTGCCAAGGTCTTTCTTCCATACATAAACAATGCTCAAAGTCAGGCTCTGAGAGTGGATGTTGTCTGGGACCAGTACTTCGATAACAGCCTCAAGTCACAGACAAGAGAACAACGTGTCACTGGTCCTATTCAGCGCAGACAAGTTGGGGCGTCTAGCCCAACACCAAAGAACTGGCAGCAGTTCCTTCGCTTGGCCAACAACAAGACAGACCTGTTTACATTCCTGAACAAGGAACTGCTGGAAAATGCATCAGGAGACCAGACTCTCATTGTTACTGATGGTGCCAATGTGCTATGCTTACCTACACGAGACACCAGCAACATTGCTCCCTGCAACCATGAGGAGGCAGACTCGAGGATCATGGTGCATGTCAGTGATGCTGTTATGCAGGGCTTCCACAAGATCCTTGTTCGAACTGTGGACACTGACGTGGTAGTATTGGCAGTGGCAGTCGTACAGCAGCTGGCTCAGAGACAGCAGATAGAACTCTGGATTGCCTTTGGTTGTGGAAAGGACTTTAGGTACATCCCAGCTCATGAAATATGTGCTTCACTTGGCACAGAAAGATCCTTGGCACTGCCTGTGTTCCATGCTTATACAGATTGTGATACCGTGTCCCATCTGGTCCAGGTCGGAAAGAAGACTGCATGGAAAGTGTGGGAGGCACATGATGAATTTACTGCGACATTCTATGAGCTGCACAATGCACCTGAACAAATTGGTGAAGCGACTGAGGCTTCTCTGGAGTACTTCACCATTCGACTCTATGACAGGACAGCAACTTCTCGTTCCATCAATGAAGTCAGAAACAATCTGTTCATCCACAAAGGACGTCAGATATCATGTCTACCTCCAACCAAGGCTGCTCTACAGCAACACATGAAGAGGGCAGTACTACAAGGTGGGCACCACTGGGGCTGCACGACGGTGCCAGAACGACAGTTGCCCTCTCCAAGTGAGTGGGGATGGACTTGCCCAGAAAAGTGGAGGCCTCTGTGGTCTAACTTGCCCGAAGCCAGTGCAACCTGCCCAGAACTACTGAAGTGTTCTCGCCGAGGAGGCTGCACAGACTGCAAATGTGTTGATGCGCATCTAAAATGCACAGCCTACTGCAAATGCAAAAGTGACTGTGACAACAGTGTCTGAAGCTTTAGGAGTGGCATTTTTATAGCCTGACTTGCCCTAAATTGGATTTTATGCCACATAATTCTTGTATATGATCTCCAAATGCAATGCTACATGTTTTTTAGAACAAGGAGTTGAGAAAAAACCATAGCACCTCACAGTTTTCCAGAAACTGCATTGTTGCTGCCGGTTGCTAAGGAAAATGATTTGCCTAGCAACCGTTGCTATGCAACACTGAAATCTCGGTGGCTCCTGCCCTGAAATTGTAAAATAGGTCTTTGTGAACTATTGTGGAAAGTTTTATGCTTGTATCACCTTGTGAGCAATTCTTGTCCTATTTAGTACCGATTGCCCTCACTTAGCTATACGAGAGGCTGAACTGCAGGCAGAGTCTACTAGGTATCGGGCTGACAGGGAGCTGGAGAGATCTCGAGTGGAGGTAACAGGGCGAAATATTGGGGGAGGTAACAGACATCGGGACCAATCATTGTCGCACCTGCTTAACCTAGTTCCTGTGTTCGATGAATGATGTGTGACTGAGTTTTTTATGCGATTTGAGAAGTGTCAGGAACACCAGTGGCCTCAGGAAAAGTGGGCAGCATTAGTTTCATCAAGACTCCTAGGAAAGGGGCTAAAAGCGTATGATGCACTACCTTTAGAGTCCTGTGTAGTTTATGATGAGCTAAAGAAGGCTGTGCTACAGGCCTATGAGTTACAACCAGAAACTTACCGCTTGAAGTTTCGGGGTGTTACTAAGGGCAAGGAGAGTACCTTCCTAGAACACGCCCGGGACTTGTCTGATGCACTACGACATTGGCTGCGTTCTGAGAGGGCAGCTACTTTTGAGGAGTTGAGTGAGCTGGTTCTCTTGGAGCAGTTCTGTAAGTGCACAGGCGGGGACTTAACATTAAATATAAAGGAAACAAATCCTAGAACTCTCCAGGAGGCAGCAGGAATGGCTGACCTCCGACTGTCATTAATTCGAGGGTGCGGAGCAGCAACTAGGAGTGAGTCGGGTGCAAAGGATCGTACCCCTCCCCCTCCCAAGAATTTTGATACACATAAATATACAAAACCATCTAGCACTGACAATAAAACTCAACATAAACCAAATACCGTCCCGTATAAGAAGTCTAATTGTACCTCCCACTCCCAAGGGAAACCAAAGAGTAAAGAGTGCTTTGCATGTCACAAGGAGGGTCACTTTGCAAATGCTTGTCCGAACAAGCCACCAAACAAGGTTGTGTCATTGGCCCGCAGCATAGGGGTGTCGCCTATATCTTCTGAGTTTGCCAAGGGTAGTTCGTCAGAGGTTGGGACACAGCCTGTGTTCAAGAGTCCGGAAGGCTCGAACCCTGTCCGCGACGTCTTTGGGGGTCATAGAGGGCATGGTTTTGTGAGGTGGGCTGGCGAAAGGCGAGGAGTTAAGCTATTGCGTGATACGGGGGCTTCTCAGACCTTGTTAAAGAACTTTACTGGTAGGCCGATTAACGCTGCTCGGGTGGTGGTAGTTCAGGGGATCAATGCTACGAAGTCCTACCCGCTGGTGCGGATGGAGCTGGAGGTGGGTGGTGTGGCGAAGGAGCTGGATGTAGGAATTGTAGAGAACTTGCCTGTTGGGGGCGTCGACCTCCTCCTCGGCAACGACTTTGCGGTGCCTGCTTCTAAGGTTTCACCCTTGGTCGTTGCCGAGAAGGCGGCCGACGTTAGTAGGGAGGAACAGGAGTGGGTTGAGAAGTGTAGCGTACAAACCATGGCGTGTGTTGTGACGCGTTCTCAGACATCCGGAGCCTTGCAGCCACCACCTCAGTCTATCAAACCGCGGAGGAAAGGTCACAAGAAAACGGGAAGTGTTGGTCAATTGGAGAGTTTTGAGCCGGCAGTGTTTCTTGGTGACTCATTATTGGCACCTATGTTAGAGTCTGGAGAGGCCCCGGGGCCTGTCACCGCTAGTGCAGGTGCAGGGCAGGAAGAGACTCTGCGACAGCATCGTTATGCGCAGCGTGAGGAAAGGATGGCTCAGCGGGACATTGGAGGTGGAAATATATTATTTAAGATGAACTTGGATAATCTCGCACCTGCTGATATATGTGCCTTGCAGCTGGAAGATCCTGAAGTCAGGGCGTGTGACAATGGTGCTATCGAACTGGAGAGCGATGGGGATGCGCAGCCTGGTGATTTTTTCTTGTCCGAGGGGATCTTGTATCGGAGACATCAGGATCCCAAGAAAAAGTGGGTTGGCGGGTCAGGATTAGTGGACCAGTTAGTAGTACCGAGGGTGTGCCGTGAGAGCTTATTGAGATTAGCTCATGATGTGCCTTTGGCAGGGCACCTGGGGGCACGTAAGACGGAGGCAGCTCTGAGCAAGCTTTTCTGGTGGCCTGGGTTAAAGGCGAGTGTCATGTCATGGGTGTCACAGTGTCACACCTGTCAAGTTGTTGGGAAACCCAATCAGGTCATCCCGAGAGCCCCGTTACAACCAATCCCTGTCATTGGGCCGCCCTTCAGCAAAGTAGTTTTTTTTTTTTTTTTTTTTTTTTTTTTTTTTTCTATATTCCAACTACTCCCTCTCGGGCATAGGCTGAGAGCCTGTACATTCCACCGCTCAACACGGTGAAGCCCGTGAGGTCTTGTTCCAGTCTGGGGAGTGAGACATGTGAAGCAACCATCATGGCTCGAAGCAGCTCCATCTCTGAAGCGGCCGGTTGCTTCGCTCAAGTGCTTCACCGTCTCACCCTCCAGACTCAGACCCTCACTCTCAGAACGCCACCTATTGAGCAGTGAACTCACTAGGCATTGTCCCCCTGTAACATATTTTGAATATGGGAATATTCATACAGTGTTATTTAATCAGGGAACAATGAGGGTATTTTTTTGGCATTTCGGTGGGCTTTGTGGTAATGCACTGATACTAGGTACAGCACAAATTCAATCCCAATAATATCTTCCCATTGACATATCGGGATTTGAACCCGGGTCCATTGGATTACCAATCCAGTGGCATGACCACTCCACCACACCTCCCCTTATCGATATCGATATGGTTGGCCCATTGCCCCCCACTAGTGCCGGCAATAAATTTTTACTAACTGTAATGGATGTAGCAACACGGTATCCAGATGCTTACCCCATGCGCAACGGGATGGCTAAGACTGTTGTCAAAAACCTACTTGTCTATTTCTCTCGTTATGGCTACCCTCAGGAGATCCAGTCTGATCAGGGATCCAATTTTACTTCTGCTCTGTTTAAGCAGACCATGCAGCAACATGGGATAGTGTCTGTGGTGTCATCTGCCTACCATCCCAAGAGTCAGGGAGTTTTGGAAAGGTGGCACTCGACTCTCAAGAGTATGTTGCGGTGTTATTGCATGGAAAAATGGGAAGGACTGGGATCTAGGTCTCCCATACGTTTTATTTGCTGCGAGAGAAGTACCTGGGGAGAGCTTGGGATTTCGCCCGAACGAGTTGGTTTTTGGACACAGGGTCAGGGGGCCCCTCCACATAGTCAAGGAGATCTGGGAGGGAGTCACAAAGCCATGCTCGCTTCTAAAGTATGTAGTTGAAAGCCGTGAGAGAATGCTAAAGGGCTTGGAGGTAGCAGGTCGGAACCTTAAGAGTTCACAAGCTCAGATGAAGGACAGATTCGACCAGAAGGTGAAGCTGAGGGAGTTTGAAGTAGATCAGGAGGTACTGATACTACTGCCTCTGGTGGGACACCCCTTGTCTGCCAAGTATTCTGGTCCGTATCGGGTTGTAAGGAAGGTTTCTGATCTCGACTATTTAGCAGCTACTCCTGATCGTAAGAAAAAGAACCAACTTTGCCATGTCAATCTGATGAAGGAGTATGTGAGGCGCCCTTCCGAGCCTCTCACTGTCCCGGTGTTGATCTGCAGCGATCATGGTGGAGAAGGAGGAAGGGACAGTCATGCTGTGGGGGAGGATAATTGGGATTGTCATGTTTCCGCGGATCAGTGGGCGGGGAATTCTAGACAAGTGGCTCACGAGTTGATATTGCACCTGCCTGAGCAACAGCGTGTAGCTGTGCAGCACTTGTTTGATTCAAACACAGCTGTTTTCGCGGAGCATCCTGGCCTCACTAAACAAGCGGTGCACGATGTCGATGTTGGGGACCACCCGCCCTTCAAATCAGTGCCATACCGTGTTCCCCCTATTAAATTACCAGCACTTAGGGAAGAGCTGGATTATATGCTGAAACGTGGGCTGATTTCTGAGGGTGCAGTAAGGTGGACTTCCCCCGTCACACTGCAGCCCAAACCAGATGGCAGGGTGCGGTTTTGTATAGATTTACGCAGGTTGAATGGTTTAACGCCCACAAATGCCTACCCTCTCCCTCGCGTGGATGACAGTGTGGATAAGATAGGAAAAGCCAAGTTCCTCACTAAGATAGACCTTGTTAAGGGTTATTGGCAAGTGCCCTTGTCTGAGCGAGCACGAGAGATGTGTGGGTTTGTGGTGGACCGTGCCACATATCGTTGCCATGTTATGCCATACGGGCTGAAAAATGCCCCTGCAACGTTTCAGAAATTAATGAACGACATTGTAGCCGACATTCCCAACTGTACGGTGTACCTAGATGATGTCATAATATACGACGATGATTTTAACAGTCACTGTGCTCACATCGGACAGCTTTTTAATAAACTGAATGAAGCAGGTTTGGTGGTAAACCTGGGTAAGTGCGATTTTGTCAAAGCCACAGTTTTGTACCTGGGGTTCGAGGTGGGGATGGGTCAGGTGTGCCCTCCACAGACAAAGATCAAAGCCATCGATCAGTTTCCCCAGCCTACGACTAAGAAACAAATCATGCGGTTTCTAGGTATGATAGGCTATTATCGACGCTTCATCAAAGGCTATTCGACTGTACTTGCACCTTTAACTGACTTATTAGCTAAGGACAAGAAGTTCCGGTGGTCTCCTGAGTGTGCAGAGGCGTTTTCCTTAGTGAAATACCTGTTATGTACCCACCCCATACTCAGGGCCCCGGACTTCAGCAGACCTTTTCAGCTGGCGACTGATGCCACTGGCGTAGGGGCTGGGGCTGTCTTGTTACAGACAGATGATGAAGGTATCGAACATCCAGTGAGTTTTTACAGTAAATAATTCAATAGTGCACAAAGGAATTACTCTGTAATTGAAAAAGAACTCCTGGCGATAGTGCTGGCGCTCAGGCACTTCGATGTATATGTTCCTGCTTTCGGACCAGTCGTAGTGGTTTATACCGATCATCACCCTCTGAAATTCTTGAATCAGTTTCATAACCGGAATATGAGGCTGACCAGGTGGTCACTCATGCTTCAGGAGTATAATCTGGACATACGCCATATTGCCAGTTCTGATAACGTGATAGCGGATTGTCTATCAAGGGTGGATGATGTTGGTTAGACTGCTACAGGATTGAGGGTTGAGTGTGGAGGAAAATAGGCTGTCACTGTAGTTCAGCCGGAAAAAACAAATTAAAAAAGCAAAAACCTTATAACAACTCTTTATTTTTTATAACGTGTAGAATTTTGTATAAGATGTTGTAGCAGTATCTAAGTTGAATGTTTTCGCTTATTGTCGCTAAGTTAGTTGAACTTGCTCGGTGGAGCGCAACAGTCTTATTTTTTTTTATATATAGTGCCTTGTGTCGCAACAGTGTGTGGTACTATGAGAAGCTTTCTGTTAGATATGAAGAACTTAGTCAAGGGTCTTATATATTGGGGGAGGTGTGACGCTCCTGCATAGTAGCCACGTGCGGGGATGCGCGCGCGTCGGCTGCCCAGCCGTTTAGAAACCGGCAGGTGGCAGCCGGCCGGCCGGCTTTTCTTTAGTATATATCCTACGACAATGTAACTAATGTCTGGGATATTCTTATGTTGTTTCACAGCTTGAAGCTTCCCTTATTCTTAACCAACGCATCTTAGAATATTTTATTCTCGATAGTTGATTGTATCATTATAATATAAGATGTAAGTCTAGTGAGAGTGGGAGGAGACGAGCGGGAGAGAGAGACCGGCTGGGGGACGTTGCTTCGCGCAGAGAGTCCAGCTTGGGACGAGCCTGATGTTGCCACGTGCATTTGATAGCAACTAGGCTTAGTTTCGACTCACGCCAGGGGTAGAAGATTTTGACCCGGCAACTGTGTTGAGTGTTGCCAAGCATGGGATGTATTTTGCATGCCTAGGGTGGGGTCCAGACAGATTCAAGACTCAGAGCTCACCTCACTGTCGTACCCTTCGGACCCCCTTGATATCTATCCCTCTCAACCCCACTTAGAAACTTTCTCTCTTACTTTGTATACCTTCCTTCCACTACTTCACCAATCTATTTAATTATCCCATCCCCTTGATAGACCTTATATCTATTATTGTATTAACGACGAGCTCTCAGATAATTAGATAGGATTTTGGGCTTTATGCAGAGATATAATTGTTAATGAGACCTAGGAAGCTTTTTTGTTGTCTCATATTTGGTGGTTTCATGCTTGCTAGTGTGTTCTTGTGTCAGGTTAGCAGGGGCTAGACCGGAGGGGAGGCTTTTTGCGATCCTTTAAGTAAAGTCTGCTGGTGCGAGTCCTGTGGACCCGCACGACTTTACTAGGATACCCGTGGGAGTCTGGGGGCATTTTCTTGTCTGTGTCCCTGTGTGTCTATTGTTGTGTTGTGTGAGGGCCCTTGCCTAGTCCACTCAGCACTGCGCTAGCACGTCTTGCTTTTGTTTTACGGTCGCCAGGAGAGAGTCAGATACTTGCGATCTGAGTCTCTCAAGAGAGCACCCTTTCAATTAGAGTAATTTGGCGCACAGACTTGGGAACGTCCCTAGGCTAGAGCAGGTGGCTCAGCCCGGGTATCCGAAGCCTATATCCTTCCGGCTAGACCTCTGCCGCCTGGCAGATAAACAGCTAGGGGTTTATTATCTCTGCATGCTTGTTATTGTGCCACAGTTTACCGTTTTTGTGAGCATTGTGAGTCAGGGTGTGGCTTAGAGACTCTGTCCGAGCAGGCTTGCCTGACTAAGAGTGAGAAGCACACCTGTATGTGGTTATGTTGCGAGTTGCTGCCTTTATTTAATTATACCTATGCCATTATACACGGTATGGCCTATCACTAGTATTTATTCCTGCTTATGAGTTAAGAGTTCTCTAAATCCGTAACGTACTTTTTTTGCTAAGCATCAGATCCTACAGTAGCCGCATGCAGTTTAGAAACCCGCATCTTGTCTACCGGTACGATGTTTTGAGGACTGTTTGCTTTCACCTTCTTTCACGCAGGGGTGATTAGTTGTATTAATTAACGTAATGTTAAATGTACTTTCTTCTAGTTTGTTATTAAATTGTTTCTGCAATTTAATTCCGTTATCTATCTTTTCCTTGAAGCTTTAAGTCAACTTAATTGTGTGATCTTTTATATAGCCTGCTTGACTATCAGCAGTCTATAGGGTGTGCACCCTGTAACCGAGTCATAGGATACCTTGTTGTCCAGGCAGGACTCTTGACGGTTTAGGGTGGTTTGTTGCCTGGGTTTATAGACAAGGGTTGGATCTAGCGTTTTCCGTTGTTGCTTGTTGCCGCATACCTAGTCCAATAGAAAGAGCCCAGTGTTTATATATCCCAGGACGTAACAACAGTAATCAGGTGGTAACTAAAAACAATAGATTAAAATATTTTATAGCAACTAATATTTTAAGAATATTTCTAGACAATAAATTACTCTAGAATAAACATGTTCTGTATGTAAGGCTCAAGTTATCAAGGCAATGTGACAAACTAGATATCCATTAAGCAAGTATTCGTAAATATTATGATATTTTTCTTTAGTTTTTGCTAATTTGATTTAATGTCAAAAGTAGAAAAGCCCTCCGCCAATCACCGCGCTCCCTTCTATTTGCTTGCACCGTCAGCTGATTTTGACAGTTCTCGGCCACACCTTCCCAGCCAACCAATCAGCGGCCTCCATTATCGGAGCACGGAGCTGAACTCTCTACCTCACCTCAAAAGTCGCTCTCTTTCTCTTCTCGAGTAGTTTCCTCTGGTTATACTCGATCTAATACTTCGGTGCCAGCCCTGTACTCCCGTAAGCCACTGAAAGATGTTTATAACCCCAGCTTCCAGGAGCTTATTTCGAGGAGAAGAGAGTAGAGGTGGAGGAGGCAAGAATTCAAAGCGAGCGGGCTGCCGCGCGTGCCGCTCAGCCAATCACAGCGCGGGAGAGCGGGAGGCGAGACTATAAAGTCTGGCACGGAGGGGTTACAGGGGTCACTCACCCCTCGGAACTCACCGGGTTAGCTTCTCACAACCCGGTTGCTCTCTCTCACTCGGGCACAAAGGGAAACCAGGAGCCAACCATTCCAGCTACCCTGCCCTTATCTACAGCAACAGCACAGACCTCTCCTGATCTCTCTTCACTCTCGCCCACTCGGAGGTTACACCTTCAGTATCCTGCCGCCTGTCGTCACATTGCTAGTCTACACACACACAGTCAAGCAATTCAAGAGGGACGACAGAAAGTGGACGGAAGTGAGAATTTCCAGAGGAGCTTTTGGCCAGCTCTGAGGTGGTAAACCACAGTTCCTGTATTCACACCTGATTCCAGCATCCACAAATATATTTGTTTAAGGACCCATATTGGGCCCACATAAGATTCCAGAAGAAAGAGAGAAAATGTTTGACTAACTTGGTGGTTCCATTAACAATTGATGTGTCCTTCTAGGACAAGGCTAAAGGAAAAAGAATTTAGACTAATCTGTTTCCATAAAATTATGATGTGTAATAATTAGTTATTTTTGTTAGCAAAGGCGTAATGCCGAAAGTGTTATTATATAGTGTTACGTCCTGGGATATATAAACACTGGGCTCTTTCTATTGGACTAGGTATGCGGCAACAAGCAACAACGGAAAACGCTAGATCCAACCCTTATCTATAAACCCAGGCATCAAACCACCCTAAACCGTCAAGAGTCCTGCCTGGACAACGAGGTATATTATGACTCGGTTACAGGGTGCACGCACTATAGACTGCTGATAGTCAAGCAGGCTATATAAAAGATCACACAATTAAGTTGACTTAAAGCTTCAAGGAAAAGATAGATAACGGAATTAAATTGCAGAAACAATTTAATAACAAACTAGAAGAAAGTACATTTAACGTTACGTTAATTAATACAACTAATCACCCCTGCGTGAAAGAAGGTGAAAGCAAACAGTCCTCAAAATATCTTACAGGTAGACAAGATGCGGGTTTCTAAACTGCATGCGGCTACTGTAGGATCTGATGCTTAGCAAAGAAAGTACGTTACGGATTTAGAGAACTCTTAACTCATAAGCAGGAATAAATACTAGTGATTGGCCATACAGTGTATAATGGCATAGGTATAATTAAATAAAGGTAGCAACTCGCAACATAACCACATACAGGTGTGCTTCTCACTCTTAGTCAGGCAAGCCTGCTCGGACAGAGTCTCTAAGCCACACCCTGACTCACAATGCTCACAAAAACGGTAAACTGTGGCACAATAACAAGCATACAGAAATAATAAACCCCTAGCTGTTAATCTGCCAGGCGGCAGAGGTCTAGCCGGAAGGATATAGGCTTCGGATACCCGGGCTGAGCCACCTGCTCTAGCCTAGGGACGTTCCCAGGTCTGTGCGCCAAATTACTCTAATTGAAAGGGTGATCTCTTGAGAGACTCAGATCGCAAGTATCTGACTCTCTCCTGGCCACCCTAAAACAAAAGCAAGACGTGCTAGCGCAGTGCTGAGTGGACTAGGCAAGGGCCCTCACACAACACAACACTAGACACATAGGGACACAGACAAGAAAATGCCCCCAGACTCCTACGGGTATCCTAGTAAAGTCGTGCGGGTCCACGGGACTCGCACCAGCAGACTTTACCTAAAGGATCGCAAAAAGCCTCCCCTCCGGTCTAGCCCCTGCTAACCTGACACAAGAACACACTAGCAAGCATGAAACCACCAAATATGAGACAACAAAAAAGTTTCCTAGGTCTCATTAACAATTAAATCTCTGCATATGGCCCAAAATCCTATCTGGTTATCTGAGAGCTCGTCGTTAATACAATAATAGATATAAGGTCTATCAAGGGGATGGGATAATTAAATAGATTGGTGAAGTAGTGGAAGGAAGGTATACAAAGTAAGAGAGAAAGTTTCTAAGTGGGGTTGAGAGGGATAGATATCAAGGGGGTCCGAAGGGTACGACAGTGAGGTGAGCTCTGAGTCTTGAATCTGTCTGGACCCCACCCTAGGCATGCAAAATACATCCCATGCTAGTCAACACTCAACACAGTTGCCGGGTCAAAATCCTCTACCCCGTGCGTGAGTCGAAACTAAGCCTAACGTTGCAATCAAATGCATGTGGCAACATCAGGCTCGTCCCAAGCTAGACTCTCCTCGCGAAGCAACGTCCCCCAGCCGGTCTCTCTCTCCCGCTCGTCTCCTCCCACTCTCACTAGACTTACATCTTATATATTATAATGAAACAATCAACTATCGAGAATAAAATATACTAAGATGCGTTGGTTAAGAATAAGGGCAGCTACAAGCTGTGAAGCAACATAAGAATATCCCAGACATTAGTTACATTGTCGTAGGATATATACTAAGGAAAAGCCGGCCGGCCGGCTGCCACCAGCCGGTTTCTAAACGGCTGGGCAGCCGACGCGCGCGCATGCCCACACGTGGCAACTATGCAGAAGCGTCACACCTCCCCCAAGATATAAGACCCTTGACTAAGTTCTTCATATCTAACAGAAAGCTTCTCATAGTACCACACACTGTTGCGACACAAGGCACTATATATAAAACAAATAAAGACTGTTGCGCTCCACCGA
The DNA here is from genome assembly GCA_032716605.1 of Paralithodes platypus. Taxonomy (NCBI): domain Eukaryota; kingdom Metazoa; phylum Arthropoda; class Malacostraca; order Decapoda; family Lithodidae; genus Paralithodes; species Paralithodes platypus. The sequence continues at coordinate 17,964,366 of CM064511.1, read as the reverse complement.
GCAAGTTCAACTAACTTAGCGACAATAAGCGAAAACATTCAACTTAGATACTGCTACAACATCTTATACAAAATTCTACACGTTATAAAAATAAAGAGTTTTTATAAGGTTATTGCTTTTTTAATTTGTTTTTTTCGGCTGAACTACAGTGACAGCCTATTTTTCCTCCACACTCAACCCTCAATCCTGTGGCAGTCTAACCAACATCATCCACCCTTGATAGACAATCCGCTATCACGTTATCAGAACCGGCAATATGGCGTATGTCCAGATTATACTCCTGAAGCATGAGTGACCACCTGGTCAGCCTCATATTCCGGTTATGAAACTGATTCAAGAATTTCAGAGGGTGATGATCGGTATAAACCACTACGACTGGTCCGAAAGCAGGAACATATACATCGAAGTGCCTGAGCGCCAGCACTATCGCCAGGAGTTCTTTTTCAATTACAGAGTAATTCCTTTGTGCACTATTGAATTTTTTACTGTAAAAACTCACTGGATGTTCAATACCTTCATCATCTGTCTGTAACAAGACAGCCCCAGCCCCTACGCCTGTGGCATCAGTCGCCAGCTGAAAAGGTCTGCTGAAGTCCGGGGCCCTGAGTATGGGGTGGGTACATAACAGGTATTTCACTAAGGAAAACGCCTCTGCACACTCAGGAGACCACCGGAACTTCTTGTCCTTAGCTAATAAGTCAGTTAAAGGTGCAAGTACAGTCGAATAGCCTTTGATAAAGCGACGATAATAGCCTATCATACCTAGAAACCGCATGATTTGTTTCTTAGTCGTAGGCTGGGGAAACTGATCGATGGCTTTGATCTTTGTCTGTGGAGGGCACACCTGACCCATCCCCACCTCGAACCCCAGGTACAAAACTGTGGCTTTGACAAAATCGCACTTACCCAGGTTTACCACCAAACCTGCTTCATTCAGTTTATTAAAAAGCTGTCCGATGTGAGCACAGTGACTGTTAAAATCATCGTCGTATATTATGACATCATCTAGGTACACCGTACAGTTGGGAATGTCGGCTACAATGTCGTTCATTAATTTCTGAAACGTTGCAGGGGCATTTTTCAGCCCGTATGGCATAACATGGCAACGATATGTGGCACCGTCCACCACAAACCCACACACCTCTCGCGCTCGATCAGACAAGGGCACTTGCCAATAACCCTTAACAAGGTCTATCTTAGTGAGGAACTTGGCTTTTCCTATCTTATCCACACTGTCGTCCACGCGAGGGAGATGGTAGGCATTTGTGGGGGTTAAACCATTCAACCTGCGGAAATCTATACAAAACCGCACCTTGCCATCTGGTTTGGGCTGCAGTGTGATGGGGGAAGTCCACCTTACTGCACCCTCAGAAATCAGCCCACGTTTCAGCATATAATCCAGCTCTTCCCTAAGTGCTGGTAATTTAATAGGGGGAACACGGTATGGCACTGATTTAAAGGGCGGGTGGTCCCGAACATCGACATCGTGCACCGCTTGAGTAGTGAGGCCAGGATGCTCCGCGAAAACAGCTGGGTTTGAATCAAACAAGTGCTGCACAGCTACACGGTGGTGCTGAGGCAGGTGCAATATCAACTCGTGAGCCACTTGTCTAGAATTCCCCGCCCACTGATCCGCGGAAACATGACAATCCCAATTATCCTCCCCCGCAGCTTGACTGTCCCTTCCTCCTTCTCCACCACGATCGCTGCAGATCAACACCGGGACAGTGAGAGGCTCGGAGGGGCGCCTCACATACTCCTTCATCAGATTTACATGGCAAAGTTGGTTCTTTTTCTTACGATCAGGAGTAGCTACTAAATAGTCGAGATCAGAAACCTTCCTTACAACCCGATACGGACCAGAATACTTGGCTGACAAGGGGTGTCCCACCAGAGGCAGTAGTTTCAGTACCTCCTGATCTACTTCAAACTCCCTCAGCTTCACGTTCTGGTCGTATCTGTCCTTCATCTGAGCTTGTGAACTCTTAAGGTTCCGACCTGCTACCTCCAAGCTCTTTAGCATTCTCTCACGGCTTTCAACTAAATACTTTAGAAGCGAGCATAGCGTTGTGACTCCCTCCCAGATCTCCTTGACTATGTGGAGGGGCCCCCTGACCCTGTGTCCAAAAACCAACTCGTTCGGGCTAAATCCCAAGCTCTCCCCAGGTACTTCTCTCGCAGCAAATAAAACGTATGGGAGACCTAGATCCCAGTCCTTCCCATTTTCCATGCAATAACACCGCTACATACTCTTGAGAGTCGAGTGCCACCTTTTCAAAACTCCCTGACTCTCGGGATGGTAGGCAGATGACACCACAGACACTATCCCATGTTGCTGCATGGTCTGCTTAAACAGAGCAGAAGTAAAATTGGATCCCTGATCAGACTGGATCTCCTGAGGGTAGCCATAACGAGAGAAATAGACAAGTAGGTTTTGACAACAGTCTTAGCCATCCCGTTGCGCATGGGGTAAGCATCTGGATACCGTGTTGCTACATCCATTACAGTTAGTAAAAATTTATTGCCGGCACTAGTGGGGGGAAATGGGCCAACCATATCGATAACTACTTTGCTGAAGGGCGGCCCAATGACAGGGATGGGTTGTAACGGGGCTCTCGGGATGACCTGATTGGGTTTCCCAACAACTTGACAAGTGTGACACTGTGACACCCATGACACGACACTCGCCTTTAACCCAGGCCACCAGAAAAGCTTGCTCAGAGCTGCCTCCGTCTTACGTGCCCCCAGGTGCCCTGCCAAAGGCACATCATGAGCTAATCTCAATAAGCTCTCACGGCACACCCTCGGTACTACTAACTGGTCCACTAATCCTGACCCGCCATCCAAGTTTTTCTTGGGATCCTGATGTCTCCGATACAAGATCCCCTCGGACAAGAAAAAATCACCAGGCTGCACATCCCCATCGCTCTCCAGTTCGACAGCACCATTACCACACGCCATGACTTCAGGATCTTCCAGCTGCAAGGAACATATATCAGCAGGTGCGAGATTATCCAAGTTCATCTTAAATAATTAATTTCCACCTCCAATGTCCCGCTGAGCCATCCTTTCCTCACGCTGCGCATAACGATGCTGTCGTAGAGTCTCTTCCTGCTCTGCACCTGCACTAGCGGTGACAGGCCCCGGGGCCTCTCCAGACTCCAACATAGGTGCCAATAATGAGTCACCAAGAAACACTGCCGGCTCAAAACTCTCCAATTGACCAACACTTCCCGTTTTCTTGTGACCTTTCCTCCGCGGTTTGATAGACTGAGGTGGTGGCTGCAAGGCTCCGGATGTCTGAGAACGAGTCACAACACACGCCATGGTTTGTACGCTACACTTCTCAACCCACTCCTGTTCCTCCCTGCTAACGTCGGCCGCTTTCTCGGCAACGACCAAGGGTGAAACCTTAGAAGCAGGCACCGCAAAGTCGTTGCCGAGGAGGAGGTCGACGCCCCCAACAGGCAAGTTCTCTACAATTCCTACATCCAGCTCCTTCGCCACACCACCCACCTCCAGCTCCATCCGCACCAGCGGGTAGGACTTCGTAGCATTGATCCCCTGAACTACCACCACCCGAGCAGCGTTAATCGGCCTAACAGTAAAGTTCTTTAACAAGTTCTGAGAAGCCCCCGTATCACGCGATAGCTTAACTCCTCGCCTTTCGCCAGCCCACCTCACAAAACCATGCCCTCTATGACCCCCAAAGACGTCGCGGACAGGGTTCGAGCCTTCCGGACTCTTGCACACAGGCTGTGTCCCACCCTCTGACGAACTACCCTTGGCAAACTCAGAAGATATAGGCGACACCCCTATGCTGCGGGCCAATGACACAACCTTGTTTGGTGGCTTGTTCGGACAAGCATTTGCAAAGTGACCTTCCTTGTGACATGCAAAGCACTCTTTACTCTTTGGTTTCCCTTGGGAGTGGGAGGTACCATTATAATTCTTATACGGGACGGTATTTGGTATATGTTCAGTTTTATTGTCAGTGCTAGATGGTTTTGTGTATTTATGTGTATCAAAATTCTTGGGAGGGGGAGGGGTACGATCCTTTGCACCCGACTCACTCCTAGCTGCTGCTCCGCACCCTCGAATTAATGACAGTCGGAGGTCAGCCATTTCTGCTGCCTCCTGGAGAGTTCTAGGATTTTTTTCTCCCCGCCTGTGCACTTAAAGAACTGCTCCAAGAGAACCAGCTCACTCAACTCCTCAAAAGTAGCTGCCCTCTCGGAATGCAGCCAATGTCGTAGTGCATCAGACAAGTCCCGGGCGTGTTCTAGGAAGGTACTATCCTTGCCCTTAGTAACACCCCGAAACTTCAAGCGGTAAGTTTCTGGTTGTAACTCATAGGCCCGTAGCACAGCCTTCTTTAGCTCATCATAAACTACACAGGACTCTAAAGGTAGTGCATCATACGCTTTTAGCCCCTTTCCTAGGAGTCTTGATGAAACTAATGCTGCCCACTTTTCCTGAGGCCACTGGTGTTCCTGACACTTCTTCTCAAATCGCATAAAAAACTCAGCCACACATAATTCATCGAACACAGGAACTAGTTTAAGCAGGTGCGACAATGATTGGTCCCGATGTCTGTTACCTCCCCCAATATTTCGCCCTGTTACCTCCACTCGAGATCTCTCCAGCTCCCTGTCAGCCCGATACCTAGTAGACTCTGCCTGCAGTTCAGCCTATCGTATAGAAACCTCAGCCTGCACACTAGCCTGTCTCTCGGCAGCCTCAACCTGAACTCTAACCTGTCTTTCGGCGGCCTCAACCTTGGCCATCTCAAGCCGAAACAACAAATCTGGAGTCAACCCTTGAGGAGGGGAAGGTGCATTTAATGGGGAGAGTCCCTGTGATTGAATTCCACGCTGCCATTGACCATAAACTTGGGGGTATGTACTAAATTCAGGCACCCTGACATTTGATACGGGGGTAGAGTGGAGGGGGGGCTGGGGACCGGGGCCCCCAGTCGCCTCTCCACCCCGGTATCTCCCTTCTAAACCCAATATCAAAGTCCTCAGCTGATCTTTCCTCATGCCACTTAAACCCTGGTGACCCTGAAGACCTGCCACACACTTTAAGCCATACTTATTTAGCTTCAACACCCTGTCAGCGGTAAGGGGCACCTCTAAAAATCTGCTAGCACCCTCCTCGCTATCGACTAGCCACTCCACAGGTCTTTCTCCCTCCGAGCCCGTATCGTGACCTGACCCATCACTGTGTTCTGATGTATTAGACATACTTGTGTACTGCAGTAATTACCACGGTTATAGAATGTGCCTTATCTCCTATGCAAGTATGTATATACTAATGTTATTTAAAGTCTTTAATGTGTTATATTGGTTGCTCCAAAAAGCAACTCTATGTCCACTGTATTCCTCTAATCATAAGGAATCTCAAAACAAATGACCACTATATTCCTCTGTTCAGTAAATCCTATGCAAGGTCGCCATTTGTTACGTCCTGGGATATATAAACACTGGGCTCTTTCTATTGGACTAGGTATGCGGCAACAAGCAACAACGGAAAACGCTAGATCCAACCCTTATCTATAAACCCAGGCAACAAACCACCCTAAACCGTCAAGAGTCCTGCCTGGACAACGAGGTATCCTATGACTCGGTTACAGGGTGCACGCACTATAGACTGCTGATAGTTAAGCAGGCTATATAAAAGATCACACAATTAAGTTGACTTAAAGCTTCAAGGAAAATATAGATATCGGAATTAAATTGCAGAAACAATTTAATAACAAACTAGAAGAAAGTACATTTAACGTTACGTTAATTAATACAACTAATCACCCCTGCGTGAAAGAAGGTGAAAGCAAACAGTCCTCAAAACATCGTACAGCTAGACAAGATGCGGGTTTCTAAACTGCATGCGGCTACTGTAGGATCTGATGCTTAGCAAAGAAAGTACGTTACGGATTTAGAGAACTCTTAACTCATAAGCAGGAATAAATACTAGTGATAGGCCATACAGTGTATAATGGCATAGGTATAATTAAATAAAGGTAGCAACTCACAACATAACCACATACAGGTGTGCTTCTCACTCTTAGTCAGGCAAGCCTGCTCGGACAGAGTCTCTAAGCCACACCCTGACTCACAATGCTCACAAAAACGGTAAAACTGTGGCACAATAACAAGCATACAGAAATAATAAACCCCTAGCTGTTAATCTGCCAGGCGGCAGAGGTCTAGCCGGAAGGATATAGGCTTCGGATACACGGGCTGAGCCACCTGCTCTAGCCTAGGGACGTTCCCAGGTCTGTGCGCCAAATTACTCTAATTGAAAGGGTGCTCTCTTGAGAGACTCAGATCGCAAGTATCTGACTCTCTCCTGGCGACCCTAAAACAAAAGCAAGATGTGCTAGCGCAGTGCTGAGTGGACTAGGCAAGGGCCCTCACACAACACAACACTAGACACATAGGGACACAGACAAGAAAATGCCCCCAGACTCCCACGGGTATCCTAGTAAAGTCGTGCGGGTCCCCGGGACTCGCACCAGCAAACTTTACTTAAAGAATCGTAAAAAGCCTCCCCTCCGGTCTAGCCCCTGCTAACCTGACACAAGAACACACTAGCAAGCATGAAACCACCAAATATGAGACAACAAAAAAGCTTCCTAGGTCTCATTAACAATTAAATCTCTGCATAAGGCCCAAAATCCTATCTAGTTATCTGAGAGCTCGTCGTTAATACAATAATAGATATAAAGTCTATCAAGGGGATGGGATAATTAAATAGATTGGTGAAGTAGTGGAAGGAAGGTATACAAAGTAAGAGAGAAAGTTTCTAAGTCGGGTTGAGAGGGATAGATATCAAGGGGGTCCGAAGGGTACGACAGTGAGGTGAGCTCTGAGTCTTGAATCTGTCTGGACCCCACCCTAGGCATGCAAAATACATCCCATGCTTGGCAACACTCAACACAGTTGCCGGGTCAAAATCCTCTACCCCTGGCGTGAGTCGAAACTAAGCCTAACGTTGCAATCAAATGCATGTGGCAACATCAGGCTCGTCCCAAGCTAGACTCTCCGCGCGAAGCAACGTCCCCCAGCCGGTCTCTCTCTCCCGCTTGTCTCCTCCCACTCTCACTAGACTTACATCTTATATATTATAATGAAACAATCAACTATCGAGAATAAAATATACTAAGATGCGTTGGTTAAGAATAAGGGCAGCTACAAGCTGTGAAACAACATAAGAATATCCCAGACATTAGTTACATTGTCGTAGGATATATACTAAGGAAAAGCCGGCCGGCCGGCTGCCACCAGCCGGTTTCTAAACGGCTGGGCAGCCGACGCGCGCGCATGCCCGCACGTGGCTACTATGCAGAAGCGTCACAATAGGATCTGATCGGAAAGATTAAAGTATAAAAGTAAAGAGGGGAGGGAAGGATCAATTCTTCTAGACTAAGAGGCAACCAATGAGTTCAAGGGGAAACAGTTTTGCTTAGATGCCCGATAGATCAGCTATAGCTAGGAAAGGACACTAGTCTTTTGAAATAGCGAACTAATTTGTTAATAAGGAAACTATATAGAAGGACACTAGTCCATATGAATAACGGGATTCTTATGTTTTAGAAAGGAAGTTACATCCATATAAATCGAAAGGGTCATGGAGGCGGTTTGGGAAAAGTGTTAAGGATATCACATATAACAAAGAATTCCTCAGAAGTTATGTTAATAGAATATAATTGTGAATCTGTTCCGTGTAGGCGTTTTGAGGCACTGTTTATCTTTTGTTGGAACGGTTATTGATTAAGGTTTAATGTAAACATAGCGTGTTTGTAATAGGGTTACATGAGAGTATAATCGGAAGGTGTTATTGAGGTAAATATTGTAAACTAATGTCATTGGAGTAACTGGGTGACGGAACCCAATGTTATATATGAGAGGGTCTCTGTGATCCCGGTCGGTAAATTTGTGAGACTTTATATAATTGTTGAGGTACTTGTGTAGAAACGACGGTTGTGTCAGATGAGTTAATAGATTATATGTATTGAAGCTTTGGTCTCGAGATAAGTCACCGAAGGCCCAAGGGACGTGGTTAATTCTTGAGAATAGAATAAGAATATAATTTTTGTGTAAATTAGGTAAAGAACGATTGTGTCATTAGGCCCTGGTCTCAACAGAAGACACAGCAGGGCTCAGATGAAACTATTTAGGATTAGTAACTAATAACGTGTTTGTTGGATCGAAGTCGACTTGAGTCAATACCTGAATAGCGGGAATTCAGCTAGGGAGTAACGGGAACTCTAGGGGTCCAAAGTACAACCTATCTTGAATCGACGTAATATTCAATCCGTGCCTTGAACTCATCTCGGCCCGAACAAAGTACCCATTATTAGAGTAGTTAGGAAGTTTGTTAAATAAAGTATACGAACTTCTAAATGACTGTCGATTTATCCCCCATAATAGTAGTATCGTAGCAGAAATTATAATAAATACTAAATTTTGGTGACAAGCGGTGGGATTCGACAAATCATATTTAGATTGAGTATAATTATCTAACAGAATGACGGGCGTGTTGCCATCCAGATTATGGGAAGAGGGGAAGGAAGAAATCGAGCTCTGGATCGAGCAGTTAGAATGTCAGTTCACGCTACTTGACGTAGGAGAAAATGGAAAGAAAATCGCCTATGGAAAGGCACACTTAGGCAAGGCCCTGAATGATGTAAGAGTACGTCTGGAGGGACTAGAGTCATGGGCCGAAGTCAGGAGTGCCCTAATTGAAGAATTTGGCCGAGAAACTTCCACCAGAAAAGCCAGAGACAAACTCAAGAGTCTGAAACTCGATGGCCAAAATGTGAGAGCCCTGAGGAGGGAAATCGCTAAGAATGTTAAACTGGCGTATCCCCATATGGACCAAGAGAGCCAGGAAACTGAGATCAGGGAGATTATGATCCAAGCCTGCCCGGTGGAGGTTAGAAAGCATTGCATCATTCATGAGGTCAATACTACTAAGGAACTTATGGGGGTCATTAAAAAGATTATGGAGGCTCGAGAAGTAAAAGAGGAAAAACAAAAAGGGGAGGAGGAGAACCCAAGAAAAGGGTATCCGAGAGCCCTGATCCGATGCTTCACTTGTTGACAGACCGGACACCTAGCTAGGAACTGTACCAACCGTCCACAAGTCCCAACTCCTAGATTTGACCCCAGACCCGCACTTCCAAACGATCGACCTCTACCCAGGGGAACCGATCCAAACCGGGGAGGAATGCTGGCGGTAGAATATCGGGAGACCGAAAATCAGCCAAACGTCATGATGCCGGAAGAGAGAGAACATTTTCTGTGAAACCTCACACAGAAGGGCGGTATAGTAAGGTCAATATCTTAGAGAGACAAACGCCTTGTGAAACTATAGTCATACATGGGAAAGCCGCTAACATGTTAATTGATACAGGGGCAAACCGAAGTTGTCTGCTAGAGAATTTCATAAAAAAAAATCAGCAAGAAATGGGCCCATTACATCAAACCAGTATTCAGTTGTCAGGAGCCGGGAGTCAACCATTAACGATCCTAGGGAATTACATTCACCACAGATTTCTGTGTTTTATCGGGAAAATCAAATAGTGGAGTCGATGGGTATCTGGGGATAGATCTTATGAGTCAGTTGGGAGTAACTATCCAGTGTGGGCCGAAAGACACAACGACCACTCTCCGACCTCAAATAGTAACAGGAAAACTGTCTATCCCTCCTAGATCTTGGAAAATTATAGAGATTCCTCCAACCCCAGGCATTACTGCCGGGATTTTTTAACCTGATGCACAGAATAAGGTGAGAATATATCCCACCTTTATTACTGCCGACCAGAGGAAACTAGTTCTAGCTAATTCTGGTGATGACGCGATTAATTATAAAAAAAGGAAAACTGTTAGGACAAGTCACACCCGCTCAACCCACCACTGTTAGAACTGACGGACCCGTGAACTTACCTGAAATTCCGAAACAATTAACGTCAAATTAAGCCAATACCTTACATGAGTAAAAGTTGCTCTGGACGTACCGAGATGTGTTTCCTCAAAACGAAGGGGACCACGGATCGGTTCGAACCCAACACACCCATGAGATACACACTCAAGGGCCTCCTATTAGGCATCCCTATAGACGACAAAACCCTATTATGAGACAAAAAGAAAAGGAACAAGTTGAAGACATGATTAAGCAGGGGATAGTAGTAGAATCCTACAGTCCGTGGTCCTCTCCAGTAGTCCTAGTAAAGAAAAAAAAGATGGGTCTACTCGGTTCTGTGTAGATTATCGAAATTAAACGATGTCACCATCAAAGACGTGCAGCCCCTACCTCGTATTGATGACTCGTTAGAATCGCTCAATGGGTCAACCTGGTTCTCTACCTTAGATCTATAGAGTGGATACTGGCAAGTACCAGTTAGGTCAGAGGATCAAGAGAAAACCGCATTTGCCACGAGCGAAGGCAAACTCTACCAGTTTACTGTCTTGCCGCTTGGAGTTTGCAATGGCCCCGCCAGTTTCACTAGAGTTATGGACGAAGTATTGAGGGGATTAACCTGGAAAACTTGTTTGGCTTACTTAGATGATATTATAATCTTTTCCGCTAATTGGGAGGAACATATTCACCGACTACAAGAAGTGTTAGAAAGAATCAGGGGGGCAGGACTTAAACTGAAGACTTCAAAATGCCAATTAGGGGCCCGTGAGGTAGCATATCTAGGGCACGTGGTTTCCGGTAAAGGTATCCAACCGGACCCACATAAAGTGAGATCAATTGCCGAAATCTCACCTCCGTCCTCTGTCAAAGAGATTCGAGCGTTTCTGGGAATGGCATCCTACTATCGAAGGTTCATACCCAACTTCTCAAAGATCGCTCGCCCCATGACTCAGAGACTGGAAAAAGGGAGATTTGACTGGGATCAGAGTTGCCAGGTATCTTTTGATCACTTGAAACAAAAACTAACTTCTAACCCCATAGTTTGTCATCCGGATTTCACAAAGCCATTTCAGCTATATACCGACGCTTCCGATGAAGGGCTCGGAGCCGTATTGGCACAGAAAGTATACGGAAAAGAAAGCATAGTGGCCTTCGCTAGCCGGACACTGAATAAGGGAGAAAAGAATTACAGCATTACTAAAAAGGAATGTTTGGCTGTAGTGTGGGCTGTACAATATTTCCGTCCCTATCTAGCCGGGGTCCACTTTGAAGTTATTACGGACCACCATAGCTTGCAATGGCTCAGGAAAATGAAAACGGAAGACGGATTATTTGTCAGGTGGAAGGGGATTTTGGAAGAATACTCTTTTGAAGTTAGACATAGACCCGGTAAATTACACACTAATGCCGATGGCTTGTCTCGACTACCGGTAGCACCCATCCAACCCACTGAACCTCACAGGAGAAAACATGGCCCTAGATATGGTAACAAAGTAAAGTTTTCGAAGGGAGCCTGGAGGGATTCTAAAGATCGGGTAGTACTTGATTATTCAGAGGCTAAACACATGATTCAAATTCTCCACGGACAAGAAGGAAGGGGGACTCATTTGGGACAGTCTCGGGTTCTAAAACAATTTAATGAAAGGTACTGCACCAAGAGGGCCGACCAGATCGTTAAAGAAGTTGTTCAAAATTGTTTGGGATGTCAGAGGGGCAAAGATGGAAGGGGACCTAGACAGTCGCCCAGACATATCACAGCTGGTACACCCTGGGCCAAATTATCAGTGGACATTATGGGACCTCTGCCCAGACAGACAAATAAAAGGTACATCTTGACCTGTGCCGATATCTTTTCCAAATACACGGTTGCTTGTGCTATTCCGGACAAGAAAGCCGAAACGGTGGCTAAGGTTATCTTGGAAAAGGTCATTTTTGTATATGGCACCCCTGGAGGTATTCAGAGTGACAGGGAAAGAGAATTTAATAACGAGATCTGGCAACACTTAGGAGAAACCTTGGGCTACAAGATACAGCACACCTCCCGTATTACCCTCAGGGGAATGCTGTATGTGAAAGGAACCATAGGGTGTTAGCCAATTGCATCCAGGCTAGTCTGAGCTCGCAAGGGGAGAAAATCACCCGAGGGTGGCCGGAACTTCTGCCAGAAATTGTCTGGGGGATAAATACCACGGTGTGTAGAACTACTGGGTATTCACCCTATGAGATTATCTTTGGCAGCACGCCGAAATTGCCTCAAGAACGATTATTGCCCTACTCCAGTTCGTCCACGCAATATTCCCAACCTGGAAAATATTGGAAGGAACAAGGGGAGTGACGACAGCAAGTTCATGATCATATTGCCCAGCAACAGCCTAAGAAAGTTTCTCTAAATAATCCTTATTACCGGGGGGAATATATTTTGGTGAAGAGACATGATCCCACCCGAGCTGGTAAACTGGAGGAGAAATACGAGGGTCCCTTCAGGGTTGTAGAGATAAATGGACCCTATCAAGTGATGTACTTGCATCATGGAGATATTGTGTCAGTTACCCATATTCGTCATACCAAACGATATGAAGGAATTCATCCCCCAGCTATGAGCGAGTGGAGTAGCGAGAAAGGGAGCGAAGAGGAGATAGAATCCGGGGTTGATGACCCTGGTACTTCCTCAGCTTGGCCAGACGTTGGAGGTCCTACTCTGAACAGCAACTATTTAGAGGACTCTCCGTTCTGGTGGTCACTTAGTCGTAAAAATCAAGAGAATCTCCCTGAGGTTGGGCCAGAAGGAGAGGTAGGAAGCAAAGAAATCGTACTCAGTGGGGAGGATGACTATTATGAGCTTACCGAGGATGAAAAGTCTACGGTCCCAGCCAGTGAAGTTTCAGTTTCTCCGAGAGATTTCACTAAAACTTTGAGTAGTGAAGACGAGTGTTTCCGAGACGAGATAGACACGAGAGACGTATCTCTTGAAATTAACGTACAAATGGTTCTCCCACAACTAAAGTAATGAATCTAACGAAACTCCCTTACCTAATGTTCAGGATAAGACTCCGGCTAGAGCGTCTAATTCCACGGGCCCCATCGAGACCCTCACTCGTAGTGGTAGGATTAGCCGCCCACCAATCAGATATCCGGACGAGGCTATACATAGGACCCCCGGGGCACGTGCCTGCCAGTTGCAAGGCACCATGCCTCTCCCCTCTGACCCTCAGTACCGACTCCGTCGACTAGTAGCATAGTCGACAGACAAGGGCAAAGAATAAATACCACTCGAGCTCTCAAACAGCTTAGTCATCCCGGGGAGGTTCTAGTAGCCAAAACTGTCGTGGGGAATCAGAATCCTGCTCTCCAGCTACACAATAATTTGTGGAGTTTTTGGGTTTGGAAATATTTATTCACATACACCACACACAGACAGAGTAGTTCGGATTGCAGGGCGAGTGAGTGGGCGAGGATGGGAAGGGGTAGGTGGTGTGGGGATTGGTATTGGTGATGGTGAGGGCCTAGCTATGGTGTGTGAGGGAGTCCTGGGCGACTCAGAGGAGTCGGGTTGCTTGAACTCCTCGTCCTCCATGGCCCTCTTGCGCACTGCAGTCCCCTTCATAGTGTGGAGCTTCAAGGTTCTTTTCCTGCACTGACCAGTCCCCAGCCTTGAATGGCACAGCCTACACCCTCTTCCCCCTGATGTTTGAGTCAGGGTCCCTGAGGCGCATTCGGTAGACCTATCGTTTAGGGCCGATAGCTCTAGCGAACGCGATAGCCGCCGATTCGACGAATCGGCGATCGAAAACGATTGCTGTTTTAGCTATCAGAGCGATCGGTCCTCGGAGGTTGATCGAATGATCGCCGAGAATGTAAACAAACCATTTTTGGCGCAATCTTTGACAGTTGTGATCACACAGTGACATTTCAAGTGACAGGGACTTAAATGGATCCTCCAACTGCGTAAGTATTGGCATAAACTTTAGGAAATATAGAGGGATGAGTTACCACATATACCATGTTTAAAATAAGACTGAAATTTTAATAAGGTAGGCTACTAGGAGCGCTAACATGTTATGGTAAGCAATTAGGCCAACAAAATCTAAAAATAATAAAAATAGAAATCCTAAAAGAAGAATGATCCATTTAAAGCCTTGGTGTGTTGCTAATTGTTTAAAAATGTTCGTAATTCTAAGGAGTAGCCTATTTATAAAACTAGCCTAGCCTAATCCCAGATGATAGCCTAGTAGTGAGAGAGCTTTGACCTATTTCATACTAGGCTAGCCTAATTGCTGGATTACCTTTAACCCTCGTCTAGCGGGGGGTTTTGGGCTATTTTGGGCATATTCAGGCCCTCCTGAATGATCAATCAAGTATCTGCATGAAAAGAAATGTATTCAGCAAAAAACTAGGTGCTACAAGCTTCAAAATGAGACCAGAACGAGCTACGTAGCACTCGTCGTTTTCATGCAGTGCTACCACTAACATGGGAGTTTTAGCGTATAGCGCATATTTTTTCCAGCTACTCACTACTGGCACTGCCGCCTCTCGAGAACAGCGGGAGCGTGAGTCAGTGTGCGGCGGTAAGCCCTGGGGTCGGCCGTGTGGCCTGCTGCGCTCCCGGCCCATTTGCACTCGATTTTAACCCTTTAAAAGCCTTAATAATGCTCCTAACTTGCTGCTTTTTAGATACACTTAAGTCGGGCCCCGCTCTTAAGTGTTAAGGCCTACCTTACCTAAATATTGACTAGAAACTTAACCAAACCTAATTTAACCTGAGTTAGGCTACCAATCTAACCAAACGACCAAACTAACCTAACCTAACCCAACCCAACTTAACCAACCTACCTCATTCTAGCTTAATGTAACTAAGCTAAGCAACCTAAATTAAACTCTCAACTTTAACAACTAAGATAGGTTATTTAAGTTAGGATAGGTTAATTAACCCTGGGACTTGCAGACCTTTAAATTAAAATTAGCATATGTTTCCCCAATCCCAGCCATGGGCCATGCAGCCGCCAAACAGCGCAGTGCCACAATTAAGTCTAGCACTACCGTCCAGTAGCCAACAACTGAGCTCAGACCGCGGGACTTTTTCTATTGCACTAGACATATCGAAAGCCTTCGATAGAGTCTGGCATAAATCTTTAATTTCTAAACTACCCTCCTTCGGTTTCTATCCCTCCATCTGTGCCTTTGTCTCTAATTTCCTTTCCGGCCGTTCCATAGCCGCGGTTGTGGACGGCCATTGTTCACTTCCTCACCCTATAAACTCCGGTGTTCCTCAGGGCTTTGTCCTATCTCCTATTCTCTTTCTAATTTTTTTATAATGATCTCCTTAACTGTACCTTAATTCCCATCCATTCATACGCAGACGACTCAACCTTACACTACTCCATTAGTTTTTCAGAACGCCCCAGCCAGCAATCCCTCAACGACAAACATAATGAAGCAATAGAACTCTTAAATTCTGATCTAAATACTATTTCCAATTGGGGCAGAGAAAACCTTGTTAACTTTAATGCTTCCAAAACCCAATTTCTCCATCTATTTACCCGTCAGGATCTCCCAGCGGACTATCCCTTATTCTTCAACTATACAAAAATCAACCCTTCATCTTCTCTCAATATTCTTGGTGTCTCTTTTTTTTTCTGCTCTCATTTGGAAGGACCATATTACCAGTCTTGCTAAGGCAGCCTCCCAGAAGCTGGGTGTTCTCAACCGCCTTAGGGGGTTCTTTTCCCCTGCACAGCTTCTTGCTCTGTACAGGGGCATAGTGCGCCCTTGTATTGAGTATTGTTCACATGTGTGGGGAGGTTCCTCTCACACCGCTCTCCTGGACAAAGTTGAAAGGAAGGCCTTTCGTATCATTAACTCCCGTCCACTCACCAACTCTCTGCAATCTCTCTCTCTCCGCCGCAATGTTGCATCTCTCTCGCTATTCTATCGCTACTATAATAATCAGTGTTCCTCAGAGCTATCCCAGTGCATACCACCTCCTTTACGTAGGGCACGTGGTACCCTTCTTGCAACTCAATCCCACCCCTACTCTGTGCAACTCTCCAACCCAAGAGTGAAACGTTACTCTCAAACTTTCTTCTACTCAACAGCTGAGCTCTGGAACTCTCTCCAGAATCAGTCTTTCCCTCTTCCTATGACTTAAATTGCTTCAAACTCCGTGTGTCCAGGCATTTTGGCTCGAACGTCCCTTGATTTTGGCCCTGTCACTCTTTCAACTATGGGGGAGGCACTCGCTATAGGCAGTTATGCCTTTGCCTCCCTCAATCACATAGAAAAAAAAAACAAAAAAACAAAAACAGCTGGCCGTGAGATAATTTTGTACAATAAACAGTCAAATTTGACTCGAACTTAACTGCAAGCATGCGATTATGTAAACAAAGTGGATGGTACGCCCCGCTAACATAGCCCTTACCTTTACTTCATTGGGTATAGGTTTATAAATATTGAAATGTAAGAAAACATGTGAAATATAAATAAATTTACATGAAAACTAGGACAAAATTAGGTAAGGATGTAGTATTCGGGCGTACCACCCGCCTTGTCTACACTACTCGCACACTGGCAATCATGGTTCTGTCTATTTTGACTGCACGGTTACTACTGTAGGCTACATAGTACATCCTTCCCCAAAATTCTTAAAGGTTTTTCTACACCTATAGTCCCCCTATTATTTCGCTAAAATTTTGCTCAAAATATGTCCATGTGCTTCTTATCAGAATTGTTCGACTTAGTACATCGTTATACTTTGATGAAACCCGGAAGTTGATAGAGAGTTAGAGAAGAAAGTAATATGTGTGGAAGGCAGTAGGAGAATATTCTCTCCTAACTGAAACTGTAGTGGTGAGCAGTTGCTCCCATTCCTTCATAGTCTCAGAGCCTCACAAGACTTTGGAGCAGGTGGACATGCCTGTAAACAGTTCATGGTTTGAAGCTTAATTTAGCGCTAAGCCACAATCAATTCTATGCACCAGCATGAAGGCTGCAAACAAGGTCCGAACGCGATTGTCCTTGTTTCGTATAGGCTATAACTCATACTGCCTTCCACACATATTACTTTACATGATATTATCATGTATTAACTTTATGTGGGATATATTAAACGTATGTGTACATCGCTTTCAAAATTCTTAGGTACCCGGTACCGTACTGATACCAGTACTGTACTTTGTTGTATTATTGATATTATTAGTCCTACTGTACTCTCATTCCAGAGATATGTTTGAATGCTTCATCTGTCATGGTATTTACTGCACACTAGAGGCAGCCCAAAGATGTGCAGAATTATGTCATCATAGAACATCTAGTACAGGTAAGAACATTGCCTTCTGTATTATAAGTATGTCCATATCCAGTATAAGTATGTAACAGCCTATAATATGACTACAGTATATATATATTAATGGTCACTTTTATTGTATGTAAGTTGTACTGGATAATATCTTGACTGGCGTTAATAGTTATTCTCATACTAAGGTATGGTATATACTGTATATTGTCAATAGATATACGGATACCGTATTAATCATATACCGGTATCAATTTTGTGTATATTGTATGCTAGTTTTATTAATCTGCATCTTTTATTTATTTTATTCTGCATCCATATCTGATGCAGAAGCAGTAGTGCCAAGACCACAACATCCACCACCACCGTCTCCTCCTCCTGGAAACACTACTGAGCTGGTTGCAGTGGTTGTTGTTCCAGAACCACCAGCATCCCACAGTTCTCTTCCAGACAGTCTTGCAACCCTGGAATCATCTCAAGACACACCAAGTAAAAAAGGTTGGTGTAAGATAACTGACCTTGAAGCAGTGTACAGTAAACCTCTTCTCTTTCATACCTTGGATACCCAGTACTTTCAGAGAGTCTGAAATATATCTGAATACAGTACAGTAATTATATTCACATTTGAGTCTGTTTTAATTACTTCATTGTAGAGTTACTTCAAATCTCACCTATAACTCATAGTGTTTCCAGAGAGGATCTTCCAATTCAACCAGACATGGGACATATGTTAGTATAGAATTTGCTTAAAATCCACAAGATTTTTTTTTTTTTTTTTTTTTTTAAAAGCATGGACATATGCATGCATTTAGTTGTGACCCTTAGTTACTCAAAGGTGGCACTCTTGGTAACAAAGATGGGAATCCCCAACTGCAATACAGTACTGCTATTATGTGGGAGCCCTCAGTTCCAGTACCGTACCACCTCCCCACCTCTAGGATCCATGTCATTTATATACCTCGCAACTCCATCCTTCCAAATCCCTCTCAGTTTTTATCTTCCTCTCTGCCCTTCCACTTCACTCTAATGCACTCTTTTAGCCATTCTCTCATTTGCCATATGCTCCACATGACCAAACCACCTCAAGATGTTTCTCATAACACTCCAGCATGTCCACATCTACACCACTATGCTCTCCACTTCCTTATTTGTCTATCTATCTCTTCCAGCATGTCCACATCTACACCACTATGCTCTCCATTTCCTTATTTGTCTATCTATCTCTTCATGTGTCTCCACGTGCACTCTCAAGTAACTAATTTCCACCCCTCTCACTCTTGATTTAGGCCTATATCTCTCCAAAAACGTCAATGTCAGGATTATCATAATTTTATGAAGCGACTTTCTTACTTTCAAAATCACCGCCTTGTTACTGTATTGCTCTCAGCATTCCTACAACCCTCTTCCCCTGTTTTACCCTCTCTTGCACTTCATCCTCTATTATGTACTCCCATCTGAACTGATCACACTGTCCAAATACTTAATTGAGGTGACATTCTCCATTACCTGACCATACAACCTCATCTAACACTCAGTGAATGCATTCCTCTCAAAGACTCATGCTCTTCACCACATTAACCTTCAGGTTCCGTTTCTCACACACAGTTTTCAAACATATTCATAAAACCCTGCAAGTGTGACTCATTATCACTCATCATAACTGTATCATCAGCAAACAGTAGCACAAGCAACTTCCACTGGGGGTACTCCAACATCCACTGATCTTCCTTGTATTTCTTTCATGACTCCATCCATAGTTATACTGAACAACAATGGGGACATGACACACCCAATTTTAGCACAACTTTAGATCAATGAACTTGCTTTTTTCATCCTCTACTGTACATGCACTGCCGCCATTGTACCATCATAATATTATACCGGTATGCTCTTTACCACTTCCAACAACTTTTACCAACAAATTTTGTATAATCTCAATACTTTTCCACAAACCTTCTCTATCTCTAGGCTATTTACTTTCATAGGTTTTCTCGCCGCCATTGTACCATCATAATATTATACCGGTATGCTCTTAACCACTTCCAACAACTTTTACCAACTACTTTGTATAATCTCAATACTTTCCACAAACCTTCTCTATCTCTAGGCTATCTACTTTCATAGGTTTTCTCCAAGTCCATGAAGGCAGCATACCCACCCTGCTCCTCACCTACCTATCACTCTCTTGATCACTATCCTACAGTACATCTTCCCTATTTTGTTAAGGAGACGTATCCTCCTGTAATTACTACACACTCCTCTCTCCTTTCCCTTTATACTAGGGAACTTTATTATGCCTGATTTCTAGTCTTCAGGCACCTTCCCCTTCTCCAATGCTAGTCATTTTCCATTCCCATTAAATTAAAACTTTATGCAAATGTTCCTTTATCTGCTTCTCTTACTGTTTATTCTATGTAATTTCAGCTACTGCCAATGGAGTATGGTCTCAACAAGCCATACTTCTACTAGTGGAGACCTTCAGGGAACTGCGCCACCTCCTTTCCTCTAGTACCATCAAGAAGATGGAAGTGTGGCGCAAGATAGCCAAGAAGCTGCAAGACTTCGGCCACCAATTCACCGCTGAAGCTTGCGACAGGAAATTTAAAAACCTCAAGTACAGGTACTGTACTTATACCATACAATAATTTTATGTTACGGTTCTCATTGTTTGGATAAAAAGAGCTTTGAAAAGATAAATGTGCTAATTTTGCATCTCTCTTTCTTCTACCGCTATTATTAATCAGTGTTCTTCCGAGCTTCCTCAATTTATATCTCCCTCCTTACAGAGAGTAGGTGGCACATACCCCTATTCTGTCCAATTTTCTAACCCAAGAGTGAACTAATTTCCCAATCTGTCTTCCGTCCAACAAGTTAACACTGGAACTCTCTTCCTCATTCTTCAAATCTGCTTCAAGCTCCGCATGTCAAGACATTTTGACTCTTAATGTACCTTGAAATTGTCTGTCACTCTTTCAAATTAGGGGGACACTAATTACAGGCAAATTTGCCTTTTGTCTCCTTGTTACTCAAATACAACAACAAATATTTATAATAATAATAATGAGTAATCGTATGTGGCGTCAAGGACACCATTTGAATCCAAAGAGATATACTGTATTAGTATATATAGCTGAAATGCTATCCTAATATACTTTTGTTCATTAACCCGTAAACGGCGGCAAAGCTCATAAGAGGTTTTACTGGGCGACGGCGGCAAAGCTCTTAAGAGGGGGGCCTAAAAAACACATTTAAACGGCCCCAGTAGCACTAAACAATTTTTGTTTTCCTATACCTCAT
Source organism: Paralithodes platypus (assembly GCA_032716605.1). Taxonomy (NCBI): domain Eukaryota; kingdom Metazoa; phylum Arthropoda; class Malacostraca; order Decapoda; family Lithodidae; genus Paralithodes; species Paralithodes platypus. The sequence goes on along the minus strand of CM064511.1, from coordinate 17,943,854 downwards.
ATCACTCCTCCACATCCCCTCCTTCCCCCTTCAATTATCACCTATTTTCCCTGTTATTTCCTAATTCGTTGGTATATTTTGTGCTAACATTAGCAAAATGTGTGGAGGATGTGCTTACGTGCCTAGCGAGTGTGTTATACAACCGAGTGTGTGAATGAGTAGGCTCAGTGTGGCTTGAGGCCTCGTGGAGGGAGGGGTTGCCTCAATTTTCTCCATAATTCATGAATGGCTGGTCCATCTATATTCGCGATTTTGACCAGAAAATTATATATTCACTTGTTTTATTGTTGTTACAGGTTACTATCTTCATAGTGAAGGTAAAATAGGCTCATATGAATAAGTAATAACAATATTTATCGTAAAATGACGATTATAGACCTGAATGGAGCCAATATGCTCGCCCATGGGCAGCTAGTTCAATACCCCCCCCCCCCCCTCGTCATTGCTGGGTTAAATACAGTACTGTACTGTACATAGCCTACTGTTGTCAACCCATTGACTGCGAAAGTTCTCTCGGAAGCCACGGTATTTAAACGTGTAAATAAACCCTTAAAAAAACATGCCAGTGATGGAAATGTCTGAAATTTGGATGACACATAGAAAGTGGCATCTTTCCATACCGCATTCTCCACTCCTTCCCCCTTTATACCTTAACTTCCTTAAGGCATTTCTTGGACATTACATGTTTCCTCTGTATCATTATTTTAATTTATTCCATTTCATTATATTTTACAGTATTGGGCTACTGTATATATCTATCTAATTCCAAATGCCTCAATCCTGGAAAGGGTGACCACTAACAAAATACCCTGCTCCTATTATTTGTTGCCTTCGGCAACAAAGAATCTTTATGACATATTTAATCATAGCAACACCAAAGACAATGATTTTATAATGAAAACTGATGATTAAAAAAGAATAGATATGATTTACATATTATGTTTGCAAAACATCAGTATGTAAGTACCATATTAAAACATTACAAAATTTCCGACACAATGCTCGCCTTTGATTTTTGTCTATATAATATATCACTTTCATTAACCACTCACTATACATACTATAGTACTGTATATAAATTCATAATTGTACCGGTACTTATTTAATTCAGTAAGGTTACAGGTGGCTGAAGCATCCCAATCAATGTTATAAACAATTTTATTTTTTCATTTTGATAATTTATATTTATATATTGTATTCATGACCAGTTAAATGCAACATTATAATTTGTTTCAATATTTCACAGATATAAGACCATAAAAGACTCCAACAGACTGACAGGAAGAGGTGCTAATCACTGGCAGTACGTTGAGGTGATGGATGAGCTGATGGCTGGTGACCCAGCCATTGAGACTGAAGCTGTGGAAAGCAGTCTAGTTCTTGGTATGTATTGGTATTATACCTTACTGTACTTGTTCACTCCTTTGCAATCTTGTATGACGCTTGGCATCTTACCCCTAGGAGCTACTGTACTTCATGTATATATAGTATACTGAACTTAATGTATGACACCTTGCCTCCAGTTACCCAGACATGCACCCACTGCCCACTCCTCAGTGCTATTTCCACTATGTGGATTAAGACCATTGTCACCATTGTGGAGTCAGCAATCTAAACTAGACTGCAGGTCCTGGACCGAGTCATCACTGAATAAGTGTTCATGGCCTCTAACCCCTCACTGCATTAGCAGATATCAGGGGTAAAGTAGCCTTTTATCACATTTACATTGTGAATGTTTGCATCTGGTCAGCATTAGTAGCTGATTACACTAGTTACAGAGAGCACAACAACAGCCACTCCAACACTGTATGATTTTCACACACTGGTTACCTCGTTTAGGCACTATATGTTTGTAACTTGTTTGCTAAATAAAATTTCAATTTAAATAATTTCAATTTGTTACATTATATTCATAAACTTTGAATTACAGTAACACCTTATTTTAGGTACTGGAGGTCTACCTGTAAGGTGCCGTTCTACTGCCGCATCACCTCATGAGGGTCAACCTTCATGCAGTTCTGCTCGGCTACCAACAACTGCAGCAAGAATGCAGGTTCCACTCGGAAGCCCATCACCTGCAGCTTCACAAGCCACCACCTCTACAGGCCTACCTCCTCCTTTGCCCAGCCATCAGCGTCCCAGTAAACGGAAACGATCAGAGCATGAGGAGGCCGAATTAAGAACAACTCTCTCTGAAAGAACTGTCGCCATGGAGCGCATAATTGCAGCCACAGAAACCCGCAATAATATATTGGACCGCTGCATGAATCAGATGCTTGAACAACATCAAGACTTTTTGCAGATGCAGCGTGAGCAAAACATCAGACAACAAGAAATGCAAGAGCGACATCATCAAGCACTTGAAGCCTTGCATGAACGTCAGCTGCAGCTGCAACAAGAGCATTTGAGAGAAACCCGATTGTTACAAGAACATGTCCAAAGGAGCCAGAGGGACCAACAAGACCAGCAGAGAGAGTTGCAACGGCAAATGATACAGCTACTTCAACAGCTTGTTCAACAAAAAAATCAGCCCTCCTCTTAATAATCACGTTCTACTTTTGGACATCTGGGCTGTGATGGCATGTGAAGTGAATGGTGTGTATGGTTGTGTATGGCATCCAGGGCTGGCAGTGGGCGTGTATCTGATTATCGAGGCAGTTTTTCCGAGTTTTATTGTCTACACATTTTGGCTGAATAGTGAGTATATACTTAAATGACAGATTATCTCTTTTCTCTTTATCTTCAGTTAGGAAGTTTATATTTAGTGTGATCTTACATGCATTTTTGTCTACTTCATCAAATATAGAATAGTATTATCTTGTATCTCTGATGAAATAGATATTGTATTCTATTTTGTATTGCTATGTGTACTATTTTGTCAGGATGTTTTGGTTATTATCAATTGCTCATCTACAGGTCTAACATTCAAGGCTATGTGTTTATTGTTGTTGATCCCAAGGTCAGTTTAACACCTCATTTATGCTCGTAACTTAATATTGAGAGATTTTATGGCTGTTTGTTTATGATTATTATTCAAGAAAGTCTCGCAAAAATCGACGGTGACTACATGCGATACTCCACTTTAGGAGCTTATTGTGAGAAAACGGCCCAACACAATTTTGTCAAACGTTCATTTCCCTAAACTACGTTTTCCTACAAAAATCAACCATCAGACCTTTTAGTACTAAAAACACATAAATGTCTGTCAGCTCTGGGACTAATATAAGAAAAGTAGTACTGTACAAGGAAAGTAACGGGCAGATACAGCTAACGTTGGGTAGAGGATGCCAAACCTCACTCTGGATTGGACCAGCCCTCACCCTAGGGCTATGTAATGATTTCGATTAATAAGGTTTTGTTCATTGAAAGTGTTCACTTTAAAGCCAAGTTCTGAAGCATCTTGGTTATCATAAGGCATGGTACAGTCTCATGCATTCGATATGGATTCAAATAGGTGTAGAATACAACTATTAATTCACAAATGTATATGTATACAGAAATATATTGGGAAATAATGCAGCACCATATTGTATAAGAAATACTTTATTAAAAGCCTATTAAAAATAATGTATATGGCGATACATTTTCCTTAACATGTAAATAGAAACACATTTATAAATAGATTATAAGCCTTAGCCTACCTTGTATAAACCATAGCATTAGTTTCACCTCACTATTTACTTTTCCAAAAAAATACCCAATGCACTAGTTTACTCCTTATTAAAACTCTGATTTTTCTAATAATATATTTATCTACCAGCACAGTTGATAACATTTGTTGATAAAATTTGAAATAAAAGAACACAATCCATTACATGAGCAAGTTAATATGGTTCCCAATCAAACTAATCACACATGAAACTATGCACTATCGTCATGTTCAATGAATTAGTCAGTTTGGGAAGTACGGGTCGTTCTGGTAACTTGTACTAAAAATCTGTATGAATAAAGAAACTACAATTTGGTGCGGGGTACTACATTAGGTTACTTTGCGGATGGGGCTCAATGGGTTAAAGGCAAAAATAAATATTTGTGAGACTGTTGATTTTATAACACAGTGCTTTTTATAAAGGTATACTGTCATGCCAGGAAGTCTTTGACCTGGGGGTAACTGCAGTACAGTATAGCTATGTGCACACACAGACCAGTGAAGATACAGGCTCGATTATTAAATAACTGAACTACTGTACCTGCAACACATAATTCACCCAGGATGATAATTATACTGTGATCATATATATACTACTGTAGGCTACTGTGTTTGACCACTGCGGTATCTGTACCTGCCTGGCCTAGAACTTATAACTTGACAATGCCATTGCATATCCATAAAATATTACAAAAGGCAATGTATTTATGATTATTATGTTTACATTCAATAATTCAGAACAATGGTTCATATAGCAGCCTAGATTTAATAGTTTTGTAAATGGTTTCAAATTACAGCTTGGCTATAGTAGTATATTAGCAATGAAGGTTCATTTAAAAACATTTAAACTCCCTGAAAATAAGTAAAATACAGTAAAGGTAATGAAATACAGGCTCTGGTCTGGAGTCAGCCACTCCCAGCTGTGGGGTATGTGCCTGAGTACATACATACATACATACATATCAGTATGTCAATAAATTAAACAGCTCAGTAAATCACTACAAATGTACAGCTGGCTCAATAAGCAATATCCATAATTACATTAGAACAGTATTTTACATTCATAGTGAAGTTATCAAAAGAAGCACATTATGGACATATTTGGTTACATGTGTATGGTTAGATAGACATCCTAATGCCGGCATCACACGAGAGCTTTTATGGTCAACATTCGATGATCAAAAAATGTCTGGAATATTTTGCACTGGTATCGGAAACTAGACTGCTGGTAGATGAATTTAAACAGATAAATATTTAATGTTTACCTTACGAGCTGCCAGACCAGTGTTAAGGATAAATGTTGAGTGAAAAAGTGCTTGTGTAATACCGGTTTTAGGGAAATAGAACAGAGTAGAGAGGGTGCGTAGGGATTGACTGTACATCACCGGTGGCGAGATATCAAGAAATAGTTTAGGCCGATTGGACATGTGACAAGGATAAGTGAGAAGGGTAAAGCCTGGTTCACACATAGCCGAGTCGGTGCGCGAGTCCAACACGAGTCACACTCGTCGATTATCGCCGTCGCTGGAGGCCGAGTCGGCCGCGAGTAGCAATTGATCCCGAGTCAACACGTGTTCATGCAAGAGTCTGTACGAGTAACTGAGAGTCAAAACGAGTGTAACACGAACCCAAGACGAGTGTCAAAAATTGGAAAAATAACGGTTATTCCAGGGCACGTAAACAAAGAGTAGGTACGAGTCACGACGAGTGTAACACGGATCAACACGAGTGTAACAAGGGTCAAAACGAGTGTAACACAGGTCAACACAAGTGTAACACGGGTCAACACGAGTGTCAATATTAACAATCCTCGTACATTATTATTTATTTTCTAAATTTATTTCAGCGATAATATTCATTACTATGATTTTATTTATATTTTTCTCATATATTTGGGTAATGTTCACCAAAGAAATTGAGATTTTTTTTTTTTTGTTTTTTTCTGTCTATTTAATGCATCTATCTCCCTACATAAATATAACTATGTCTTATTTGGTCTTTTTTTAATCTATGAATCATTTCTAATACGATGGAATTGAAAATAATATTACCCTTCTAACACACAAATAATAACATGAAAAAGAGTCAATAAAAATGTCTCCTTTGTCTTTTCAGAACCAATTAAGTCCGTCTGTCTCATAATACTTCGTGTTTATCCCTCACTTCCCCCTCTGCAACTCTCTTTATATCTATTTATCTCTCTAATGCATCTACGTAACTCCCTTATACATTAACATAACTATGTCTTATTTGGACTTTTTGTAATCTTTGAATCATTTCTAATGCGATGGAATTGAAAAATATAATATCCTTCCAGCACATAGATAAACAAAAAGTAAGATAGTCTACAAAATATTTCAACCCTCCCCTCCGTCTTGCTGTGCGAGGCCCGAGCTTCGGAGACAGAAGATTTACGTTTGATAGATTTTTTTTTTTTTTCCCCACGGTATACACAAAATGATGGGGAAATATTGTAAAATGTTTTTAATTGACATTTGTGTCGTGTTTGCTGATTATGAGTTGGTGGAAACAAAAATCTGTAATTCCATCATATCGGAAATTATTCACAGATTATATAGAAACCAAATAACATACACTTTTAAGTATGTTCAATAGTTTTGAATTATGAATAGGGTGTAGCACAAGGCTTATCAACATCATCACAGTAACGGGAGTCGGGGTTGAAGCCAGGACGGGGAGGGGAGCGAGTATGCCTACAGCCCCGGGGATTTTTTTTTTTTTTTTTTTTTTTTATGTGAAATTTTTCATATTAATGACAAATACGACCCTTATTATGTTTTCAGGGACTGTACAGCGCATAGTATTATGTTCTTATATCCATAACAGTATTATAATAATTTTCAGCATATTTCCCTTATACAGTATGTTCTACCATGAACTATGTCCTTCAAAATGCTTAATCATCATAATTATTTTATCTATTCTTCCAAAAAGTATTTAATTCATAATACTTATTTGTTTCTCTGTTAACAAGTCATTTAAAACTTGAGTAAAAGAAAATTGTAAATTAAACTAATTATTTTATGTGAATAAAGTAACTATAAATATTAACCCGGGAGCTGCGGGGAGACTCTTAAGATTTCCCCCGGCGCACTGCGGGGAGACTCTTAAGAGTCAGAGAAAACAAAAATCAACTTTTGACATCGAAAAAAAAAAAAAAATTTATATTTGATTTTGTTTATAATTTTTTTTTTTTTTCGCCCCTGGGCCATGCAAAATCTCCGTCCTCTACCTCCCCTCCTTCCCACTTTCCTCCTCCCTTCAGTTATCACCTATTTTCCTGTATTCCCTTATTCTGAGGTATATTTTCGTGCTAACATTAGAAATCCGATTGGAGGGTGTGGTCATCACTGATAGCAAGCGAGTGCAAGAGAGAGAGAGAGAGTATCGATCGACTGTGTCTCAGTGGCCTTGGGGGAAATTGGCGGGAAACAGATTGCCTCACCCATACATTATACAACTCGCGGGCTATATCTCCGATTTTGACCATCCAAACGCTGTTTTCACTAGTTTTATTGTTGTTTCAGGTTAATACCTTTATAATCAACCCATAATAGGCGCATATGGATAAGTATTAATGCTATTAATGGCACAATGAATATTTTAGTGACGGAAACACCTCAAATACGTCAGCACAGGGGGACGTTTCCAATTACCCCCATGCGCACTTCAGAGGTTAATTGGATGCAAAACAACACCTGGAGTCACATACATTTGATTTTGACATACAAAATACAACTTCTAAATGATGACGATAATCGACGAATCACCAAAGAGTGTTACACTGGTTTACACGAGTCAACACGAGTAAACACGAATAACGAAGTTATTCAGTCAAACACGAGTTAACACGTATGTACATGAGTCTACACGTATGTAGCCACACTCGTGGGTACTCGCCAAAATTTCGTGCATGCATGAAATTTTTGGACCCCGTGGCGAGTACCCACGAGTGTGTCGAGTAAACAAAGAGTATACACGAGTCTAACACGAGTGTTGAGGAGTCTCGACGAGTCATTGCCGAATAGCAAAATTTCATCACTCGTGTTGGACTCGCGCACCGACTCGGCTATGTGTGAACCACCCTTAAGTGGGAGTACACCGAAGAATACTGGGATGAGGCCTTGACAAAGGAGTGACTAGTGACAATCGATAAGTCATATGATATTTAGGGCAGCTTGATGTGTCTCTTATTAGAAAAGCGTATTAACACGGCTGAATATGCACCCATTTTTTTTATCTAAAAACCATTGGAATCGGCATTCGAAGTAGAACAATCTGACAATTTACGAGAGTATTTGATGGGATAACTTTTATACAACCATTACATTTTATTTAGTAGTTTTCATTAATTTGAAAAAAAAACAAAAAACATACACCCTTTGTAGAAAAGGAGCAATCACTTAAGTCTAAAGAAAATGCTGATTAAAATGGTTGAGAAACAACAAAGCAGTAGTGATTTTTTTAAAATTCAGATAAAGAGTATCACATCAAATACCCTTTAAAATAGTCGGATTATTCTGGTTCAAATGTTGATTACAATGTTTTTTGGATGTTAAACATTAGTGCATATTCAATCAAGTTATAAGTTTTTTTTTATACAAGTGTTTTGTCAATGGCAATGCAAAAAAAAGTGATTTGTCAGCGGCAATGTCAAAAAAGTGTTTTGACAGCGGCAATGCTCCCCTTAGTAGATACTGTACCCTACATTATCCTAATTATGCAAGTGAATGTGCTATCTGATCTCGCTTACGTTGGGCTTCTTGTGCAGGTTGCAAAGCCTAAGGATCTGGCATTGGGGGCATTTCTTCTATATCCTGGTATTCAAAATCTTGGTCATCAAGCCGTTCTTTCAAAAGGATGTAATTGTGTATAATACAAACAGCTGATACAACTAGCGGTATATTGTCTATTGAGGTCATGTTCAAATACTTTAGTCTCTGAAATTTACCTTTGAGGAGACCAAAGGCTCTCTCAATGACAGCACGAGCAGATGAGTGCTCAGTACATCAGTAAGATGACCATTGTCTCTATACGGAACTAACATGTGATTCCAGAGTGTACGCTGAGTCTCTTAAAAGATGAAATTTTCGGGGAAGTATCCATTTTGTAGGGCAGTGTACAAAGGGGACTTCTTAAACACTCGCTGATCATGAAGAGAACCTGGCCTTCCAACATTTATATCAAAAAATCTAAGATTGCTGTCACGCTTGGATCTTCTGATCACTGTCTGATACAGGCCACCTGTCTATCAGCTACCACACCTTCCCACTCTGAACCTGTTTTGGTGACTAAATGGCATTACGATAGGGCAGACTGGGAGGGTCTTCAAGGTTTCTTTATTGATATTCCCTGGACCTCTTTCTTTTCTAATGATGCACACTCCACCTTGAGCCACATACAAGATTTTGTAAAAATTGGAATGGAAACTTTTATTCCTCATCAAAAGTACAGTAAAAGATCTAATTCACCTAAATGGTTTGACCATAATTGTGCTAGAGTAACTGAACAAAAACAATAGCCTACAATGTATACACAAGATCAAAAACACATGAAGCCTTTAATTACTTTAAAAACATCAGAAATCATGCCAAAACTGTATTAAACCTAACTAAATCAAACTTTCTCCACAAGCAGGCAAATAAACTTCTAAAATAATCCAAATGATAACAAAATATTTTGGTCTACTCTTAACTCATTTAAATCCAACTTCACTACTGCTTCATCCATTCCACCATTAAAATCTCCGACTGGCAATCTTGTAAGTGACCCACGAGGTAAAGCTAACCTTCTTGCGGATATGTTCTCCACCAACTCAACCTTAGATGAAATAAATCAAGATGTTCCTGTACTTAATTTTAATTCGCCTGAAATTCCCTCACTTAAGATCCACACCAGACATGTCAAAACTATTTTGCAGAATCTCTCGGTAGATAAGGCTCCTGGTCCAGATGAAATTCCTCCAATAGTACTTAAGAATTGCTCCTTGGTGCTCGCTCCTGTATTGGCAACAAATTTCCGTCTGTGTACTCATACCTCATGCTTCCCAGTACCCTGGAAAGAAGCAAACATCCATCCAGTTCCTAAAAAAGGTGCCTCTTCAGATCCATCAAACTACAGACCAATAGCTATAACTTCCACTCTTGGTAAAGTCTTTGAAATTATATTAAATTATCACATACTTAAGCATCTTGAGAATAATAAATTAATCAGTGATAGGCAATATGGTTTTAGATGATGTCGATCAACTGCAGACATGCTTTGCCTTCTTACGCATCAAATCAACCAAGCTACAGACCAACATGGTGAAACACATACAATAGCACTGGATATATCAAAGGCATTTGATAGAGTCTGGCATCAATCCTTATTGTCGAAGATGTCACACTACGGCCTTGCATCATTAGTTCCACTATTTCTTCTTATACAGAAAAATATGTGTAATGGTAGATGGCCTTTATTCTCAATTTCACTCAATAAATGCTGGTGTTCCCCAGGGATCAGTTTTGGCCCCAATTCTGTTCCTCATTCATATCAATGATCTCATATCTACCACTCATAATCCAATACATTCCTACGCAGATGACTCAACACTCCACAGTTCCTTCACATTTACCAATTCTTTCACCCAACCCGATCTTATAAATTAAAAAATAAACACTGCAATTTCTCTGAACCAGGACCTTTCTAGAATTAATGGATGGGGACAAAAGAATCTAGTTTCCTTTAATGCACAGAAAACCAAGTACATTCAATTTTCTAACCGACAGAATCTCACTGACTCCCATATATTTTTTAATGATGTAAATATTCCCACTTCCCCTAGTATTGACATTCTCGGTGTAACATTAACTACTAACTTGAGCTGGACACATTATGTTAGAAGCATTGCTAAGAATGCCTCTAAAAAACTGGGACTCCTGTACAGAGTTCGAGAATTCTTCACTGACGAGCAGTTGGCCGTGATATATAAAAGTCATGTGCGTTCTCAGATGGATTACTGTTCACCTCTGTGGGGTGGAAGTGGAGTGGTTGCATTGAGGCAGTTGGACAAAACTCAAAATAAGGCTATTAGATTAATCAATAACCCTGCAATCACACAGGACCTTCCTACATTATCCATACGAAGAAACGTTGCATCCCTTGCATTATTCTACAGATATTTTCACAGCAATTGTTCCGAGGAACTTGCTTCAATTGTGCCGCCTCTCCACATCTTTCCCCGTAGAACTAGGGCAGCTGAGAGCGCCCATGAATTTACACTTTCTCCTCCACAATGCAGGACTTCTGCTTATCAGAATTCATTTATCCCCAGAGCTACTACTCTTTGGAATTCACTTCCCTCGAATTGCTTTCCACAAACTTACAATCTACAAATGTTTAAATCCAGTTCTGTTACAAACATTTTATGAATGGAGGATGCCTTTAGGCACATGGACCTTTTTGTTTTATCTGTGTTTTTCCTTCCTCCGTTCATTGTCTCTTAAAAAAAAAAAAAAAAAAAAAAAAACAGCCTGGGGCTGGATGTTTGGATAGCCTTTCCTAGATACATATGACTCCCTAAAATCTTTTGGACCAGGAATTTCTAATAGTGTGCCATCTACTGCTCCTATGATACCCATAATGCCAGATTTGTCGTGGAAGTCATCTGCTAAAGCCTGAAATTGGTTGGGTTGAGGAAAAGATAGTATGTTATCCTGAACTAATTTCAGACCGTTACACACTTCCATGACAACATCGGGAAGGGATGACTTGCTTAGTCCAAAGCGATCACTAACGCTTCTGAAGGTTTCTAGGTTTCCCAGCATCCACAGGGTTGCCAAAATATTCTTCTCGATGGTTATCACTCTGTCAAGAACATAGGGGCTCAGCAGGTGGCACAGATCCTGTAAGAAAAAATTTGACCTTAATGGAGGTGCTCTTTGATCTTCTGCAAATTTACTGAGTTGAGTAACTGAACACAGAAGTGCCCTTCAGAAAAGGAAGAAACTAAACACTAATAATAATAATATATGTGAAGCATGGACTTTGTTGGAGTGACATAAATAAGGGGTCAAAATTAGTAACTTGGGGATGGTGGCATCTGACAATATTTAGATAGACACACATCTAGGCCAGTATGTGTGGTGAATGAGCAGAGCGAGTTGTTTGATGGGTTAAAGCAAGGGTGTGTGATGTCCCCATGGCTGTTCAATATATATCTATATGGATGGAGTCATGAAAGAAATACCCGGTACAAGGAAGAGCAGTGGATGTTGGTGTACCTCTGATAAAGGAAGGAAAAGAGTGGAGGTTACCTGTACTGCTGTTTGCTGATGAGCGATAGTGAATGGGAGTTGCAGGGGCTGGTAAATATGTTTAGAACAGTGTGTGAAAACGGAATCTGAAGGTAAATGTGAGGAAGAGCAAGTGTGAGGTGAGGTTGAACGGTCAGGTTATCGAGAATGTCAGCTCATTAAAGTATTTGGGCAGTGTGTTGAGTAAAGATGGGAGTATGGATGAAGAAGTGCGGGAGAGGGTGCAACAGGGGAAGAGGGTTGTAGGAATGCTGAAATCAGTAGCAAGAAATAGGGTGGTCAGCATGGAAGTAAAGAAGTCCTTGCATGGCAGTGTGGTAATCCCAACATTGATTTACGGGAGCGAAGCATGGATGTTGGTGAAGAGAATCAAACCAAGAGTGAGAGGGTTGGAAATGAGTTACTTGAGAAGTGCATACGGAGTTACATGGAAGGATAGATAGACGAATGAGGAAGTACGAGAGGTGTGGTGTGGATGTAGATGTGCTGGAAAGTGTGAAAAGGAATACGGTACCTTGAGAAGGTTCGGCCATGTTATCACTCTGTCAAGAACATAGGGGCTCAGCAGGTGGCACAGATCCTGTAAGAAAAGATTTGACCTTAATGGAGGTGCTCTTTGATCTTCTGCAAATTTACTGAGTTGAGTAACTGAAGCGAGAGAATGACTAAGAGAGTGTACAAGAGTAAGGTGGAAGGACAGAGAGGGCGAGGTAGACCGAGTGAGAGGTGGAAGGATGAAGTATATGAGTGAAGGCGGTGCTGAATGGGAGGATGGGCGTCGACTGACTGGGGACAGAAGTGCATGGGGCCGTTTCGTTCGTGGCCACCCCTTCGGGGATCACGGCGTCCGGCAATAGATAGATAGACATCTAGGCCAAATTTTATTAATTGAACAATGCAAAGTGATTCGCAAATAATTAAATTAAAGTTAGGTTAGGCTATGGCAAGTGATTTTTGAGATAAATTAAGGTCACACATCAAAAGAATCATAGGTTACTAAACATTCTTACAAAACTATTATAATTAAATTGAGAAACTTAATTTAAAGATCAAATAATTGTAGGGAAAAGGCTCGCACATTCGTGCTCACGACCATTACGCTCGCTCGCGTCTAATTTGCTCAAATTTGGGTCCTCATCCCCCAAGGACTTATTGTCATCATCATATACATTGCCAACATGGAGTAAATAACAGCTGGCCATAGGATAATTCAGGAAAAAGCGGTCAAATTAGACGCTTGTAACGGTCGTGACCGCGAGTCGCTGCGGCGAGCGCCATCGCCTTATCCAAATAATAATCTTTGATAATTTCATTTTTTGGCACAGGCGTAGGGCTAAGCTATAGGCTATTTTTTTTTTTTTTTTTTTTTTTTCTATATTCCAACTTACTTCCTCTCGGGCATGGGCTGAGAGCCTTAACATTCACCGCTTTACAATGAACAGTGAAGCCCGTGAGGTCTTGTTCCAGTCTAGGGAGTGAGACATGTGAAGCACGTAGAGTACAACGAGCACCTGCCATCTTGCCTTCACATGAGGCACGGTGCTCACTCATGGCCCAAAACGACCCCATCTCTGAAGCCACCTCAATCCCGTGCTTCACTCTCTCACCCCGTACACTCGGACTCTCACACTTACACACACACAACGCCACCTGTTGAGCAGATAACTCACCAGCCTATAGCATAGCCTATGCATAATGTTGGTTGGTTGAATTTTCGAAGAGGACAATTATGAAATTATTTGTAATTGTTCTGTATGCTCTACAGTATTTTACATACAGTACACGTAGGTCCTATGGTACTTTAACGTGCGATAGGTCTTTATATGCTTGCGGAAATTCTGAATAAATGAAATTCCCAATCCCTTTGTCCCCTCCTAACAAGAGTGCTACTAGGATAGGTTAGGTAAGGTTGTTAGGTTAGGCTAATGTATTTTCAAAGTTGACTGTAGGCCTATGTCAAATAAAATACCGAAAACAAAACAAAAATAACTAGGGCCTAGTAAAACGCCTGTCCACGGTCTCTTAATTTTGTACCGAAAATGTCAATAAGTCCTGGTGGGGTGAGATGAATTCTGTATCCCAAGGCCAACTGTTATTGTCATATATAGCCTAGCTTATTCTTGTCATTTTATTGTCTTTAAACCCACATTTTCCTTGATCTTCATAGCCCTCCCCACTAGTGGGGGCTGTTTTTAAATAGGCCTAGTTGGAAAATGAGTAAATAGGCTACTAATTTCTGCTCCAAATCTATATAATACAACACTAGGCTATAGCTGAAGGACAAAAACACACACAACCAAAAATAGGGTCCCGGTACTTACTAAAATCGCTGTTGGAGCTAAAAGTCAGGTTTAGGCTACTATATTATCCACAATACATAGGCTTTACCGGTGTATAGGCCCTAAATATATATATATATATATATATATATATATATATATATATATATATATATATATATATATATATATAGCCTGGCCCTATATATACAGTATATAGCCTAGGCCTATAAGATTTGTGAACTGTAATGTTTTACAAATTACTGGTCCATTGACCAGTAATATGTAAAACATTACAGTTCACAAATCTTTCAGTTTAGGCTATATTATCCTAGGCCTAGCCTATCTGTATTTTGTGTTGGGATTAGGATATTCCCCTGTTACGACTTAACATATTCCTATTCAGGCTATCCAATCATCATTGCATCCATTGAACTAGGCTAGGCTATGCAAAGTTGCTTTCAAATTAATTTGGGTTGGCCTAGACCTAACCTACCTAGGTTAGGTAGGCCTAATGAATTATGACCATAATGTTGATAAGTTTGACCGTTGTTGTTGTTGTTGTTTTTCCCCAAGCTGCCTGGCCGAACAGCCCCAAGGCCCCGAGCAAGGCCAAGGCCATAATCGAGCGCCCCCACAAAACCCCTCCCTGCCGACCACAATAAAGCCTGGGTGACCGAAGCCACTCCATGGCGGGGAGCTGAGGAGGGTGCGGAAACGCCCGGGAAACCAAAGCCCCACCCAGGGCCCTGTGCCCCTCAGCAATTATGAAGAGAAAGTTGAGGGGCAAAGGAAAGATGTGACGCTTTGGCTTCCAATCTTGGTAGATTAGGAGGTCAATCCACGCAAGAAACGCCGTCACTTGAGATCTAGAAAATATATAAGTAAAAGGAACAGTCAGAGTAAGCTATGGGTATGGCAGAGATCGCTCAGTTCTCACTCTGATAGACCAGCACATCACCACATGACTAGAACCCAATCCTCTCAGCATCAGCTAGGAAAGGCCCTAGAAAGCCGCCTTTGGCGGGGGGATAGCTCCCCTATTTCAACCCTTTTCGGGGTTAGGCACCCGTTTGACCGTTGATAGGATAGGTTAGATTACAAAACAAAATTAAAGTAGGCATAGCCTAGCCTAGGCCTAAACATTTAAAATATCACATCTAATGCAGAAAAGGAAAACACAACTAGGGTTTGATGTCAAAATCAGTAGCCTAGTTTTGACAAAAATAAATTAGTATTAGTTTTGACACAGCAGTGGCGCACCATGACTATGAGGCTGGGGCCTCTGGATATATCAAGTAACTAAAGTAAGTAGGCTAAACATAGGCCTATTTATAAATGACTAACCTCAACTGTGGTCCTTTGCATGCGGAAGTGAGACTTGAATACTAGATCCGAGTATGCTGGGACGATGAGTTCCACATAATTGGGAATGGTGACAGGTCGAGGTCGCTCTCTCACCGCTACAGCTTCCACGTACTCGTCAAGGGCCTCGTCTCTTGCAATGACTGCTTCGACGGCATCCAGTAGTCCTCTATCGTCAAGCTCTGCGACACAGACAATTCCTGCAGCCAGGGGGAGGTCTGCCATATCCTCTTGTTTGTTGTAGGCTTGTTTGGATAGGCTGGGTAGCGTCCGTGTAGATCCGTTGGACCTTGATGGTAGCGTAAGCCTATATTTGGCGCCTTTTGTCAATTTTCATGGACGGATGGTTCTTAGCTATCATATTTAAAGTTATTATATTGCTAATACTATAGATTGCGTATCGTGTTTCCCCTTCTTGAATACAATTTATGTACATATTAACCCTTGTCTAGCGGGGGGTTTTGGGCTTATTTGGGCATATTCAGGCCCTCCTGAATGATAAATCAAGTATCTGCATGAAAAGAAATGTATTCCGCAAAAAACTAGGCGGTAAAAGCTTCAAAATGAGATCAAAACGAGCTACGTAACACTCGTGGTTCTCATACAGTGGTACCAGTAACATGGGAGTTTAGCGTATAGCGGCATATTTTTCCCAGCTATGCTCACTACTGGCTACACTGCCAGCCTCTTGAGAACACAGAACATGAGTTAATGGGCGGCGGTAAGCCCTGGGAGTCGGCTGTCTGGCCCGCTGCGCTCCCGGCCATTTGCACTCGATTTTAACCCTTTAAAAGCCTTAATAATGCTCCTAACTTGCTGCAAATTGGAGGCGGACTTAAGTCCGCCCCCGATCTTTAAGGGTTAAACACACTACAAAAAATAGGCGAAAAATAAAGCAATTCTTGTCACGATATCAGTTTGTTATTGTTTACAAAGCTCTGGCAGACCGATCGGCGATCTGCTTCGTTCGGTAGTGAAATCGAAACACCGTTCGGTCAAGCGCTATCAGATGAATCGGCGATAGGTCTGCCGAACGCGCCTCTGGGCTCCCAAGAAGAGTTTGGGTACATCTCCTCCTCCACTCTTCCCCTATAGGTTAGGGTTGTCTATGGTGTTAGGCGGTCACCCTGTCAGAGGGGTGTCTCTGGTGATAGCTGTCCCCCTGGTATCTGAAAGGGGTGTGGTCCCCCTGTAATAGGGGTGTCTCTGGTGATAGCTGTCCCCCATATGGTATCTGAAAGGGGGTGTTTCCGGGTGGAGGGGACTCGATAGCTATGGCGGGCAACCTATCTAGGGGAAAAAACCCTACACAAATTACCGATGGGCGAGACGGTAATCGGTGCCACTTACAGGTGGCGATTTTTGTAACAGATATAACAGATATATATATATATATATATATATATATATATATATATAACAGAGAGTATAATCGGAAGGTGTTATTGAGGTAAATATTGTAAACTAATGTCATTGGAGTAACTGGGTGAAGGAACCCAATGTTATATATGAGAGGGAACCTGTAATCCCGGTCGGTAAATTTGTGAAACTTTATATTATTGTTGAGGTACTTGTGTAGTGACGACGTTTGTGTCAGATGAGTTAATAGATTATATGAATTGAAGCTTTGGTCTCGAGAGAAGGCACCGAAGGCCCAAGGGACGTGGTTAATTCTTGAGAATAGAAGAAGAATATAATTTTTGTGTAAATTAGGTAAAGAACGATTGTATCATTAGGCCCTGGTCTCAACAGAAGACACAGCAGGGCTCAGATTAAACTATTTAGGATTAGTAACTAATAACGTGTTTGTTGGTTCGAAGTCGACTTGAGTCTATACCTGAATAGCGGGAGTAACGGGAACTCTAGGGGTCCAAAGTACAACCTATCTTGAATCGACGTAATATTCAATCCGTGCCTTGAACTCATCTCGGCCCGAACAAAGTACCCGTTATTAGAGTAGTTAGGAAGTTTGTTAAATAAAGTATACAAACTTCTAAATGACTGTCGATTTATCCCCCATAATAGTAGTATCGTAGCAGAAATTAACATAAATACTACAATGTCAAATAATATGGGGAGCAGCAAACAAATCTACTCTTAAACCCTTAGAAATTTATTAAAAGAGAATGATACGAAAAATTGTGGGCTTTATACGGTATGAACACAGTAATGCTTCATTATACAACAACAACATACTCCAGATCCGTGAGATAAATACAGTATATTAGCGTGTTCTTTGCTTGTCTATAAGTGCATTAACAGCCTTATTTCCAACAACTCATACTTTTACACCAACTCAACCAGGGATATATCCAATAGGAAATAATTCAGTCAGTAGTACTATTTATGTCGTCATATCAATCACAACGCAATATTCGTTAACATGGTGCAATGGTTTTCAATTCCCTACCAGATGATATCGTACATAATAGCTCTGTTCCCACCTTTTAGATCATTATTTGAATATACCTGTTAAATAGTTATGTTCAAATATAAATACACAATCCTTATATTATTGCAATATAGATAGATGTACAATAACTAAACTAATACATATTCTTAGTCTAACCAATCTGTTCAATTTCAGTGTCCAATAATTTCTTTTTGTAACAGTACAAGTATATACATACCTACTTTACCTCTTATAAGATGAGTGTGTTCATGAAAGAGATTGGTCATGTTAGAATATTTTATTTTAATCAACCTGTATAACTATGGACCAAATAATGATTTTAATCATAATTATTAAAGAAAAAAGAAAAAACAAATGCTATCCATACTACTCAATGTTTATGAAGGCTTACATTGTTGCTACATAGTTATACATTTAACAGGGATTGATGTTAAACACCACTAATATAATTACCTCTAGACAAAAACAAATAAAATATATATATATATATATATATATATATATATATATATATAGAGAGAGAGAGAGAGAGAGAGAGAGAGAGAGAGAGAGAGAGAGAAACCAGCGCTGGGATGAACATCTTTATTGTGGGACATTTCGGCTTACACACAAGCCATCTCGAGCCAAAGACAAAACGGGCCTACATAAATATTTGCATATTACTAGTGGTCAGTATTAAAAAGGTGTTGGAAAATTATTATTTTAATTAAGGGTGGAAACTAGAAAACTAAAAAAATAATCACAGGAATCCGAGGATTTCTAAGCATTAAATGATATACTAAAATTAAGTAGGTTGACAATAAGAAATACAAGTAAATTGTACGAAAGGGGGTGAGTCTATATTGAAAACAACAACAATCTAGAACGGGTTCGCACTAGAGTGGAATGGGGTCGCGGAAATATCATTAGAAACACCGAAGATTTAACAAAAGAAAAAAAGACGGAAACTGCATGTTATATACGAAATACATTAAATTAGCGTGAAAGACAGTTAAACTATATAGGAAAACCACTAGAGTATCGTTATTTACAGTTGGAAATTGAAAGATGAGAAACTGATTAAATAATTCAGAGAATCAGAGAAAATCACTAAGTATTAAAATATATAAAAGTGTTAAATATTAAGTTTTAATTATAATACAAAAACATTGAAATAGTACGAAGGGGGGGGGGGGGGGAACTATATAGGAAGACATTGCATTAAAGTAGAGTGTGGTTACGGAATTAGTAAAGCATGTGGATATATCTAATAAGAAAATAGAACTAATGGAATAGAGCCCACAATCCCTACATAATAAAACTGGAAAACATACCACATAATACTTAGAAGCAAAGTGTGGTAGAATATTAGTGGAAGTTAATTATATATATATAGGCTATAATCCAAACAGATCAATCCAAGGCAAATTACTCTAAGTCTAAATTGAATTTAATCTGAATCTAATCTAATTTACATCCAAAGGTCACTCACATATGCTTATATTAAAATAATGTTCAAAGGGTTAATTATACACCAGGATTTAACTCACCAATATCTCCACCTGACAATAAGACAAGGGAAAATGCCGGTCAAGATGGCGGACGGCGGGAGGGTCAAGACTGGCACGAGAGCTCAGTACAAGAAAAGAATAACAAATGGTTATGATATGGTAATGGACATGGGTAGAAATGCTTAGCTGTCAGTCAGGGCGTTGATGAGAGTGTCGTCGTTGAAGTGTGTATGTGGGTATTGCTGGCTGTATATTGTGAATATAGGCACAATAGCACAATTAAATGAGACGGATAGGGTGATGTTTGTGAAGGCTCTAAGGTCCCGCGGACATTGCTGCCTTAGCAAACGCCAGGCGGGAAAACTATCGTACCGCGTCTAGGTTGCTTAATACGATAATTTAATATATACGATAAATTCATATATACTGTAGTACACAAGACCGTGTCAATATTGCTTAACCCCTCCTGGCCTGGGCTAGCTCTCCTAATGACAGTGCGGGGTACCCGGGCGATCTGGCCGAAAAACGTCTAGGCCTAGGCTACCGTATTTTTGTTTATTTTAACTGCTAGAAATTTCCCACACATCTATAAACGTAGTGCGGTTTTCAATCTGTAGACTGGCATTGAGTAGAGCTCTGTAAGTCAATTGGTTCAGTTGTGATGACGATTTCAGTGGAGCGAATTTTTCCGCGATGTTGACAATATCGGAGATTTTCAGACACTAATTTCGTCTGACGTCACAACAATAACATTGATCCGACATCTCCTTATTATTTTCGGAGGTGCGGTGACGCAACGATCGGCTTTGTTTACATGCGTCGGACGCACGGCGTTCAGACCAAGCTTAATAGGCTTTCAAGCTTACTGCCTTTTAACAGCACACCCGGACTCCTGCCCTTCTTTCGCGGTGTCCTTTCACACTGACACCCGGGCTGGAAGGGTTAATAGTATATTAGGCCTTTTATAATCTTAACTTACTTTCAACTTGCAATCTTATTATTCACGATCTAATTTCCTACGACGTACACCGCGGAAATTACCGTTACTACTTTACCTAACTAAACACATCACAGAGACGTACATTAGCACATAAATTGCCTATCACTATCGTATTACACGATACACTCCCCCCACAAGAAAACCTGAATCCCACCTTAAATTAAAGTTGCCCAGAGGCTATCTTCTGACGCCACATGTCAACGGCGCCAGCAGCAACACGTCTGGGACGCATCCCGGTCCGAGGGTGACCACCATCAGTAGGAAGTGAATCATCACATTGAGAATCCTCGGACCAAGCAATATCAGGTGAAGCCTCAGATTGTAAAGCAGAATCGAGTTCCAGTGGCTGTCTTCAATAGTGCCACCCGCTCTACAGAGTCTTCCCACTTGTACACCTCCAACACGCGGCCTAATTTCCATTATAAACGAGGACTATCTTCCCGTATTAAAACCACTTCACCAACAGTAGGTGCCGATGTGCTTTATACTCCTTTCCCTCAAAGCTAGCAGATATTCGTTAATCCACCTTTTTCTAAAGTCCTCGATTACCTTCGATATATACTGGTACTGCTTAGATACTGCTGCTTCAGAGTACAACGAAGGATCCTCTAGTTCTACAATTAACTGGAAATCGGACGGAAATGCAGTCAATGGTTTACCGTAGAGTAAGTGAGCTGGCGTTAATGGTAGTTGTTCTTGCAGGTCGGTGTACACATACGTGAGCGGACGATCATTCACGACTGCTTCTATTTCAGTGAGGACTGTCATCAACTCACTCTTCTTCAATAGAGCACGTCCCACTACCGCTCTTAGTCTTGATTTAACTATGCCGACACACCGTTCCCACATCCCACCAAACCAAGGGGCCTTAACTGGTATGAACCTCCATTCGCATTTCTATTCTCCCATAAAAGCAATGATTGTAGGATCACTGCTCATATCCTTAAGGTATCTAGATGCCTGGATAAAAGTAGGAGCATTGTCGCTAAATACTAGTTGAGGGAATGAACGACGTGCATAAAACCGTCTAAATGCTATCATAAATTCCTCACTAGACATATTGTCACATACTTCTACAGTATGTGTACCGTGCGAGACGTCGCACAGGTAAACAATAATATATAGACCTTATCCTGCTCTTTCGTCTTCAATGCTCCAGTGTAATCTAACCTTACAGCTTGGAAGGGCTCGATATGTTTTAAACGGCATTCAGGTAAAGGGGGAGCTGGTCCAGTCATATAAGGTTTACCCTTTAGTCTCTGGCATATAACACATTTCCTTACTGCGCGTCGAGCTACTTGTCGAATTCAGGGTATCCACCATGTCAGACGCAAATTTTATATGATGTGATAGACCCCGTAGTGTTTTACAACTTTATGTGCACGTATGACCAATAGGTCAGTAACGTGATGTCTTGCTGACATAAGTATAAGACGATTTGTGCCGTCCGTTACACCCGACCACTTCAGGCGTCCCTCACACCTGATGAGGCCATTATCTAGGTGCAACCTCAGTTGACACACTAAGTTAAGCATTATTAACTTATCAGAGCTTTGTTAAGATTCTAGTTCATTGCAAAAGGTTTCTACTTGAACCCATTTAATTAACACCTTACGAGCGGCCTAGGCGGTATATAATATGTAGCCACCAGCGGGGTTGTTTTTAGCCAAAATAGGGCTGTTTACGTGATCATTTTCATGCCTAAATAAGACCCAGAGCGTAAAACAAGTATCTATCCCTGAAAGGGCATAAACAGAGCTTTCCAATGACACCATAACGATCCTTTTATGATGGCTAGTTTTCTTGCAACAACCACGCAACGCGAGTGCAAAAAGCATGTAATTCGGCACTTTCCCCATACAATTCCGTATATAGCGAGTGAGAGAGGGAGGGAGGAGGTGGGATTCGTGTCAGTAGGTTCGCCGCGGTGGTCTGGAGCAGTCATACGCTCGCTACTCTCCTGCCACCACTTGTCTCTCTCTCTCAGCAACATTACGTGCTGAAATTGCCACACGACCTATGTCGAGCGCCGCCAGATAGTCCAGATTTATTATACTCGACTTATGTTGCGCCCCGACAGTTATGGGTTAAAGTTACTGCAGCTGCTTTATATTCACGAGCATTAATGATGTGACCCTTATTGCAGAGTTGGCCCGTTACTTTAACCTTGATGTTGGATACAAATCTCAACACCCAAGCTACAACTCTGACTAATTTATTATAGTCACCGAATCTTGCCCACTCTATTAATGAATCCGGTGGCTCATTTGGTTGAGCTGTAACTGTCACTGTTTCCAGTAGCAGAAGTCCCTCACAAACAGCTTTCCATATCGTCCATTCATTCTAATGCAGCAACCAATTTTGACCATGCCACCACAATTCGGACTTTATTAACTGGTTAGCCGTTATTCCCCTAGTTATGAGATACTTTAGGTTGTCTTTTGTATTGACATAATGATATGTGACGTCTGGTAATAGGGCCCTAATCTCACCTACCCTATTTCGCACATAAGATGGCAGAGACTTCTTGCTATGTACCCAGTTGAGTGCTACTTGACTATCGCACCATACGTGAACGACATAAATATTGAATTCCTCCTCATATGCTGTGCATACATGTTTCACCAGACATGCTAATAGCAGCATGGCAGTCAGTTCCATTTTAGGGATAGTTACCTTCTTGACCGGTGCTACCTTCGCTCGGGCTGTAACTAAATGCGCCCCAAATGAAGTAACAACATAAATGGCTACCCCGTATGCCATGGCACTAGCATCGCAAAACGTATGTAATGTAACATCGCCGAATGCTGTTACTTTTCGAGGTAGATGTTTAGTACATAGGATGTCATACTCTTTCAACAATAATGTCCCTTGATCATTTAAGTCCTCAGGCAAACTGTCATCCCATCCTACGTTGCGTCTCCAAACTTCCTGCATCAGAATCCTAGCTCTTATGGTAACGGGTTATAACGGGTAACCCAAAGGATAAACAAAAATTGAAACTTTGCTCAACAGACTCCTCTTCGACTGTGTTCCCATTTGCTGAACAAAAGACTTTGTTTGAAAAGTTAGCATGTCTTGTTTTGGTTTCCAGATCATCCCCAAATTCCTGGTTATGAGATGTCGTACCGTCCATCTGAATTAGACTCTGAAGATTTTCACTGTTATTAACCCACTTGCGGAGAAATAAATGAGCTTCTGTGAACAATCTACGTGCTTGCCAGTAGGTATGTAATAATGCATCCTGACTATCGCTAGAACTCTGCAAATTGTCTATATACAACCTGCGAGATAGTTTATTATTGTCCTCAAGAGTATCTGACAGATGTTTTTCAATTGTGGCATTTAACAGAAACTGCGAGCATGTAGCACCAAAGAATACGACCCTAAAGCGGTATATCTCGACCGGACTTCCAGAGTCGCCAATGTCTTCGAACCATACAAAGCGAGTGACATCTCGATCTTCCCTTTGCAATCTCACCATCAAGAAAGCCTTCTGATGTCACTGGTGAAAGCATAATTCCCCAGTCTAAATCGCAATAGGCGTTGAGACAAATCCGACACCATTGACGGACCAGTCAGTATGCAGTCATTTAGACTGGCCTGTTGAACTTGGTGGGCCGAGCAGTCATACACCACCCATATTGGTGTGGTGGCACTGTCTTTTCTCACTCCATGATGGGCTAGGTAATGAACCCTACCCTACCTAGTTGGTTCTTTCACATCAAATTGTTCTATGAAACCCCGGACTAAGTAGTCCCGAAAGACGTCGTCATACGCCTGGCGCGTGCTCGGTTCATGTGTTAATTTACGCTGTAATGCGCGCAAGCGACCCAATGACAAACCATAATTCGTTGGTAGGCTTATCTCATTATCTTTCTAGGGTAAACTAACCTCGTACTGTTTTTCTGCGGCACAATAGCTCACAGACTCCTCAAAATTCTTTATCGCAATTTCCTAGTCATAATCAGTCTCCACAGGATTAATGCCTATGTGATCTAATTTCCACAGTCTTTCCAGGTCGAACTCGGCAGTCCTTTTAGGGTCACTACGTTAGGATTCTTCACTTACCAACTCCTCTGCCGCGGTTACATTAACCCTTAATATAGAGACCGACACGTGTCGACCAGGATGTTTGACTGTGTGGTATGTACTTTTCCACTCATACAAAAGCCAAATTAAGTAAAGATTTGAATTACACCACACATTCTTTTAAATCCAGGATATACTACATCGTAATAGTGATCAACACCAAGTAGAATATTCACCTCACTTTGATCTCCCATGGGATCTGACAAGTTAACCTCTTTGCTACGTAATGCGTGTTCCACCTTCTTCACTCCTCCAGATACATATTCTGGTAGGGTGTCTACTTCGATAGTCATAAAGTACCTTTGTTTACGGTAAAAATAGGAAACTTCCGCTATTTCGTAGTCCCGTTGGTCAGTAACCCCCGTAAAGCCCTGAAATCGAACAGTGTCAGCCCCTATGATTCGGTGCTTAACCCTTGTCGAGCAGGGGTTTTTGGGCTTATTTGGGCATATTCAGGTCCTCCTGAATGATAAATAAAGTATCTGCATGAAAATAAATGTATTCAGCAAAAAACTAGGCGCTAAAAGCTTCAAAATGAGACCAGAACGAGCTACGTAGCACTCGTCGTTCTCAGGCAGTGTTACCACCAACATGGGAGTTTAGCGTATAGCGGCATATTTTTTCCCACTACGCTCACTACTGGCAACACTGCCGGCCTCTCGAGAACAGAGGGAACATGAGTCAGTGGGCGGCAGTAAGCCCTGGGAGTCGGCTGTCTGGCCCGTTGCGCTCCCGGCCATTTGCACTCGATTTTAACCCTTTAAAAGCCTTAATAATGCTCCTAACTTGCTGCAAATTGGAGGCGGACTTAAGTCCGCCCCCGCTACGAATGGGTTAAGTCCCATTAATATGGACCTTTATATAAAGGACCGTTGAGACCCCTGGTCGAGAAGCACTCTACAAACTTTATTACTGTCAATACCTTCCATGGGAGTCTTAATGGTGGGCAATATAGTGGTGTCTTTCGTACTACCAAATTTCAAAGTTGTAGTACCCTCTGGTTTGTCATCTCTACCGTTGTCAACTGTAGGACACAACTTATCAAAGTGATGTCCTTTACAGTGACGACAGGGCCTTAATTATGTGGCAGTACATTGCCCTTGCTTACTATGTTCTCTACTCAGACAACCTGCACATACCTTCAACCTTTTCGCTTTTGCGATTTGTAACGCATTTGTTGGGTATTACACACAGAAACTCCATTTATGCTTGTTATTATTACAAAGTTTACATACAGTCTGTGCGGGTTTCTTGTATGTACCCTCTTTCTTTCCCTTGGTACCCCATCGTCATACCTACAGCCCCCCTCATTTCGACATTCCCACCCCCTCCCGACACATTCATTCTCCCATTGTTCAACTGTAAATTACTAATTTCTTTACTGAACGAGGTTTTAAACTCGCCCAGATCAAATGATCTGACCTTGTCGAGTATTGCCATAGGAAGCTTCTGTCTTAGTATAATAACTATCATTTCCTGTGAGGTCAGCCCTAGGGTGTCTAGTGATCGAGTATGGCATTCCATGTCTGCTCTAAATTTTGATAATTCATCAAACTTGTATTTTGGTTCTGTCAGATTTAACAAGCTGATGACATGGGCCATTTTCAATTGTTCCCGATCCCCGTATGTTGACTGTAATAATTGTACCGCCTCAAGATAACTATCACCTACTACCGCAAAACCCTCTATTAGATGTAAGGTCTCTCCTTCCATTTGTCCTTTCAGGTAATGAAACTTCCGGACATTATCCAAAGTGGATTCATGTACGGTAGAACTAAACACGTCCCAAAAGGCTATCTACTCCGTCAAGTTACCCCCAAATGTAGGTAGATTAAGCTTTGGGAGGTGCACAGTGTGTTTTGGATCTGCCCTTCTATTGGCATTGTTTTCGCCTCCCTTCTTGGTCATGACAGCGCGCTGTAACAAGTGCTTCGCTTTGAAGACTGTTTCGTTATATAGGGTGCGATTTTCACACTATGATACTATCTCATCATCCTCCTTCATACTTGCCACAATCACCTCACTTAGAGTAACAATACGACTATGTGTAGCCTGGACATTATCTAGTCTAGCCTCCATTTCCTCGAGGTCAGCAGTAGTGATAAAAGTATTGACATCGACTATTAATCTATTTTAACACTCCCCGAAGTCCTGCCCTCTGATTTTTCGGAGCTTTACTTTGCACCCCTCCAGACAGTGTCTCCTCTGATTTACTCATTTTTATGTATACCTATAGGCTATCTATACCTTACAACACTACAATGTTATATCAACATGGCAAAGTAGTAGCCTAGTTAAGAGATGCAGAACGCTTCTTTGTTATGGAGAAAAAATAGTACAATAAATTGGCAATACATACACTAAATGGCCATAATGAACAAAGCCAATTTTATGTCAGGTCAGGTGTCATAGGAATTCTGAAAATGAAATGAAAGAAAAATTATTGGGGGAAGGTGATGGGTGGGAAGCAAGATTTCAGCAGGTGCAACGACGCGACTCTGCATTCCGGCTCTAACCAACGCTTGGTTAGTCCTACCAATTTATCATAGAGTTGTTCCTGCATCCCTTTGTATGTCCCCTTGCTCATTGCCTTTAAAAATCCCTTGGCAGTGGCTAAATCCCGGGTCTGGGCACCAATGTGGTAGAATATTAGTGGAAGTTAATTATATATGTAGGCTATAATCCAAACTAATCAATCTAAGGAAAATTACTCTAAAGTCAAAATTGAATTTAATCTGAATCTAAGCTAATTTATATCCAAAGGTCACTCACACATGTTTGTATTAAAATAATGTTCAAAGGGTTAATTATGCACCAAGATTTCTATCTATCTATCTATATGCTCAGGCCCAATCCCCATTTTGGGGGTAGCCAACTCAAGACAGAGCAAGAACAGGGAAAACACAAAAACAACATAAAACAAAAAAATAAACACAGATAAAAAACACAAACTCTCACACATCCAGGTCACCCAGGAGAAGACCCAGAGACCAGGGTTACCAAGGTCGCTCCAGCACTCCCCCGGCCCCTGACCACCCGAAGAGGTTCCGATCTCGGCAGGCAGACATGCAGCGGAGCCAAAGACACAAGCCCTCCCACCACACTTCCAGGCACACCCTTCATATTAATCGTCTCCCCGGGCCAGGCGCCTGATGGACTATTACCAGGATTTACCTCACCAATATCTCCACCTGACAATAAGACAAGGGAAAATGCCGGTCAAGATGGCGGACGGCGGAAGGGTCAAGACTGGCATGAGAGCTCAGTACAAGAAAAGAATAACAAATTATTATGATATGGTAATGGACATGAGTAGAAATGCTTAGCTGTCAGTCTTGGCGTTGATGAGAGCGTCGTCGTTGAAGTGTATATGTGGGTATTGCTGGCTGTATATTGTGAATATAGGCAAAATATCACAATTAAATGAGACGGATAGGGTGATGTCTGCGAAGGCTCTAAGGTCCCGCGGACATTGCTGCCTTAGCAAACGCCAGGCGGGAAAACTATCGTACCTAGATTACTTATTGCGATAATTTAATATATACGATAAATTCCTATATACTACCCAAGACCGTGTCAATATTGCTTAATAGCATATTAGGCCTTTTACAATCTTAACTTACTTACAAATTGCAATCTTATTATTCACGATCTAATTTCCTACGCCGTACATGCGGAAATGACCGTTACTACTTTACCTAACTAAACACGTCACAGAGACCTACGTTAGCACATAAGTAAGGGGGTGGAAGACTCGTGTGTGCCCAGGGTTGGGCGTAGTTTTTTAAATAAAAGAGACTCGGATAAAAGACGTGTGATGTCGTCAACGGCTGTGTGAAGATTGGATTTTTAGTTAAAATAGGACTTC
Source organism: Paralithodes platypus (assembly GCA_032716605.1). Lineage (NCBI taxonomy): Eukaryota > Metazoa > Arthropoda > Malacostraca > Decapoda > Lithodidae > Paralithodes > Paralithodes platypus. The sequence goes on along the minus strand of CM064511.1, from coordinate 17,915,380 downwards.
AGAGGCTATTAACTCTAATGGATTATTAAGCCAGCACACTGTAAGTCAAGAAGAACGTCAGGAGTGCAGCCTCTCTGCGAGAACTCCAGTCCCTTCTGAAGAATGAAGAAATCAGAAGGATGTATTGGGTGGCCTGAAGCTTCAGAGTGTTCTCTTATAGCCGAATGAAATGGTTTTGATAGAGGGAAACCAGTTCTGAATGACCTACCCCGATGCTCCGAAATCCTAGCAGTGAGATGGCGCTTTGACTGTCCAATATAAGTGGAATTTTCACACCCACTACATTTGATAAGATACACCACTGAGGATTGCAGAGATTCGGGAATTCGGTCTTTGAACTTGAAGCAATTACCTAAGGAACTTTGTGACTTAAAACTTTAATGTTACTTGTGGATAGAAGACTCGAAATAGATTAGTTTCATATGGAAAATTATCTCTTGCCAATGAAAGGGATTGTAAAATAAATAATTGCTTTCGGATCTGCCATATCTTCTTTGGGTGGTGAACGTAATTTATTGATCTGTGTGCCGATATAAGTGTTAATGAAACCAAGTGGGAAGCCCTTAAGATTCAGAATGTTGCTCAGGTGTTCCAATTCTAAATGCAGGGCAACATATGATAAACAAATATGATATGCCCTTGTTACTAAAGTGACTATCAAATGTATTTTAAACTGAATGGGGATATGATAAGTGAATTTGGTAGTAAGCCCTGTGAAGGTGGGTTTTCTATAAACAGATGTGACGAAGGTTTCGTTCTTCTTCTCAACAAATACATCTAAAAAGGGTAATGCATTTTTGTTCTCAGTTTCACAAGTGAATTTCATGTTAGGATGCTTAGTTTATATAATCAAGAAAAAGGAGAACATCAGTTGAACATTTCTAAACAACAAACGTGTCGTCCATGAGGTGTCGATATAAATGGGGTTTAAAAGCAGAGGGGCAATCAGTTATCCATTTGTTTCGTGATAGGTTAAAAATGCATTAGCTAAAATTAGCGCAAGTGGATTTCACATCGCAAGGCCATCGGTCTGTTTAAAAAAATTACCAATATAAATATATATTGAGTCCTTAACAGCTATGGAAAACAATTTATAAAATTGTTGTTTGTTAAATCCATATATTATCGGGTCTTCTCGAAACAATTCATCACAACAGATATTCACTGTCTCATTGAGGGGTATATTAGTAAAGAGGGACTTTATTTCGTAAGAAGCCATTGTACAGTACAGTCAGAAAAAACATGGATACACATTTTTGTAGCAAATGCGAAGGAATCCTTAACTGAATATATATATATATATATTTTTTTTTTTAAGAGAATGAACGGAGGAAGGAAAAACACAGACAAAACAAAAAGGTCCATGTGCCTAAAGGCATCCTCCATTCATAAAATGTTTGTAACAACTGGATTTAAACATTTGTAGATTGTAAGTTTGTGGAAAGCAATTCGAGGGAAGTGAATTCCAAAGAGTAGTAGCTCTGGGGATAAATGAATTCTGATAAGCAGAAGTTCTGCATTGTGGAGGAGAAAGTGTAAATTCATGGGCACTCTCAGCTGCCCTAGTTCTACGGGGAAAGATGTGGAGAGGCGGCACAATTGAAGCAAGTTCCTCGGAACAATTGCTGTGAAAATATCTGTAGAATAATGCAAGGGATGCAACGTTTCTTCGTATGGATAATGTAGGAAGGTCCTGTGTGATTGCAGGGTTATTGATTAATCTAATAGCTTTATTTTGAATTTTGTCCAACTGCGTCAATGCAACCACTCCACTTCCACCCCACACAGGTGAACAGTAATCCATCTGAGAACGCACATGACTTTTATATATCACGGCCAACTGCTCGTCAGTGAAGAATTCTCGAACTCTGTACAGTAGTCCCAGTTTTTTAGAGGCATTCTTAGCAATGCCTCTAACATAATGTGTCCAGCTCAAGTTAGTAGTTAATGTTACACCGAGAATGTCAATACTAGGGGAAGTGGGAATATTTACATCATTAAAAATATATGGGAGTCAGTGAGATTCTGTCGGTTAGAAAATTGAATGTACTTGGTTTTCTGTGCATTAAAGGAAACTAGATTCTTTTGTCCCCATCCATTAATTCTAGAAAGGTCCTGGTTCAGAGAAATTGCAGTGTTTATTTTTGAATTTATAAGATCGGGTTGGGTGAAAGAATTGGTAAATGTGAAGGAACTGTGGAGTGTTGAGTCATCTGCGTAGGAATGTATTGGATTATGAGTGGTAGATATGAGATCATTGATATGAATGAGGAACAGAATTGGGGCCAAAACTGATCCCTGGGGAACACCAGCATTTATTGAGTGAAATTGAGAATAAAGGCCATCTACCATTACACGTATTTTTCTGTTATGAAGATAAGAAGAAATTAGTGGAACTAATGATGCAAGGCCGTAGTGTGACATCTTCGACAATAAGGATTGATGCCAGACTCTATCAAATGCCTTTGATATATCCAGTGCTATTGTATGTGTTTCACCATGTTGGTCTGTAGCTTGGTTGATTTGATGCGTAAGAAGGCAAAGCATGTCTGCAGTTGATCGACATCGTCTAAAACCATATTGCCTATCACTGATTAATTTATTATTCTCAAGATGCTTAATTATGTGATTATTTAATATAATTTCAAAGACTTTACCAAGAGTGGAAGTTATAGCTATTGGTCTGTAGTTTGATGGATCTGAAGAGGCACCTTTTTTAGGAACTGGATGGATGTTTGCTTCTTTCCAGGGTACTGGGAAGCATGAGGTATGAGTACACAGACGGAAAATTTTTGCCAATACAGGAGCGAGCACCAAGGAGCAATTCTTAAGTACTATTGGAGGAATTTCATCTGGACCAGGAGCCTTATCTACTGAGAGATTCTGCAAAATAGTTTTGACATGTCTGGTGTGGATCTTAAGTGAGGGAATTTCAGGCGAATTAAAATTAAGTACAGGGACATCTTGATTTATTTCATCTAAGGTTGAGTTGGTGGAGAAAATATCCGCAAGAAGGTTAGCTTTACCTCGTGGGTCACTTACAAGATTGCCAGTCGGAGATTTTAATGGTGGAATGGATGAAGCAGTAGTGAAGTTGGATTTAAATGAGTTAAGAGTAGACCAAAATATTTTGTTATCATTTGGATTATTTAGAAGTTTATTTGCCTGCTTGTGGAGAAAGTTTGATTTAGTTAGGTTTAATACAGTTTTGGCATGATTTCTGATGTTTCTAAAGTAATTAAAGGCTTCATGTGTTTTTGATCTTGTGTATGCATTGTAGGCTATTGCTTTTTGTTCAGTTACTCTAGCACAATTATGGTCAAACCATTTAGGTGAATTAGATCTTTTACTGTACTTTTGATGAGGAATAAAAGTTTCCATTCCAATTTTTACAAAATCTTGTATGTGGCTCAAGGTGGAGTGTGCATCATTAGAAAAGAAAGAGGTCCAGGGAATATCAATAAAGAAACCTTGAAGACCCTCCCAGTCTGCCCTATCGTAATGCCATTTAGTCACCAAAACAGGTTCAGAGTGGGAAGGTGTGGTAGCTGATAGACAGGTGGCCTGTATCAGACAGTGATCAGAAGATCCAAGCGGGGACCTCACTGCAACATCATAATTTTCTGAATTGGTTGTTAAAAATAAGTCCAGTAGGTGGGAATTATGATTAGGATTATCTGGTACACGGGTGGGTTGGTTGACTAGTTGAGTGAGATTAAATGAGTCTGCAAATAGCTCACATTCAAGACCAGCATCATCAGTCCTGGCTGAATGAGTGAGCCATTCAACATTATGGACATTAAAATCACCCAACACAGTGACTTCAGAAGAAGCATTTAAGTTGAGGACACTGAGTTGTGAGGACAGAGAATCAAAAAGACTTTGCTCTGGAGGAGTATTTGGGGAACGGTAGATGCAACATATGTATTTAAATTTACCAGCAGAAATTAATTTGTATATAGAATAATCAAAATAGGGACAATTGAAACTAGTAACCTCCTCCAGGGCAATTTGAGATTTTGCGAAGCAACATACACCTCCTTTAGGTCTGAAATTTTGGAGCAGTTGATAACCTGGAAAATTAAATCTAGACGTGTCAGATGTGGATGTTACTTGAGTCTCTGTCAAAAAAAGGAGAGTAGGGGATTCTGCTTGAAGAAATTGGTGTACAGAATTGATGTTAGAGTGAAGTCCCCTTATATTGCTAAAGAAAAAGCTGCACCAACGAGCAGCTTTGGGACGTTGCAATGCTCTTGACACAGTCGCATGATGACGACCGGGAGGGCCCTGTGTCAATGACCCAACCCTGCCGGGGGTGGATATCCGAGGGGCCACCAGGTTTGCTCTTAACAATTGTACTGCCATATTTATTGGGTAAGGTGTATGGTGTTACATGTATGATATGTAGTGGGAAGAGTAGTGTTTTATGGATAGAGGATAGCGATGTAGGGCAATGTCGTGAAGTTGGATGTGTATGTTATATAAAGAGGATTTTCCTGATACCCCTGATGTGTGAGGCAGAAAGGTATGTATCCAGCTACCAAGGCCTGGGAGAGAAAATGGAATTCAGGCTATTCCCTGAGTCTCCCGAAACCTTGGCGGTAGTACTTCCCTGGGCGGGGCTGCCTACCCCTACTACCTACAATATGGGTGTTAATGGGTGTTAACATTGGCACCAATAATTTAGCTAGCTTATAGTTAACAGTAAACAGTGCAGACAAAATAGGACGCATGGGACAATTAGGCTTGTGGATCTTTGGAAGACCATACAAAACACCTGGGAGTTTAAGTTATCATCAAGGACTTTAACATATCTTACCTTTCTACAAATATGTACTACTAGCAGGGGTACCCGACGTTGCCCGGGTAATCACCATAATCACCATTACTACTACCACCACTACTACTACCATTATCACCATCATCATCACAATACTACTACTACCATAATCACCGGCCTCGACCTCCCTGTGCCTCATTAAACGGCGACCTCGATTTCGGCCGCTAAATGCCCTCCGATTTTGGATCTGACCTCATCCGTACCCCCATTTTGGGTGGCTGCGAACAACTTTCGTTCAATACACCTTTTCGATCGGAGGCCTCCTTCTGCCCCAAACGGCAATTTTCTCCGTCCCTTTCACCGTGGGGAATTCTATTTTTTCACTAAAACCTGCCCTTACTATGCATACCAAGTATGAACGCTCTAGCTTAAAAAATGTGGCCATGCATAAAGAACAGACAGACAGACAGACAATCGCAAATATTATATAGATATATACAAAATGCGATATTGTACATGTAATCGAAGCAATGTGGAAATGTGGACTAAATCTCAAAATAACATACAATGCTTTGGTAACTTACGATCATCTAACAAACCATACATTTCTAGAGTTTACTAGAATATACAATGTGTATGCCAATAATGATACAATCTACTGTACATGAATTATATTAGGGTAAACAAAAATCTCAAAACTAATATACATGTGCCGAAAATATCTTCCTTGTATACAGTATACTGTTCTGTGATCCGAGAGCCTATCAGTTAATGACCCGTGGAGGCTTGTCATGCTACATTTCATACCTGATTGATGGTCTGTCTACTAGGTCTTCAGCCTACCACGACCTGCTACCCACCCTTCCATCAATATTTCGGCCTTCTCTCCCTCCATAGCCTACCTTTGTGCCTATCCAAACATACTATATACTGCCTCCTTCCTCTGCCTCTCTGCATCAGGTAGTTTATCTCATGCCTTTCTCAGTCTTCCATTTTGCATATCATCGTAGTTTATCCTATCTCTTGTGTCTAACATATATTTATTTTTTCCATTGTCGTTAGTCAGCTATACTATTTATAGCCGACTCTACTTACGCCTGTTATCCTACATATTTTTAAGGTACTTTTGATAATTAGTCACAAACCTATAATTTATCTAACATCTAGCTAAGAATTTTGGTATCTACTATCATGTCGGCCTACCGTTCTGCATCTTATGAGTTCGCTATCCATGTCAATTGTTTCCCCTCCCCTTTGGAAGATTAAATCTGATTCTGATTCAAGGCTTACCTCCTTCATTCTTTTTCATCTCCCTTACCCTATATCCCTTCTCCCTTCACTGTTATTACCAATATATTTTCCCTACCATAACTTCATACCCTACCTCTCTTTCCCCTACCATCAACTTTGTTTCCTTATTCTTAACCATTACTGTACCGTACTGTACCGTAGGATACAGTAATAAAAGTCCCAAGCAGTCCCAAGCAATGTGGCAAAAATGGGAGGAGAGACCACCTATCCACCTCCAAAGATGAGGCAACACTGGCTCTGTCACCCTTCAGTGGTTCTCATATAAGCTGAGAAGTATTGCCAACACGGGAGCAGTGCTCAAAATATCGTGGTAACTGGTACAGGGTTGTACAGGCAGTTACAAGGAAAGTACATTACTGACGGATATATACGTCATTGGGACTGGGGAGTTACTTATCTACTGACGTATATATACGGTGCTGGGATTGAAGGGGTTAAGATCATCTAACTACTTTTTGTGGAACCAGCCCGGAACATGGCGCCCGCCCCTCTGTCACCCATAACCCCGAGGACGCTCCAACCAATGAGTTAAATACACCTGCCTCCAGATTCGAGGATCCATGACAGGGTGGCAGCCTACGCTATAGGAGGTGGACGTTGTTGATATAGGTTAAGTGCACACATAAAACATATACAGAATGTACACATGCCTTAATCATATTGCAACATACACACATGTACTTTTAGTGCAAGACTACTACTATTTCATGTGCTATGATATGTACCGTATTTCTTTAGTATCGGCAACGTTGCACCAAATACATCTGGCGACGTTGCACAAGCATTCCTCAGTTCATGCCGGTTGGCACACTTGCTAACAAGTGCCACCTGCTCTCTGTATCTTTGGCTAATAAGTACCTACAAACTTACCCCTGGACTTTTATTCCACATCCTTGTACAAGTAAGGATTATCAAGGTTGCTGTAACCTTACATGACAACCCTACATGGCGCAGTGTGATATTAATAGCCAGGAGATACGAGAGGAGACCGGATACCCAAGCCATCTTGCAGCACCTCCTACCCTGGATTTATTAATGTGCAGTGCCTTATTGTGCAGTGAAGTGCTTAAGAGTGTAGTGCAGTGCCTTTATTATATATTTCATGTCATTTGTGCCAATTCCCGACTTGCTGTGAGGGTTATAATCGCCGAACATAGCTGGTCAAGAGCGAGGAGCGGCACACCCTCCCCCTCCGACGGCTCCAGCCAGACTGAGCCCTCGCCCTCAACTTGCCTCAAGCGGGCACGACACACACACACGGGCACCCGCTCGGCGCTGCCACATCAGCACAGTGTTGCCAGGCCTACCGCACTCCCTCACTAGCACAGATAATTTATTGCACTTTTAGATAAACTGTTCCAGTTGTACTGCACATTTTCATCGTTCCTGAAAGACTACAGAGTTTCAACTATCAACCAAGCATGGAGGGAGACAGGCAGCTTCATGGGGAGCCCATAGACACCCCACAAGACCATACTGGGGATGGAGAAACTGGTGGAGCTAATGATGGAGATACTGTTGGAGATGCTGTTCAGGGGTACCATTCAGTTAATTTCACTCCACCCCCTTATCCTCCTCCCACCCTTAACTTCACTCCACCTCCCCACCCTCCCCCCACTTTACTTCCACTCCACCATAGGGGAATGCCCCCCCCTTTCACCACACCTTGCAAGCCTACAACCTGCCACAAGTGCAGACCTCCTTCAACTCATACAGTATATGGAGCAATGCAGACAATGGGACGACTTCACCAGAAGACAGGAGGAGGACCGCAGAAGACAGGAGGAGGACAGCAGAAGACGGGAATAGGAACACCGAAGACAGGAGGAAGAAACCAGACAACACATGGAGGAGGACTACAGGAAACAGATGAACGATGCCAAGCTCTCCGCCCTTGTTCAGGCTCTGGCCCAAATTATCCCACCTGCCGCACCACCTTCACCAGCCTTACGGGACAACACCCCATTTCATCACATCCTCCACCCGTACAGCTCCACCACCACCACAGAAGGCTATCACTCAGAACCCGCCGCCCCTTTGTGCTGATGCCACCTTCCAGTTTTCAAAGAATGGAGGCGTCGATGGGACGATTACTCTATTATGGTGGACTTATCTAAACTACCGAGGGAGAAACAACTGATCCAGATGCGGATGTGCTTAACCCTGGAGACACAGCGGCTTTTGAAGCACACATTAAGCATACCCCCTGATACCGACAAAGCCGTAGACGAAGTCCTAAATACACTACAGGAGCACCTCAAGAATTCTCGCAATGAACCTCTTCGCCGCAGGGACCTGTTCAGCTGCAAGCAAAATCATTCAACAACTTTTACGTCCGCCTCTGCCACATCGCAGAAGAAATTGACATCTGCCCAGGGAACTCTCCAGCCTGATGGGCATACACGACGAAGAACTTGTAGAGAAGCTGCTTTCCCTCGACGCCACCCCCTCATTACAGGATATCGTCAACACTTGCCATGTATACGAGGCCACTAGAAGCGCTACATCAGCCATACGTGCCCCACCATCACAGGTAAACGCTGTGTCAGCGTACAAGCAAAACAAGCAAGTTAAACAACGCGACAAGTTCTCCGCATCGCAACAGTCCTTGACGTTGGCTGCCGCCTGCCAGCGTTGTGCTAGCCGGCACGACAAGAACAAGTTCCTGGCTCACGAGTACACCTACAACAACTGCGGCCGTCGTGGTCATAAGTCTAGGACTCCTGCTTGCCCTGCTACCAACGTCCAGTGTCATCGCTGCAGCCATATGGGCCACTACGACAAATGCTGCAGATCTTCAAAGAAGCCCGCCAGTCAGGATGATTCCACGCAGGACAATGATGCTTCCTCCCACAACAAGTCTACAGTAAAGAAGACCACAAGTTGCCAACATGTGGGATCACCTGTTCTTGCCCCACACTGACATCCGTGAGTCTCACCTACAGCGGCACCACCACAAAACTCCACATGCTCCCAGACACAGGTGCAGACATCATAGTGATTGGCCGAAGACACCTCGACATACTTCGGATTCCCATCAGCAGCCTACGACCTCTGCCTCCGACAATGACGCTCAACGCAGATGGCTCTGCAATGGCTCCTGCTTTGGGGACGTTTCATGCAAAACTCACCATCAGCAAACGTTCCTGTTCAGCCACTATCCAAGTCCGCGAGGGTGTCCAGACGCCGCTTCTGTCCAAATGCCACTGTCAAGAATTGGCCATCATCTCAGCGGAATTCCCCACGCCAATTCTACAGGTTAAACACATCAACAGGTGTAAGGAGCTACCCTTCACAGCCACCACGTCACCTGCACAAGCCAAGGAGTTCTTTCTTCAAGAGTTCAAGGACGTGCTGGTCTCCAAGGAGGATCTCAAGACAGCTCCACTCAAGCCTATGAAGGGTCCCCCAATGCGGATCCACCTCAAGGATGATGCCGTGGCTTTTGCCATCCACACCCCGCGGCAGATCCTGTTTGCTTTCAGGGACAAAGTCAAGCAGGAGCTGGACTCGCTAGTGGCACAAGGTATCATCAAACCGGCCGGCGATGAGCCTTCAGAGTGGTGCCATCCCCTCGTCGTCGTCGCCAAGACCAATGCTGAAGTTCGCCTCACCGTAGACCTCACCAAGCTCAACAGCCAAGTTTCCCGCCCAGCCCACCCCTCACCGATGCCTTTTGAAGCGATCCGCAGTGTGACCCCGCAGGCAAAATTATTCACAACGGCAGATAGAACTTGCGGAGAAAGACCAGCATCTCACAACTTTCATCACACCTTATGGCCATTTCCAACACTGTAGAGGTCCAATGGGTTTCACAGCAACAGGTGACGCCTTCTACCTCCGCGGTGATAGGCCCTCCAAGGGGTGCAAAATTGTGCCAAAGTTGTCGACAACGTGCTACTCTACGACGAGGACTTCATCACACACTTTCAGCGTATCCACGAAGTGCTCATACGGTGCCGCGACAGTGGGATCACACTCAATAAGGACAAGTTTGTGGTCGCCGCACCCAGTGTGAACTTCTGTGGGTACACGCTCTCAGGTGAGGGCATCTCGGCTGACCCTGGCAAAGTTGGAGCAATCAAGGACTTCCCGACGCCAGCTAACATCACTGACCTTCGCTTATTCATGGGTTTGGTGAACCAGCTGGCGGAGTTCACCCCCGACATCACGACTGCCGCTCAGCCCCTGCCCCCCTTGATGAGCCCGAAGAGGTCGTTTATGTGGACCGCTGACCACGATGAGGCTTTCCGCCGGATCAAGGCTGCCCTGCTCAAGCCACCCGTCCTAGCCCCATGCGACCCTTCCCTACCAGTGGTTCTACAAACTGATGCGTCCCGCCTTAACAGTATTGGATACGCCCTCAATCACATTTGTAGACCCCCTTACGTTTCGTTTCTGCAAATATAACTATCTGGATTGCTTTTTTGGATAAAACCTTGCTTATCAATAAATAGTATATATAAATTTGTAGTAGATGTATAGACAGTAATATTCATAAATTTGTGTCCAGAGATATGCTTCCATAATTATAAATAGGTGAAATCCACGAATATTTATGAGTGGGCTAGAGACTATGGTGGTATCCGAGTGTACAAGAGATTAACCATAGATTGTATTTTCTTTAGGTCTGTATTAACCCCTACTGTACCTGTAGGGTACAGTAATAAGAGTCCCCCCCGTCCCAAGCAATGTGGCCAAAATGGCAAGATAGAACAACCTCCCACCTCAAAAGATGAAGGAATACTGGCTCTGGGGAGTGATTTATCTACTGACGGATCCTTGCCGTCGCTGGTACAGAAGGGGTTAAAGCTTATGCTTAACAGACTAGGCCATATTTTATATGTTTGTAATTAATGTATCCTCTATACTTACTGAAATGGCAATACACTTTGTTATCTTATCTTTATCTTATCTTATCTAAGCTTGGATGAGTGGATTCGCCGGGCCACCCAGTGAGAAGAAAGGAAGCTGCCTACTTGCCGCACACCTGGCTGCGCATCTGCCAAAGGCTAACTGACAACAGCCCTGCTTATCCCCGAGTTTACCTCTATTTACCCCACACAGCCATTTCTACTACCCAATACCACCTTTACTCAGCTCAGAGCTACAAAGAACTGCCAGGTAGCCCATCTCTGAGTGACATAATATCGTATTTATTGTACAGTATTCTATTAGCCTCTGTATGTGTTGTATTTGTATTGTTTTCCTATGTAATAAATAAAGCCTCCTTTCGGGACTTCGATGAGACTTTTTCTATTGCGCTAGACATATCGAAAGCCTTCGATAGAATTTGACACAAATCTCTAATCCCCAAACTACCCTCCCTACGGTTTCTATCCCTCCATCTGTGCCTTTGTCTCTAATTTCCTTTCAGGTCGTTCCATAGCTGCGGTTGTGGATGGCCATCGTTCATTTCCTCAATCTGTCAACTCTGGTGTTCCTTAGGGTTCTGTCCTGTCTCCAGTTCTCTTTCTAATATTTATTAACGATCTTCGCAACTACCTCCAGTATTATCCACACATATGCTGGTTACTCTATCTTACACTAGTTTTTTTCAGAACGACCCAGCATGCTATCACACAACAACTCTCGTGATGAGGCCGTAACACACTTATCTTCTGATCTGTGAACTATTTCTGATTGGAGCAGAGAAAATCTTGTTACTTCCAAAACCCAATTTCTCCATTTATCTACCCATAAAGAACTTCCACAGGTCTATCCCTTATTCTTCAACAATACAAAAATTAAACCTTCATCTTCTGTCAGTAATCTTGGTGATTCGTTTTCTTCTGCCCTTTCTTGGAAAGAAAGTATTTGTGGGGAGGTTCAACTCATACCGCACATCTCGAAAGGGTAGAGTCAAAAGAATTTTGTCTCATCAACTCACCTCTTCTCACTACTTCCCTACAATATATCTATACACACCACAGTGTTGCATTTCTCCCACTCTTCTACCGCTATTACAACAATCAATGTTCTTTACAGCTCTCTCTATGTATACGGAGAGTGGAGGAACCAGCCTTTCAACCCCCTCCCACTCCTATTCTGTCTAACTCTCAAACCCAAGATTGGATTTTTTTTCCCAGTCTTTCGTTTATTCGACAAGCAATCTTTGGAACTCTCTCCCTCAATCTCTCTTTCCCTCATCCTATGACTTAAACTGCTTCCAGCTCTGTGTGTCCAGACATTTTGACTCTAACGTTCCTTGATTTTGGCTCTCTGTCACTCTTTCAACTTTAGGGGATACACTTGTTACAGACAAATTTGCCTCCTTTTGACTCCTTTATTCAAATAGAAAAACAAAATGAATAATTAAAAAACAGTAAATTTATAACACATTCGTATATAGACTATTTCCTAAGAGAGCACTTAGACCAAAGAAGTTGATTCGTGAGATCTATTGCCTCCGTCCATACTACCAGATGTTTTAAATATACTGTATTAGCCTACCTCGATTAAGCTTACATTGCAACAATGAAATGAGAAACACACAATCAAACAAATAAACTGCGGACAATAGGAAGGCAAAACCAACCTTGCCAATAACTTTTCAAAGAAGCCAAAGTTCGGGAAGCAATTGATTGAGGGGAGAGGAAGAGAGGATGAAAGGGGAGGCCAGAGCAACACGTTATTCAAATGTACTAGATGTGATAAATTTTGAATATAAAAAACAGGTAGAGCGGCATTGACAAGCAGAAATGTCAGTTACAAACTAATCATACTTTACTATTTTCTGCGAACACAGCAAAGATATTCTGTGTAAAAAACAAATATATATATCCAACACCCATTATGAATACTTATGAGGACCTCATATTTTAAGAGTGTAAGGCAAATGAAGATCAAAATATAGGTGCTGGGTGTGAAACAGTTTCAGCAAGAGAACCAATCTCGTCGGGGGATTGCAGAGGTAGGAAAAAAGTCGACTAAAGTCGGGTATTGAAAGCTACCGGTTAATCAAGAGCTGCACCTCTCAGGACTTGCGGAAAGCGATCCGTCTACAAGGAGATATGATATAACTGTTTCTAGTAGCTATCTGGATTATCTTGCCTAATTCTACGTTTCAGGTATTGGATATCAGTTACTTTTTACTTATGTATTTTATTCTTCGTGTTTTAATTCAATTATACGAACAGTAACTACAGAGTAAAAACAGCAACATGACGTATTTATGAACCAAGGTGACCAAATTCTCCCCATACATGAGCTGACAGTGAGAATGGGTCGTGGGTTCAAGTTGGTCCGGACTCAGGAAGTCAAAACAACTAAGACGTGACAACTAAAGTTCAGCTCTCTCGTCACAATAGAGACATGGAAGCTCCCCAACCAAACATTTCAATTATTGACCGATATTACTAAAGGTTCCAAGACAACTTATAAAATAAGTTATTTTAATATTTTCTTCATATTCACAATTTGTCTATATCGTTGATACATTACTTATAAACTACAGTATACATTAGTAGTATTTGTATTCACTATCATTTTTTGCAGAGGTTTGGTTACTAGGTGCCTTTCATACTAACTGGTGCTACATATATGCTCTTGACAGAGTTTTGGTTAAGATATGGTTTGTCCACAATGGGGAATGAATATCTCATTGAAACAGAACTTATGATCTTGGTCTTGAATGTGATTCATTCAAAGATCTTAATCTCACTCAACTTGTTATACAACTTACCCATATCATAGACAATATTGATCACAATCCCTATTTACTTTTGTCTAGCATGAACGTGTATGGCACTGAAATCTAGCACCTCTTGGATCCTCTGACCACTGCCTTATTAAAACCTCTATCTCTGATTATCTAGCACAGTCCCAGTCCAAACATGCCATAGTAAACATGTGACACTACGACAGGGCGGACCGGTATGAGTTAAGTGGGGATTTTTAGTTTGCTCCCTAGACCTCCATCAAGCTTAATTTAATACCACCGAGGCCCCCAATCGAGCTGAATGTGTACATTTTATTTCGGTAGAAAAATCCATCCGAAATTACAGGGTCGCTTTCACTCGCCAGGTAAAAATCGACACCTAAATGGCACGAAAGGTCTCACAATTGACAGAAATGGGGCGAAAGGTTTTTGAATCACCGAACTAATGGGGCGCAAATCTTCAAATCTGAAAGCTAATGGGGGTAAACATGAGGGAGAAGGATGTCTAGAAAAAAGTTACTTCTCAAGTTAAAATCTCCCCTTAACCCCTTCAGTACCGGCCCCGTTCATTTAACTTTATTTTGGCTACTATTAGGCGATTCTATTCTCTTTATAAAGGGCCTCCAGCAATTAACAGGCTTCGAACTATCTCACTTAACCTCATGCACTAACTGAGTTCCTTCTTAAACTGCACAACATCGTCTAAATATAGCAAGAATAACATTAAAAAGACGTCGCCAGTGCAGCAGGGGTTAAGTAACTTACTAATGTCTGTTAATTTTCAGCTGACAGTAAATTGTTCTAGCACATTCTGATTATTCAACTATTACATGGACACTTGGCATTGTTATGATGAGGAGACATAGTGGTTTCCTATTTTCCTATTAATCTTCCAGAAATCAGCTGCTAAAAGATTTAATTTACCGTCAGCCGATCACAAATATGCAGCAAATGAATAAACTACAGAAAGTTACTTAATCCATCCCAGTCCGTCCTGTCACAGTGTCACTTAGTTACTAGGACATACTGTATTGTTGGGAAGATTTTTGGCTTCCAATCGAGCAGGGCAGTACACAGGGAAGTCTGCATAGTCATGTGAAAAAGAGGTTATTTTTTGTTTATGTGTATGAAAGAGACAAAAGTTAGATTGCCTTTAACGTGTGTCTCCCCCAAAACCAAGAGGTTGACTTGACAGAGCCAAATGCAAGGGACGTTGGGGTCAAAATGCCTGGACACGCAAACTTTAAAGCAGTTTATGCCATTGGATGAAAGAAAGATTGATTGAGGGAGAGAGTTCCAGAGTTCACTTGTTGAGTAGAAGAAAGACTGAGAATAATTGCCAATTCTGGGGTTGGAGAGCTGGACAGAATAGGAGTGGGAAAAGCGGGTGCCTCGCACTCACCGCAAGGGAGGGGGTAAACACTGATAGAGCTTTGAAGAACACTTATTTTTGTAATAGCGATAGAAGAGTGAAAGAGATGCAACATTGCATCGTGTAGATTTTTTTGTTGTGAACTAGTAAGAGGAAGCGAGTTGATGAGACAAAATGCTTTGGATTCTATTCTTTCGAGAAGTGCGTTATGGGTGAAGCCTTGCCACACATACGAACAATGCTCAATACAGGGGCACACTGTGCCCCGATACAGAGCAAAAAGTTGTGCGGGGGTGAACAACCCCTGAAGACGGTTGAACACACCTAACGTTTGGCAAGCTGTTTTAGCAAGAGTGGTAATATAATCTCTCCAAGAAAGGTCAGATGAAAAAGATACACCTAGAATATTGAGAGAAGATGAACGGTTGATTTGTGTTTTGATAAAGAATAATTAATAGTCTTGCAGAAGATTGCAATGGAGAGATAGAAGGAGAAACTGGGTCTTGGAGGCGTTGAAAGTAACAAGATTTTATCTGCCCTAATCAGAAATAATTGATAAATCAGAAGATATGCGTGCCATGGCCCAGTTACGTGAGTTTTGGAGTGATTGCATGGCGTAGGGATGTGGCAACCCCACTGCCCGTCACTTTGTGGCGCAGATAGCCCCTGGAGGTTGGGACTGGGAATCCCACCTCCAGAATTTCTAGAGGGAGGCTGCAGGCACCAGCCGAACAGGGCGGTACTCCCGGGGAGTGCTAAGAGGTTAATAAGGACACCTGGCCTCCCTAGCTGATCCTCTCAGTGCCTCACAAAATATTGAGGACAACCCAAGCCTGCCCACCAAAACACCTCCTCCTATCAATACATTATACTACAAACACCTTACACACTACACTGCCTTTGCAAAAAAGAAAAACAATTATGACGTCCTTACACCAAGCTTCGGAGTCCCCACGGGGGGGGGGGGGGGGGCATAAATGCCCCCATCGTTCTGTCCCCTGGAATGAACTCCTTAAAGTGCCCTGGACCTCTACCTTCTATATTATCTATCCATTTCTGTAACATTCGCAGCCTTTCCTCTAACTTCTACTCTGTGGAACATCTCTCTTTTACCAAACCTGACTTACTTTTCCTCACCGAAACTCAATTGTTTAAGGGAACAGACAGCAAAACCTTCTCCTTTATACCTCTGCTCACCTTATCTCTGTCACCTGTCCTGTCTCTCCAGTACAGCCTTCTGACCCCCCCATCCGGCGGCGATTGAGGCACTTTGGCTCTGCCGACTAGGAGGCTCTACGGCAATACTTCTTTGATTTCCCATAGAACTATTTTTGCTATTATGGCCGGGGACCCTCAGAGAGTGCCAAGCGCATTACTGAGGTAATCCTTTTGGGCATGGAAGCATACATCCCATTCTCTTTCTCTCAGACTAGCTCACAAAAATCTTGGTTTACTCACGCTTGTTCTACAGTTGTTCGCAATAAGATGGAAGCATTCAAACGGTACCGTCGCCTTCAAACTCAAGAATCCCGTACTATATGATTATATCTCTGCCCAGAATCAAGCCAAATCTGTCCTTCGACTCGCCAAAAACTCTTTCAACAATAACAAATGCTCTGAACTTTCCAATTCTAGCTCTTTCCAAACTTTTTGACATCAAGCCAAAAACCTCTCCAACAATTTCACTTCCTCGTCTTTTCCTTCCCTCTTCCCCTCTGAATGTTACCACCATCACCTCTTCCTCTGACATAGCTGAACTCTTCGCTCAAACTTCCGCAAAAAACTCCACCTTGGATGATTCCGGTGCTATTCCTACCTCTTCTCCCCCCTCTCACTTAGAGTGGTTAGTGTTTAAAATGTTGTGTGTGATAACCCAGGTTCGAATCCCGGTGGATCACATATATGGTTTCATTTATTTCGTTGGAGGTGTTTGGTGTTGGTGAAATTAATAAATATAGATTACTTATGCCTAATATCATAATCTCTTCTAAAGATGTACTCTCGGCCCTCTCTGGACTTAATACTAAGAAGGCGTACGGACCGGATGGTGTTCCTCCTGTTGTACTAAAAAGCTGTTCTTCCGTGCTGACTAGTGAATAGTTTAAGGTAGAGGCATCAACATATGAGTGGATAGAATTAGAGGTACAGTTGAGGAGATCTTTAATATAAATTAAACAGAGAATTGGAGATAAGAAAGAACCCTGAGGAACACTGGAGGTTGAGGAAGTGAACGATGGCCATCCACAACTGCAGCTATGGAGTGGTCTGCATGTAAATTAGAGACAAAGGCACAGCTAGAGGGATAAAAACCGAAGGAGAGTAGTTTGGAAATTATAAATTTGTGGGAGTCTCTATCGAGGGCTTTCGATATGTCTAGCTCAATAGAACAATGTCTCACCAAAGTCCCGGAAGGAGGATGACCAAGAGTTAGTAAGATAAACATGAAAATCACCAGTAGAGTGGCCCTTAAGGAATCTGTATTGGGGATCTGAAAGTAAATTATAGGAAAAATATATGCTCAAGAAATGTTGAGTTAAGAATAGTTTACAAAAAATTAGAGATGCAAGAAATGAGAGCAATTGGACGATAGTTGGAGGTTTGAGAGCAGTCACCCTTCTTTGGGACAGGTTGAATATGAGCAACTTCCAGCAAAAAGGAAAAACATTAGAGGAAAGACAGAGCCGAAAGAGTTTACCTGGGCAGGGAGTCAGCACGGAAGAAAGTATTTTGCGTATAACAGGGCAGGGGATCGTACATGTCCTATTCTCACTCGTCCTTCTCCTAACGGCCTATCACCTTTACCATCAACTTTTGCAATATTCACAGAGTTACCTCTAAACTTCCCTCAGTTGAACACCACCTTTCCTACAACAAACCTGATCTTCTTTTCCTGATCGAGTGTATATGTGCACAGTAAACTAATTTACTCGTGTTCCAAATTTCGACTCCTCTGAATTGTCAACTCTCTAGCTTTCCTGTCACTCTCAAACTAAATATTTCTGTGCCGTCTAACTCTACAGAATTTCCCATATTTTTTGACTAATTTAATTCTAAAGTGGACCACATCCTATCAACCTCTCTCAATCTTAGGAGAGTTCAATAATCATCACCTCCAATGGCTCTCCTCTCGTTTGACTGACCAACTTGGTCAACAAGGTTACATCTGTTCTATCAGAAATAACCTAAAGCAGTTACTCCAGAACCCTACTTCTATCACCGTCCACCTTGGAGATTGGCCCAACGTCCTCAACATATTTATGATTTTTATTCATTCTGCTTACACTGTAAATCTTGTTTCTCATTTGGGCTCCTGTTACCTGACCTATCTCTCCAGTGCGGTCATTCAATCCTCCGAACCAGCGGTGTTTGTGGCATTTTGGCACTGCTGACTGGGAGGCTCTTTGGCAGTTCTTGTTTGATTTCCCATTGAAAGATTTTTGCTTGTATGGTCAGGGACCCTCGGAGTGTGCTGAATGCTTTACTGGCGTATTAATTTTGAGCATGGAGTCATACATTGCCTTTTCATTCTCTCAGTCAAATGCAAAAAATAATCTTGATCTACTCACGCTTGTTCTACTAATGTTCATACTATGGAGAATGCATTCAAACAGTACCATCGCATTCAAGCTCAAGAATCTCGTACTCTTAATATTTCTGCCTGGAAACAAGCCAAATCTGTTCTTTGACTTGCCAACAAATATTTAATTAACACAAAATATACTAAACTTTCTAAGGCTAGTGCCTCTCAGTTTATCTGGTATCTAGCCAATAATCTCAACAATAATTTTACTTCCTCATCTTTCCCTCCACTTTTCCACTCCGACAGCACCACTGTTACTTTTTCCTCTGACAATGCTGAATTATTTACAGAAACTTTCGTTAAAACTCTACCTTGGATAATTCTGCCGCTATTCCTCCGTCTCTTTCTTATGCTTAATGTCTTAATCTCATCTAAAAATGTGTTTGGTGCTCGCTCTGGGCTTAATACTAAGAAGGTGTAAATCATAATAATGATAATAATGAACGGTTTATTTAAAGAATGGCAGCCCAATGAGCTAAAATTACACATTTTACAATTAAGTGGATGAACATGATAACTATAGAAAATGGTAAACTCAGCTTACAATATGTGAGTATAAAATAATGTAACACATGCATACAATAAAGATAACGATTGCAAGTGTAAAATACAAATTATCTTATATTAACAATGAGTGTGAGTGATAGACATATGTTGTCTGCTTGAGGTTGAACTTATTTTTGTTAACATAAATTAATAAATAGCTCACAAACAGATGTTATTTATATGGGGTATGCTTAACTTAATGTCTGAAAACACATACAAGTGTTTTGGTATTATACGCCCATGAACATAGTATACACGCTCATGTATGCAAACATACATACATACATACATACAATAATGTGCAGGTGGGGTCAGGTAAGGCTTATAATGGGAGGTCATTCCTCAGGAGAGATTAAATGAGGAATTAAAGGGGTAAAAGTTGAAAAAGCTTGTGTGTCTGTGCAGGTGGATTTAATTATGTTTCTATGTTAGGAAGGCGTAGTCACTAATTTTAACATTGATACTCTTGTATGGGGAATCTGTTTCTATAGATTCTAAGTTATAAACACTTTGAATGATTTTCTTCAAAATAAGGAGTTTATGGACTCTGAATATTTTCTCACTGGTCGGAAATGTGACAGTTATTCTATGAAAACATCCGTCTTATTTGGATTTAATTCCTTATTTAAGTTAGAGAGGTGTACTAAACAAATTTATCACTGGTACACGAATAGAAGGAATCTATTTCTATAGATTCTCGTTGATGAACACTTTGATGATTTATTTATATATAAGGAGTTTAAGGAACTCTGAATATTGTTATCACTTTTTGAACTCTAACTTATTTCTGCCTCGTCACTGGCATCGACTTAGGTATCTTTTCTTCAATCTTTCTTTTCTTAGAGATGTAAAATACTAGCTGCTTGAAGTCTTCTGAGTCTCCGTAGGCCGTCCAGGTTGGCCGGTCGTGTGAAGTAATGTTACAGATGGGTTAATGGGTGTGGGGTCTTAAATATGGCTTCGTAACTTGTAATTAAACAGTTGGGCACCATATCGGACTAATGCGGATATTTGAACCTATAGCTTTATCAATTATACTCGTCTATCCTGACCTTTATATTAACCGGTGATGAAGTTCTGTTAAGGTACTCTTGGAATGCGGTCTTTAATATCGTGCCTCAGTTATGACGGAATAGCACGATATCGGACGAACGCAAGAAGAGTTTAGTACTTATCTTCTTGACTGTCTCTAACCGTGGTAAGAGGTTCAATGAACTCAAGGCGGTGTTTTAACCTTTTAGTTGCAAAGTCTAATGGGATGCCACAGACGAAATGCACCTAGGACTTATGTTTGCAGAGTCCCCGTGAGGGTGTCTCGCTAAACCCTTATAACACAAAAGATCGCAAGGCTTTCTCTTCATAATTGCTGAGGGGCACAGGGCCCTGGGTGGGGCTTTGGTTTCCTGTGCGTTTCCGCATCCTCCTCAGCTCCCTGCCATGGAGTGGCTTCGGGCACCCAGGCTTTATTGTGTTCGGCAGGGAGGGTTCTGTGGGGGCGCTCGGTTATGGCCTTGGAATTGCTCGGGGCCTTGGGGCTGTTCGGCCAGGCAGCTTGGGGAA
The DNA here is from genome assembly GCA_032716605.1 of Paralithodes platypus. NCBI lineage: Eukaryota > Metazoa > Arthropoda > Malacostraca > Decapoda > Lithodidae > Paralithodes > Paralithodes platypus. The sequence continues at coordinate 17,894,571 of CM064511.1, read as the reverse complement.
CAACAACAACAACAACAACACAAAAGATCGTGGGATGCCAAGATCTCCTGTGAGAAGTGGTAGTGTAACTTTCACTAGTAAAGTGTTGTGGGGTAGGGATGCCTGAGTCCCTCAACTTTTACTAAGGAAAGTGTAACTTAGAAAAAGGTGACTATATTAAATACTGGGATGCCAGTACTAACAAAGTTCCTCTAATAAGACACTTGTGAACTTTCAATAGTGAAAGTATTGAGGAGTAGGGATGCCTGAGTTCCTCAACTTTCAACTAGGGAAAGCGTAACCTAGAGAAGGTGACTATGTCAATCACTGGGATGCCAGTAATAACAAAGTTCCTTTTATAGGACACAGTTACCATAACTACAATATCAAGAGTAGAAGTGGAGGGATGCCTATGCACTTCAACCTATAATATTGGTGATACAGCCTATTAGAGTCCTCTATGATAACCGATGGGATGCCACAGTTAACAAAGATTCCTTAATAGGTTTTCTTTAACTCACAGACAGTGTAAGGACTTCGGGGTGCCGTACATCCAACTGAATGGAGGGGTAATCTTGAAGTTTCTCAACTTTGGATGCCAGTGATCAAGAAGCCTCAAAATAGCTTAACTTCCTTCAGATTTCCCTGACATACCGGTAGTATTCACAATTACTGAGGGGTACCCGTTCCCCTTTTGAGGAGAGCAAAGGCGTGAGCGTGCACTTTCTATTAGGACAGGAAGTCCTTCTTGTCCTAGAGGGAGGTTGACTTCTTTTACTTTACTTAATAACTCTACTATACTTGAAGATAATACAAAGGTGGTATTGTATGTAGATGGTACTCAAGCCCAGGCTTACTTACAGGTCACAGGTGGGGTCATGGGGTTGTGGAGATAATTTAACTTTTGTTCAAGGTTTGAGGATTGTGATGCCTGCAGCTTAGCAGAACGCCACGTGGGCTCAGCCGCTCGCTTGGCCACTCGCTAACACTCGCCAGGGCAATGTATTTGGCTACAGTCTATCTACAATGTTGTACTTTCTTTCTTGTGAATTGTCATGTCACAGGCAGTATAGAAGTGGTCTTTGTTTTCGCCTGTGACAAGGGATTATATTTTATATCATCAGTTATAAGTTTAATGTGTACGACTGAATGATACAGCTAGAGAGTGTGAGTGAGTAAGTGCAGGAGGCAGAGGGTAGTGTGCGTAGTGTTACACGTTGTCTCGGTGACGTCATGCCACGGCCGGGCCCTCTGAGTGGCTGGCTGCCTCACCACCCTCCTGCCGCGTCAGAAAGTGGTCCCCCCGCACTCCCTGCTGCCTTGTGTCTTCCTTGCTCAGAGCTTGCCTGACCAGCATACCCTTCACATCTCCCTTGCTACCTGTCCCCGACTTCTACCTATAGAACACTTTCTCTCTCTCTCAACTTCTTACCTCTCATTCTTCCAATCTATTTAATATCATAACTCCCCTTTGGTTCCGCACGATTTCATATATCGGCCATCGTATTATATGCTGAAGCTCTCAGATATTCCATGTTTAGATAGACATTTTGGAGGGGTTAACATTTTGTCTGTAGAGGTTCGACACACTCACGGTGTCTCCCTACCTTTTGCTTGGTTGTCTGCTGGGCTATTTAATGCTAGACTGGGGTGAGGCTATTGTTGTTGTGATTTCCGATGTGTACCAGGTTTTGTTGAACCTGTACAATCGCAACGGATACGTGGGAAGCCTAGGTTGTCTTTCTGACTGTGTACCTTGTGAGTTTAGCACTGTGTTGCGAGTGAGGGCTTTTGCCTCTGCCACCCAACACTGTGCTAACTCGTTTTGCTTTGACTTTGAGAGGGTCGCCAGGAGAGAACCAGATAGTAGCGATCTGGATCTTTCAAGAGAGCACCCCGTTATTTTAACGTAATTTGGCCGTACAGACTTAAGGACCTCGCTAGGCTATGAGCCGCTTGCTCAGCCATTGTTTCCAAGCCTACTACATCCCAGCTAGACTTTATTCGCCTAGCAGACACCCGATTAAGATTATAAACTCTTATGTTATGTATGCAGCATTTTTTTTTACATTGATTGTAAGCCTTGGTTGTTGTTGAGTTGCACAACCCGAGCAGGCTTTTGTGTTGCCTGAGGAAGTACTTTTGTTGTTGTTGGAGATAATACTATTGTGCATTTATCATTATTCCCGTGCAAGTTAACACTGTATGTCCCTACACTTGTCATATCTTGTTCCTGCTTTATATAACAGTTCAAAATTCGATTCGATCATCTTAAGCAGCATCAGACTTTCTTCAGAAGATTCCTGCTCGATGCTTTAAGACTTTCGTTCACTTTCTTTAATATAGGAGTGACAGTTTATTATTGTTTAGAGTAACTTTAATTATACCTTCTTCTTGTTTGCATTAAATCATTCCAGTGATTTAATTAAGCTCTCTATCCTTTTCCTTGTATACATTATTAACATAATTGTATGTTGTTGTGATCAGGCTGTATCAGAGATCATCAGCCTGTAGTAGTAGTGCATTTATACCGAGTTATAGGATACCCCGTTATCGCAGATTTAACTCTGGAGGGTATAGGTGTTTTTGTGCGCCGGCATTATAAGTTCGAGGGTTGGATCTAGTGTTACCGTTGTGGCTGTGTGCCTTTCTAGTCCAATGATTAAGAGCCCTTGTTTTATACGAGTCTCGGTCGTAACAGGATATTTTGGCTTGACCTTGGAGCGGGAAAATTCAGGGGTGAAGGAGTTACGAGAAAATTAGGTTTCTCAGGCGTATCTTGACATTATTCTGCAAACAAGAGTCTCCTCTTTAATATTGAGAACAGGGGTAGATGAGCATTTATGTTATCTTATTATGTGTAACTCTGGTAATATTTGAGCTTCTGTATATATGAGATGGAAAGATACACGGGTGTATGGATCCCGGACGGTTGGTATTTCGGTGAGTTTATGTTGATAGTCCTGGGATCAAGAGATTAGCCGGAAGGTGGGAAGGTTTGGGTGGTGATATATTCGACTGGTAGTATTGAATATACAAAGTAGTTGAGAAGGAAATTTGTTTTGTTTATGAATAGAATTGCTTGGTGATGATAAAGCATGTACATTTATGTGGGTGGTATAAAATAGATGGAAGAGTTTTAGCTAGATGATCTGAAAGAGTTTTCTTCGCATAAGTGACAAAGTCTTTCAACACGTTTAGTTAGTTGATCACAAGATTTGGAAAACATAGGAGATCTGTCGTATGACGTTTTTGGAATATATTTGAATCATCAGGATAGTTTAACATAACATTTTAATAATAATAATTTGGGGGATCCACCAGATTGATGCTGGTAGGCCGAATCATAAATGCTGGACATAAAAGATATACAAGAAGATAATATGTTTTGTTTATTATGACATAGTGTATTACCTGAGAAGATATGTAAAGAGGTGGTGTGTGGGAAAAGAATATAATGTAATCAGTGTGTAGGACATGTTTCTTTCAAAATTGAATACATACGTATTTTAATAATTAACATGGCAAGTATATGAACCATCCTAAGATTAGTAATCAGGTGGCCTGATGATATATTCAATAACATACGACAGGAATTTGGTCAGCATATGTTTATTATATTGAAGGTTGGCTACATACTGTAATGTAAATGCAATTATTTCCATACACTTATACCGATAACATAATGAATATATGCCAATAATTGATACTTAATCTTCAATTGGATATGTTACTTTGATTTACAATCTCTCTCTCTTGCACAATAATCCCGTTTCTGTTCGTGTTCCTGCCTCATACGCGCCTCTATGGCCCTAAATACTTTAGGCTCTTGCCCTTCATTCCACATAAGTCTTTTTAACACTTAAAGTGTGTTAGCGTCACCCAGCATTTCTTCACTTTGGGGCCAGTACCGTTTGTCATTGTCACCTTTCTTTATTACCCTTTCACATTTATCACTTCTCTCTCTCCCAGCTCGTCCATCGTCTTTCACAAATCTCTTACTTCGTTTGCTGATGTTTTCTTCTTTGCTTGCATGCCCATCTTCATAAACAACCGTCAATACTGTAGTGGTTTTAAGTAGAGAAGAAATTAAAGAGGTTATTGTAATTATGCACGGCTCTCGCTCTCTCTCTCTCTCCCTGTGTGTGTGTGTGTATATATATATTATAGGGTAACGTTTCGACATCACACTGGTGTCATCTTCAGTGGTCTACAAATCAAAAGATAATATTACAAATATGAATGCTTAAAAGCTTATTGAAAATAATTAGAACATACAAACAAAATAAAAATAAAAATATATATATATATACCGGGTATATACTGTATATATATACTGTATATATATGGGGCAGAATGATAGGGTAACGTTTCGACATCACACTGGTGTCATCTTCAGTGGTCTACAAATCAAAAGATAATATTACAAATATGAACGTATACATTTGTAATATTATCTTTTGATTTGTAGACCACTGAAGATGACCCCAGTGTGATGTCGAAACGTTACCCTATCATTCTGCCCCATATATATATATATATATATATATATATATATAATTTTTTTTTTTTTTTTTTTTTATGTTCTATATATATATATATATATATATATATATATATATACTGTATATATATATATTTATACTGTATATCCTGCTGGTAAATACACCGAATATCTAACTCTTGCTATGACATCATAAATATATATAATTTCTCTATGCCACAAGGTATATAGACTACGTCTACTGTGTTCATGCATATGGTGGCAATGATTGTACTTTTTTTTTATTTTATTTTTTTTACAAAGATTGACTACTGATACATAATCTTTTTGTCTTTCTTTTTTTAACACTCCCTCCATCCATAGGCTTTAAACAGCAAGCGGAGTCGATGGTTGCACACAACAAAGTTTGAAGAGCTTATACAAAATGGCATGCATTTACATTGTTGTTTCTTAACCCGACAATGGCGAGAAGACTCTTAAGAGGTTTTGGTGGTGAAAGGTGACGAATCCCTTAACCCGGGAAAGGCGAGAACACTCTTAAGAGGTTTTGGTGGGCAAAGGCGACGAATCTCTTAAGATCCAAGGCTTAAAAAAATATGTTTAAAAAGCCCCAGTATCACTCAAAACAAAAGAATGAGTGATTAAGTGAGATAATTCCCCTCCATACCTCCTATCACTCCTCCACATATGTCAAAACCCCCTCCTTTCCCCCCTTCAATTATCGCCTATTTTTCCTCTTATTTCCTTGTTTATCGGTTTATTTACCGCACCAACATCTTCAATCTGGTTCCAAGGCGTGTTTCTGCACCTACCCACTGTGTGGTGTGAGAGAGGGACTCAATCTGCTTCTAGGCTTCGGAGAGGGAGGGTATACGTCGCGCCCGCCTCACATTTCGTTCGGCAATAATTCGCGATTTACACCCCCCAAATACCATTTCCACTTGTTAAATCACTGTTTCATGTTGATATCTTCATATTAAACGTAAAATAGGCGCATATGAATAAGTAATAACGATATTTATCGTAAAATGACGATCTTAGGCCTAATATTGCCGCCTGGCAAGAGGGTGTTCACTACATACAGCTCGCACTTTATAGATTAAGATCCAAGGCCTAAAAAAAGCCTTTTAAAAACCCCCAGTAGCACTTGAAACAAGGAAATATGTGATTAAGTGAGATAATTCCTCTCCATACCTTCTATCACTCCTCCACATGTGTCAAAACCTCCTCCTTCCCCCACCCACTTTCAATTGTCACCTATTTTTCCTCTTATTCCCTTGTTTATCGGTTTAATTATCGCGCCAATCTCTCCAACCCGGTTCCAAGGTGTTTTCCTGCGCATATCGAGTGCGTGGGGAGAGAATTAAATTGTAAGAGAGGCCTCAGTCTGCCTCCAGGCCTCGGAGAGAGAGGGTATATATCTCGTTCACCTCACACTTCATGACGGGAGGGTTGGCAATAATTTGTTTTTTTCAACCCCTAAATACTATTCCCACTTGTTTTATTGCTGTTACATGTTAATATTTTCATATTATATGTAAAATAGGAGCATATGAATAAGTAATAACGATATTTATAGTAAAATGACGATTTTAGGCGGGAATGAAGCCTAATATCGTCGCTTGGCGGTAGGGTGTGCACTACCAATAGCTCGCGCTTCCCGGGTTAAATTCCCAATCAAGCAGCATCACTCTGCCTGGCCATGTCAGTTTTATGCATATTCACTACACCTAGTGAGCTTCTCATTAGTTCTGGTTCCTACTGCATAAATATTTTGGACAATGAATCTCACTCATTTAATTTTAATGTGTAGGAAAATGCAAGGGAACTTTTAGAAAGCTTGATTATGGTTTGTACCATTGACATGGATAAGTGTTACTAACTATATGTAGTTAATCATTTAACTTTCCTATCATCATGCTAGATTATCTGCCTTTCTTGATTTTCTTTCTTTAGCAGTAATGCATCTATTATTTATCTTATTATTTTTAATATCATTACTCTTAATATAATTATATTACTATAATTGTTACCACCAGCCGTGGCATGATTGGTCGCGCGTCTGACTGATGATGGAAGGGTCGGCAGTTTAATCCCAAGTCTTGTCATTGGTAAATGGCAAGAGTTTGGGCAACTCGTCTAGCGATTTATGGCAAGTGTTCAGTAGAGTCCCTGTAACAGGGGCACGCCCTAGCCCTGTCGATCAAGGGAGTGCACGGCCTAAAAAACTGTCATTATTGTTACCGGTACAATATTATCTAAATTATTATTATCATTATTGGGTGAGGGCTGATCTTGTCCAGAATGAGCTTTGGCATCCGTACTCAACCTTAGTAATTTCTGTCTGGCCCTTTTCCTGTACTATTTTTCCTACTTCAGGGGCGGGAGCCTAAGAATTCTTCTTCCCTTGTTAAATTCACCTACTAGACGAGACAGAGAAAAGGGCAAGGGAACGCGAAAGTGGTCCCGAACCCGGAGAATTTGAACTTTAAATGTTGTTTCTGTTTGAGCTCTGTCTAAAGTCAGCCACCCTCAGCTATGGGTATGTGCCTGAGTATATACATACAATACATACATTCATCATCATAAACATTAATTCTACTTTAGGCTGGACAATTGCTGCCTTATATGCCATTCATGATCCCCATAAGAGTTACACATCGGTATGTTCAGGTTATTTCACCTGTTAGGGTGGGACTAGTCAGCCTTGGTTGGAAACCCGTCAAAGGGAGTATACTAATACTAATTTACACTGCTTACCTAAGGGTGAAGCAAGTTAGTGGATGGACTAACCGCACGCCACTGTACAAAACATATTGCTAAACAGATACATAGAGAGCCTCAGAGTTGGTTGTACCCTAAGTTGAGTGGTCAATTCTATAAGTCCTTAATCAAAGAAATGCATGAGGGGCATGGCAAGTGTACATACTGTATGCGGTAGGTTTGGGGCCGCGGAGAGGTAATATAATAAATAAATCACTATATTTACCATATAAAGCAATAATATTGTCCCCACATGTGCATAGTCTTCAAAAACAATGCATATTCTAATTTAATAATCTCATTCCCAACAGCAAAACCTTCTCAATGAAATTAATGAAAGCATATGATCCACCCAGGATTCGAACCTGGGTTACCACATACATATCTTAACCCCTCTGTCGGGAATAGGGTAATGATCCCGACAGGTTTTGGTCCAATAGGACATTTGAATTTGGCGGTATCGTATCGCTTGTACGATTTCGGCTGGTTCTTTGTGTATTGTAGTTTATTCTTAAGTTAGGTTAAATATTAACTGTAATGTATAAATATCTACATCAGCTCTAGATGTATTATGAAACCAAGTTATGGGTTATAATTATTATGAGCCGGCAGCCATATGTAATTTCGCGAATCGATCGGACGCCGGCACTTTAGTCTCTCAATCAACACCAAACAACCAACATCTCCCCCCCCACCCCCCCCGACTCTGACTCAACCCACAGTTCACCATGTGCTACAAATATTAATCTATAACAATATTAACAACAGTCCTACATCACCAGTCCTCTAAGCTAAGTTCATTGTATCGATATTGTATTATGTGAACATTCCTACATGTCATGCAATTGAATTAGCCGCGTGTGGGGGACTGGATTACACCCATCGAATACCTCGTTGGTAATTATATTATAACTATTTGTTGGGATATTTCATGTACCAGTGATATGTAATTTAACCTCTTTATCTAAATTCCCGACACCCTCCAATCCCAGAGACGAATATAGTCGTCAGTAGATAAGTAACTCCCCAGTCCCAGCGACAGATATAGTCGTCAGTAGATAAGTAACTCCCCAGTCCCAGCGACAGATATAGTCGTCAGTAATGTACTTTCCTTGTAACTGCCTGTACAAGGCTTTCCCAGTTACCACGACCATTTAAGCACTGCTCCCATTATGGCAACACTTCTCAGCTTATATGAGACCCACTGAAAGGTGGGAGGGCCAGTGTTGCCTCATCTACGGAGGTGGAAAGGTGGTCTCTCCTGCCATTTTGGCCACATTGCTTGGGACTACTGGGACTTTTATTACTGTATCCTACGGTACAGGTACCGGGTTAAACATTCAAACCATTACACCATCAAGACAGTTAAAGATTAAGTACATTACTATGATATTATATCCATGTATATTCATGTGAAGAATAAACAACCACAAAAGGTACATTTCAATGTACAAACTATTTGTATTTTATGAGGGAGAGGCTGGTTGGTCTCTCATGAAGCGCGACATACTCTTGCTCTGTCTGCTGCCTCGAGGCTTACTGACGGTCTGTCCGAGAGACTGAGTCACTCACACAATGTGTGAGGGAGAGGGAGAAGAGTGTGTATATGAATGGAGGAGGGGGGGGGGTAGTAGGAGGTTTTAGGTATTGCAGGGGGAAGAAGGTAATGGAGGGAGCAGGGGAAGGAGGGAATAAAGGGAGGCAGGGAGGGGAGGAATTAACGAAAAGAGGGCATGTGGTGGTATATGGATGCCATTTAGCCCAATGCCATCCAATATCCCATCTCTGATGCAATGTTTGTACATGTTTAGTACCAAGTCTCAAAAGAGTTATTTTCTACAGTCTTCCAGCAAAGCCTTCAGTGTGGCTTGCCTCAGATCGCCAGTAAAATATACTGGCAGGCGTTGTCCTCACAATGGACAAGTCCACTATTTTTTTTTTTTAATTTAATTAGGAGCCACCCTCAAAAAGGAAAGTATAGTGTTGGCAATAAATATAATGATATGATAAATATAAGACATCACAGGTAGGCTTCCATTATGCTAAAATTATTGTAAACATCTGAAAATGAATATGTATGTTTACATCTAGAGAAGCATTGGTGGTTAATTCACAAAATAAAAATAAACCTTATCTGCTAATCTTGTGCTATTACTTACTATTCATAGGAATATTTCTGAACTTGTCCAAGCAGTAGTAACCTCATAATTATATTTCCTGCTCAGCCTGTATGTATTTGGCAAAACATTCTTTAATTGTAGAACAACAAAAAAGAACTGCTTCCAGAAACACTAGTTTATTACTGTATAACAGAATATGATTAAGAAGTTTAAGATGGACAGGTGTTCAATATACAGAAGTTTAGAACACTAAATTGTAGAAAAAATGGTACACATAATCAATGTTTTGCAGTATATACATTCAAATTGCAACATATAGAACATTGAAACACTTACTTTGTGCATCACTTTTGCTACAACTAAGTGATACTTTTTTAGTGTACTTGGTCGAGTTTAAGTAATATTTTTGTGAGTAGTATTTTATGTCTAATGATATCCAATTCCATAATAATTAAACCTCATAGCCTACATAATCTTTGCACCACAACAAAGGTTTCCAAATTATTATATGAGATATGAAGCTACTACGAAGATGATGTAAAGACTCCCAACATGAAATAATATTAATTGACTATCCTATAATGTCAATGTGTGTATAACAATATTGGCAACTAAACAAATTATTGTTTACTTTAATGTTTATGAATGTTTGAATACAATGTACAGTAGGTGTCATCCCTATAAGGCACTGTTCAATAGGCTCTACCGTATTATATTTACTGTCAGTGTTATTATATTGGCTTATATGAGAGGAATGGCTGTACAAAACCTTGTTTTGTTTGCTTGTGTGTACAGTAAATGCTCTACTACTGTATTTTTTCCAGCCTTGGTTTTTTTCCCAACATAAACAAAAATGGAGAAAGGAAGACATAATTAATGTAAACAACCTGCATACACTTAATGGTGTGTTTGTGGTTTTTACTTGTGAACAAATTATATCAACTGGATTTACACTGTCATAGATTGAATGTTGCTGGAAAAGTACTTTGCGGAAGCGAATTCCACAGAGGTGATTAGAATGAACTGTTCCTTTATTGCTTAGGCACTTCAGCTGGTGGGACTCGAATAAAGTGTATATAAGTTTATTTACATACACAGTTGCATGGACAATTGACATAGCTTAACAATAGAATAATACAAGTATTTCTCTTCTATAATTATTCCAACATTAACTCTTCATATATGCTAACAGCCAGTAGATTCAAGTGCTCAACACGTGAAGACAGGAGGTCTTATTCCAGATGGAGGGTGAGACATCAAGACAGTTTGAATGTTGCAACTGGTACATTCGTTGTCGTACTGTACCTTCGTACACCTACTGCTGCAACTCTGACTTCTCGAAACTACATTGCCACTGTGTCGTTGTCTCATCTCATAATTTCAGACACCTCTCTCTCTCTCAAACGCCACCTATTGAGCTGTTTACTCACTAGGCACTGCTCCCATAGCATATTATGAATATGGGAATATTTTTACAACGCTAGTTTATTGGAAACAGCGAGGGTGTTTTTATGGTGTGTCAGTGGGCTTTGTGGTGATGCACTGAAACTAAATACAGTAATTCCATCCCAATAATACCTTCTCATTGACAAATTAGCATTTGAACGCGGAACCACAAGATTACCAGTCCAGTAGCAAGAGCACTCCACCACACCTTTCTGAAGGCCGAAGGCCAAAGCGCCGGGTGTGTGGTTGGTATCACAAACCATCCAGCTGGTATCACAGGCTAAAGCTCGAGGTGTGTGGTTGGTATTGCAGACCACTTAGCTGGTATCACAGGCCGATTGAGCTAAGGAAAGATAGCTGGTATAGCAGGGTAAGTCGGCTGGTATCGCAGGCCGAGGGGATGGAGATCCAATTCCTTTTTCCCGCTTGGAAAGCTGCCAAATAATTCTGCCATCTTTTTATATATCTTCGATTTCCTGCTTCTCCTGCTGTTGTGGGAGTGAGGGCAAAGGAGGTTCCCTTTACCTGTCAGGTTTATGGCGCCATTGTGCCATTGTTGCCTGTGCCAGGCGGGCAAAACTGCCTGTGACAAGTGCCTCCCCAGAGTTTAAAGAGTGACAGGGCCAAAACCAAAAAATATTCAAGTCAAAATGCTTGTACACACCAAGTTTGAAGCAATTTAAGTCGTATGATGAGGGAAAGATGGATTAGTGGAGATAAATTCCAGAGCTCATCTGTTGAATAGCAGAAATGAGATTTGTGTTGTAAAAAATAAATACAGTTTTAAAATATTAACTCATATTAGCTCTATTAGACTCCTTTCTTATAATAAGCAAATACAATACAATTAATTTCACATACCGTATTGATAATGCTATGCCTCAAAATTATATTGCCGTTATTTCACAAAAAACGAGCATACCCAAGTCCTCCACAAATGCAGTACTATCACAGTGTGCTGACTTTGGGAAAATGATCAGCCTGGTTTCCATATCCTGGGAATTATTAGCAGCAGAGAAGATCTGCATGTACAACATTTTAGGCCACAGTGACCTTTGTGCCAACTTCTACCCCATTCACCATTAACTTTGGCAGATATCAAATAATGTTGTGTTGCGTACCTCTGACACCACGTTGCTTTGTCTGAAACTGGCAATAATACTTTGTGAATCACTTTCACTTTCACAGAGCCTGTGTCTGTATCACCGGAGTCAGTTGACCCCGAGCCAACCGCACCAGAACACTACCTAATTCAGACTCCGAATGTGAAGACAATTTATTGCAAAACACCTGTCTGTCGCCACACATACATAGTAGTCATATCGGGAGCATTACTACTTCCCTCCTCATGATTCGGGGTTCTCCAAACTCCTACCCCAGGGTTTATCATTCATTATTCATAATATATATATCTAGAACTGTTTCTGTGTGCGTTCCTGTAGCAACAAAAATATCCTTATTTAAAACAAAAAAATATGTATTATCTCAATCACTGCAGCCAACGTATGGATACGTCCTATATAGAAAAGACCCATACTGTGGGCGACGTACCCATACATATTGGTATTACCGGCTGACTTTGGTAGCCCCAAGCCACTCTGCTTGATGCCAGACATCACCATAAGCTTCTAACCTTCCCTCCGAGACTAATATCAATCATGCATCGGTTGTGAGAGGGTATGTGTTCATACTATAGGTGTTTTAAAAGCTGAAATTCAACCTAAAACAGGCCCACTTCTATATGTATTTGTAGCAGCTATATACCAGGTACGAATGTGAGGTTCATTTCATGTTACTATACATAATTCATACTGTCTAACTAACAAATTAGTTACTAAAAAACAGAGTGTACGCATGAAAAGACCAACCGCGGCGCTCCACACCCAGCAACTCCACCGGTCTGCACCTGAAAATCAATTATTAAAGTTCCATCAACAAGAGATTTGTAGTTATTTCTTACCTTTAATACTTTGACATGTGTCCTTTGGCTTCAATAATCATCCTCAGTTGTCCTGGCCTACTATCAGACAGCTTCCTGAAGTATTGCGGAGACATATCTTCGCACCACATTTCCCGAATCTCCTAGATTTGGCACAGCACTGATGAGGTTTCCCATTCCTTGAGCTTGCCTTTCATATGGTTCTATGCATTTTCAATGGAGTTCATATATGGCGAGTTGCCTGGTCATTCCAACACATTAATAATATATTCGTCTTAAGCCACTTGGTAATTTTTTTAGTGCGGTGACTGGGCACTGAGTCATGTTGGAAAACAGTGCATTGGTGTGTTCCATACAAATCGAGGATATGGTCCTCTAAAATGTTCATATACCGATCAGCATTCATTGTACAGTTCTTTGGGAAAAATTTCAAGTCACCCCTTCCTTCTCGTCCACTAAAAGCCACCTACACCATAACTCCATCGGTGTTACACGGTCTTGACAGTATATTTAATGTGGAAACAGGCGGAGCCTCGCGTCCGCCACACTCTACCTGGCTGTCTACTTACACGCTTGAACGCACTCTCATCGGAGAACATCACACAAACCCAGTCCTCTTCAGTCTAAGAAAGATGCTTTTTAGCAAATGCAAGGCATTTTCGACGCATGGCCTCTGTCGGCATGAGTTTTATGGCAGCAACTCGGGAGGGTAACTTCAGGACTTTTTGCAGGTGTTCTTGAATGGTGCGGAGAGCCATGTTTCTGATGAGTTTTTGGAGGTATTACTTAAATTGAACAGCTGTAATCATGGATTGGTTGAGCACATCCCGCCTTATAAGCTTAACAGTGGCATGACAACATTTTCTAGGGCGGGCAGGGCGAGATTTGACTGGCGGGATGACGTTGGGAGGTACCCCACGGGCAGAGGCGATTAGCTTGTTTATGGCGGCTTTGGACCTCCCAGCACGCCATATAATTTCACACATGGACACTTTTTCTCCATCCCAGGTAAGAATCCGGGCCTCTTCCTCACTTGTTAACGATTTTGTACTCATGACGATCAAATATGTGCACAATAATAGCACTAAATAGGGCGAAACACAATAAAAGGGGGCTTTCAAGTCGGGGCGCTTGTACTTCCAGCTTTCATGTCTGGGGCTAAACTGAAAATTTTGAGCCTGGGAGACAGAGTCCGAGGCTGGCTGAGTTGCCAGATGTCATAAAAACAGTGTTGCCACCCTCCTTATATAATAAATGCGAATTTTGATGAGCCACTTTTTACATACAATATTGGGCTTGTAATTTCCTGCATGTACTGTATTTATTTCATTGAGTTATCATTAGCAGATACAGATGAAAGAATAGACACTACCATGCTTCAGCCGGGGCTCGACATAGGGATTCCCGCCTGCCACCTAGTAAGGTAATGGGAACTATGGATGAATAACATAGCCTTGCATTGGGAGCATTTTAGTGGAAATGTTTAATGAGACCAGTTTTGTTCCGTTTGCTATGATAAGTTTCGCACTGGTGGGTATTACAGTGAACAAAAAAATAGATAGAAAAGCCCCACCGGGGCATATACTTCAATATAGAAGTCGCCACAATGAAATAGTTAATCATTTTATCAGAATGACCTTCGCTTATGAATAAGCCTATTATTGTACACTGTCTAAATTATATAAAGATAATTATCACTTGTTATCTCTCAAAAATATTAGATTTCCACATAAAGATAAAATATATTATCGTTATATTAACCATCATAGCATAACACTAATCTTAAGAGAGGAGGTGTGAGTGATCTGGTACTGTATGAACTTGTGTGGATGTCCTTGAGAGTGTATGTGTGTGTGTGTGCGTTGATACATGAACAAAATATATAAGTATATACTGTTAACAAAATTACATTTCCCCAAAACACATTAAATACAGTTCAGAGAAGCTGTGAGAAGGCCATTTGTCGTGCTTTAAAATGCGTACACATGCAACCTCTAAAACCCATAACATATTTCGCACACCATCCCGGCCAACATCGCGCCTTAAAATACTGTATATCGAATGCTGTATTTCCATGGCCAAGAATTTTCCTGCTGCTGTCTCACCAGCCAGATCCCCTGCAGTAAACAAGCTCAACAGGTGTCCACATTCTCTGCCCTAGCATTGTACAAATATAATACTATTCATTATCAATCACGTTGAATATAAAGTGAACACCTCCCCTTTTGTGGAGAGAAGATGGCAGACGTACAGTCGGCAAGATTTTCGGCTGGCCCTGAGCTACTGTTATGTATGCTCTTTTAGCTATTACTTTAATATACTGTATATTTTAATGAGAAACGTTAAAGAAGACATTAACAAACCAATGGATAAGGATAAGTCTGTGTATTATGTTTCCCTTGCTCTACGTTTAACTGAATTACTTTGGTCATAACATTTAGCCACGTAAAATATACTGTATACACAATTTGATACATTTACTTTTCTAATTCTGTGTATATATTTTTTAATCTATATAGCTTTAATCATATAGATGTTTCATTGTATTTGGAGTCAAACATTGACAATATAAAATCTATATTATATATACTGTATATTGTGAAAGACGGAGCAAATAGTCTGGCGATGGAAACTGCCCAGCTGGCGAAATTAAGCCCTCTACACTAACCCCACCATGACTCCCAGGACCCCCTCTGGACATAGAAAGTTGTTCGATGGTTTCGGCCCGCGTGGAGGGGTCAAAAGAGTGGGGGTGAGAGCTGTCTGATTGGCGTCGGCATGACACGATCGATATGATTGGAAGCGGCACCACGAGACTGAAACTTTCCATCACGTCATGATAATGGGGCTTGGTGATTCGCTAGAGACCAAATAGAATATGTATTCAAGGGTAGACTGGTGTTTGGAAATTAATAGTATTCCTGACTCGACTGATATAGTGAGTGTGGGGAGAGGCGACGGAGGAGAGTGTTCAGACATGGCGGTAACAGATAAGATATAAGATATTAAATATTTATTGAAGTGGAATTATAAGATTTTAAGAATAATTGAAGTGGTAATGGTGCTCTATTTACGTGAAAGTATTCAACTTAACTTTGAATTGTAACTCTAAGATACCGTACTTAACCCCTAAAGAGCGGCGCCCGGCTATAGCCGGGCGCTAATTTTCAGAAAGTTACAAGCATTATTTAGGCTTTTAAAGGGTTAAAATAGAGTGCAAATGGCCGGGAGCGCAGCGGGCCACACGTCTGACTCCCAGGGCCTACCGCCGCCCACTGACTCACCCTCCCTGTGTTCTCGAGAGGCCAGCAGTGTAGCCAGTAGTGAGCGTAGCTGGAAAAAATATGCCGCTATACGCTAAACTCCCATGTTGGTGGTACCACTGCCTGAGAACGACGAGTGTTACCTAGCTCGTTCTGGTCTCATTTTGAAGCTTTTAGCACCTAGTTTTTTGCTGAATACATTTCTTTTCATGCAGATACTTGATTTATCATTCAGGAGGGCCTGAATATGCCCAAAACCCCCCGCTCGTGAGGTGTTAACATACGTGGTGTGGTCTTGCAATTAAATGATGACAGGTTATAACTACCAGGTGTGTTGAGGTAAGCTTTTGTGCCGCCTTGTGTTAATTTGAATGTGTTCTGAGAATCTAGAAAGGTTAATAATGCAGTGTGATAGTTAAGAGGTTTAGTGGTGACTTTAGTAATGAATAGTGAAACGCCTTGTCTTAATTTGTATTTGTTCAGTGAATCTAGAAAGGTTTATAATGCGGTGTTATGAATAGTGAAACTAATTGTTTATTCATCAATTTGTCAGGCACATTATATTTTGATATTTTAATAACTTTCAATGCATCCTTGTTGCAATTTATATTAACAATAGTAATACTTGCTTAAGGGGAGATTTCCACTTGAGGGATTTTTTACTGAACTCCTTTCTCATTCAGGTTTAGCCCCATTGATTTTGAGATTTTAAGACGTTCGCCCCATTAGTTTGGCAATTTTAGGAACTTTCGCCCCATTTCTGTCAATTTTAAGATCTTTCGTGTCATTTAGGGGTAAATTTTTTCATGGCAAGCGATAGCGAGCCTGTAATTTAAGAGGAACCGGCCTTCGGGCGGGAAATTTTTCTGCCGAAAAATGTACAAATTTAGCTTGAAAGAGGGTCTAGAGGGTGTAATTTTAAGCTTGATGGAGGTCTAGGGAACAAACCAGAAACCTCCCCTTAAGCACTGAAATAATTTAATATTGAGCAAACTAGCCAGCAGTGAACGATCGGACAATCATATACCGGTACGTCCTGGATCTTCATATTTATTTTTCTATTTATTTTTCCTTTGTTTTGTACATACTTATCTTCTCATTTCTTGGGTTTATAAATACATTTATTGTTGTTGAATTCGTGACTTTAATATCTTCCCTTCTTCAATATTACTTGTAAAGGATATAATAAGATAATGATAATGAAAGATAATAAAATAATATGATTACTATAACTATATATAATAAATAATGCATTATCCAAGTAAATAAGAAAAATCTAAATACTTAAGAAATAATACTGTATAATAATTAATCTCAATCGTAATTAATCTTAACCCGTTGGCTGCAGGAACCGTTCTGGATAAATCATCATAATAAATAATAATAATAATGATATCTAATATAATAATTCAACATAACTAATTATGAATAATCATACTAATAATCATACTAATTGCCCTGGGGGTAAGGGAATAGAATATGCCCCTCATGCCTCCTGCGTGTCGTGTCGTAAGAGGCGACTAAAGAGGTTGGGTCGGGGGGCTACCGACCCCCCACCCGTGAAAAATACTTAAAGCAATGAAGAACGAACGAACAGCCTCGGATGTAAACGGACCTAATGTTGACGAACCTCGACCGAATATGGACAATCTTAAAATAGCCTGGAATGTGAGAGGTGTGAATGATGACACAAAAGAAAGAGGTCCTGGAAGTGTTAGTGAATGCCAGGCTGGATGTATGTGTTATGACTGAGACCAAATGGAGGGGTACAGATTATTATGTTCCTTCCAACAACCAACTCTACTCCTAAAATCGATTAATGAAATTTAACAAACACATGTGGCAGTCCGTGGATTCGAACCCAGGACACTCACACCGAAAATCAACACCTTATGCATCGCACCACGAAGACAGTTAAAGGATGGTGGACACTGCCTACGATTTATTATGCAACTTCGAATCCTGCATATCAATCTAAGCATGTACACACATCCCAACTGCAACTCACGTAGGCTATGCGTATGTGAATGGAAAGAGTAATTAATGGGGCCTTAACCACTAGAGAGTGGGAGTGTGGAATGGGTGTGTGTGGTGGAGTGAGTGAGGGTTCAACGAGAGAATGTGTGTATTTGTTTCTAAGTAACAAATGAAAGGAGCGTGGAGCAGATAACTGCAAATTTCAGGAGAATCGTTCATTTCCGGAAACAAGCACCAAATTTGGCACACATACTCCTTGGGGATTGCTCTTTTGATAAAAGCCGTTAGCCACCTAAAAATTCAAGATGGCGGCCATTTTCCAAGATGGCCGCCATTGAATATACAGAAATATTGCATTTCGCAATAAAATCGCAAAGACTTGTCCTATTTGAATGATCTTGGTGTCAAATCAAATCCGAATTTGGAACCATGGACTTACTCACTAGCTTCCTTGTACCATAATATCAGTCCCAGAATCCTAATATTCTGCTAAATTAGAGGTTCATGTTACGTCTGACTCGGCTAAAATGCATGGTAGTGTATATCGTAGTAGTGTTAGAGGTTTAGTATGTGTAGCATCTTCCTGTACAAGGCTTCCAAACTGGACATGACACGATGCGGTGTGGGGGGGGGGGGACGTTGAGAGACTTGCAGCGGAAGGTGTAGAGTAGTAGCTCAACAGAGCGGATGTCAACGCACTGCCAGGGCACACTGGTGGCACCGCTGCTGTGAAACTCAGCATGGGGTTCAGTATCAGCTGAATAATTAGTTTAGTGTAGCTAAATAATTAGTTTAGTGTCCCAAATGCTGTCTAATAAACCCTGCATCAGTTAGCTACTGTAGATTACATGTAGTTTAACATAGATGTTTAGTTAGATAGCCGCGCCTGAATTGACAGGGTGTGCCAGCGCGGGAGAGCCGAGCCAAGGGTAACGGGGCTTTACATTGCTTTACATGTAGTTACCTGGATGGTGTACAGATCGCACGGGACTTAAATGATGCTGGATGAACGATCGGGCTAGGTGTAGGTCATATATTTTTATTCCCGAACCTAGTCGTATTCCATACCTTATTGTGCATGATTGTGATCAAGGTGGTAAAATGATAACCCCTCGGCCTTGATTCACTGAATACAGATACTTATCATACTGTGATTATCTGTTATATCTGTTATCATATAACATACTGTGTTATATCATACTGTGATTATCTGTTATATACTGTGATTATCTCTTATCTATTATATCTGTGTTACAGATAATTATCATACTGTATTCACCAAGATGGCAAATACAGATCCAGGACTGTCTAAATTCCGGACTGACTGGAGCAAGTGTTGTCTTTGCCAGAAGAAGAAGAGTGAAGAGCTCAAGTCACCATGTGCACAACAACCACAAGAACATGATGGCTACACTATGATTGCGACTACTATTCCCCTCTTTCACGCAATTAATGAGATGCCTATTGTTCTGGCAATGCCTATTGCCAGACTTGATGATGGTGGTGGCATTGAAGAAACTCTGAGGAGGAACAAGGCGCAGTATCACCAAAGTTGTCGCCTTATGTTCAACAACACGAAACTGGAGAGAGCCAGAAAAAGAAGAGCAGAGAGTGCTCAGCCAGTAGAATGCCAGACCAAGCTGCGTAGAACCAGCCTTGAAGGCCAAACGTGTTTCATATGTGACAATGATGCCCCATCCTCTGAACTCAGACAAGTTATGACGATGAACCTCAATAACAGACTAATGAATGTGCCCAAACATTAAATGACGGAAAACTTCTTGCAAGATTCAGCGGTGGAGATGCTATTGCACAGGAGCTCAAATACCATTTTGCATGCTTGACAGACCTGTACAATAGAGAGAGGACGTACCTCAGAGCCACCAAGAGACTGGAACAGGAACGTGCACCCGAAGAGGATGCCCACCCACAGGCATTCTCAGAGCTAGTCACATATCTAGTGGAGACCACCAGATCTGGTGAGGGTCCTGCAGTCTTCCGACTTGCAGACATAGTTCACCTGTATGCCCAGCGCCTGGAACAGCTGGGTGTTGATGCACCTGCTGTCAACTCCACAAGACTGAAGGAAAAACTGCTGTCAGAAATACCTGAGTTGGAAGTCCACAAGCAGGGAAGGGATATTCTTCTGGCTTTCCAGAAAGATGTGGGCTTTGTCTTGTCAGAAGCCTCTGACTATTATAGTGAAGCTATTATCCTTGGCAAAGCAGCTAACATCTTGCGAAGACATATGCTGGACCACAAGTCCACATTTGATGGAACTTTCCATGATGGGTGCATCGAGCAGGCCATTCCACTCACTCTTCTTCAGTTTGTGGCCATGCTTGAACACGGAACGGACATCAAATCTCAACTGAGGTTTGGCACATCAAAGACAGATCTAGCAATTGCTCAGCTGCTTCAGTACAACTGCTCGCAAGGTACAAAGAAGGAGCAGCAACTCACAGACACTCCAAAGACAGAGACTCCATTCCCTGTTTACATGTGGATGTCCGTCTACACAAAGACCAGAAAGAGAAAGTTGGTGGAAATGCTTAACCCTTAATTAGCGGCTCACCACATAAGTCGAGTTAAATAAAGCTGGACTATGTGGCGGCGCTCGACATAGGTCGAGTGGCAATTTCAGCACGTAATGTTGCTGAGAGAGAGAGACAAGTGGTGGCAGGAGACTAGCGAGCGTATGACTGCTCCAGACCACCGCGGCGAACCTACTGACACGAATCTCAGCTCCCTCCTCCCTCTCTCACTCGCTACATACTGAATTATATGGGGAAAGTACCGAATTACATGCTTTTTGCACTCGCGTTGCACGATTATTGCAAGAAAACTAGCCATCATAAAAGGATCGTTATGGTGTCATTCGAAAGCTCTGTTTATGCCCTTTCAGGGATAGGTACTTGTTTTACGTTCTGGGTCATATTTAGGCATGAAAATGATCACGTAAACAGCCCTATTTTGGCTAAAAACACCCCGCTGTGCGGTACATATAAATAAACCGCATAGGCCGCTCGTAAGGTGTTAACGAGCATGGCATCAGCATTTCATATGACAGGGTGCTACAGATATCTGCACAGCTGGGAGATGCAACAGTCAGCAAGTACGTGGAGGATGGGGTGGTCTGTCTACCAGTTCTGCGAAAAGGTCTGTTCACCACATCAGCCATGGACAACATAGACCACAATCCCACTGCAACGACTGTGACCACTTCTTTCCATGGAACCAGCGTCTCTGTTTTCCAGCACCCAACCAAAGAAGACAAAGGTGAAGAGCGTGGACAGCTGAAGTTCGGAGAGGAGAAAGTGAAGACAGTTCCAGAACTTCCAGACTCCTTCACCAATGTCCGGCCCGCCTTCTTCACCAAGAAGAAACCCTCTCCTCCCCAGAGTGGTGTGACACACCCAGACACCAGTCTGCTGAGGCCACAACTGGCAATGGAGTATGAGTGGCTGGAGAAGGTCACTGTGACAGATGGGCCAGTGGATGTGACTTGGTCAGCCCACCATGCTTCACAGAAGAGAGGAAAGCCATTTGAGGTCAGCATTACATCACTTTTGCCTCTGCTGCGAGATGAGGCCCACTCGGTTGCTACAGTCAAGCATGTGATGGACAAGATCAAGGAGATAGTGGCATTTCTGAACCCCGGTCATGTGCCAGTCATTGCTGCTGACCAGCCAATATATGCAGTAGCCAAGCAGGTCCAGTGGCACTGGCCTGAAATCTACGGTGAGGACAAGTTCGTCATAATGTTCGGAGGGTTGCATATTGAGATGGCGGCACTGAAGTTCATTGGAACTCTACTCCAGGACAGTGGTTGGACAGGAGCCCTCTTGGAGGCAGGGATAGCATCTCCTGGTGTAAATTCAGTGAAAATAGGCTAGAGTCTCACAACACTCCCTGCTCTCTCCTATCCTCTTCCTTGTCCTGTGGGGTTAAGATGCTACGGCGTCACACACACACCAGCACACATCCACACACACGTGACTCGCTAGACTAATGAGAGTTGTCTAATTAAAGAGTCTCAAAACGGGCAGTACGACAAGCCCTTCAAGCCGACTATCCTCTATCGGTAACCTCACCCTCTGTGGGGTTAAGCGTTACGGCGTCACTCACCACACCCGCACACATCCACAAACACCCCTGGCCACGTGCATAGCTAAATCAGTGGGATATCGCCGCAGGAGAACTATGTCGCCCTGGGCATCCCTAGCCTTTAGCAAGCTCTCTGTGGGGTCATGCTTACACCTGCCATTCTCGGCCATAGCATTAAGCTAATTCGGTCGGCGTCACAACCTTGGCCATGTGTACGGTCTGGCACAGTCCTGGTGACTGGCCAACGCACACAAGCACACCACCACACATCACTCTCACCACCACACATCACTCTGGATATCTCAATCAACGTTGACACTTGTCTAACTGAATTGGACTCACCTGATTATGGTTGAATTAGGGCACGAGGTACCCTCGCAGCCCTGCCGACCCATTCATCGCGGGCACAACAAAAATGGACTATCTCGTTGGGGTCGGGCAGGAGAAGAATAAGACCTGTCCTGGGCATTCCTGCCCCCTTTATAATCTCGGTTTTCCCCTCCCCCATCACATTTTGAATTTGGTGCCAATGAAAAGACTGGACACTCCCTATGACCACGCCTACAACATGAACGCACACACACATGTACGCGTACTGGCGGCCTACCAACGCTCACAAGCAAGAACGCACACACGCACACATGTACGCGAGGCGCCTAGCGGTACACAGGCCTATGCCTGTGCCTCCACCCCTCACCTCTCCCTTTCTCTACAGCTGTTCCCGCCTCCCCAATTTTTCCCGCGCTCGAGAAATATAGCTAACCCTATAGTATATAATCACAGTCACGGTCTGACCCGTGACATTCCCCCCTACTAACATTGATTTTGCTCTGCTAAAATCACTCAGGTGTCATTCATAGTGTCTTCCATACTGTAGTGTGAGTCTAACCTGCCGCTGGTGCATTAAATGATCGCCCTTGAGTAGAAAAAACCCTTTGCATTTACGTTAACATTTCTACTGAAAGGGGAAAACTCCTGAGGTCTCATTCACGGCCAGCGACATAAATCTGGTGGTTAACCCACTTATTTTTACAGTGAAAACTAGTGGCTTTGCCCACTCATTTACAATGAACACACAATTAAGCTCAGCTAATGTCATGTAAAAAGAGATGTTGTGAGACTCGATTGGGTTGGGTTGTGGAGTTGCCAGCCGCCCAAGCGAGTTGCCAACTGGGCAGTTTGTAGGTGCATGTAGCATCGCTCAGTGAAGTTGACTCACCATTCCTGTTCATCTCTCTGACGGACACTCGGTCGATTCGGCTCAAGCTTGTTCCTCTCTGTTCGTTCCTCTCTGTTCGGAGCTTTCGCTTCCCGGAAGGTGAAGTAGTGTAAAGTCAGTAAAAATAGGCTAGCCTAAACAGACCTCGGATGCGGAAATACCCTGAGCCGAACAGGCCAAGTGGGATATCTCTATTGGTCTAACTGGTATGGTGTCTGCCTCACACCCAAGGGTCGAGAGTTCGTGCCCCCACCAGGGCATGATATTTTCGTGAGGCTATTTCCGCATTTAACGAAGTTTAGGTGTGTTGGTAAAATTGTTCAGATGGTTGAGAGTAAGATCGGAGCTCCATAAATCCTCTTTCGGGTATGGTGTAAAAACCGATCCCCACAGGTCTATTATCCCGCAAGCTGGGAACTGCAATTTTCTTTTCAAATATATTACTGCATCGAGACAGTATAGATATAAATGTATAGCATGTTCTGGGACTTTTGTTGCCATAATTTCACAAGGGATATTTGTCTATTTTTGATCTAAAGTAACGACACTATCAATTATAGGTTTATTTCCTAGATAATGGGCAAGTGTTACAGAAACCTATTAGTCTAATGATCTATTACAATTATTGGCGATCTGGACAATATTACTATTACAATTGGCACCGGGCATGATGTATTACAAGTGGCGACCGTGATACAGGACCAGTTTCTGATTTAGATGTATGGGATAATGAAGGATAGATTGTATAATTGTGTTCATACAAAAGTAACCCCACGCGGGAAATTTTTTTTTTTTTTTCCCCTCGTGGTCAAGTCACATCCTGGGAGCGTCGGTGAACCTCCTTGTGTAAACAAGTGAATTCCTTTTCCCATCGCTCGCGCGCCCCACATTGTTTCATAATATTTAGTTCTACGATTCGCTTTGAGAAGTAATTGTGTCCGATAATTTTTGTTTGCTTGTCTATAATTGATCTCTGTAGATTTTGTTTTTTGTGATTGTCGCTGTGATTTTATGCCATGTGAATAGTTTCCTTTAATTTCGTTCGTCATACGCAAGTGCTGTGATCGATCGTTTAACCCTCCAGCCCCGGGGGCTATAGCTTACGACTGTGCTCCGGTACCGGGTGTTTTGACGATCTTTGGCCTATGTTAACTACTCTGTAAGTCAATGAATATGTCATGTAATGTTGTGAATAAAAAAGAATAATGTTCCACAAACCTTCCTCTGTCGAATGGCGTTGAGTAGAGGTCTCTAGCCCCTCTGGTTGCATAATGGTGAGCGCGGGAAGACGAGTGCTTTTCGGCGGCAAATTCTTCCCGCGTTCGGACGCGTCGCCTCGGCCATGGCTACGACGCACCTAGCCGCTCGCCGCGCCAAAGTATTTTCCCTTAGACGATTTTAGTGTTTGATATTGAGAATGTGATGTTTATTTGATATTTTCTAGTTATTTGAGGCCAATTATATAAAATATGTATTAGGGTATCACTGTCACTGATATTGCTAATTTTCACTCGATACCGTACATTTTATTAGTAATTGAGGTAGGTTATTGTTGTATTAGGCACTGATTATTCGTTATCACAGGTGTTTATTATACTTTGGCCATCAAATATTAGGTCTTGTGTCACTTTCACTTTGACAAATATGCTTTAGAGAGTGTCACTGTCACTGATAATGCTCATTTTCACTCGATACCGTACATTTTATTAGTAATTGAGGTAGGTTATTGTTGTATTAGGCACTGATTATTCGTTATCACAGGTGTTTATTATACTTTGGCCATCAAATATTAGGTCTTGTGTCACTTTCACTTTGACAAATATGCTTTAGAGAGTGTCACTGTCACTGATAATGCTCATTTTCACTCGATACCGTACATTTTATTAGTAATTGAGGTAGGTTATTGTTGTATTAGGCACTGATTATTCGTTATCACAGGTGTTTATTATACTTTGGCCATCAAATATTAGGTCTTGTGTCACTTTCACTTAGTTATATGATTTGTAAACGTTTTATATACAATTTATTGTGTCTTTTTTCACTGATTTATATATTTCTATAGGTTCTAATCATATGAATGTCACTTGGTATATACATATGTGTCACTTTCACATAATATATTATGGTGTAATTGTATTTGTATCAATGTTCTCATAATACATGACTTTTGTATTACAATACATTGGTTTCTTCCACTTTTTGCCTATATATAATTATAGTGTACATATTGTCATTTTATTTGGCAATTTCAGTATGATTATTAGAACTCCAGCTTGGAGTGGTAATCAAAGAAGCAATCTACAGCACAGAGTGCCACCTTGCACTCCACACACTCCAGGGTTGACTTTTTACCTGACCTCGGCTTCACCCTGCTGTTGTAGCAGACATGGCACCGCTTCTGCTGTGTTCTTCCGGATTCATTCTGAGGCAGGGAACCAAGCCTGTGCCTAGTCAAGTATTGAGCAGACTGCAAGCGGTCAATAACGGCGGGCCCAGGATGTGCCACTGCCCTCTGTGGCATAGCATACTTCTCCAGGAGCTCCGTCAACACCTGCTTTTGGAACCTCCGCAGGCTATTGAACTTCATGGGTGTGTTCACATTCCGAAGCTTGTATATGTTGTAGGCATTCAGAACTGACATGTCCACCATATGCAGAAAGAACTTTTTGTACCATCTGCACGAGGTACGCAGGCAGTCAATGAAGCCTATCTGCATGTCGGACTTGTCCACCAGCCTCATGTTGATGTTGTAGTCCAGGACAGCATCGGGCTTGGTCACCCTGGCCTGGGTGCGGCGATCCACCTTGCCAGTCTCCACCATTTCCCCCTTGTGGATGGTGGTCAGGAGGTTGACCTTCCGCTGGTCGTGCCAGTGGATAGCCAGAATGGGCCCCGACTTCTTCTTGAACACATCACCTTTTTTGGTCTTTGGAGGGAAAGGTGGCATGCCCTTCCTTTTCCCTCGTACTGTGCCTACAGTCCCCGTCTTGCGCTCATGCAGGTACTGTGAGAGAGTGGGGGACGTGTAATAATTGTCCGTGTAGAGGACGTGATTCTTATGAAAGTAGCGGTCCATCATGGCTTGCACCACTGCTCCGCCAAAGCCAATGAGGGGGTCCACAAGCAAGTCCCCTTCCTTCCCGCTGTAGACCAGGAAGTCCAGGACATAGCCAGTTTGGCAGTCGCACAGCACAAAGAATTTTATGCCAAAGCGATGTCTTTTTGAGGGGATGTACTGCCGGAAGCTGAGTTTTCCCCGGAACAGCACAAGAGACTCGTCAATGACGACCTTGCGGAAGGGCTTGAAGTAGGAGGTGAAGCGTTCTCGCATCATCTCATACAACGTCCTAATCTTCCACAGCTTGCCTGGGAGGTGGACGTCAAGGTTGGTGACAAGATGGAGCGCTGCGAGGATATCAAGGTACCGGTCGCGAGACATATATTTCCCGAAGGCAGGGGTGGATATCAGATCATTGGTGATCCAATAGTCAGGCAACCTATGCTTCTTGACATGAGGCATTAGCATGGTGAGTGCCAGGAACACCATGAACTCTTTATGAGTCACTGGGGTCCACTGCCTCATGTGGCCCTTGGTCACCTTTCCCAAAAAGTGGACCTGGAATTGGTGCTGCTTATTTGTCTCTTTGACAACATAGCCTACCACCTCCTCATCAAAGAAGGCCTCAAACAGTTCGTGTGGTGGAGCATTGGGGCCTGCAGGAAAATTGGGGGTAACGCCTGAACCCTCCAGTACCTCATCAAAAGCTGGCACATCAGGGTTGTATGCATCCTCATCAACTACGTCTTGCCACTGAAAAACGTAGAATGGGTCTTGTCTACGCTGACGAGGAGCTCCAGCTGGTGGCCCAGCACGCCCACGGCCAACTCGGGAGGCGCGCGCCCTAGGGCGGCGAGGGCGGCGGCCAGGGCGGTGGGCAGCACGACGGGCAGCACGACGCCGGGCCAAGCGGATGGGTCGAGGGTCGTCGATGTCCATATAGTCATCGTCAGAGTGGTCATCTTGCCCTGACGGTGGACCTATGTAATCATGGCCAGAGTCTTCAGAGAGGTGCCCTTCATCATCAGTGGCCCCCACATAATCTGGCGGGGAACCAGTGATGCGTGGGCGGCGTGCGGGTGGGCGAGGTGGGGAAGGAGTGGCAGGTGAGGCTGTGTCCCCCCGAGGTCCCGGGCTCCTTGGCCTGCGACGAGTGACAGAAAGCAATGTTTCACTGTCACTAGGGCCAGATATTGGTGATGCGAGCTCAAAGACTTCTTCAGGAAGACATGTTGAAGGCGGGAGAGGTGGGGAGGACCGTGGGGAAAGTTGCGGGGACGTATGGCTGGGGCCGGCCGGGGTGGACGCCGCGGGAGCCTCGAACAAAACTCTCTTACTTTTCTTAATTTTCTTGGTATATTTCCTACCTTTCCCCTTTTCGGCAGCAGTATGTCTCCTGTCGGGGGACCTAGGAGGCAAATAGGCCGAAAGTGTGGGGTCCTCAACCCTTGGCAATGGTGGGGGTGGTGGGGAAGAATGCGGGGCATCCGGGTCATCTTGGGTGGCGTGGGTAGATAAGGGAGACAATGGCGGACGAGAAGGGTCACCACGCTGACCCTCACTCACAGCCTCATCCTCACCAAGTAGTTTTGCTTGTTCCCTAGCTGCCGCGGCCGCCTTCTCAAGTATTTTCTGCTTATACAAATGTAGCTTGAAAGGCGATTTACCTGGGGAAGGGCTTGGCGTCGTGTCACTTAAGCGAAATTTGGTGAGTGACCTTGAACTCTCCCACTCGCTCACTCTCTCAAGTTCACTGTCTTTAGGTAAACCAGCTTCCTCAACAACTGGTACATCACCTTCATCACTCTCATCACTGTCATGTTCTCTCGCAAATCCCAGGAATTGCTCCTTTTTATCACTCTCATGGCCATAATCACTCGACTTATAATTACTGGAGTCGTCACTGACTTCATCATCAACATTATGCTTGGCATCAGCTCGCTCATAAAGTCTCAATGTCGTCTCAATACCTCCGGGAGATAACACATTTAGGCGATGGCGTCGGGGTAAGGCGCGACGAACAAGCAAGGGCGTCGTAGGAAGCACGGTATCGGACACAGCGGAATCACTATTTGGCGTACTGTCCATGATGGCGTCGGGGTAGATACTGTTGCTGTGGCGGAGTTTACGCCTGGTGGCGCCACCTACCGTCCCACGATACCGAAAATGTACGCGCGGCATTCGAAAGCACGCATGCAAGCAATGGGCGTTCAAGAGCCCTTCCGGGTTGCGCGGGCCGAGGTTGTTATGGGCGTTCAAGAGCCCATCCGGGTTGGAGGGGTTAAGGATAGAGGGAAGTGTTGTAATCCGACCGAGTCGTTGTTGTTTCTCTTATTCCGGTGTCATAAATCTTAGGCAGTAGGTGTTATGTGGAATAGTTTCCTTTAAATTCGTATATCATACGCAAGTGCTGTGATCGATCGTTTAAGGATAGAGGGAAGTGTTTGTAATCCAGCCAAGTCGTTGTTGTTTCTCTTATTCCGGGATCATAAATCTCGACAGTTTCAGTTATATGGGTCAGTTGTGTGTCGGGCCAGATTTGTTTGTTTTCTTTGATTGTTCTATTCCTCTCTTAAAAATCTGTTGTTCCTTGTCAAGTACAAGAGGGAGAGGGAGGGACGAGCATTGGATAGGACGAATACTAAATAAGTGAGGGATTGCGTAGCAGCAAGGGTTGGGATAGAAAGGGAAGACCATAGGAAAAGGAAGAGGATAGGAGAGAGCAGGGAGTGTTGTGAGACTCGATTGGATTGGGTTGTGGAGTTGCCAGCCGCACAAGCGAGTTGCCAACTGGGCAGTTTGTAGGTGCGTGCAGCATCGCTCAGTGAAGTTGACTCACCATTCATCTCTCTGACGGACTCTCGGTCGATTCGGCTCAAGCTTGTTCCTCTCTGTTCGGAGCTTTCGCTTCCCAGAAGGTGAAGTAGTGTAAAGTCAGTGAAAATAGGCTAGCCTAAACAGACCTCGGATGCGGAAATACCCTGAGCCGAACAGGCCAAGTGGGATATCTCTATTGGTCTAACTGGTATGGTGTCTGCCTCACACCCAAGGGTCGAGAGTTCGTGCCCCCACCAGGGCATGATATTTTCGTGAGGCTATTTCCGCATTTAACGAAGTTTAGGTGTGTTGGTAAAATTGTTCAGATGGTTGAGAGTAAGATAAATCCTCTTTCGGGTATGGTGTAAAAACCGATCCCCACACTGGGACAGCAGATTCATTTCTGACAGCTTCGAGCATCACTAGGACACGACAGATGCACCAGAAAACAGCATGCAGTCTGTACAAGGTTCTGAAGGCAGCCCACACGGACTACTCGAAAGAGACAGATGAACAACCCGAAGAGGTGCCTAGCTTCGAAGCTTGGTGTGAGCATCGCAAACTACAAAGTCCCCAGTTTAATTTCTGGTATATGGTGCTGTCAATGGAACTGGTGATCCTCTTGTTGATCCGATCATTCAGGAAAGCCAACTTCTTCCTGTACTGTCAGTCACTGGCTGAGCTGATACCGTACTTCTTTGCCAACAACAATGTAAACTATGCACGGTGGCTTCCGATCCACTACAGAGACATGGTGACCCTGGAACAGAAGCATCCTCAGCTGGCTCAGGAGTTCCAGAGTGGAAACTTTGTTGTACACAAATTGAGCCGACAGTTCTCAGCAATGGCTATTGACCAAGCTCACGAGCAGGCCAACGCTGTCATCAAGGCAGACGGGGGTGTGATCGGCGTGACTGAAGACCCATCAGCACTGAGAAGATGGATGATAGCTGGTCCTCAAGTCAGCCACTTGGTTGCACAGTATGAGGCAGCATGTGGGACCAAAGAGGGTACTGAACACACCAGCCACCATGAGGACGCAGAACGAGCACAAAGAGTGTTCCTTGAGAAAGTAGAAAAGCTCTCACAAGCCATGACAGATATGTGCAATCCTTTCCAGGAGGAGAGTCGGGACCTGCTTTCGCTTGATACAAAGGATATTGCTCACCACACTGCCGCCGAGCTGATTGGCACACACCTTGAGAAAGGCAAGGTCCGTTTCCAGGAGTTTATGAAGGGACTGGAAGGGGAAGAAGAATCCACCTTCTATGAACCAATCAATAAGAACAGGGTTGACTTTTTCCGACAGGTACCAGCCTCTGTTGACTCTTCAAAGCAAAAAGTGCTGAAGGAAGTATGTCAACTGTTCTCCAAGCTGTTCATATCATGCCAGAGCAGAGAGTGTGACTTGAAGGAGTTCTTCCATCATGAGAACCAGTCACATCCTGCTGCCCTCAGTGATGGTGGAAAGCTCCACACCTGTCAGAAATCCCACCTCACTACCATTCTTCAGAGCCAAGTTACAACCCCTGAGGCAGAGCCAGATGCCGACACCATCATCATTGATGGTGCAGCGTTGGTGAACAGTCTGCCCCCACGGAGTTCAAAGACGTTCGAAGAGTACGCAATGCTCGATGTCCTTCCTAGAATACAAGCATACTCTACCAAGTACAAGAGAACAGACATTGTGTTTGATGTCTACCGGCCATCTAGTCTGAAAGCTGAAACTAGATCAAAGCGAGGACGCGGGGTGAGACGCAGGGTGACAGGGAAGGGCAAAATTCCCTCAAACTGGCGAAACTTCCTGAGAGAAAATGACAACAAAGCCGAGCTGTTCAACTTTCTGGCTGATAAGATTGCACGTGTGGCCACACCAAATGTGGTCATTGTGACCAAGGAAGAAGATGCTGTCAGCAACCGCACTATCAATCTGGCGGGGGTGGCACCGTGCAGTCATAAAGAAGCTGACACGTGGATCTTTGTGCATGCCAGGCATGCAACAGAAGCAGGCAGCAAAGTCATCATGGTCAAAGCCAGCGACACAGATGTTGTCGTCATCGCAGTCAGTGTTCTGCAGGCACTTCAGGAGCTAGGTCTGCAGCAGTTGTGGTTTGCCTTTGGCCAAGGACAGAACCTGAGGTGGGTTCCTGTACATGACTTGTGTTGCACTCTTGCAGAAAAGAGCAAAGGGATGCTCTTCTTCCATGTCTTCACTGGCTGCGATGTCGTTTCAGCATTCTGTGGCAAAGGGAAGAAGTCTGCTTGGCAAACCTGGGATGTTTGTGATGAGGCTTCCGGTGTCTTCAGCAAACTCAGCCAGTACCCACCGGTAATTGATGATGAAGATCTGGAGACCTTGGAGAAGTTCGTGGTCATGATGTACGACAGATCCAGCACAGCTGAAGGTCTCGATGATGCGAGGCTGGACATGTATGCTCGGAAGCAGAGGCCGTACGAAGCCATTCCTCCAACCCGAGCAGCACTGAAGCAGCATGTGAAGCGTGCTGCCTACCAGGCGGGCTGCATCTGGAGTCAGTCAACAGTACGTCAACCAGAAACGCAGACTCCTACAAACTGGGGCTGGACCAAGAAAGGAGATCTGTGGCAGATCTTTTGGACAGAGCTCCCACCCATTGCAGAGAGTTGCCAGCAGCTGACCAAGTGTGGATGCAAGTCGGAATGCTGCGGTCGATGCAAATGCTACTGCTTTGGTCTGACCTGCACGGCACTGTGCAGCTGCAGATGCGAGGTTTAGAAGCGTTGTAGTATACTCATCCAGGCAGCAAGACAATAAGTGACAAACAATATAGACCTACTGCCTACATGTTGTTACGTATCTTGATCCTCAAGTGGTTAACTTGATGAATCTAGATAGCACAGAGATATATATTAAGGTATCAGTCAGCTGAAGGCAAAACAAAAGTAAAATCTAATAATAATTTCCTGTTGTTGCTTCCTTTTCTTTTGGATCTTAGGACTTAGTATCCTTTATTGACGGATACTCTTTAATTATGAAAAATACTGAAACTAATTAAAGTCATGTAGTATTTATAAAGAATATTATTTAACCGAAGCTTAGTAGGCTATGGTTATGAACCGAAGAAGTTATATCTAAAGAAGGACTATTAATTCTATAAAAAGTCTTGGAAGATAAATATTAAAGTAAGAATATTTCTGTCTCTTACCCTTTTTGAAATGAATAGATAGTTTTCTTATATGTCCTTTTATTTATATTTAATGTAATTATTCTTGGTTCTTGTCTTACGTTAATAGGATTATATTATTATTATCATCAGGAGTAATATCAAAGTCACATAAAAAGTTAGATATATATTTAACACCTTACGAGCGGCCTATGCGGTTTATTTATATGTACCGCCCAGCGGGGTGTTTTTAGCCAAAATAGGGCTGTTTACGTGATCATTTTCATGCCTAAATAAGACCCAGAACGTAAAACAAGTACCTATCCCTGAAAGGGCATAAACAGAGCT
Organism: Paralithodes platypus; assembly: GCA_032716605.1. Lineage (NCBI taxonomy): Eukaryota > Metazoa > Arthropoda > Malacostraca > Decapoda > Lithodidae > Paralithodes > Paralithodes platypus. The sequence continues at coordinate 17,861,888 of CM064511.1, read as the reverse complement.
TTCGAATGACACCATAAGATCCTTTTATGATGGCTAGTTTTCATGCAATAACCTTGCAACGCGAGTGCAAAAAGCATGTAATTCGGTACTTTCCCCATATAATTCAGTATGTAGCGAGTGAGAGAGGGAGGAGGGAGCTGAGATTCGTGTCAGTAGGTTCGCCGCGGTGGTCTGGAGCAGTCATACGCTCGCTAGTCTCCTGCCACCACTTGTCTCTCTCTCTCAGCAACATTACGTGCTGAAATTGCCACTCGACCTATGTCGAGCGCCGCCACATAGTCCAGCTTTATTTAACTCGACTTATGTGGTGAGCCGCTAATTAAGGGTTAATAATTAGTTAAATGTATTTCTTAACCACGTAACATTGAGGTTTGATTATGAGTAAATAAAGTTACAGGATCGCTTCATAGATTCGATTCAGGTCTCACTCAAATAATATGAAAAGCAAAATATAATATTTTGAAGCAAAAGAATTTTCTTCAGCTTAGGAAATCACTAGAAGTAATATTATCACAGCCATGTTAGTCTAGGGCGATATTACTAATACGAGACAATAGCATCACCGTACTAAGCACCGTTAAGCAATGTAAGCTTAATTCAAAGAAAATGAAAGAACTCGTAAGTATTAATATAAAACAATAGTATTACTTTCATCATAACCCAATTACTTAAAGAGTTGCTTTAGTCCACAAGTTAGTCAACTAAAATAGTTAACTACATAATAATAGCGTTAACGTTAATTCCCAATCAAATAGTGAAGTACATAAATAGTAGCGTTAACGTTAATTCGCAATCAAATAGTTAAGCACATAATAGTAGCGTTAACGTTAATTCCCAATCAAATAGTTAAGCACATAATAGTAGCGTTCACGTTAATTCCCAATCACATATCTCACTAACCAACATAACGTAAGTGTTTACACCGACCACACTTAACACACATATATAATCTGACTGACAGTCACAATCCCATTATAATACTTCACCCCGTCTTCCTCCAGCTGCAAGTTCACCTTCCCCAACTCCAAATGAGACTGATTTGAATGCCCACAACTCGGGTCTTATATACCAAACAATGATGGTGTAGGAACGAATCAGGAGGCGGGGGGTGGTGCCTACTCCAATCATAGCTCCTCGAGTTGCATAACAGGTGCCTGGTCCACTCACAGCTCCTGGCGTCGATCATACGTCATAGCATCGGTCATCGAGGTAGTTTGCAAGGGTCCCCTATGACGCACGCAGGTGTGAAGGCTAGTTTGCTGGTATGGGGCGAGCTGGTTTGCCCACTCGCTCGTTCGCTCGCTAGTCTGCTTCACCGTTTGGGTAGTTTGGCTCCTTCAACTCTAATTCTAACTCTTAAATTAACATACAGGGCTCCGTATGTCAGACCTCCCCCCTAGAAAAGAGGTTAAGGAGTATAGTACATAATATTAAACATAATACATAAATAGATTCACCACCAGATTGGCAACAGCAAGATTATAATGAAGATATAATAAGGATATCACCCAAAGTAGGCAACGTCTCCAGGTACCACATCAGAACATAGCCGGAACGTAGCTGGAGCGTTATTCGAACTGCAAGGCATTATCTCACAGCTGAAGGCTTGAAAGCGCACTACAAAAGCATGATATTTACCTCGCTACAAGGGAGAGCTAATTGCCAAAATCCTCTCATTAAATTAAACTTACTGCTGCATGAGGCCAACCTGGTAAATGTAATCTTTGATCCGTGGCAGTGAGTAGGTATCGTTCTTTGTGACAGCATTGACTTGCCTATAGTCCCTACAAAACCTATGGCTCCTGTCTGGCTTTGGCACAAGTATGACCGGACTACTCCACTGTCTGAAGGCCCTAGTGATCAGTTCATTAGATAACATAAAGTCAAGCTCGACCTGCAGTATACTCCTGCGTTGTGGCGAGACACGGTAGGGGGATAGTTTAATGGGAGTTGCATCCCCTACGTCGATATCGTGCACGGCCAAAGAAGTGAGCCCTGGAGTATCACGGAACACACTGGGAGACTGAGATAAAACAGAGATTAGTTGGTTCGCTTGATCAGAGGGAAGATGACATAGTTTAGATGGTAATTCCCTCAAAGCCACTGAATTATACTGAAAGTTGGATAGGCTACATGACAAGTCAAAGTCTGCATGGATACCCTCAGGCTCTGGAACAGTCTGTTGCGGGTCAGTAAGAGAACTGAAGACTTTGTCCGCACCAGGCTGTTCACAGGTCCTGACATTCACTGCCACAGTGGGAGAATCTGGAGGAGAGGAATCAGGGGACCTATGGTAGGGTTTCAACATATTTATATGGAATACTTGCGTGGGCTTTCTCCTGTCTGGGGTAGTTACTAGATAATCGGTAATGCTCACCCTCCGAATGATCTTATACGGGCCCCTGAACTTGGCAGATAAAGGTTGGCCAAAAAGGGGGAGCAGGACCAAAACCTCATCACCGGGCTTAAACTCCCTCTCACAGGCTTTTCTGTCATACATTTCTTCATGGAGCTTTTAGCCACTGTCAAGTTTTGAGCGGCATACTCACATGAGGATCTCAGCCGGGTTTTGAAATCTGAAACATACTTGAGGAGGTTTTGGTTCCCCTCCTGGCCAACTAGGCTATCCTGCAATAGTTGCAAAGGACCTCTTACCTGGTGACCGAAAACTAGCTCATTAGGGGAAAAACCCAGGGATTCAGTTGGAACCTCACGAGTAGCAAATCAAAGAAAAGGTACCCCCTTATCCCACTCAACTCCGGTCTCTGTACAATACTTACGTAACATTCCCTTTAATGTCTGATGATATCGTTCGAGAACCCCTTGACTCTCTGGGTGGTAGGTGCTAGACTTTACATGCTCGATACCCAACTCCTTCAGGGACTGCTGGAAAATGTTAGAGGTAAAATTAGTTCCTTGATCACTTTGCACCTCATGGGGGAAACCCATTCTGGTGAAAAATTTGAGCAGTTCCTTGATAACAGTTGGAGCAGAGGTAGTCCTTAAGGGTATAGCCTCTGGGTAGCGAGTTGCCATGTCCATGATAGTTAATAAATAAATGTTACCTTTGGAAGTCTTAGGCAATGGGCCTACAATGTCCACTACCACCCGAGTAAAAGGATTCTCGAAAACGGGCAAGGGCACCAGAGGATGTACAGGCACCTTCTGATTGGGTTTTCCTGTCATCTGGCAAGTGTGACACACTCTACAACACTCCACTACATCTGCACGCATTCCTGGCCAGTAAAAGTGGGCTCTGATTCTGTCTAGAGTTTTTCTCACACCTAGGTGTCCTGCCAATGGTATACAACGTGCCATTTCCATGATATCTCTACGACAAGGTTTGGGGACTACTACTTGATGGACGTCCCAAGCCCCGTCATCGATTGGTCTGTGTGGCAGTCTCCATCTACGCTACAATACTCCTCCTTTGAGGTAGAAACATTCACCACCCTCCTTCTCACATTCCTCTTCACTCACAGACCTGGCAGCTAACTCCTTGCATTCACGATCATCTCTCTGTAGCTATACCAGGCCACTAGGACAATTTGGAGGGGTTTCATGGTCATCGTTAGGGTCAAGATGAGCCATAAAGGTGTCAGATAAATCCACCTCAGTCACATCATCAGGCACAGTTGGAGCATCATTCACACTCTGATCATCCCTTTCATCAACTCTTACATTCGGTACATTTCTGTCTGAGGGAACTGCTACTTGAGACATTGAACGTGTGACAGCACACACAGGGAAAACAGTTGGCATCTCCTTTTCGAGCTCACCGGTTAGTGGCTCGTTAACAGGGGAAAGTGACAAAATGGGGTCTGGTCGGACCTTCTCACCTGCTACATCATTCCCCAAAAGGAGCGTTACCCCAGGCACAGGGATATCTTGGGACCTACACAAAGCTATGGTGGCCTCACCCTGTAGTAACTCACATTCAATTTCGCCTTTTACCAAGTATGCATAAAACTGGCCTCCAGCACCTCTCATTACAACTGGTTCGCCAGGTGGGCACTCAGTGTAAGGATTCACCATGAGGGTGCTAGTAGAACCTGTGTCTCTCAGAATTTTTACCTCATGCATACAACCATTTAATCTCACGTTGCCAGATGAAATAAAGGGACGGTAACTGTCCTGCACTGATGGTGAAATTATTATTGGCTTAACCCTAGTGGGTTGCACCACACATGCTACTACACCCCTGTCTAGATGATTTACGTTAGCGGCTAGGTACTCCTTCTGTCGGGAGTCCTGCATTAAAGGAACTTTTGGTGCTAGGTACTCCTTCTGTCGGGAGTCCTGCATTACAGGCACATATGGAGTTTGAGATACGGCGGAAACTGTCTGCCCCGATCTCTCGGTTCTCTCCTTGGCCCAGCACTGATAAGCTAGGTGGCCTCTCTTACCACAAAAAGTACATACTTTAGGGGATACAGGAACGTTCCCTCTTTGAGCATTACTATTAGTTTGGGGCCCACCTCTGTTACCATTGCCCTGAGTCGCATTTTTAGTTGGGGGAACAATTCTGTTTTGGCTAGCTGGGGAAGACGTTATAGGCTTGTGACTGGGTCGGTCAGATTTGTGATTGGGATACTTAAAATTAGAGCTAGAATTATCGTAGGGCTTCTTTCCACGAAATTTGTTGTTGAGCACGTATGTGTCAGCCATGTCAGCGGCGTCAGCAAGACAATCTACCTTTTTCCCCTTTAAATGATAGGATACAGAAGAATCAATTTTCCATAGGAAATTTTCTAACAGGACCAACTCCTTCTAGCTTGTGACTTTCTTATTCTTGACCCAATGATTGAAAGTTTTAGTCATGGTCCTGGCAAATACCTTATGGGTTTCTTCTACTTTCTTCTGGTTTTTACGGAAAGATTGCCTGTAAGCCTCAGGCTGCAATTGATAGGTTTTTAGGATAGCTTCTTTGAGATTGTCATAATCCTGCCTAACTTCTGCTACTTCTGACAAATACGTGGCTCGAGCCTGCCCTGTCAAAACAGTTTGTAACATAAAAGGCCATTGATCTCTTGTCCACTTCATACCTCCAGCAACTTCCTCAAACAAAACAAAGAAATCCTGCACATTATCCTCAGTGAAAGGTGGAATGACACTAGTCATAGTTAATCCCAGAGGGGGAGCAATTTCGGGAGCATTTGTATTGACATTTAGTTGAGCCGTACGATATTGATATTCACATTTTTCGGTCGTTGCACTGGCATTTATTCTTGCTAGTTCTAAGTCGGTATTTTGCTTTAATTTTCATTCTGGCTAGTTCTAGTTCGTATATTTGATCACCGGTCAAACCAGGTGGCAATTGTTCATCAAGTTGGCTAGGATTACTCGGGATCCCACCAACTGCTCCGTCACCCTCCTTGCCTTCTACAGGGAACAGGTGGGTTTTTATGGTCTGAGCCACCTCTACTTTGGACATGTTTGAGACTATTAATTGGAGATGTGAGGCAAGCACTTTCAGTTCGGATTTTGACAGACAGTCAATATCAGGGGCTGTGGGTTCTGATTCTATGAAAACTCGAGCATCTTCGTCATTAATTAGTTGAGGCATGATTAATATTAGATTTTTAAGTAGTGAAACGGTAATGAAACTGAGTGAAACTGTATGAACCGAATCCTTGGCAAGGTCGCCACTCTTCTGTTACGTATCTTGATCCTCAAGTGGTTAACTTGATGAATCTAGATAGCACAGAGATATATATTAAGGTATCAGTCAGCTGAAGGCAAAACAAAAGTAAAATCTAATAATAATTTCCTGTTGTTGCTTCCTTTCATTTTGGATCTTAGGACTTAGTATCCTTTATTGACGGATACTCTTTAATTATGAAAAATACTGAAACTAATTAAAGTCATGTAGTATTTATAAAGAATATTATTTAACCGAAGCTTAGTAGGCTATGGTTATGAACCGAAGAAGTTATATCTAAAGAAGGACTATTAATTCTATAAAAAGTCTTGGAAGATAAATATTAAAGCAAGAATATTTCTGTCTCTTACCCTTTTTGAAATGAATAGATAGTTTTCTTATATGTCCTTTTATTTATATTTAATGTAATTATTCTTGGTTCTTGTCTTACGTTAATAGGATTATATTATTATTATCATCAGGAGTAATATCAAAGTCACATAAAAAGTTAGATATATATTTAATAATTAGTTAAATGTATTTCTTAACCACGTAACATTGAGGTTTGATTATGAGTAAATAAAGTTACAGGATCGCTTCATAGATTCGATTCAGGTCTCACTCAAATAATATGAAAAGCAAAATATAATATTTTGAAGCAAAAGAATTTTCTTCAGCTTAGGAAATCACTAGAAGTAATATTATCACAGCCATGTTAGTCTAAGGCGATATTACTAATACGAGACAATAGCATCACCGTACTAAGCACCGTTAAGCAATGTAAGCTTAATTCGAAGAAAATGAAAGAACTCGTAAGTATTAATATAAAACAATAGGATTACTTTCATCATAACCCAATTACTTAAAGAGTTGCTTTAGTCCACAAGTTAGTCAACTAAAATAGTTAAGTACATAATAATAGCGTTAACGTTAATTCCCAATCAAATAGTGAAGTACATAAATAGTAGCGTTAATGTTAATTCGCAATCAAATAGTTAAGCACATAATAGTAGCGTTAACGTTAATTCCCAATCAAATAGTTAAGCACATAATAGTAGCGTTCACATTAATTCCCAATCACATATCTCACTAACCAACATAACGTAAGTGTTTACACCGACCACACATAACACACATATATAATCTGACTGACAGTCACAATCCCATTATAATACTTCACCCCGTCTTCCTCCAGCTGCAAGTTCACCTTCCCCAACTCCAAATGAGACTGATTTGAATGCCCACAACTCGGGTCTTATATACCAAACAATGATGGTGTAGGAACGAATCAGGAGGCGGGGGGTGGTGCCTACTCCAATCATAGCTCCTCGAGTCGCATAACAGGTGCCTGGTCCACTCACAGCTCCTGGCGTCGATCATACGTCATAGCATCGGTCATCGAGGTAGTTTGCAAGGGTCCCCTATGACGCACGCAGGTCTGAAGGCTAGTTTGCTGGTATGGGGCGAGCTGGTTTGCCCACTCGCTCGTTCGCTCGCTAGTCTGCTTCACCGTTTGGGTAGTTTGGCTCCTTCAACTCTAATTCTAACTCTTAAATTAACATACAGGGCTCCGTATGTCAGAATGTACATCCAATAATATATCGGACTGATGGTGCCTATGATATGGGCACTTTTTACCCTAATTATGATTCCGGGACTGATATTATGGTACAAGGAAGCTAGTGAGTAAGTCCATGGTTCCAAATTCGGATTCTACATAGTGAAAAATTTATGATTTGACACCAAGATCATTCAAATAGGACAAGTCTTTGCGATTTTATTGCGAAATGCAATGTTTCTGTATATTCAATGGCGGCCATCTTGAAAAATGGCCGCCATCTTGAATTATTAGGTGGCTAACGGGTTTTATCAAAAGAGCAATCCCCAAGGAGTATGTGTGTCAATTTTGGTGCTTGTTTCCAGAAATGAACGATTATTCCAGTTATCTGCCCCACTAGTGTAAGAGACTATGGGTCTGTGGGTTCAAGGATTGTGTGGGTGAGAATGAAAGTAGGAATACAAATGTGGGTGATTTTGTGTGTCTATGCTCTGGCAGAGGATAAACCTGTAAGAGAGAAAGAGGAGTTCTGGGTGAATGTGGAGGAGTGCCTGGATAAGTTTGGTAAGAGCGAACAAATATTTATGATTGGGGATATGAATGGGAAGGTGGGTGATAAGAAAGTTGATGGAGTGGTGGGAGGGTGGGGTGTACCGTCAGAGGTGAATGGGAATGGTAGTGCACTTGTGGACGTATGTGTGGGGAGGAGGCTGTGGATAGCCAACACCTTCTTCCGACATATGAATGATACACACGTTCGCATAGAAAGTGGTGTGGAGGAAGAAGGCTAAAGATAAGACAATGGTGGAATGAAAGGCACTGATTGATTATACAGTATATGTGTGGATGAACGAATGAAGATATCTGTGCTGGATGTTAGGGTGTATAGGGGTATTGGAGGGGCCTGTCTGACCATTATGTAGTAATAGCTAAAACTAGGATACAAAAGATGTGGGTGAGAAGACTTGGAGGGAGGCGAGAGGAAGGTAGAATGGCGAGGAGGGTAGAGAGGTTGCAGGAGGAGGAAATCAGGGAAGAGTACAGGAGAACAGTAGAAAGACGACTAGGTAGGTTTGACCTTGAAGGTATGGAGGAAGTGGAGGATATGAGCAAAGTGTTTAAGGAAGAGAGCTATGCAGCATGTGAGGTGTGTGGAGTAACGAGAAGAGGGAGGGGAATAAAGGGTACAGCATGGTGGACAGAAGAGGTAAACATAGCTGTGGAAGACAAGAAGAAAGTGTATAGAGAGTGGTTGGGTAGTAGAGAGAATGAAGATTCCCTCTACGTGGAGAAAAAGATAGTAGTGAAGGAAAGTAAGAGAGGAGTAGATGAGGAATTTGGAAGGAATCTGAGTGTAAAATGGAGGGAGTGTAAGAAACTATTCTGGGAAGAAGTCAAGAAAGTTAGGGAAGGTAGCAAGAGAAACAATATGGGTGTGAAAGATAAGAATGGGCGAGTGCTAGCTGAGAAGCAAGAGAGAGTCGAAAGATGGAGGGAGTACTTCAACGAATTGCTAAATGTAAGGAATGATGCGCCAGCAAACATTGTTGGATGGGGTATGGGATTGAGAAGCAGTGGAGGAGGAGGTGGGGATCAGGAGGTCAGAAGTGTGTGAAGCCGTGAAAAGAGTGAAGGTGGGGAAAGCACCAGGAATAGATGGAGTGTGTGGGGAAATGCTGAGGTATGGTGGTGATATAGTGATCGAATGGGTATGGAAAATGTGCAAACTAGCATGGGAGAAAGGGAGTGCACCTGATGACTGAAAGACAGGCATAATAGTTCCCCTATATAAATGTAAAGGGGAGAGAGGAGTGTGTGGTAACCACCGAGGTATATGTCTTCTAAGCATAGTAGGGAAGGTGTAAAGTAGGTTAGTGATTGAGAGAGTGAGAGCGAGAACGGAGAAATGAATAGGTGACGAGCAGGGCGGTTTTAGGAAGGGAAGAGAATGAGTAGATCAGAATTTTACCTTGAACTGTGTTGTGGAGAAATATCTGGAGAAGCAACAAAAACTGTCTGTTGCCTTTATGGACTTGGAGAAGGCCTATGACAGAGTGGATAGAGAAGGTATGTGGAAAGTACTTAGAATATACAGTGTATATGGCAAGTTGCTGAAAGCAGTGAAGATAATGTATGAGGGTGAAAAGGCAGCAGTATGTGTGGAGAATGAGCAGAGCGAGTTATTTGATCTGAATGTTGGGTTGAAACAGGGGTGTGTGATGTCCCCGTGGTTGTTTACAGTATATATGGATGGAGTCATGAAAGAAATATTAGGAAGAGCCGTGGATGTTGGTATATCGCTGATAAGGGAGGGAAACGAGTGGAAGCTACCTGTACTGCTGTTTGCTGATGATACAGTTCTGATGAGCGATAATGAATGGGAGTTGCATTGTCTGGTAAATATGTTTGGAACAGTGTGGGAAAAACGGAATCTGAAGGTAAATGCGGGGAAGAGCAAGGTTTTGGTCTTCAAAAGGGGTGAAGCCACAGAGTGTGAGGTGAAATTGAACGGTCAGGCTATGGAGATTGTCAGCTCATTTAAGTATCTGGGCAGTGTGCTGAATAAAGATGGGAGTATGGATGAAGTGCAGGAGAGGGTGCAACAGGGGAAGAGGGTTGTAGGAACGCTGAAAGCAGTAACAAGAAATCGGGAAACGAAGAAATACTTGCATGACAGTGTGGTAATACCGACACTGACTTACAGAAGCGAAGCATGAACGTTGGTGAAAAGACTCAGACTAAGTGTGAGAGGGGTGAAAATGAGTTACTTGAGAAGTGCGTGCGGAGTTACATGGAGGGATAGACAGACGAATGAGGAAGTAAGAGGGAGGTTTGGTGTGTAGATAAATGTACTGGAAAGTGTGAAGAGGAATAACTTGAGATGGTTCGGCTAAATGGAACGTATGGGAAGCGAGAGAATGACTAAGAGGGTGTACGAGAGCGAGGTGAAAGGACAGAGAGGGAGAGATAAACCGAAGAAGAGGTGGAAGGATGGAGTGAAGAAGTATATGGATGTAGGCGGTGCTGGTTGGGAGGAGGGGCGTCGATTGACCTGGGACAGAGATGCATGGGGGCGTTTCGTTCGTGGCCACTCCTTTGGGGATCACGGCATCAGGCAATAGATAGATAGATAAATAGATACTAATCATAATTAAAATAAATAATTATTAGTAAATTAAATATGATCTTAAAGTGCTTCTGGAAATTATAATTTATCTAGATAAGCTTCTTTTATGACTAGTTGACTTTATGACTAAGCTGTCTGATTTATTTGAAGTACAAGGAAAGCAAGCAACAACAGACAGCCAAAACCCTACCAGTGGCTTGAGAATCATAAACACTCACTGTTACCATTCTGGTCAAGCGAGCCATCTGCTTCGTGGCCGCCAGGGTCGTAACAATATATATATATATATATATATATAGGACACGTGACTGACTGTAAGTGGTTCGAGCCCGGCTGAGAGTATAAAAACATTTAGTAGCTCACGTGTATTTGCCAGATATATTTATTATATAATGACTTTCATGCTTGGCTGGGCAAGAATAAAATGAAATCACGTCAACCCAAGTTACGTGGGAATAGTTGTGAAAATCCCTATTCGGTACTCTGAATTATAGGTCCTACGACTTGTGTATAACAAGCGTGAGAGATGCAACATTGCAGCATAGAGAGAGAGATTGCAGAGACTCAGTGAGTAGACATGAGTTGATGATTCGAAAGACTTTCATTTCTACTTTGTCTAGAAGTGCTGTGTGAGAGGATCTTCCCCACACATCCGAACAATACTCAAAACATGGAAGCACTGTATCCCTGTACAGAGCAAGAAGCTGTGAAGGTGTAAAGAACCTCTGGAGACAGTTGAGCACACCCTGCTTCTGGGAAGCTGTTATAGCAAGAGTAGTAATATGGTCTTTCCAAGAGAGCTCAAACGAAAATGAGTGTTAATTTGTATGATTTTGAAGAGTAAGTCACAAGTCTTCTGGAAGTTGTGACGAGTAGTCAGATAGAGAAATTTAGTTTTCGAAGCATTGACATTAACAAGGTTTTCTCTGCCCAAAGCAGAGATAATAGAAAGATCAGAAGACAGGTGTGCCAAGGCCGTATTACGTGAGTTTGGAGTGATTGTATGCTAGGTTGTTGTGAAAAACTAGTTGAATAGTGTAAGGTAGAGTCATTAGCATATGGGTAGATGAAACTAGAAGTACAGTTGAGGAGATCATAAATGAATATTAAAAAAGAGAACTGGAGATAGAACAGAGCCCTGAGGAACAACGGAGATGATAGGTTGAGGAAGAGAGCGATGGTCGTTCACAACCGCAGCTATGGAATGGCCAGAAAGGAAATAAAAGGTAAAGGCACAAATGGAGGGATAGAAACCGAAGGAGATTAGTTTAGAAATTAGAGATTTGTGCCAGACTCTATCGAAGGCCTTCATTATGTCTAGCGCAATAAACAAAAGTCTCAACGAAGTCCCGAAAGGAGGAGGATTTTATATAGGAAATATTAGTCAATTCTTATATACTTTTAAGGTAAATTACTTGCAGGGAATTAGTATATTTAAGCAGGCAGCTGTACACTAGAGTGTTACGTTACGAGCAGGGTTCAGAACCCGTAACATAAACAAACATTCCACTAAAACCACAAAACAAGGACGTATTACTTATCATTTTCAGTCAAGATAAAGTGGTATGTTAAACTCCCACAAAACTAGCGACTCTCGTTTTAGTCACTAAAACCTTGGTAGGTGAAAAAATGTGGCAAGTTCATAAAATATCAGTTGATATCAAATGGCTGTTTTTTCCTGAAACTCCAAAGATATCACTTTCTCACCACTCGTTCATAATTAGTCATCTTTAGTAACTTTGACTTATATTTGTCACAACAATCAAAAGCATAATATACTAGCACAAAGATAAAGGTGTAAAATGTAAAGATTATGTAAGATAAAATTATAATATATTTACACAAGATTAATTATACACAAATGTTAATTATAGTGCAAATATCAAAGTGAGAAACATTAAAGTGAAACAATTAAGACACTCTTAGCCAAAATAAATACATTATAGGTTTGAGTCCCGGAGGGAAGAAGGAAAACCTAGTATTTAGTAGTGGCCCCGGAATCATTGACGATATGCCTTAACCCTTAAAAAGCGGCTCACCACTTAAGTCGAGTTAAATAAAGCTGGACTATGTGGCGGCGCTCGACATAACTCGAGTGGCAATTTCAGCACGTAATGTGGCTGAGAGAGAGAGACAAGTGGTGGCAGGAGACTAGCGAGCGTATGACTGCTCCAGACCACCGCGGCGAACCTACTGACACAAATCTCAGCTCCCTCCTCCCTCTCTCACTCGCTACATACTCAATTATGTACCGAAAGTACCGAATTACCTGCTTTTTGCACTCGCGTTGCACGGTTATTGCAAGAAAACTATCCATCATACAAGGATCGTTATGGTGTCATTCGAAAGCTCTGTTTATGCCCTTTCAGGGATAGATACTTGTTTTACGTTCTGGGTCTTATTTAGGCATAAAAATGATCACGTAAACAGCCCTATTTTGGCTAAAAACACCCCGCTGGGCGGTACACATAAATAAACCGCATAGGCCGCTCGTAAGGTGTTAACCATTTAGTGCGGGGGCATAAGCCATGATGTCAGATTCCGAGGGAATCACATGTTAATTCTTGGCACCAAGCATTTTCCCATTGTATATACTTTATATTTTCATAAAAAGTTTGGTGCCAGTTTTTATTTCAACTATTTTGACATTTTCAGGTCGATATCATTGGTCGTCTAAAAATAATAATGGCCCCGCATTGTGATTTATTTTATTTTATGCAAACATAGTCATGTAGTACCTTAAAATGACCAGTGGGTTACTCTTACACGTTTTATCACTAAATAAATTAATGTCCATGTAGTATAAACAATTTATTCAACAAAATGCTGTAAAATTGTGGTTTCGAGCAGCGTAAAAATTATTAAGAATAATTTTGCTACTTTCAATTCCAACACTGCGTCCTTACGATATACATTGTGTACAAATAAAACTAGATACAATTTTATTAAATGCAACTAATAACGAGAAAATAGAACATGTAGTCCTATGAACCATGATGCGTGCATGAACCACAACATAACCAAAACTGTAAGTATAATAAGTACAGGGTGTAGTGTATAGTAGTCATATCGCTTTTTGCATGCATGTAAATTAAAGTTCTAGAATGGCTGGCTAATTGCTTTGCTATCTGCTTATACTAATCCACCTTTCCTCTCTTACAGATGTATGGTGGTGGTGACTCCTGTAGTTAGTGGGGTTTGTTACGACTGGGGTTCAAATATATCAGGGCTCTTATACATTGGACTAGTAATGGCATAAATGCTACAACGGAAAGCGCTAGATCCAACCTCTGATGTATATTCCCAGTGAACAAAGAACACAAATACTCTACAGAGTTCTATATGCAATAATAGGCTATCAAACTCTCAATAAATGTGCGTCTACTCTAGGCTTAATGTTATGTGAAAACAGCCTATTACTACCTATAACCGAAGGTGCTTGGTCATGGTATGCAAAGTAAGGTGGTAAGAGAAGTTACAGCTTACGTTACTTTAATCAATAAATGTCAGGCACTCCTGCATGAAAGAAAGTGCACTAAAGTCCTTCAACACTAACAAGGAATCTTCTTTAAATGTTAGATGCTATAAAGATGCTCGTATCGGAAATGGAACCCAAAAAGGCAGGCAGCGGAATAATGCTCGTGCAGGCTATGCACACAAAAAGGCAGAATATATAATGCCGTCGGAGCCAAGAATATTCTAAACACTACAACAATAATAATAATCGCCACGACAATGTAGTATTCCTATCAACAAAAAGAGCCTAAGTCGTTTGTGTCTCAATACATCAAACTAGGCTGCAAAATGCTTGTGTAATCATAAACGGGTATACATAAAAAGAGTAATTGGCTTAATATACTTAATGTCTACTGTGACTGATAAAGTCTAGCTAGAGTCAATGATACGAGATACTGGTGGGCATGGCATGCCGCATAGCCTAGTGCAAATCTCAAGTCTGTGCGTCAAATATTACGTTATAATGAAGGGTAGTTCTCTTGAGAAACCTTAATACCGAAGTATTAAGCGTTCTCCTGGCGTACCTCAAAGACAAACAACGAGCTTAGAACAGTGCAGAATGGTATAGGCAAAAAGCCCTCATTCGTGCATGCTCTACTCTCAATGGCACACAGACTAGAATTTACTCAATCAACTCCAGTTCTCAGGTATGTCGTGCAGCTTTTAACTAAAGCCAGCACTCATAGGAAACAATACCTTATAATATCAGACTCCTAGTCTAGCATTATCTAATCCAGCAGAACACTAATAATTAAAGGAAGCAGTACTATGAAAGCCAACCAATGCTTCGTGATCCACTTATCTTAACAACTAACATACATGGGTTATATCAGACCTTAACGCACAATACAACTGGCCAGCATGAAGCTGATTTTGCAGAGTTAACCAGAGGGGCTATAATATTAATAAAAAGGTGGTGAAAGATATGAAAAAAGAGAGAGGTAGGCAGAGGAAAAGATTCTCAGGTGCGGAGTGGAGGACAGGTAGCAAGGGAAAAAGATGGGTGCGTTCTAGAAACCAGATCTGAGGGAGAGAGTGGCGAGGAACTGTATATATACTCGCACTAGCTCGAGGCGCGTGGGAAAAAAGCGGTTACAAGTCCTCTAGCCACTAGCAAGGGAGCTAGCGACATGGTAAGGACCTCTCTCAGCCAACCCCCATGAGGCAGCCAGCCGTGACGTCATCGAGCGGGACAAAAACACTGCGCGCTCCCTCTCACTCTGTTCTACTCTCTCTCTCTCTCTCTCCCAGATCCCATCATTACTAGTTAATGATAAAACATATACTTTACAATTAAATATAAAGCCTTGACATGGGTGAAAACAAAGAGCCTTTCTGGACTGCCCATGACACGAGCTTTCATATGAAATAAAGCACACTCTAATACATAACCTGTAGCCCTATCCACTGCCCTGGCGATCCTAGCGAGTCACTGTAGGACAAGTCATGCGGTTCTAACGGAGTGGTTAACGTCACACCCCCCCCAAGATTTTTCTGAGAGGCCCCAAGGCTCACAAAAATCTGATGGTTAGAACCCATGCTATATCTCCACTTCCCATCACCCAGCGGCAGTAAAATATCTGGCACAGTTCTTCAACAAATTTGTTTTCAAAATTATAACCCTCCCCAACACCATAGGTTAAATTATATGTAGTTATGCTCCTCAAGAGCGAGCTTCTCTAGCCCAGCATTCTGAGAGGAGTGCAACTCAGAATTACTGCTATAACATACTAAACAAATTCAACTATCAAAGAAAGAGTTTTTATTTGATTTTTTATGTTTATAATTTGTTTATTTCGGCTGCACTATAGGGGCAAGCCTAGTTTTTTCTTCTATACCAAACGCTCAACTCCTACTTTACGACCCAATACGCTGGGCTACAACCGCGAGCCAACAAGCACCAAGCGTAAAATACTATTCAAACTAAAGCAGGAGGCTACCCGTGTGTCAATCTACCCAGGATCATATACCCTTGAACGACCATCTGCAACCACGTTGTCACAACCGGCAATATGGCGTATGTCCAGGTTATATACCAATAACCTTAGTGACCACCTGGTCAGCCTCATATTCCGATTGTGAAACTGGTCCAAGAACTTGAGAGGGTGATGATCTGGGTAAACAACAACGACCGGACCATAGGCTGGAACATAGACCTCGAAATGCCCCAGCGAAAGCACAACTGCCAGCAGCTCCTCCTCGACAACAGAGCAGCTCCCCTGGGCCGAATTGAACTTCTCCGAGCAGAAACTAACAGGATGCTCCAGCCCATCATCGTCCTTTTCCACAAGTACGGCACCAGCCCCCACACCACTAGCCCCCGTTGCTTGTTGGAAAGGTAGGCTAAAGTCAGGGGCCCTGAGGATTGGGTGAGTGCACAACAGGTGTTTTACTTCTCTAAACACCTTCTCACACTCAGGTGCCCATTTGAACTTCTTATCCTTCCAGTTATCCTCCACCTGAGCTTGACTGTCCCGTTCTCCTTCTCCACCTTGACTGCTAAACGTCATCACAGGTACAGTGAGAGGCTCAGGGGGGTGCCTCCCATACTCCTTCATGGGATTAACATGACATAACTGATTGCGCTTCCGTCTGTCTGGAGTGGCTACCAAGTAATCCAGGTCTGATAGCTCCTCCACCACCCTATAAGGACCAGCGTACTTCGCGGATAAGGGGTGACCTACAAGGGGCAGTAGAATCAACACCTCCTGACCCACGTGAAACTCCCTGAGTTCAACCTTGAGGTCGTACCTGTCCTTCCTGAGGGCCTGAGAGCTAGTCAAATTACGGCCAGCCAACTCCAGACTGCGCAACATCCGTTCTCGACTGTTGAGGACACACTTGAGCATAGAACAAGGTTTTTCTGCGCCCTCCCATACTTCTTCAACCATATGGAGAGGCCCTCTGACACGGTGTCCAAAGACGAGCTCATTAGGGCTGAATCCCAAACTCTCCCCAGGTACCTCCCGCACAGCACACAAAACACATGGCAGGCCAAGATCCCAATCCTTCCCACTCTCAAAGCAACAACAACGAAGCACAGATTTCAAGGCTGAGTGCCATCGCTCTAACACACCCTGGCTCTCCGGATGATACGCAGATGACACAACCCCAACAATCCCATGCTGCGGCATTGCTTGAACAAAGAGGCTAGAAGTGAAGTTGGGTCCCTGGACTGACTGAATCCCCTGCGGGTAACCATACCGGGAAAAATACACTAGCAAGCTTCGGACCACCGTCTTCGCCGACCCATTTCTCATAGGGTACGCGTCAGGGTACCTTGTTGCCACATCTCCCGACTGTGCATCACTGTCCTCCTTCAACTCTTTCGTCTTTTTAAGCCCATCCTCTGCCTTTTCCACAACAGTTACTGGGTCTTCTTCAGACTCGATATTTGGTCCTAATACTGAGTCCCCGAGAAGGGCCGTTGATACTAAACTCTCAACCGCATCAACTTCCAACCCCTTCTCGGTACCCTTCCTCCGCTGATCTAAAGATTGTTGACCAGAATGTGACTCCCTGGATGCAGGATCTCCGGTGACAACACACGCCATGGGCTGCCCCGGACACTTCTCAACGCACTCCTGCTCCTCCCTACTCACGTCGGCCGGCTTCTCGGCAACGACCAAGGGTGGAGTCTCAGAAGTAGGTCCCGCAAAGTCGTTGCCGAGAAGGAGGTCGACGCCCCCAACAGGTAACTTCTCCACAATTCCTACATCCAGGTCCCGAGTCACACCATCAACTTCCACCTTCATTCTTACAAGCGGGTATGACCTTGTCGCATTAACTCCCTGAACCACAACCACCCGTGCCGTATTGACAGGTTTACCAGTGAAATTTCTCAACAGTGTTTGCGATGCCCCAGTGTCACGCAAAATTCTCACCTCATGTCTTCTACCCCCCCACTCCACACAACCGAGTCCCCTGTGGTCACTAAAGGCATCACGGACAGGGAATAAGCCTTCCGGATCCTTCTGCACTGGCAGTCTATTTACCTCGGAAGAAATGCCTCTAACAAACTCCGATGTCCTCTTGAACACTCCAATGCCGTGAGCAAAAGACACGGCTGCCGAAGGAGGTCGACTAGGGCACTCATTTGCCTTATGACCCTCCTGGTGGCAACTAAAACACATAAATTTCGGTTTCGGCATATACTGTGATGTAAAAGGCCCCTGACTTTTCACATACGGTGTGGTGTAAGGTTTGGATTCAGTTTTAGTTTCATGGCTCTTCTGTTTAAATGTGTCATTGTTACGGGGAGGGAGATGTGTTACGACTGGGGTTTAAATATATCAGGGCTCTTATTCATTGGACTAGTAATGGCACAAATGCTACAACGGAAAGCGCTAGCTCCAACCTCTGATGTATATTCCCAGTGAACAAAGAACACAAATACTCTACAGAGTTCTATATGCAATAATAGGCTATCAAACTCTCAATAAATGTGCGTCTACTCTAGGCTTAATGTTATGTGAAAACAGCCTATTACTACCTATAACCGAAGGTGCTTGGTTATGGTATGCAAAGTAAGGTGGTAAGAGAAGTTACAGCTTACGTTACTTTAATCAATAAATGTCAGGCACTCCTGCATGAAAGAAAATGCACTAAAGTCCTTCAACACTAACAAGGAATCTTCTTTAAATGTTAGATGCTATAAAGATGCTCGTATCGGAAATGGAACCCAAAAAGGCCGGCAGCGGAACAATGCTCGTGCAGGCTATGCACACAAAAAGGCAGAATATATAATGCCGTCGGAGCCAAGAATATCCTAAACACTACAACAATAATAATAATCGCCACGACAATGCAGTATTCCTATCAACAAAAAGAGCCTAAGTCGTGTGTGTCTCAATACATCAAACTAGGCTGCGAAATGCTTGTGTAATCATAAATGGGTATGCATAAAAAGAGTACTTGGTTTAATATACTTAATGTCTACTATGATTGATAAAGTCTAGCTAGAGTCAATGATACGAGATACTGGTGCGCATGGCATGCTGCATAGCCTAGTGCAAATCTCAAGTCTGTGCGTCAAATATTACGTTATAATGAAGGGTAGTTCTCTTGAGAAACCTTAATACCGAAGTATTAAGCGTTCTCCTGGCGTACCTCAAAGACAAACAACGAGCTTAGAACAGTGCAGAATGGTATAGGCAAAAAGCCCTCATTCGTGCATGCTCTACTCTCAATGGCTCACAGACTAGAATTTACTCAATCAACTCCAGTTCTCAGGTATGTCGTGCCGCTTTTAACTAAAGCTAGCACTCATAGGAAACAATACCTTATAATATCAGACTCCTAGTCTAGCATTATCTAATCCAGCAGAACACTAATAATTATAGGACGCGGTACTATGAAAGCCAACCAATGCTTCGTGATCCACTTATCTTAACAACTAACATACATGGGTTATATCAGACCTTAACGCACAATACAACTGGCCAGCATGAAGCTGATTTTGCAGAGTTAACCAGAGGGGGTATAATATTAATAACAAGGTGGTGAAAGATATCAAAAAAGAGAGAGGTAGGCAGAGGAAAAGATTCTCAGGTGCGGAGCAGGGGACAGATAGCAAGGGAAAAAGATGGGTGCGTTCTAGAAACCAGATCTGAGGGAGAGAGTGGCGAGGAACTGTATATATACTCGCACTAGCTCGAGCTGCGTGGGAAAAAAGCGGTTACAAGTCCTCTAGCCACTAGCAAGGGAGCTAACAGCATGGGAAGGACCTCTCTCAACCAACCCCCACGAGGCAGCCAGCCGTGACGTCATCGAGCGGGACAAAAACACTACGCGCTCCCTCTCACTCTGTTCTACTCTCTCTCTCTCTCCCAGATCCCATCATTACTAGTTAATGATAAAACATATACTTTACAATTAAATATATAAAGCCTTGACATGGGTGAAAACAAAGAGCCTTTCTGGAATGCCCATGACACGAGCTTTCATATGAAATAAAGCACACTCTAATACCTAAACTGTAGCCCCATCCACTGCCCTGGCGATCCCAGCGAGTCACTGTAGGACAAGCCATGCGGTTCTAACGGAGTGGTTAACGTCACACCCCCCCCAAGATTTTTCTCAGAGGCCCCAAGGCTCACAAAAATCTGATGGTTAGAACCCATGCTATATCTCCACTTCCCATCACCCAGCGGCAGTAAAATATCTGGCACAGTTCTTCAACAAAACATTTTTCAAAATTATAACCCTCCCCAACACCATAGGTTAAATTATATGTAGTTATGCTCCTCAAGAGCGAGCTTCTCTAGCCCAGCATTCTGAGAGGAGTGCAACTCAGAATTACTGCTATAACATACTAAACAAATTCAACTATCAAAGAAAGAGTTTTTATTTGATTTTTATGTTTATAATTTGTTTATTTCGGCTGCACTATAGGGGCAAGCCTAGTTTTTTTCTTCTATACCAAACGCTCAACTCCTGCTTTACGACCCAATACGCTGGGCTACAACCGCGAGCCAACAAGCACCAAGCGCAAAATACTATTCAAACTAAAGCAGGAGGCTACCCGTGTGTCAATCTACCCAGGATCATATACCCTTGAACGACCATCTGCAACCACGTTGTCACAACCGGCAATATGGCGTATGTCCAGGTTATATACCAATAACCTTAGTGACCACCTGGTCAGCCTCATATTCCGATTGTGAAACTGGTCCAAGAACTTGAGAGGGTGATGATCTAGGTAAACTACAACGACCGGACCATAGGCTGGAACATAGACCTCGAAATGCCCCAGCGCAAGCACAACCGCCAGCAGCTCCTCCTCGACAACAGAGCAGCTCCCCTGGGCCGAATTGTACTTCTCCGAGCAGAAACTAACAGGATGCTCCAGCCCATCATCGTCCTTTTCCACAAGGACGGCACCAGCCCCCACACCACTAGCCTCCGTTGCTAGTTGGAAAGGTAGGCTAAAGTCAGGGGCCCTGAGGATCGGGTGAGTGCACAACAGGTGTTTTACTTCTCTAAACACCTTCTCACACTCAGGCGCCCATTTGAACTTCTTATCCTTCCAGTTATCCTCCACCTGAGCTTGACTGTCCCGTTCTCCTTCTCCACCTTGACTGCTAAACGTCATCACAGGCACAGTGAGAGGCTCAGGGGGGTGCCTCCCATACTCCTTCATGGGATTAACATGACATAACTGATTGCGCTTCCGTCTGTCTGGAGTGGCTACCAAGTAAACCAGGTCTGATAGCTCCTCCACCACCCTATAAGGACCAGCGTACTTCGCGGATAAGGGGTGACCTACAAGGGGCAGTAGAATCAACACCTCCTGACCCACGTGAAACTCCCTGAGTTCATCCTTGAGGTCGTACCTGTCCTTCCTGAGGGCCTGAGAGCTAGTCAAATTACGGCCAGCCAACTCCAGACTGCGCAACATCCGTTCTCGACTGTTGAGGACACACTTGAGCATAGAACAAGGTTTTTCTGCACCCTCCCATACTTCTTCAACCATATGGAGAGGCCCTCTGACACGGTGTCCAAAGACGAGCTCATTAGGGCTGAATCCCAAACTCTCCCCAGGTACCTCCCACACAGCAAAGAAAACACATGGCAGGCCAAGTTCCCAATCCCTCCCACTCTCAAAGCAACAACAACGAAGCACAGATTTCAAGGCTGAGTGCCATCGCTCTAACACACCCTGGCTCTCCGGATGATACGCAGATGACACAACCCCAACAATCCCATGCTGCGGCATTGCTTGTACAAAGAGGCTAGAAGTGAAGTTGGGTCCCCGGACTGACTGAATCCCCTGCGGGTAACCATACCGGGAAAAATACACTAGCAAGCTTCGGACCACCGTCTTCGCCGACCCATTTCTCATAGGGTACGCGTCAGGGTACCTTGTTGCCACATCTCCCGACTGTGCATCACTGTCCTCCTTCAACTCTTTTGTCTTTTTAAGCCCATCCTCTGCCTTTTCCACAACAGTTACTGGGTCTTCTTCAGACTCGATATTTGGTCCTAATACTGAGTCCCCGAGAAGGTCCGTTGATACTAAACTCTCAACCGCATCAACTTCCAACCCCTTCTCGGTACCCTTCCTCCGCTGATCTAAAGATTGTTGACCAGAATGTGACTCCCTGGATGCAGAATGTCTGGTGACTACACACGCCATAGGCTGCACCGGACACTTCTCAACCCACTCCTGCTCCTCCCTACTCACGTCGGCCGGCTTCTCGGCAACGACCAAGGGTGGAGCCTCAGAAGTAGGTCCCGCAAAGTCGTTGCCGAGAAGGAGGTCGACGCCCCCAACAGGTAACTTCTCCACAATTCCTACATCCAGGTCCCGAGTCACACCATCAACTTCCACCTTCATTCTTACAAGCGGGTATGACCTTGTCGCATTAACTCCCTGAACCACAACCACCCGTGCCGTATTGACAGGTTTACCAGTGAAATTTCTCAACAGTGTTTGCGATGCCCCAGTGTCACGCAAAATTCTCACCTCATGTCTTCTACCCCCCCACTCCACACAACCGAGTCCCCTGTGGTCACTAAAGGCATCACGGACAGGGAATAAGCCTTCCGGATCCTTCTGCACTGGCAGTGTATTTACCTCGGAAGAAATGCCTCTAACAAACTCCGATGTCCTCTTGAACACTCCAATGCCGTGAGCAAAAGACACGGCTGCCGGAGGAGGTCGACTAGGGCACTCATTTGCCTTATGACCCTCCTGGTGGCAACTAAAACACAGAAATTTCGGTTTCGGCTTATACTGTGATGTAAAAGGCCCCTGACTTTTCACATACGGTGTGGTGTAAGGTTTGGATTCAGTTTTAGTTTCATGGCTCTTCTGTTTAAATGTGTCATTGTTACGGGGAGGGGGAGGATAACGGTCCTTAGCACTTACATCGTACTTCTGTGAGGACCCGCAACCCCGAATCAACGACAGCCGTCGATCAGCCATTTCTGCTGCTTCGACTAGAGTTCTTGGGTTTTTCTCCTTTAAGTTCAAAGTTAGATCACCGCCCGTGCTCTTAAAGAACTGCTCCAACATCATTAACTGCTTAATTTCATCAAATGTTGTGACCTTCTCAGATCGGAGCCAGTTCCCCATAGCATCGGACAAGTCCCGGGCGTGTTCCAAAAAGGTGCTATCTCTTCCCTTAGTTACACCCCGGAACTTCAAACGGTACGTTTCTGGTTGCAGTTCGTAAGCCCTCAGGACAGCCTCCTTGAGATCCTCGTACACAATACATAACTCCAAAGGTAACGCATCGTAGGCTTTAAGACCCTTGCCTATTAATCTAGAGGATACAAGTGCTGCCCACTTATTTTCTGGCCACTGGTGTTCCTGGCACTTCTTCTCAAAGCGTGTGAAAAATTCTGTTACACCACTCTCATCAAACACCGAAACCAGTTTCAATAAGTGCGAGAGAGACTGCTCATGAACACGGTTACCAGCCCCAAGTCGCTGTCCCGTTGTCTCTACTCGCGACTTCTCTACGTCCATGTCGGCACAGTACCTAGTCGACTCTAAATCAGCTTGGATTTTTGCTAGCTTGGCTCTCTCTTCTATCTTGGCTAATTCTATTTGCTGCTGAAGCTGAAGCTCAGATACAATTTGTTGCTGTTGAACCTCAGATACCCTTATAGCCTTTCTCTCTTCGATCTTAGCTAATTCGAGCCGAAACAACAATTCTGGAGTCAACCCTTGAGGAGGTGAAGGTGCTACAATGTTTGAAATTACCGGTGGTCCCCCCAGGGGCAACCCACCCTGCCAGTCACCACCCAACTGTGGACGCGTACTCGGGGTCGGCAAACCACTGGGATGGCTAGGAGTCGAGTGTAGGGGAAGCATGGCCGAAGGGCTCTGAGCACTCAACCCATCTCGCTCACCAGTCACCCTGCCCAGTACACACGTTATCAAGTTATCCCTGGTCATGCTGCTAGTAACCGCATGACCGATAGCTGTGGCCAGGCATTGAAGAGCGTACCGATTCATACCCTCCAACCGCTCGGCAGTAACAGGCCATTGAAAAAATATCCTAGCATCCTCCTCACAGTTCACCTGATTAACCATTTCATCATGCTGCTGTTCCTCCGTTTCGACATGACGTACTGTGTCTCCAATTTCCTCTGATCCGGTATAAGACATGATGCTCACAAAAAATTCTCACCACAATATTCAGAAAAGAAGCACCCCAAACTCTTATACCTCGATATACACACAAAAATTCTCGGAAATACTCAAGGGCTATATTATGTTGCAAAAAAAAAAATTATTCTTGCTGATCCCTGCAAAATATTCTCCAAAACAACAAATGTTCCCTGCTAATAAATGTAGGTTCACCAAATCCTAGGTAAGGTCGCCATTTGTTACGACTGGGGTTTAAATATATCAGGGCTCTTATTAATTGGACTAGTAATGGCACAAATGCTACAACGGAAAGCGCTAGCTCCAACCTCTGATGTATATTCCCAGTGAACAAAGAACACAAATACTCTACAGAGTTCTATATGCAATAATAGGCTATCAAACTCTCAATAAATGTGAGTCTACTCTAGGCTTAATGTTATGTGAAAACAGCCTATTACTACCTATAACCGAAGGTGCTTGGTTATGGTATGCAAAGTAAGGTGGTAAGAGAAGTTAAAGCTTATGTTACTTTAATCAATAAATGTCAGGCACTCCTGCATGAAAGAAAGTGCACTAAAGTCCTTCAACACTAACAAGGAATCTTCTTTAAATGTTAGATGCTATAAAGATGCTCGTATCGGAAATGGAACCCAAAAAGGCCGGCAGCGGAACAATGCTCGTGCAGGCTATGCACACAAAAAGGCAGAATATATAATGCCGTCGGAGCCAAGAATATCCTAAACACTACAACAATAATAATAATCGCCACGACAATGCAGTATTCCTATCAACAAAAAGAGCCTAAGTCGTTTGTGTCTCAATACATCAAACTAGGCTGCGAAATGCTTGTGTAATCATAAATGGGTATGCATAAAAAGAGTACTTGGTTTAATATACTTAATGTCTACTATGATTGATAAAGTCTAGCTAGAGTCAATGATACGAGATACTGGTGCGCATGGCATGCTGCATAGCCTAGTGCAAATCTCAAGTCTGTGCGTCAAATATTACGTTATAATGAAGGGTAGCTCTCTTGAGAAACCTTAATACCGAAGTATTAAGCGTTCTCCTGGCGTGCCTCAAAGACAAACAACGAGCTTAGAACAGTGCAGAATGGTATAGGCAAAAAGCCCTCATTCGTGCATGCTCTACTCTCAATGGCACACAGACTAGAATTTACTCAATCAACTCCAGTTCTCAGGTATGTCGTGCCGCTTTTAACTAAAGCCAGAACTCATAGGAAACAATACCTTATAATATCAGACTCCTAGTCTAGCATTATCTAATCCAGCAGAACACTAATAATTATAGGACGCGGTACTATGAAAGCCAACCAATGCTTCGTGATCCACTTATCTTAACAACTAACATACATGGGTTATATCAGACCTTAACGCACAATACAACTGGCCAGCATGAAGCTGATTTTGCAGAGTTAACCAGAGGCGTTATAATATTAATAACAAGGTGGTGAAAGATATGAAAAAAGAGAGAGGTAGGCAGAGGAAAAGATTCTCAGGTGCGGAGCAGGGGACAGATAGCAAGGGAAAAAGATGGGTGCGTTCTAGAAACCAGATCTGAGGGAGAGAGTGGCGAGGAACTGTATATATACTCGCACTAGCTCGAGCCGCGAGGGAAAAAAGCGGTTACAAGTCCTCTAGCCACTAGCAAGGGAGCTAACAGCATGGGAAGGACCTCTCTCAACCAACCCCCACGAGGCAGCCAGCCGTGACGTCATCGAGCGGGACAAAAACACTACGCGCTCCCTCTCACTCTGTTCTACTCTCTCTCTCTCTCCCAGATCCCATCATTACTAGTTAATGATAAAACATATACTTTACAATTAAATATATAAAGCCTTGACATGGGTGAAAACAAAGAGCCTTTCTGGACTGCCCATGACACAAGCTTTCATATGAAATAAAGCACACTCTAATACATAAACTGTAGCCCCATCCACTGCCCTGGCGATCCTAGCGAGTCACTGTAGGACAAGCCATGCGGTTCTAACGGAGTGGTTAACGTCACAGAGGATAACGGTCCTTAGCACTTACATCGTACTTCTGTGAGGACCCGCAACCCCGAATCAACGACAGCCGTCGATCAGCCATTTCTGCTGCTTCGACTAGAGATCTTGGGTTTTTCTCCTTTAAGTTAAAAGTTAGATCACCGCCCGTGCTCTTAAAGAACTGCTCCAACATCATTAACTGCTTAATTTCATCAAATGTTGTGACCTTCTCAGATCGGAGCCAGTTCCCCATAGCATCGGACAAGTCCCGGGCGTGTTCCAAAAAGGTGCTATCTCTTCCCTTAGTTACACCCCGGAACCTCAAACGGTACATTTCTGGTTGCAGTTCGTAAGCCCTCAGGACAGCCTCCTGGAGATCCTCATACACAATACATAACTCCAAAGGTAACGCATCGTAGGCTTTAAGACCCTTGCCTATTAATCTAGAGGATACAAGTGCTGCCCATTTATTCTCTGGCCACTGGTGTTCCTGGCACTTCTTCTCAAAGCGTGTGAACAATTCTGTTACACCACTCTCATCAAACACCGGAACCAGTTTCAATAAGTGCGAGAGAGACTGCTCATGAACACGGTTACCAGCCCCAAGTCGCTGTCCCGTTGTCTCTACTCGCGACTTCTCTACATCCATGTCGGCACAGTACCTAGTCGACTCAGCTTGGATTTTTGCTTGACTGATAGTTTTTCTCTCTTCTATCTTGGCTAATTCTATTTTCTGCTGGAGCTCACATGCCCTTTGTTGCTGCTGAAGCTCACATGCCCTGATAGCCTTTCTCTCTTCGATCTTAGCTAATTCGAGCTGAAGCAATAATTCTGGAGATAACCCTTGAGGAGGTGAAGGTGCTACAATGTTTGAAATTACCGGTGGTCCCCCCCAGGGGCAACCCACCCTGCCAGTCACCACCCACCTGCGGAAGCGTACCCAGGGTCGGCAAACTACTGGGATGGCTGGGAGTCGAGTGTAGGGGAAGCATGGCCGAAGGGCTGTGAGCACTCAACCCATCTCGCTCACCAGTCACCCTGCCCAGTACACACGTTATCAAGTTATCCCTGGTCATGCTGCTAGTAACCGCATGACCGATAGCTGTGGCCAGGCATTGAAGACCGTACCGATTCATACCCTCCAACCGCTCGGCAGTAACAGGCCATTGCAAAAATATCCTAGCATCCTCCTCACAGTTCACCTGATTAACCATATCATCATACTGCTGTTCCTCAGTTTCGACATTACGTACTGTGTCTCCATTCTCCTCTGATCCGGTATAAGACATGATGCTCACAAAAATTTCCAACCTCAATATTCAGAAAAGAAGTACCCCAAACTCTTATACCTCAATATACACACAAAAATTATCGGAAATACTCAAGGGCTATACTATGTTGCGAAAAAAAATTATTCTTGCTGATCCCCGCAAAATATTCTCCAAAACAACAAATGTTCCCTGCTAATAAATGTAGATTCACCAAATCCTAGGTAAGATCGCCATTTGTTACGACTGGGGTTCAAATATATCAGGGCTCTTATTCATTGGACTAGTAATGGCATAAATGCTACAACGGAAAGCGCTAGATCCAACCTCTGATGTATATTCCCAGTGAACAAAGAACACAAATACTCTACAGAGTTCTATATGCAATAATAGGCTATCAAACTCTCAATAAATGTGAGTCTACTCTAGGCTTAATGTTATGTGAAAACAGCCTATTACTACCTATAACCGAAGGTGCTTGGTCATGGTATGCAAAGTAAGGTGGTAAGAGAAGTTACAGCTTACGTTACTTTAACCCGTGGAGCCCCGGCTAGTTTTGTAATGTTTGCGCACCAGAACCCGGCCGGTTTTCAAAAAATGGTTTTATTCCAGAAACAATAGCGAATGGGTTAGGAATGAAGGAAAAACCACGAAAAACCGCTCAAAAAGCTTAAAAAATGGTCCTACAGAGCCCCCAAAAATGGATTTTACAAGAGTAAAAAATTGAAGGCAATTATCCCCAAAAACCAGGTTATTGCGCGCTCTCGCGCACGCACGTGGACTTTGAGAGTTTTCAACCATCGGCACGGTTGAGTGGGATACGTACACATTTCCCATACAAATCTGAGTCCTCTTGAGTGGCTACACCTGAGGTTACGGTCGGCGCAATTAGGGTGACGCGACAGGCACGTCTCTGGGGCTGTGCGTTACATACATCGTCGACGCGTCAGACGCGTCGCTGGGGCTATACGGGTTAATCAATAAATATCAGGCACTCCTGCATGAAAGAAAGTGCACTAAAGTCCTTCAACACTAACAAGGAATCTTCTTTAAATGTTAGATGCTATATAGATGCTCGTATCGGAAATGGAACCCAAAAAGGCAGGCAGCGGAACAATGCTTGTGCAGGCTATGCACACAAAAAGGCAGAATATATAATGCTGTCGGAGCCAAGAATATTCTAAACACTACAACAATAATTATAATCGCCACGACAATGCAGTATTCCTATCAACAAAAAGAGCCTAAGTCGTTTGTGTCTCAATACATCAAACTAGGCTGCGAAATGCTTGTGTAATCATAAACGGGTATACATAAAAAGAGTAATTGGTTTAATATACTTAACCCTTAATTAGCGGCGAGCAACATAAGTCGAGTTAAATAAAGCTGGACTATGTGGCGGCGCTCGACATAACTCGAGTGGCAATTTCAGCACGTAATGTGGCTGAGAGAGAGAGACAAGTGGTGGCAGGAGACTAGCGAGCGTATAACTGCTCCAGACCACCGCGGCGAACCTACTGACACAAATCTCAGCTCCCTCCTCCCTCTCTCACTCGCTACATACTCAATTATGTACCGAAAGTACTGAATTACCTGCTTTTTGCACTCGCGTTGCACGGTTATTGCAAGAAAACTATCCATCATACAAGGATCGTTATGGTGTCATTCGAAAGCTCTGTTTATGCCCTTTCAGGGATAGATACTTGTTTTACGTTCTGGGTCTTATTTAGGCATGAAAATGATCACGTAAACAGCCCTATTTTGGCTAAAAACACCCCGCTGGGCGGTACACATAAATAAACCGCATAGGCCGCTCGTAAGGTGTTAATGTCTACTGTGACTGATAAAGTCTAGCTAGAGTCAATGATACGAGATACTGGTGCGCATGGCATGCCGCATAGCCTAGTGCAAATCTCAAGTCTGTACGTCAAATATTACGTTATAATGAAGGGTAGCTCTCTTGAGAAACCTTAATACCGAAGTATTAAGCGTTCTCCTGGCATACCTCAAAGACAAACAACGAGCTTAGAACAGTGCAGAATGGTATAGGCAAAAAGCCCTCATTTGTGCATGCTCTACTCTCAATGGCACACAGACTAGAATTTACTCAATCAACTTCAGTTCTCAGGTATGTCGTGCAGCTTTTAACTACAGCCAGCACTCATAGGAAATAATACCTTATAATATCAGACTCCTAGTCTAGTATTATCTAATCCAGCAGAACACTAATAATTAAAGGAAGCAGTACTATGAAAGCCAACCAATGCTTCGTGATCCACTTATCTTAACAACTAACATACATGGGTTATATCAGACCTTAACACCTTACGAGCGGCCTATGCGGTTTATTATATGTACAGCGGGTGTTTTTAGCCAAAATAGGGCTGTTTACGTGATCATTTTCATGCCTAAATAAGACCCAGAACGTAAAACAAGAACCTATCCCTGAAAGGGCATAAACAGAGCTTTCGAATGACACCATAACGATCCTTTTATGATGGCTAGTTTTCTTGCAATAACCGTGCAACGCGAGTGCAAAAAGCATGTAATTAGCCACTTTCCCGATACAATTCCTTATATAGCGAGTGAGAGAGGGAGGAGGGAGCTGGGATTCGTGTCAGTATGTTCGCCGCGGTGGTCTGGAGCAGTCATACGCTCGCTACTCTCCTGCCACCACTTGTCTCTCTCTCT
This sequence comes from Paralithodes platypus, assembly GCA_032716605.1. NCBI lineage: Eukaryota > Metazoa > Arthropoda > Malacostraca > Decapoda > Lithodidae > Paralithodes > Paralithodes platypus. The sequence goes on along the minus strand of CM064511.1, from coordinate 17,831,977 downwards.
CAGCAACATTACGTGCTGAAATTGCCACTCGACCTATGTCGAGCGTCGCCACATAGTCCAGCTTTATTTAACTCGACTTATGTGGTGAGCCGCTAATTAAGGGTTAATGCACAATACAACTGGCCAGCATGAAGCTGATTTTGCAGAGTTAACCAGAGGGGGTATAATATTAATAAAAAGGTGGTGAAAGATATGAAAAAAGAGAGAGGTATGCAGAGGAAAAGATTCTCAGGTGCGGAGCGGGGGACAGGTAGCAAGGGAAAGAGATGGGTGCGTTCTAGAAACCAGATCTGAGGGAGAGAGTGGCGACGAACTGTATATATACTCGCACTAGCTCGAGGCACGTGGGAAAAAAGCGGTTACAAGTCCTCTAGCCACTAGCAAGGGAGCTAGCAGCATGGTAAGGACCTCTCTCAGCCAACCCCCACGAGGCAGCCAGCCGTGACGTCATCGAGCGGGACAAAAACACTGCGCGCTCCCTCTCACTCTGTTCTACTCTCTCTCTCTCTCCCAGATCCCATCATTACTAGTTAATGATAAAACATATACTTTACAATTAAATATATAAAGCATTGACATGGGTGAAAACAAAGAGCCTTTCTGGACTGCCCATGACACGAGCTTTCATATGAAATAAAGCACACTCTAATACATAACCTGTAGCCCCATCCACTGCCCTGGCGATCCTAGCGAGTCACTGTAGGACAAGCCATGCGGTTCTAACGGAGTGGTTAACGTCACAGGTTGAACAACCAACATGTCTTCACCTCCAAAAAACAAGTGAAAGCAAATGAAAGCACTAACTTTACTTTGTGTATCAAGTGCCAAGAGCCCGGAGGAGACCTTGTCAAGAATCCACAGTTCTATCAAAAGTTCTTGGACAGTGTACGGGAACGGGCCAAGTATGGAGAACCGACATTCCTTCCAATAAACAGTCGCTTAATTAACCTGACAGCAGACACTCTCGCTGAGTGTTGTGCAACATGGCACAGATCGTGTTTTCAGGAGACAGTGAATGCTACAAAGATTATTCGAGCGAAAAACCGGTATGAGAAAAGTTTGGCAAACAAAGATACATTTGCCATCGTTCAATATCCAGAGCATGGAGGACGACCAAGGTCAGGAGGAGGAGGTCCATCTGCAACCGACACTAGTTCAGGAAGTGATATTACCACAACAAAGAAGTTCACTCGTTCCTCGTCATGTCCGTTCAACAAAGATTTTTTTATTTTTTTTGTAATACAGACAAACCACAGGAGGATCTGCATGAAGTGCGATCATACGATGCTGGCAGAAAGATCCGTGAAGCAGTTGAACAGAGCAGTAATGAGTTATGGAAAGTCCAACTTCAACCACTTGACCCAAATGATGCCAGGGCAATCGACATCAAATACCACCTAAAATGCTACATCAAATATGTCAGCCGCAAGACGGAGACCAGCTATATGTTGGATGAGCCTACAACAGAACCAGAAACCAACCTCGCAGCTGAGATAGAGTTCATCTGCATGGTCCAAACTTTGATTGACAATGGCCAAATTCTTCTGATGGACGACCTATGCAGCACCTACAATGGTATTCTACGACTTCACGGCGCTTCTGACAAACAAGATGGTCAAGGCGCTGATTTTAAAGCATTTTCCAAGCGTAGAAATATCCAGGCCATACAGGAACAAGTGTGAACAAGTCTGCTCATCATCTACAAAGGATGCAGCAATTGGACTTGCAGCAGAGTCTCAGCGCAATTCCAGAACAGATCTCAAAAGAAAAAGAACAGAACAAGAAAAGTCTCTGCACCACTAGTCGATGCTCTTGTAAGAGAGAAAACTTGATGTGCACAGAGATGTGTTCATGTGAGGCTGAAGATGATCTATGTCTCAATACGGAACCAGAAATCGAGGCAGACTTGTCCTCTGACGAAGAAAACTGAGACGATTAGATCACTACCAAGTCACACTGCTATGGTCATTAGCGAATAGTATTTTACCCTGAGTGGATCAACAGCAATAATTTTCTTTTTAAAAGACATAATTAATTATTTCTTAATTCCATTCTAACATGTTCAACAAACATTGATAATTTTTTCTGTTACATGTTTAGCTTCAACTATAATGATGAGTTTTAAAAAGCGACATATTGTCAGCGATGGTTTTAAATTTTATGTGTGTCATACAGCGAATTCCAAGTATTGCAGTGGAAAATGTTTTGTATATATTATATTGCATGTGTGTTCAGATTACTGGTTAAAAAAAAGTATGATTTAGTGTTAATATCCAACAAAATACTTGCAGGTGTTGAAGATATTAGTGTTATTACCATAGCATAAGTAATAACAATTTGACTTTATAAAAAAAATTGCCTTGTGAATTTATTTGACATAAAAAACGTGTTTTCAGTAACATATTTTCTGGCTAACATGTGCTATACTGACCATTTACTTTCTCATAGCTGACCTGACAGCTATAACAATGTGTTCTTGTCATCATGGATGTCATTATGGTCATTTTGAGGGGTCACTCGATATGGTTTATAATAATTTTCTTGTTTTTTAATTTTACCCTTAATCGCCTTTTACCATGTTTGTATATATGGCTTAAAAAATATATAAAATGTAAAATAAAAACTGGCACCAAAGTTTGTTCGCTTTAGTAATGTATAAGCTTCACGAAAAACATTGGTAACAAAAATTAACATGAAATTCCCTCGGAATTACTTATGCCCCCGCACTACTTCCCGCCCGGGCCCACCCTCCTAAGGACAGTGTCGTGTACCCGGGCGATTTGGCCGAAAAACGTCTAGGCCTAGGCTACCGTATCTTTGTTATTTTAACTGCTAGAAATTTCCCACGCATCTCTAAACGCAGTGCGGTTTCCAATCTGTAGACTAGCGTTGAGTAGAGCTCTTTAATTCAACTGGTTCAGTTGTGATGACGATTTCCGTGGAGCGAATGTTGACAATATCGGAGCTTTTCAGACACTAATTTCGTCATACCATACAACAACATTGATCCGACGTCTCCTTCTTGTTTTCGGAGGTGCGGTGACGCAATGACCGGCTTTGTTTACATGCATCGGACGCACAGCGTTCAGACCAAGCTGAATAGGCTTTCAAGCTTACTGCCTGCTATAAGGACACCCGGGGTCCTGCCCATCTGCTGCGGTGTCCTTATAAAAGGACAGCCGGGCTGGAAGGGTTAAACAGTAATGGCACTCTTTGAACCCCAGGGTCAGCTGTTCAAATCACCCGCCCTGGAGTGTAAGACACCAACCGTCGTAAGCTCACGCTCATAATCACTTACGGAATCATCCTTATGATGCGGATGCTCACTACGAAAAAAACAAAATAAAAAATAATACAACAAAAAAGATTAGAACTACTAATCTGCTATGCTTCCCATCGTGTGGATGTTGATAGCGTGGGTTCGCCCCAAGACGCTGAAGCGCCATTCTTCTTTCACTGACATATCAAGATAACCTAGAAACATCAGAACGAATGGGAAGAGGATGGATGGGAGGGTCGGAATCGTCAATGATCCCGTGGCCACTATTAAATATTAGGATTTCCTTCTTCCCTCCGGGATTCAAACCTATAATTTATTAGTGGCCCCTCCATCATTGACGATATGCCTGATATCACAAGTCTGGAAGGGGACATTCGTGAAAAATATACAACCACTAACAAACCAACAATAGGATGAAAATAAACCCAGATATAGAGCTTTAGCTTTTCTCTATTTTGTATACAAAATACATTAAAAAACTTGTAAAAAAAAAAGAGGTATAGGTAGCGTACTTAAAGATATACCTGTGTACAACAGTTTCTGAAATAATAGGATAGGGATTGTAGAAATGTTGCAGGACATATAAACCTATTGATTATATGTACAAAACAGATCACTTTTATGTATACAACATTTGGAACTGTTATAAATAAAATCTTTGTCTATGTATATTTTCTTATACCATATACAGAAATATTCTCCAACTCAAAACTATATATCAAGTTCCTGAGTATCCTTGTGATAATGAGTATCACATAAAATATTTGGTTATGCATACAAAATACAAAAACAATATTCTCACTCTAAACTGTAATTCCAGTCTTTGAGAAAATCTTAGAATAATGAATATCACAGTGCATATACGCACTAACCACGTCCGGCAGGGCGCTATCACAAGAACCAAGAATTATATTAACCCGTACAGCCCCAGCGACGCGTCTGACGCGTCGGCGATGTATGTAACGCACAGCCCCAGAGACGCGCCTGACGCGTCACCCTAATTGCGCCGACCGTAACCTCAGGTGTAGCCACTCAAGAGGGCTCAGATTTGTATGGGAACTGTGTACGTATCCCACGCAACCGTGCCGATGGTTGAAAACTCTCAAAGTCCACGTGCGTGCGCGCGAGCGCGCAATAACCTGTTTTTTTGGGATAATTGCCTTCAATTTTTTACTCTTGTAAAATCCGTTTTCGGGGGCTCTGTAGGACCATTTTTAAAGCTTTTTGAGCGTTTTTTTGTGGTTTTTCCTTCATTCCTAACCCATTCGCTATTGTTTCTGGAATAAAACCATTTTTTGAAAACCGGCCGGGTTCTGGTGCGCAAACATTACAAAACTAGCCGGGGCTCCACGGGTTAAAGAATGTTTCCTGAATTCTAATTCCACAACATTAAAGGTTTTCTATGCAAACGCTCTTAGCATACCTGTGACCAAGTTGTCATGCTGGGCGCAAACTTGGCAAATGAGTTTCAATGCGGATAAATGTAAAGTACTACATATCGGATACCGAAATGAGAAAGCAAACTATTCGATGAATGGCACTCAGCTAAAGAGTGTAGACAGAGGAACCGATCTGGGAGTAAAAATATCAAGTAACCTAAAACCGAGTCAAGAATGTTCAGAAGTTGTTAAGAAGGCAAACAAAATAATTGGCTTTATAGGCAGGTCCTTTGAGCATAAATCCAAAGAAGTTATCCTAACTCTTTACAACTCCTTAGTCCGCCCTCTGCTGGAATACTGCGTTCAATCCTGGTGCCCTTATTACCAAAAGGATATAGACAAGCTAGAACGAGCTCAACGTAGAGTTACAAAAATTATGCCTAGCCTAAAGAACAAACCATACGAGGAGCGTCTTAGAGAATTAAATCTATTTCCCTTAACCCAGTGCAGATTAAGAGGCAACTTAATTCAAGTGTTCAAAGTCATCAAAGGCATCGTCAATATGAACTGTAGTAAGTACTTCACTATCGACCAATCTAATTACACGCGGGGAAACGGTTGCAAAATTATTGGTAAAACTTTTAACTTGCACAAATCTAAGAATTTCTTCTTCAATCGAGTTGTCAACTTGTGGAAGGGGCTTCCCCGAGACGTTATAGACTGCAGCACCGTTGATTCTTTAACACTTCACCTAGACAAATATCTTGCCTCAAACCCGCGACTGACTGTGTTTGTAAGTGAATAACTTTATTTTATTCACCCCTCAGATTCATCAAGGATTATTGTGTATATATTGTATATATTACTAAGATGTTACTCTCTTTTTCCCAGATATATGAAAGATCACTTATAACTGTGTTAATGTTATGCTACTAACCCATCTGTCCCCTACTAACTTCCTAATCCTGCCACAGACATTAGTTCCAGGGCAGTAGTTCCCTTCCCAATTTCCCCTTACCCACTCTAAACCACTGTTCAGACACTTGATCCTCAGTGCTTTAGAGGACAAGCAGCCTAGAGTGGTCACTAGACCTGGCGTTGCTTGATTTCCTTTGTACTCCCTCTTCTTACAACTAACAAATAATAATAACATAAAAAGCACCAGACCTTCAGACCCGTTGTCTCAATGCGACACAGGTCATTCGTGGTTTATCTAGAGCAACAGTCAGGTAACGTGTTGAAGGTTTGATTGGATGCCCATAATTGCGTCTGCTGAATATCAGTGACTGAGTAATTTTTTAAGAATCTATGTGAAACTGCCCACTTTCTTATGTCATGAGCACGTCCCACGGTTCCCGGGTTACTCTCCCGGATCACATCGACTAGAAAAGCTGCTAAGTGCCGCTTCATAAGACGTTTACCTGTCTGACTCCCCCATAGAGCTCCCGGTTGGTTAGGCCGGGACACTCCCATATAGATCATTAAAGATTTCACCGGACATAAATTGTGGTGAGAATCTCCTCTCTTGGGTGCCAGAACCTCAAACTCAGTAAAAACGTGCTCATTGTGCTCGTTTTTTGCGATAAAGGTAGGCGACGGTGCAATTTGAACACTGACGTTGCGCCGGGCAAACCTTAGACAATTAGGTTCGTTGATCATCGCCGCCAGCTCAGATACCTGGTTTTCTGTAGCCAAGGCCATAAGGAACACAGTCTTCTTTAAGATCAAATCAAAAGTAGGATTGTGACTATATTTCTGAGAATTAAGTAATGACAAGGCTTTGTCAAGTGACCAGGTAGGCATGAGCTGGCGTGGTGGTGGACGAAACATGCACGCATGAAGTCCTTCTCCTCCGCTTGCGGTACTGAGAGTCCTGTTAAATAAAAAAATGCCACTCTGATAGCGGTCATGTGATTCTTTAGTGTGACTACTGACAAGCCTTTATGTTCAAATAGATAGTCAAGGTATTTGAAAATTAAAGACACCAATGCAACAGTCTGGTCAGTTTCCACTATCCAAGTAGTAAAGGCTTTCCAGTGAGATTGGCACCGACATCTGGTGGAAAGAGTGTACTGATTAATTTATTTATTAGTCACGCTTTCCCCATAGAGGGCTAACCATATGGCCCTTTGAATGTCCAAAAGGCAAGAGTCAACGAGGTCTTTAGGTTGCCAATTGCCTCTAAGTGGAAGTACGAGATTGGGAGCGACACTGGGTTCTCGCACCACGTCTTCAACTGGGAGTACCACACCTGAGCCGGCCACAGGGGCGCGATCATCGAGACTATACCCCGATAATCCCGTAGTTTGTTAACTACTTGACACATGAGTGAGGCATCTGGTGGTGGAAACAGATAGATGGAATTCCACCTGTTCCAGTCCGTCAGCAATGTGTCTGGTCCTCCCGCCGGGGTTTCTTCCCGGCGAGTGAGGAAGAGAGGGAGTCTGTGGTTCTCCTCGGACGCGAACAACTCCACTTGTGGACGGTATGGCTCTGCAACCATCTTCTGAAAGACTGTTTGCTTGAGCGCCCCTTCTACTAATGTGCTCTGTCTCCGTGACAGAGCATCTGCCCATACGTTGGCCACGCCTGGCAGATTAGATGTGTGAAGATAAATGTTTAGCTTGCTAGCCAACACAAATATCTGTTCCGACAACTCTAGCAACACTCGAGACCTCGTCGATCCTTGCTCCTGAATGCATGTGACTGCATTCAGATTGTCCATTCGAAAGGCTATTGATTTTCCCACTTGAGTTGAACTGTGAGCCTGAAGGAAAAATAGGGGAACTAGTAACTCTTTTACATTCATGTAAAACTCCTTGAACAGGGACCAAAGACCCTCACCTTGATGTCCTAGGTTTGACTGATAACCCCAACCCAGTGTCCCTGAAGCATCGGTATCTATCCATACCATAGGCGGAGGAGAAGTCCACGTCATAATAGGGGACAATAAAAAAATTGTCTGCTATTTTTCCGGCCTTTGGTTCACACCGAACCTAAATTTGTTGCCATCGAGTGAATTGAAATTTTTAAATCTCAGTCATCAAAGTATCACTCGATTTCTATAGTCATGAATGTTACAGATATATTACTCTCAAATTCTATTCATTACATTGTCCAATATATAAAGTATTTATGATAAATAAAAACGATGCTATTACGCCTACGCAAATACATGGTAAGCCCCCTAAAAGTAGTCCTGTTAATGTTTTATTAGATAGGTATCCATGTCCTAAAAATGATAATAATATGTATAAAAACTCGAGATGAACGTATAAAATAATCGTCATTAGCCACTTTACTGGATATTAGATTATATAATTATAAACTACTTTCAGAACTGGCAAGCGCATCATAAATTGATGCCAGTGTTCGCTACCCATAATAGTCATTAAACGAAACATCTCAGACAGTCAACATCGCATCCCCACTTGACTTACTTTGTTAAATTTGACATTAGTTGTGCATCTATGTGCACATTAGCAGTAATGGTGGTAGATATTTGTTTCCCACAGATGGAAATCTTAATATAATGTGGATTATAGCCTTAATGAAGGTAACATTTTCAGTTATAGATTGTGTCGTTTGTGTGTGTGTGTGTGTGTGTATTCCAAGGTTGCCAGCGCACATCACATCTCCAAACTCGCCCAAAAGTAGCCCAATCACCGAATACCGCACAACATACAATTTCAGCTATTTTAATCCTATCACACATTTTCTGATATGTTTATCTTAACAGCCATGCGTGCATGATACTATGAGTTCCCCAAATATCACTAGGCCTAGTCCCATATAGCCTACTGTATGAGTAGTGGCGTATATGTCACATCATTTAAATATTAATGAAATACCACATACATTATTATCACAATCATGCACTCATCAAATCTGCATCAATGTCCCAATCCCCCTCACAAACAATCACTTAATTAGGCTATTCAGTCACCACCACATAGGCTACCATACCTGTATAGTACAACCAACAGAAAGCCATGATGAACGTATGTATGAAATGTAGCCTAGCTATACTCAACACTCGACACCTCTACAACTTTAATAGTATATAGAACCAGCCCAATTCCGCTTTCCTCAATTTTAGTTAGTTAGGATAATACTTCAGAGGCTATCCACCCCATCACACTGTAAATCAAGAATATAATATCGTTTGAAATGGAAACTCGCAAATCTACGCTTCTGAACGAATCCTAACTAGCGCAATGGTGCGAACAAAAGAAGACCTTGGCAACACTGTGTACGTATATCCATCCGTGGTCAGCTGACGACCTAAACAGTCGCCCGTGGAAAAGGCAGTGTTGTAATTTTGTTTGTCATCATCTTTTTCGAATTTCCTGCATCTCCACGTATGTAATTTGCTACCACTGTCTTCTATGACATTCTGATTCACATTGATTGATTTCCTGTCACTGGTCTAATAAGAAATATAGCCGGTAACATATTTATATGTTAGTGGATTATAAGTGGATTGTAAATGTATAAATTGTAAATTATAAATTGTAAATACAATTGTATGTTGTATAAGTGGATTATAAAGTGGATTATAAATCCCGATTTGATAGTGGATTATAAATTGGTAACTTTAAACTTTAAAGCGCACGATAGCTTGTTTTGTAGGAAAGAAACTATAGTGCGCAGGCGCAGACATTCAACCTGCCAAATTCTACAGCTACAGAATATAATACCGTATGTTCAGCCAATTTCTACTGAAACACGTATTTGTTAGTAACTAAAAAGGAAGTAAATACAATATTTCAATGAGTATTAAAATTTCGCCCAGCCTATCACACCACATTAGATGAAACTAAATGTCTTGTTCTGGAAGCTGATATTTATGTATCAAATTATGTTAATTATTATATATTCACTGCATTAACGAGTATATAACCATCATATTATGAATCTAGTAAAAATATACTACACAACTATGTGTCATAGATAAGTGTGCGAACTGTATTAAACCTCTTAAATTACGAAAGCCCTCAAACACCTCAATGGTGCATCACACACGATAGTCATTTGAATAAGACCCCCAGCGCCATCTGGATTTTTAGTACAGTTTTCTCTCATTGAATGCAATGTTCCTGGCCTTGCCCAGACCACTAGTAAGTTGTTGATATGCCATGACTTGTCCGCCGGCAAAATCGGAAAATGTCAGTTTCCCTCCAAGATCAACCTCTTTACTTTCAACCGGCCCAACTGTACAGTAAGTTGATTCCAGTTGAGAGAGCAGACGAAAGACTCCCACACCTTCCTCGTGGTAGTCGGACTGTAAAGAAAAAGAAAGTTCTTGCGAAACCTGTTCCGATTGTCCACACTCTAACTGAGGGTTAGGTGCGTTGTGTCCCACAGCAGACCTACCCACTGAATTACCCTTGATGGGACAAGATTCGACTTTGCTAAGTTGATATTGAACCCCAGGGATTTGACATGGTGTAGAATGGTATTTACATGTTGGAGGAATTTAATCTCGGATTCTGGTACCACCAGCCAGTCGTCTAGGTACCACATGATCGTGATCCCTTGCCGTAATAGTGGTAACAGAGCCTGTCGGACTAATTTAGTGAAAACTCTTTGTGCCAGGTTCAGGCCGAAAGGCATCCGTTGAAAGACATAAGTATTCTCAAAGCGAGGAATTTTTGGAACCTTTTGTTTACCGGGACATGCCAATAGGCTTCCGTCATGTCTAACGAGCACATCCAACCTTGCGGCGGAAGAGTTAGCCTGAACTGATTCACAGTGAGCATCCTGAACGATGGGTTGTGAATATAGCAATTCAGGTGAGACAAGTCTAAGACCGGCCTCATCCGAGTGCTGTCCCTCTTCGGCACGTGATAAAATTTGGACGTGTAAACAGGGCAAGTTGGATTAACCGGGACAATGATACGCTTGGTAATCATTTCTTGGACTAGTGACTCCACCTCTAAAGAAACATTGTTGATTTCTAAAGTTTGACGTAAACGAGGTCGCCAGAGCCACCGCCAAGTGATTCCCTTGCGTACCACTGTCCGTGCCCAAGGTTGCCGGGGCCAAGCCCGGTAACACATCCGGAATTCTCCAGTCATGCAACTGGACTTGTCCGGCAGAACTAGACTCTAACCCAACTTACCCTTGGAGTGACCTTTGTACCACTTCCCTGATCCTTTACCTTGTGGCTTACTTTTGGTAGAGCTACTGCTTTCCAGTGCGGAAGGGATCTTAAAGGATGGAAAAAACTTAGTTCCACTTGGGTGACTCTTCTGAATAAATTTGGGCTTATGAAATTTACTAGACTTCTTCCGCGGCGCAGAAGCAGTCGATCGTGAAGAGTCTAAGAGGCTAAATACAGTTCTCCATGTTTCCTGACACACAAGCTTTGGGGTTAACACTGTGGAATGAACTACTCGCCGCCCAATATCCTCCGGCAACTTTTTAACTAGATATACTCGCAAGTCTTGCCTTGCTCGGACCGCCTCCAAGAAGGTGACCCGAATGTCGCCAGGTGTTTGGACTGAGTTCTGGAGAATAAGCCGCCGGGTAAGAGATAGGGCCTTAGTAGCTTGTGCATCAATTACCGCCTCAGTCGTCCGAATTAGCGATTCTGCAATCTGGCGACTGAGGAGGAACTGAGACAGTAGCCTCCATGCTTTCTGCCTTAACTTAAAGTCTTTGTCTAGCTGAGCAGGCATTGGACTAGAAAAGGGTTCATGAATTTCCCATAATGACAATTTTAAAAGACTAAGGAAATAAAGTACAGAATTAGGAATGCCCCTGGCGATAGCTACGGGCAGGGATACCCAGCTGTGTTGCTCTTGGGGTATTTGGAGGGTTGACTTACTAGTAATGGTACAAGCAAAATTTTGAGCCTCCATTTCCCACTCGAGCCACGGCCCCGAGCCTACCTCCCCAATCTGCAGTACCGGATTACCGGACTGATCTCTAGTTGGCTGGGCGTTTAACTCAGGTATTAGACTAACGAGTGACGTTACATCATTAAAGCCGTCTAGTTTCGACCAGTCAGAATACAATCTTGCAGATGAGGCTGGTGGCAAGGCAGGGGAAGATGCATATATGAAGTAATCAGGGGCATATACATTTGGAATAGCCTTAATGGTTACATCTAAAATTTCTCCAGACATATTTTTAGCACGTAATTTCTTGCTCTCACTCACCTGAATACACCAGTGATCAGGTACCGGAGTTTCCCCAGAGACCGTTGGCTGTGCGACTAGAGGGTTCAAGGCTACAATGTCTACCCCGGACCTATCCAGGCCATATAACAATGGCATTGTCGAGACTCGTAAGTAACTCGACAGTTTAGGCTAAGTACAGATACTGTAAGTTCAAATTAGGTGCCAGTATTAGGTTAAGTTTTATATCTTTATAAAAGATATGTACTATTTAGTATTAAGTCTTTATGGGTTTATTATCCATTATTATATCGGGTTGTCATTATAATAAATCCGGTATATCTTGTAGTTAGTTAAATGACGCATTGGTAGATAAGATAACTGCGCATGCGTCATTTTCGGGAACCTGAGGGTCCCTCGCACCAAGACAAACTAGAATCGCTTTAGCTACGACCTCGAGAACATCTCCTTCTAGCCGCTCCGATACAACCACCTGTTTCCTGCTAAGTCATCCTAATTCTTATCTCTTAGTGGCCACTATACCTTCTATCTATTCCTACCACTATCATTGAGCTATCTATCCCTATCAACTAATAAAACTAAGTTAATTCTTGTGAGATTATAGTTAAATTTCACTTTTGTTTACTCTTGAATTCTCACAGGCATAGGGCTATTTCTGAGAGGGACTTTCACTAAGGGTGGAGGAATTACGTCAGTGACGACACGTACATTAGAGGTCGTCAAAGTTGACGTCAAGGGAGTCAAACTAGTAGTAACTGGGGAGGGAGCAGGAGATTATTTAGTTGAAACCTGTAGGGAACCCAAAGGTCTAGCAAATGGAGATGGCGTGGGAGACTCCGACATTTTATCAAAAATGTTTTACAGATCCCCTCTAGTTACATAATCTCTAGTACTATCCATGGAAACAGTAGATTCAATGTCAGAATGGCCTGATGAAGCTCTTTTCTGTACGATTCCAAATGTTCTGAAACATCGTCAGGAATGGATTGGCACTCTATTGACTCTATCGACCTCGCCTCCAGCGACCGAGCTGAGGGGAGTCGAACCTCCTCGGTCCGGACTGCGAGTTCCAATAAATCACGTGCAAACTCTTCCCATTCTAAAATTGGAATAGAAGATGGCACCTGAATCTCACTAGGCTGTTGCACATAGTCTCTATCTGGTTCTACCAAGAGAGCGAACACTCTGCTTTGAGGCCTATTCTGGGTCTCAATAGTGATATTAGGATAGCCTCGGTATTGTTCTGCAAACACCTGCGATGACACACGAGAACGAGGCGCACTGGGACCCTGAGGTGAATTGTTTCTGTGAATCACATATGACGGCAAAACTTGTCCGACCAGTTGGCTAAAGTCACTTAAGCTGTCCCTCGGCGGCGTCTCCGCCACCATAGTAACCGTCTCAGACCGGCCAGATTGCACCTTAGGCCCTGTCAAGACAGGTCTAGGGAGAGCAGGTGCCGGCGCAAGCGATTGCCTAGGCCTTGCACTCGACGTCGCTGTACGGGATGTTGAAACCCTTTGCCCACTACCAGAAGTTGCCGTTTCTGGTGTTACCTTATCTAGTGTAACCTTCCTCTTCTTTGCAGCCGACGGGCCTGGCTTACAAGAAGATTGACGAGAGGCTGAATGGCGTAAGGGGCACCGTGATCTAGATCGGGTCCGTCCCTCTTGCTGATATGACGAATCCGGCGTCGGCCGTTTCGACTGCCGGCGGGGGGTGTAACTTTCTTGGCTATGTCTTCATCCGTGGATTCTTCAGTACTAATTGTTTCTTTGGAAGACACTTTAGTTGCTTTCTCTGTGTGTGCCCCAGGACGAATAGTTTTTAAAGATTTTACACTTGGAGATTTGATAATGAGGATTTCCCACAGAGCCTGGTCATCGCATTGAAGCGCCTTATGGGCCACATCCTTCGTATAGTTATTGAAACTAGTATTAATCTCAGAGAGTACCACTTGCCATGCCGGCTCCTTGTGAGTTATAAAACCATTACGGAGCTTAGTGCACACACTACATTTTCTAGTAAGCCACTGACCACAGGAGCGATCGAGGCTAGTAACACATCGAACGCATAGCTTGTGTCCAATGATGGGAAGGTTATTACAAAGTAGTGTAGCGAAAAGAGTTACAAATTCCATAATGAAATGATGGTATCTGCCCCCAATCCGGAGGTCCTTGCCGAGGAGAACGTGTGGGATCTGAAAAAGAAATTTCCAAGAATCAATGCTCATAAGGATAACCCGAGACATTTACACATACCGTTACCTCGAATACACCAAAAAAATAGATATAGCGATCACTACTATTCTAAGTTTCCTGTGTACCCTTCTGGAAAAAATATCACTGTGGTTTTTTCCTTTGAAGGAATTATGACTACTTCTCTATAATAATGCCTATCATCAGCCTATACTTAGTTACCATTCCACCAGAACGGACCTATGTTATCAATGACCCTTCCGCCGCGATGACGGATTAGAAGTCTTCCCCGCCGGGTGAGAAATAATTTAATAGTATAGGCGAGTCTTTCTGGCTGCGCCAGAATCCCGTTGGAAGCCTTCCCCTTCCGCCGGGAGTTCATTCTAGGTCAAGACCACGAATGGGTTACTTGGATAGGAGCTGCACTAGACAGCCACAAGTGGGGCATCCGACGGGGCAGTTCTAGACAGACCTTCCGCCGGAAAAAAAACATATCCTAACCTTTGTGTTTTCCAACTAGTCTGCAACGGGTTAGCAAAACACACACATACATATATAAATTTGTCAGGACATCTCCTGACACCTGCACTTCAGAGACAAATTTCGTCATGAAGGAGAAGGTCACAACTTATGGTTAAAATTATTATAATAATAATAACTTAACATATTAGCCATAAAATAACCCCTACATCGTGGCTGGCCACGTGGCCTAGGGCAAGAAACACGATGACTCAGCGACACTCTTACCACCAGGTAGAACAGCCAGCATCCACCACCGACTCGACGACAGGCGCGTAGGGAAAAAAGACGACGCAGCAATCTACAGAACGCTCTCCACTAAGTACAAAGGAGTACAAAAGAAATCAAACAACAACAGGTCTAGTGACCCTTCTAGGCTGCTTGTCCTCCAAAACACTAAGGATCAAGTGTCCAAACAGTGGTTTAGAGTGGGTAAGGGAACATTGGAAAGGGAACTACTGCCCTGGAACTAATGTCCGTGGCAGGTTTAGGAAGTTAGTAGGGGACAGATGGGTTAGTAACTGAGGGGGGGATAAAATAAAGTTATTCATTTACAAACGCAGTCAGTCGCGGGTTTGATGCGAGATATTTGTCTAAGCGGAGTTTAAATGAATCAACGGTGCTGCAGTCTATAACGTCTCGGGGAAGCCCATTCCACAAGTTGACAACTCGATTGAAGAAGAAATTCTTAGATTCGTGTGAGTTAAAAGATTTACCAATAATTTTGCAACCGTTTCCCCGCGTGAAATTAGATTGGTCGATAGTGAAGTACTTACTACAGTTCATATTGTTGATGCCTTTGATGATTTTGAACACTTGAATTAAGTCACCTCTTAATCTGCGCTGGGTTAAAGGAAATAGATTTAATTCTCTAAGACGCTCTTCATATGGTTTGTTCTTTAGGCTAGGTATCCTTTTGTAACTCTACATTGAACTCGTTCTAGCTTGTTTATATATTTTTGGTAATAAGGGCACCAGGATTGAACGCAGTATTCCAGAAGAGGGCGGACTAAGGAATTGTAAGGGGTTAGGATAACTTCTTTGGATTTATGCTCAAATGACCTGCCTATAAAGCCAATTATTTTGTTTGCCTTCTTAACATTGTTGACTCGGTTTTAGGTTACTCGATATTGTTACTCCCAGATCGGTTTCTCGGTTTGCATTCTTAAGCTGAGTGCCATTCATCGAATAGTTTGCTTTCTCATTTAGGTATCCGATATTTAGTACTTTACATTTATCCGCATTGAAACTCATTTGCCAAATTTGGGCCCAACATGACAATTTATCTAGATTGTGTTGCATATCGTCAACTTGTTCTTTTGAGAGTACGCAATTTGCAATTTTTGTATCGTCAGCAAATTTTGAGATTGTACAGGTGAGACCCTCATCTATGTCGTTGATGTAAATTAGAAAGAGAATTGGTCCTAGTACTGATCCCTGGGGTACCCCGCTACTTTCATTGGTCCATTTAGATGCCTTACCGTTTATGACTACTCTTTGCTTTCTGTCGCTGAGCCAATTTTCTATCCATTTCAACACACCGTCTTGTAAGTGAAGCCACCCTTAACCTGGCAAGTGTGGGAAGACTCTTAAGAGTTTCCCCGGGCGACTGCGGGAAGACTCTTAAGATCCTGGGCCTAAAAAAATCCATTTAAAACACCCCAATTTTTGTTTTTCTTTTTTTTTTTGCCCCTGGGCCATGCCAAATAGCACTCCTCCACATCCCCTCCTTCCCCACTTTCCTCCCCTCCTTCAGTTATCACCTATTTTCCCTATTATTCCCTTATTCTGTAGTCTATTTTTGTGCTAACATTAGCGAGTTGGTAGCAGGGCGTTGTCATCACTGTTACCAAGCGTGAGAGAGACTATTGCGTAACAGTGTCAGTAGGGCAGCTTAGGGCAAGATTTGACATGGATGTGGACATTCCGGACAAAAGCGCCAAATTTTGTCCACATTCTACATAGTGCCTTAGCTTCCCATTTTTGATAGGCACCACTTCCTCCTGATACATTATGGCAGCCATCTTGGATTTTTATGATCGCCATCATAGAAAAACCTATATCTATCAATATCTCAGCTGCTAAGCCACTTAGGATCATGATCTTGGTGTCGAAACATACAATTTCGAGGTCAAGGAATACATTCATACCATTTATAATAAAGTTGAATGGTTATTTGGTCAGAAATTAACATAAAATAATTACGGTATAACATAATCCTAATATTTTTCTTTTCTATTTTCAGGTTGAACTAGCAAGATGGATTGGAGCCTGTGCTTGATCTGTCAAGAAAAGACTACAGAGCCTGTGAAATGCCCACTCAATGTACAAGGGAGCGGGGACAAGTCCGGAGCACACAGCAAGTTCTTAAATAACGTTAATGCTTTTAGAGGCCTAGGTGCATTGCCAGTAGTACTGAAGTTTGGAGAAGAGATAACTACAGATGAACTGGTCCAAAAGCGGGGTGTATGGCACAAATCCTGCAATGTAAAGTTCAGTAAAGACAAACTGGAAAGAGCTACTAAAAAGCGAGACAGGGAGGAGGCTACAGGGAGCAACACCTATGGAGAGAAACGACCACGGCGTCAGTCGATGGAAAAAATAGCCTGTATAATTTGTTGTGGAAAGGATGGACACCTCCATGAGTTTAGAACATTTGGAGCTGATGAGAATATAAGAAAGATTGCTACAGAACTGCAGGAAACACAATTAATGGCTAGATTGGAAGGTGGCGATCTCATAGCACTTGAAGCTAAATATCATCTGGAGTGCTTAACAACACTACGGAATCGCCATCGATCACTGATCCGGCAACAAGGGCAAGCATCTGGAGTTCATTCTGAAGAAAAGAGGATGAAAGCAAGAGCACTTGTGGAGCTATTTACTCATGTAGAAAACTGTGTGGAAGCTGGGACCTTCTACTTCAAATTTTCTGAATTGTATCAGCTGTATGAAAAGTGCCTGCGGAACCTTGGTGTTGAAACAGAGACTAACCGAAACCACTTCAAGGAAAAACTTCTAGCATACTTCCCGCAAGCTCAAGAACAAAGTGATAGCAAAAATAAGATTCTGGTTTTTGAACAAGGCACGCAAGATATGTTGAAACAGGCCATGGCATGTGATTATGAAGGTGATGCATTACTGCTGGCTAAGGCAGCTAAGCTAGTGCACAAGGAGATTGTCAGCAATAAAGGTTTCCACTTCGATGGCAAATTTCCTTCTGGTTGTCAGGAAGAGTCAGTGCCATCTACTCTCAAGACCCTTGTGTCCATGCTATTGATTGGTGCTTACCTTAAAGACCAAGATTTCACAGATTCACAGGCAAACCTCACAGTCTCTCAGACCATTCTGTACAATTTCAAGACACATGCACCTTCTTCTTTTTCAACATCTCGCCATTGCTTGGATACGGAACCACCATTGCCATTGTACATTGGAATGAAGATTCACACAGACACCAGGTCTAAAAAGCTCATCACACAATTACATGACTTGGGCCTCAGTGTATGTTATGACAGAGTTCTTCAGCTTGAGAACCAGATTGGGACTGCTGTCTGTGACGGATTTAAGTACAAAGGAGCTGTCGTTCCTGCTCAACTGCGACATGGACTTTTTACTGTTGGTGCGCTTGACAACTTGGACCATAATCCTTCAAGTACAACTGTTAAGGGATCAATTCATGGCACGGGCATCAGCCTGTTTCAATTTCCAACTTTGTCTACTCGTCTCAAGTTAGTAGTTAATGTTACACCGAGAATGTCAATACTAGGGGAAGTGGGAATATTTACATCATTAAAAAATATATGGGAGTCAGTGAGATTCTGTCGGTTAGAAAATTGAATGTACTTGGTTTTCTGTGCATTAAAGGAGATTCTCTTGTCCCCATTCAAGAAAGGTCCTGGTTCAGAGAAATTGCAGTGTTTGGTAAATGTGAAGGAACTGTGGAGTGTTGAGTCATCTGCGTAGGAATGTATTGGATTATGAGTGGTAGATATGAGATCATTGATATGAATGAGGAACAGAGTTGGGGCCAAAACTGATCCCTGGGGAACACCAGCATTTATTGAGTGAAATTGAGAATAAAGGCCATCTACCATTACACATATTTTTCTGTTATGAAGATAAGAAGAAATTAGTGGAACTAATGATGCAAGGCAGACTCTATCAAATGCCTTTGATATATCCAGTGCTATTGTATGTGTTTCACCATGTTGGTCTGTAGCTTGGTTGATTTGATGCGTAAGAAGGCAAAGAATGTCTGCAGTTGATCGACATCGTCTAAAACCATATTGCCTATCACTGATTAATTTATTATTCTCAAGATGCTTAATTATGTGATTATTTAATATAATTTCAAAAACTTTGCCAAGAGTGGAAGTTATAGCTATTGGTCTGTAGTTTGATGGATCTGAAGAGGCACCTTTTTTAGGAACTGGATGGATGTTTGCTTCTTTCCTGGGAAGCATGAGGTATGAGTACACAGACGGAATTTTTTTGCCAATACAGGAGCGAGCACCAAGGAAAAATAAAAATAAAAAGTCTCCAACTTTTGGACACCTGGAAAGTGGTTAATTTACCGCCGAAAAACCTTACAGACAGGCTGAACTGTCTCTTTCACAAGGGGTGACACAGGCACTTTGTGCTTGTAGGGGTTTTTTGACCTGTTGTCCCTCTTTTTTATAAAAAAAAAAAAAAAAAAACCATGACGTAGTATGACGTCATTCAGAGCCAATTATGTAATTCATGATAGGAGTTCGTATTCACTTGGATCATCGGTGCTTGCATCAAAGTTATTTGGCTGCATCGGTTGTTGGGGGAAGGCTGTGAACTTCAACGGTAGTTGAACTTTTTTCCACCTTGTTGCAAACTTTGTCTTTCGCAGTCCGTCAGTCTGTGTCCTCACCTATCACATATGTCACGGTTCCCTTGCATTCTCAATTCCCTTCTTCGCAATCATGACATCTGCATCTGCTGGCGCATTGACACAGTCAATTCCATTTGCGACCAAAGACTCCTTTTGATCGTCGATTGTGTGTCATGTCTGATTTATAACCGTCGAATACAACCACCGGGTTGAGAAAGTTTTTGGAAACATGCTTCATGTACATGCTTGCAATGTCCTCAAATGTGTCACCCTTCTTCCATGGAATCCTTTGCAATAAGGTAGCTGTGGTTTATTGGCTTCCCTGAGCCTCCCCCTCTGGAACCTCTCGTGAGGCATCTACTTTGCGACCCTTGCTGGATGCTTGTGATATCTGGTCTATAACTTGGGGGAGAGGCAGAAGGATATCAAACTGCGCTTGGCTGATACCAAGAAGAATCACCAGTTGCCAGACAGCTTTACCACCGTACCAGCTGTAGCTCTGAAGACAGCAAATGTGTCAGTTCCAGAACTGTCAAATTTAACAGCACCAAAACAGGGACAACTGGCAAGTGCACAATTGAAGGAGGAGAGCTGGCTGAAGCATGCTTGTCAACTACTGGAGAAAGATGCAGTTGAACAGGGTGACACTGTAGCCTGGACAGCATTCCATGCCTCCATGCAAGATATATCAGTAGATGTTCACACCACCCTTACACAGCTCTTGCCCCTTTTCTATGAGAAAGCAGCTACAGCAGCTATGATCAAGCATGGAATGAATGTTTTGCAGTGGGCAACAACATTTCTCAATCCTGGACAAATACCAGTTATCGCCTTTGATGCACCACTCTATGCACTTGCCAAATTTACCCAGTGGAACTGGCCTGACACGCATGGAGAAGAAAAGATCATAGCAATGTTGGGTGGACTCCACATAGAGATGGCGATGTGGAAAACATATGGTGACTACTTGGAGGGATCTGGATGGACCAATGCACTGACACAAGCAGAAATTGCATCATCAGGAACTGCTAACTGTTTTTTGAAGGCCACCCACCTCACCAAAACAAGACATGCACACCAGGTGACTGCATTGGCTCTTGCAAAACTCCAGGAGGACGCTTTCATGCACACCGAAGGAGAACACAGTGATGAAGCTATGAAAGCATGGAGGCAGGAAATTATACAGAAAAGTCCAACATTTCAGTACTGGGACACTGTTCTAAACATGGAACTCCTGGGCCTCATCTTCATTAGATCACAACGAGAGGGGAATTTTTCACTGTATGTTGAATGCCTCAAGGATTTGGCTCCATGTTTTTTTTGCTTTAGACCACCACAATTATGCCCGGTGGCTCCCAATACACATCCGAGACATGGAGAGTCTACCAGCACCCTTTCTCAAAGAGTTTGAGGAGCACAGTCACTGGGTTATCCACAAAACCACCAACAGATTCTCGGCTATCCCGATCGATCAAGCCCATGAACAAAATAACAAAGTGGTTAAAGATTCTGGGGGTGCAGTTGGTTTGACTGAAAATCCTTCAGCCTTCAGGAAATGGATGGTCTCAGGGCCTGAACAAGCAAGGCTGCTAAAGGAGTTTGAACAGGAATACTTCCCAGAAAAAAATCCACAGTGTGGTTATCATCATGAAGAGGGACTGTCCACGCAGATAAGTTGTAAGGAGCAGGCTGTGAGTCTGACTCAGGTCATCAAAGAACTGGGAAACCCTTTCCTTGATGATAGTGATGAGTTACTGGCTCTAGACACACAGACTATTCTGGATGAGTCTGTGGCGAACACAGTGCGAACAATTCAATCTCTAGGAAAGAATAAATATGACAAGTATTTCAAACAAGTGATAACTGATCACACATGCTCCATTCATGATCCGATTAATAAGAATGCCCTTCCTCTCTTCAGGTGTCCGCAGCTAAGAGCCAAAACAAAACAAGCAGGGAAGATCACTTTACTCAAGAATGATGTGGCTCTGTTTTCTCACCTGTACATCGTAATGCAGCACAGAATGAGTGACATCAGCAAATTATACAGCCATGAGAACCACCCCTTTCCCCCTTCACTATCAGATGGTGGAAAACTGCGCTTTGGAAAGAAAGCTGATCTGCTAAAAATTCTGGCCAATGACACCCAGAATGATCCTCCCGATTACATTGATGTGAGGCTTCTTGATGGAGCTGCTGTGGTGCACTTGCTCCCCACTAACAACGTTATAACATTTGATGAGTATGCTGATCATGTCTTTGTTCCACACATCATAAAACAACCAGGAAACTCAAAACGAGTTGATGTTGTATGGGACGAATACATCCCTAGCAGCATCAAAGAGTCCACTAGAGAAAAGCGAGGAAAGGGTATTCGGAGAAAAGTTTCAAGTAAAAACAAACTTCCAGGAAACTGGGCCAACTTTTTGCGTGACCCAACCAACAAACGGGAATTGTTTGCATTCCTTTCCAACAAACTTGCCACTGTTGATTGCCCTAAAGACAAGGAAATCATCATCACATCTGGTCCCACTACTCTCCTCCGAGGAACTGATCGATCCATGGCACAGTGTGACCATGAAGAAGCGGATACTAGGCTGCTGATCCACTTACAGGATGCCCTTCTGAATGGCTGTACCAACTGTCTGGTGCGCACTGTTGACACCGATGTAGTGGTGATCCTTATTGGCAAGTTTCATCACTTGATCACCTTATGCCAAGATGTGAACATTTGGGGTTGCCTTTGGTACAGGCAGGCACTTTACATATCATCACATCAATGCTATCTGTGAAGTCTTGGGTACAGAAATGTCTGTTGCCATCCCTGTCTTCCACAGTTTCACAGGATGCGATACCACGTCTGCATTCTTTGGGAGAGGCAAGAAGTCGGCATGGGAGGCATGGCTTTGCTATCAAGATGTGACAGAAGCCTTTACACACATGGCACGTAATTCATACACAGATGTTTCATTTGGTGATCAACATTTCCAGCTGCTGGAACGCTTCACTGTCATTCTGTATGATAAGGCCAGCGACCTAGAACATGTGGATGATGCCAGAAAGGAGCTGTTTTGCCTGAAGGGTAAGACAATGGAGGCCCTCCCCCCAACCCAGGATGCTCTGCTGCAGCATTGTAAGCGAGTTGCTTATCAGAGTGGAATATGGTGTACCAGTGAGCATAGTGTACAACATGCACCGAGTCCAGAAGGCTGGGGATGGAATCTGGGTGAGGACAGCCAGTCGTGGGTTCCTGTGTGGACGACATTACCTGTGGCCTGTAAGGCCTGCAGTGAACTAGTCAAATGTGGCTGCAAGAGTCCAAAAGGATGTGCTGCAAGATGTGCATGCAGAAAGGCCAACTGGAAGTGCACTGAACTCTGCAGTTGTTATTGTCAGAAGTAACGCAATCATGAAGCATTTAGTCCGGAAGCCCAGAAACATTTATTTCACATCTCGAGTACGAAAGGTTTGACACCTGGAATGGGTAGGACTGTACTCCGGAACCCCCAAAAGGCCTTTCTTAAGTTCCGCAAATGTGGACTACCACTAGAGGGCGCCACCCGAAGTACCCCCAAAATCAGATTTAATTCACACCTCGAGTACATCCACCAAACCTGTGCCAAAATGTTCAGTCTGGGAGTCTGATAAAGGATTGGTAATTCTTAAGTTCCGCAATTGCGGACTAAGGGGCTTAAGAAGGGCCTACGTAACCCCCCAATTTCACATTTAATTCACATCTCGAGTACATCCATGACACTTTGTTCAATCATAGCCAATGATCCACTGACCAAGGATCTATGATTCTTAACTTCATCAGTTGTGGACTAAGGTACTTAAGAAAGGGCCAAAGTGCGTACCCTACCTAATTAGCATATTTAGAGTTTAATTCACATCTGCAGTACATCCATGAAAATTTGCTCAAATGTGAGTCTGGGACCCCCTCTGCAAGAATCTAAGTTTCTTAACCCTTAAAGATCGGGGCCGGACTTAAGTCCAGCTCCAATTTGCAGCAAGTTAGGAGCATTATTAAGGCTTTTAAAGGGTTAAAATCGAGTGCAAATGGCCGGGAGCGCAGCGGGCCAGACAGCCGACTCCCAGGGCTTACCGCCGCCCATTAACTCATGTTCCCTGTGTTCTCGAGAGGCCGGCAGTGTAGCCAGTAGTGAGCATTGCTGGGAAAAATATGCCGCTATACGCTAAACTCCCAGGTTACTGGTATCACTGTATGAGAACCACGAGTGCTACGTAGCTCGTTCTGGTCTCATTTTGAAGCTTTTAGCGCCTAGTTTGTTGCTAAATATTGTTTTTTTTTCATGCAGATACTTGATTTATCATTCAGGAGGGCCTGAATATGCCCAAATAAGCCCAAAACCCCCCGCTAGACAAGGGTTAAGTTCACCAATTGTGGACTAAGGTACATAAGAAAGGGCTAAAGAGGCTAATCATTGATAATTTTGCCCCTTTAAATAGTGCATCTATTTTTAATTGTGACATAATTGCTCTGTTACTGATCATACCACGAATTTGAGAGGGCGATCAGGACAAATGACATCGACCTGTACATTCAGACCTTAACTCCCATCACTGGACTATTCTTTGCAACGAATCATGTTAACTACTGTCGATGGCTCACCAAATTCTAGCTAGATCTGCTCAACGTGGAAAATTCTCACCCTGGCTTGAGGGAAAACCTTGACAGTGGGGCATTGAGCATCCGCCGGACGGAACCGATGCAGCTTCCAGACTAACAGGAGTGACAGCATTCACTAACAACTTTGCTGCTAGACTAAGGTGGATGGTCACCAAGTCCACACGAGCCACATTTATTAGCCTTGTACAAGACATGGCTGGGATTGGCCAGAAGGAGGACACTGTGGCTGAACTCAAACCATCTCGAATAAGACATCACACCAGGGATCTGAAGATGGTACTTCACCAGATAAAGTTAAGCTGCAACCCATTTGAAAGTGAGTCCGAAGAGATGCTCTACAACATCCACACTGGGAAAGCCATCAGTGATGAAGTTCGTCAGAGCCTACTGAAAGTGCAAGAGAATGGGAAAGCTCTGCATAAGCAGTTAATTCAAGAATGTGAAGTCGATGCTGAGCGCTTTGAACGCCCCATAAAGAAGGCAGCTCTGACAACCTTTGCTGCCAGCGGAGCTACAAACAGGAAGGCTACAGACAGAAGAGTTGCAGTACTGAAATGCACCCGGGATTTGATGGGACGACTGGTCATGCTTGCTGCAAAGGGTGAGTTGGACTTGACACACATCTTCACCTACCCACTCACTCCAGTTCCACTGACCATGTGCCACCCTGATGAAATGATGGTAAAGACCAGCAAAGACAGTCTCCTAAGTATATTAGAGGCAAAGCAAGAGAAAACAGCAGCCAGCAGGCCTGAACAGATTGGAGCCTGTATAATTGACGGGCAATATCTTTTGCGCATTCTGCCACCCAGCATTACTATACCACCAACTTACGGCGGACTTGCCAGAAGCATATTGATCCAAGCATTAGCCGCGACGAAAACGCGCCGAGTACACCTTGCATTCGATGATTATCCTGAGCCATCTTTGAAGGATGCCGAAAGGGCAAGGTGTGGTGCAACAGTTGAAGAGAGCCACTCATATGCCATCACTGGTCCTGGTTAAAGAAGGCCGAAAGATCTCACCAAAGCCTTAGAGTCTAGGTAATTCAAGCAGGAATTACCCTTCTTCCTTTCAAGAGAATGGCAAGATCCTGCTTATGCTCATGTACTTGGGACCTGTGATGTCATTTTAGATGATGCAGCAGGCGATTGCTTCCATTTCAGTGCTACTGCAGATGGGATAGTTCAGTGTGATCGCATTCCAGACCTGAAATCAAATCATGAAGAGGCCGACACAAAGATCGTACGCCATGCAATTGCAGCTGACAAGGCAACTGAAAGGGGAGACATAGTTGTAAGGGCCCATGACACAGACATTGCTGTCATCTTACTCTATCACTGTCAAAAAATTGAGAAGAAGGTATGGATGGATGTAGGTACCGTGGCCAAGAAGAATCGAAGATTCATTAACATCACTGCAATACAAAGATCACTGGGTCCAGAGATTTGCAGAACTTTGCCCGCTTTCCATGCTTACACTGGCTCCGACTATACCTCAGCATTTATGAAAAAAGGCAAGGTTAGGCCATTTGCAAAACTTCAGCGGAACACAGAGGTGCAGAAGGCGTTTCAGGTATTGACAGAAGACCCCAAAGATGAAAAATGCCACAAAGTACTCCTGAAGTATACGGCTTGTCTGTACGGAGCCAAAGAGAACTCAAACATTACACTTAACACCCATAGGTACAAGTGTTTCGAGAAGGTCTACAAACCGAAGATGAGAGGCAAAAACCCACTGGAAAAATTGAAGGGCATTGATGCTAGTGGACTACCTCCCTGTGAATCGGAAGTCATGTCGCATCTGAAACGAGTTGCTTTTGTTGCCAAAATGTGGGCTAATGCAGACAAATCTGACCTTGAGCAGCACCCTTCTGAAGATGATGGCTGGATCCAAGATGATGGTGTCTACAACCCTATTTGGTTTGATGGACCACAGTTACCAGATGCACTTGTACCAGATGAGAATGAAATGAACAACTCAGAAGAGAGCATTGACAGCTTGGAAGCTGCTTCTTCAGATGAAGAAGGTGATGCAAGTGAGGATGAGGAATTAGAGGACAGCAGCAGTGATGAAGGGCCACGTTAAACAGCAACTTCGATATCTATTGTGGTAATTCAGACTTTGACCAAACCTGGGTTTGATTGTTGGTACTATCATATTCTTACATATTCTTGGAATTGGATCATTATTGGCTTTAGTAGTTGGTTTAGTTTGGTAAATTTAAGTAGGTAGTTTCCAAATGACAAAGATAAGCAGCGGCCAAGTAGATGAAGTTGATGGAAATTATGGATGTGCAAATAGTCTGTTATCATCAAATATCATAGATTCAAATGACTGACAAAATACTATGTAGCATATTGTATTGAAGCAGGAGAGTCAGAACATCCAAACTGGCCTCTTTAGTGGGTTTATGATGATTTTAGTTAAAATAAGTCAAACTGCACTGCACTGGTAGGTGGTTTAGTTTTGTAGATTTCATTAGATTTGTAGTTCATTACCAATGACAAAGTATTATGTAGTTGGATGGATGAACAAATACCATCAATTTACTGATTAAAAAAACTTTCAAAATATTTAGTACATGTGTTGAAGCAGGACTGTCAGAACAGCCCATACGGCCCCGTAACTGGTTTATTTCATAACTTTTAAGTCAATATTCCAGATGTCTGACTTTGTTTGGGAAATTTCCATGTTTGTTAAAAAATAAATAGATTTTCTTTGTACAAAATACCCAAAATAAATGATATTTTCATGATATTTCTATCTTTTTAACTTGGTAGGTAGCAATACCTATGGTAACCACTATGAAATCCAGGAGCCAGCCCCACTTTCCTGGTGGCTTTGTAGCACACCCAAAGGCATTTCTTATGACTTGCAGTGCTTGAATCGCCCTTATGAGTGTCCTTGGTTACTGCTTCATTTTCAGTCTTTCACAAAATTGACAATTAAGAAGTAACACTAATTCTTGAATAGGGCCGAAGACCATGTTTGCGGAGGTTCCCTTGCAGTATCTGACATGTGAGTGAAATGCTACTTTGGACCTGATTAGCCTCTTTAGCCCTTTCTTATGTACCTTAGTCACAATTGGTGAACTTAAGAAACATAGATTCTTGCAGAGGGGGTCCCAGACTACATTTGAGCAAATTTTCATGGATGTACTGCAGATGTGAATTAAACTTGAAATATGCTAATTAGGTAGGGTACGCACTTTGGCCCTTTCTTAGTCCACAACTGATGAAGTTAAGAATCATAGATCCTTGGTCAGTGGGTCATGGGCTATGAATGAGCAAAGTTTCATGGATGTACTCGAGATGTGAATTAAATGTGAAATTGGGGGGGTTACGTAGGCCCTTCTTAAGCCCCTTAGTTCACAATTGCGGAACTTAAGAATTACCAATCCTTTATCAGACTCCCAGACTGAACATTTTGGCACAGGTTTGGTGGATGTACTCGAGGTGTGAATTAAATCTGATTTTGGGGGTACTTCGGGTGGCGCCCTCTAGTGGTAGTCCACATTTGCGGAACTTATGAAAGTCCTTTTGGGGGTTCCGGAGTACAGTCCTACCCATTCCAGGTGTCAAACCTTTCGTACTCGAGATGTGAAATAAATGTTTCTGGGCTCCCGGACTAATTGGTGTGATGACTGTAAATTATCTTATAGTCCTATTCATTTTCTTTGTGTTAATAAAATCAAGCTAGTCCTTTTGTAAATGGTATAATTGCATTCCTTGACCCAGACAATATGTGTTTAGACACCAAGATCATGATCCTAAGTGGCTTAGCAGCTGATATATTGATAGATATAGGTTTTTCTACGATGGCGATCAAAAAAATCCAAGATGGCTACCATAATGTATCAGGAGGAAGTGGTGCCTATCAAAAATGGGAAACTAAGGCAATGGGGAGAATGTGGAAAAAATTTGGCGCTTTTGTCCGGAACGTCCACATCCATCTGCTAAGCTACCCCACGAGGAGGGGAGGGAGGTTGCCTCAGCCATACATTATGTAACTCCCGGCCAGTATCGCTGATTTTGACCATCCAAACGCTGTTTCCACTTGTTTTATTGCTGTAACAGGTTAATACCTTTATAATCAACCTAAAATAGGTGCATATGGATAAGTATAATGCTATTTATGGTAAAATAACGATGTTAGTGATGGGAACAGCTCCAATACGTGCGCACAGGCGTGTGGTGTCTCATACCCCCCATGAGCACGTCTTAGGTTAAACTATAAGTTCAGCCGATGAAGAAAAAATGCTTAACCCACCAGAAAGGTAGCCGAAAAGCATTGCCCTGGTAATAAAAACCTCACACAATACTAGCTAGGCTAAAAATAGAGCAACAAGAACAATAAACTTAATGGCGGCCTCATTCATAGGGGACTCGAGGGGACGCCAACACCTAAGCACCCTTAAAAAACACACTCCTGGGGGTCGTGCCAATCGGAACGCCCGACTTATCTAATCTAAACATATTATAAAACATCTCAGATAATACAAATGAGCAAAAGACTCACTATCTCAGACTGAAAAACGAAGAATGCAGAGAGGTCGGGACCACACGTCCGTCGGCAACGAGCCCCGGAATGAGAAGGAAGAATGACGCTTCAGCGTGGGCGAACCCACGCTATCATCATCCACACAATAGGAAGCATAGCAGATTAGTAGTTCTACTATTTTTCTTTTTATTATTATTTATTTATTTATTTTTTCGTAGTGAGCATCCGCATCATAAGGACGATTCCGTAAGTTATTATGAGCGTACGCTTACGATGTTTGGTCTCTTACACTTCGGGGCAGGTAATTTGAACAGTTGACTCTGGGGTTCAAAGTGTCCCATTACTGTTTAAGGCATATCGTCAATGATGGAGGTCACTAGGCTATACTTATCCCACTCATGGTGATTTTTTTACGAACGCGGACACAGGGCAGGTCAGTTCCAGATGGTTGTTGAGTTTACACTAATATCCTTAGTCAAAATGTACCCTGGGCTCACCTTGCTCTGGCCTCAAACTATCCAACTGTATTCATCATCAACTCATTAGATACTCTCTGGATTAAAGTATTAATTTTACAATGCATTCTATGATATCTATTGTAATCAACACTTATGCTTAGACAAGCCTAATACAGTATTAACTAATAACCAAAATCTTTCATACGTCAGCCAACGAACGATTCGAGGGATTTGGAGAGAAGTAGAGAAGGAGAGAAAGGGGGGAAAGGGGGTAGGAGTAGGAGGTTAGAGGAATAGGGAGTAGAATGGAATGTGGAGATTATTGGAAGAAAGGGGGGTGAGGAGGAAGGGGTTTTCCACCACCACACGTTTTGTACACTCATGGACAATAATATTTTCCTATATACGATACTAAGCTGCCTACAGGTCAAATTAACTATACCAGGCCCATAACACTGCATACGATATTCAATCATAAATAATTAAAGATTGTATCCACCATAATAAGCACAATACCACAAATACAACCAGTGACACTTTAATAACGTAATAAAGTAGAACTCCCTAACAAGAGGTTGAATCAATGTCATTCTCCGGCTCTGTAATTCCCGTGTCAGATATAGCAACACCTTATTTAAGCACTCTTTAGGTCACCAGGCCTTGTTTGAGTGAAACAGAACTAAACATTGGAATTTTCCAACACCTCTCAGGGTGTGGAGGAGAAGAGTAAAGAAAGGTAGGAGAGAAATTTTAGTTACACTTAGATGCAGGGCTTGGAGCGAGTACCACAGGGTGAGATATTCTCCCGACATGGGGAATACGCCCTGTTAATATTTCTACTTCATTTAATATAAATTATTACTACTTATCAATTCTGTTCCTGTTACAAAGATTTTTCCTGCATTAATAATATAAAGCTTCTTTAACCCTCAATTTGCGGTGCCCGTCATATGACGGGAGAGAAAATATTGACCGCCCTTGCGGAGCCCGTCATATGACGGGTGCCATTTTGAGGTCATTATGAACCCTGAGAGAGAGATAGAGCGTTGAAGAGACAATAGGTGACCATGGACCTTTCCCCACGCTGGCGCGGAGTGCACCGAGACCCCTCCCAGACCTCTCTTTCGCACACACCCTCCCTCGCACACGGAAAACCGCCCAAATCCCCTATTTTTACTGATTTTCCACTTCAGTTACACGATCGTTGCAAGATAACCAGAAATCGTACAGGGATGATTCAGATCTCATTGGAAAACTCTATCTTAGCACTTTCACGTATATATATATAATTGTAATACGCTCTGCCTCTTGCTTATGCATGAAAAAGAACATCGAATGCAGGTCATTTTCGGCAAATATACTCGCCAGGCGCTACCATGATACAGCCCTTCCCCTCCGATCGTAGGGAGTTAATAAACTAGTGGCTGGATAAGAAGTATATATATATTCCCTTTACCTATAAGTATCAACATTATTTTTATGGTATGGGTGGTGGCGGCGCAAACAGCAAACCCTTTTCTGAATCCTCCTACTATCTCTATCCACAGTGTTAAGCCAAAAGTGGATGTTGCGTCTATGTATGCAACAATCTTGCTTTCTCTTGTGTTCCCAACTTTGATTCTTCTGGCTAAATCTTCCTTGCACAAACTAAATATTGCTGTGCTGTTTATCTCTCCCTAATTCTACTGAATATATTTGACTATCTAACTTCTAAAGTGGAACATATTCTATCTATCTCTCCTTTCGCATAAATGTTCACCTTAGGATATTAAAAACAAAATTCAACGTTCACCACCACCAATGGTTCTCCTCTCTTTCCACTGACCAACCTGGTGAACAAGCCTACATCGTTTCTATCCTACATGACTTAGAACAGTTAGTCCAGCAACCTACCCGTATCCCGGATTGCTTCAGAGAAAGGCCCAACGTTCTTGACTTATTTCTAACCTCTAACCCTTCTTCTTATACTGTAAATCGTTTCTCTCCTTTGGGCTCCTCCAATCATAAACTTATCTGATGCATATATATACATATATATATATATATATATATATATATATATATATATATATACAGTATATATATATATATATATATATATATATATATATATATATACTGTATATATACTGTATATGCATAAATATAGTAGGAATGTTAGAACCAAGATCAAACTAGATCGTTGGGGGTGGAGCCGGTTGGATGATTAACCACTCCTGTACCAGAGACGTCTGATATTTGTTTGTTCTAGCTATAATTTAGACAATTTGTTTGTTCTAGCTATAATTTAGACAATTTTGTGCAGTTTAAGATGGATCTGAGGTAGTAAAAAGGGTTAAGTGGGATAGTTCGAAGCCTGTTGATTGCTGGAGGTCCTTTCTAAAGTGAACAAAATCGTCGAATAGTTGCCAGAATAAAGTTAAAAGGACGGCACCAATACTGAACGGGTTAACCCATTCTGTACCGGCGACGTCTTATTTATATAGTTCAGCTGCAGTTAGACGATTTTATAAAGCTTTGGAAGGATATATGGTAGCTAAAGGGATTAATTGAGATAGTCTGCAGCCTTTTAACCCTTAATTAGCGGCTCACCACATAAGTCGAGTTAAATAAAGCTGGACTATGTGGCGGCGCTCGACATAACTCGAGTGGCAATTTCAGCACGTAATGTTGCTGAGAGAGAGAGACAAGTGGTGGCAGGAGACTAGCGAGCGTATGACTGCTCCAGACCACCGCGGCGAACCTACTGACACGAATCTCAGCTCCCTCCTCCCTCTCTCACTCGCTACATACTGAATTATATGGGGAAAGTACCGAATTACATGCTTTTTGCACTCGCGTTGCACGGTTATTGCAAGAAAACTAGCCATCATAAAAGGATCGTTATGGTGTCATTCGAAAGCTCTGTTTATGCCCTTTCAGGGATAGGTACTTGTTTTACGTTCTGGGTCTTATTTAGGCATGAAAATGATCACGTAAACAGCCCTATTTTGGCTAAAAACACCCCGCTGTGCGGTACATATAAATATACTGCATAGGCCGCTCGTAAGGTGTTAATGAGAGACATCCTTCCTAAGCTGTACAACATCGTCTAATAGTTGCCTGAATATAATGAAAAGTACATCACCGGTACAGAAGGGGTTAAGGAGGATTCACACGGTAAATTTCTCCCGGCTTCTTTCCTTATCAACTCTGGTCTAGTAGCGTCTGAAATAAAGTTTAATAGGATTCTAGCAAAGTATTTCAATCTAACGTTACTATCTATGCCGATACCTATGATAAAAGAATCCCATAATGCTGTCAGAAATAAAGATTCCTATCAAAAGTAGCCAGTAAGATATTCGTATAACTCGTCCCTAATGTGAGGTAAAGTGTTCGTGTGACTCGGCTTTAAGGTGAGGTTCTTCACAACTCACAATAAGTTTGGGGGAGTGCACACGCACACGCACCCACACACACACACACACACACACACACACCAATGAAAAGCAGAGAGCAAAGATCGAGAATGCCGATATTTTATGGAGGAAAACAAATCTTCATACATTACGCTAAGCTATATCATGTCATTATTTATCTGGAATACGAATTGTTCCTTTCCAGTATGAATATTTATTATATTCTTATAAACTTCAGACAATCTTGTTCAAAATAAATATAACTTCTATTAGTCAAGAGAGATACTACTACTTCACGTATCTCCTTCTGCAAAGTATATCTTCATTATATTTTCATTTTGCCAAAAACTCGACGATTATATTAAGTTCATGAAAGACCTACCGTGTTCAAAGCGTTAGGTTGCTACCTACATTTTTCACAATACAAGAAACAATTTACAGATTATTAAGAATCGTAAATAAATAAACGTATGGCAAGTACCAGCAAAGGGTAATACTTTACACTATGCTTTTTAGCTAAATATAGACCACGTCCCACACAGACGACTGCTTGTACATAAGTACACCGATTCCTGTTTACATTTGATATCAACTACTATACTTCAAAATTCATGCATAATTAATGTCAAGCGTAATCTAGTAAAATGCTAGCACGAAAAACACTTTATAATGTTCTCTTTTGGATTTGAATGCTTAGTAATCTTTCCATTTATGAGTTTTTATTATCATGGTCCTTTTACTTATGTGTCTGAGCAGTCAACAAGCAAAGCTTGTGAAATGCATGACAAGCCTTATTGTGTATTTGGATGTTTTCTCAAGTATTTTTTGTTTCTGTGTGAATGAGGGAGACAAAAGGCATAACTGCCTGCAGCGAGTGACTGCCCCAGATTTCAAAGAGTGACAGGGCCGAAATCAAGGGACGTTCGAGCTAAAATGCCTGGGCACACGGAGTTTGAAGCAATTTAAGTCATAGGAAGAGGGAAAGACTGATTCTGGGAGAGAGTTACAGAGCTCAGCAGTTGAATAGCAGAAAGTCTGAGAATAGCGTTTCACTCTTGGGTTGGAGAGTTGCACAGAGTAGGGGTGGGATTGTGTTGCAAGGCGGGTAACACGTACCCTACGTAGAGGAGGTGGTAGACACTGGGAAAGCTCTGAGGAACACTGATTATTGTAGTAGTGATAGAATAGTGAGAGAGATGCAACATTGCGGCGAAGAGAGAGAGATTGCAGAGAGTTGGTGAGTGGACGGGAGTTAATGATACGAAAGGCTTTCCTTTCTACTTTATCTAGGAGAGCGGTGTGAGAGGATCCTCCCCACATATGTGAACAATACTCAATACAAGGACGCACTGTGCCCATGTACAGAGCAAGAAGCTGCGCAGGGGTAAAGAACCCCTTGAGGCGGTTGAGCACACCCAGCTTCTGGGAGGCTGCCTTAGTGAGACTGGTAATATGGTCTTTCCAAGTGAGATCAAAAGAAAAAGAGACACCTAGAACATTGAGGGAAGATGAAGGGTTGATTATTGTAATGTTGAAGAATAAGGGATAGTCCTCTGGAGGTTCCTGACGGGTAGTAAGATGGATAAATTGAGTTTTGGAAGCATTAAATGCAACAAGGTTTTCTCTACCCCAATTGGAAATAGTAGCTAGATCAGAAGATAAGCATTTTATGGCTTCATTACGTTTACTTTTGAGGGACTGCTGGCTGGGGCGTTCTGAAAAACTAATTGAGTGGTGTAAAGTAGAGTCGTCTGCATATGAATGGATGGAACTGGATGTACAGTTGAGAAGATCATTTATGAAAATTAGAAAGAGAATAGGAGATAGGACAGAACCCTGAATAGCACCGGAGTCGATAGGATGAGGAAATGAGCGATGAACATCCAGAACCGCAGCTATGGAACGGACGGAAAGGAAATTAGAGACAAAGGCACAGATGGAGGGACAGAAACCGAAGGAAGGCAGTTTGGAAATTAAAGATTTGTGCCAGACTCTATCGAAGGCCTTCGATATGTCTAGTACAACAGAAAAAGTCTCACCGAAGTCCCGAAAGTTGGATGACCAAGAGTTAGTAAGATATGAAAGAAGATCACCAGTAGAGCAACCCTTAAGGAAGCCATACTGGCGATCTGAGAGCAGATTATGAGAAGAGAAATGCTTAAGAAATTTGGAAGCAAGAATAGTTTCAAAAACTTTAGAGATACAAGAGATGAGAGCAATTGGACGATAGTTGGAGGGTTGAGAGCGGTCACCCTTCTTTGGGACAGGTTGAATGAGAGCAAACTTCCAGCAAGAAGGAAAGACGTTAGAGGAGAGACAGAGACGAGAGTTTGACTAGGCAGGGGGTCAGCACGGAAGCACAGTTTTTAAGTACAACAGGAGGAACACCGTCCGGACCGTACACCTTCTTAGTATTAAGCCCAGAGATGGTAGGAAGTACATCTTTAGAAGAGATTAGGGTATTAGGCATAAGTAGGAAAGAGGGGCGTGGAGAGGGAGGAATAGCACCGGAATCATCCAAGGTAGAGTTTCTGGCAAAGGTTTGAGCAAAGAGTTCAGCTTTGTCAGAGGAGGAAGTGATGGTTGTGCCATCAGAGTGGAAAAAGAGAGGGAAAGATGAGGAAGAAAAGTTGTTGGAGAGGTTTTTGGCTAGATGCCAGAAAGCTTGGGAAGAGCTAGAGTTGGATAGTTCAGTGCATTTAATATTGATGAAAGAGTGCTTGGCAAGTCGAAGAGCAAATTTGGCTTGATTCCGGGCAGAAACATAGGAAGAATGAGATTCATGAGTTTTAAGGCGTCGGTACCGTTTGAATGCTTCTTCCTTGTGGACAGCAGTAGAACAAGCGTGAGTAAACCAAGATTTTTTTGCATTAGACTCAGAGAAAGAAAATGGAATGTACGCTTCCATGCCCGAGAGGATTACCTCGGTAATGCGTTCGGCACTCTCCGAGGGTCCTCGGCCACGGAAGCAGAAGTCATTCCATGGGAAATCAAAGAAGTACTGCCGGAGAGCCTCCCAGTCGGCAGCGCCAAAGTGCCACAAGCGCCGCCAGCTGGGAGGATCAGATGGCCGTACTGAAGAGATAGGACAGGTGATGGAGATAAGTTTATGGTCGGAGGAGCCCAAAGGAGAGAAAAGGTTGACAGTATAAGAAGAAGGGTTAGAAGTCAGAAATAAGTCAAGAATGTTGGGCCGATCTCCGAAGCGATTCGGGATACGGGTGGGTTGCTGGACCAGCTGCTCTAGGTCATTTATGATAGAAAAGACATAGCCTTGTTCACCAGGTTGGTCAGTAGAGTGAGAGGAGAGCCATTGGCGGTGGTGAACGTTGAAATCTCCTAAGACGGAGATTTCAGAAAAGGGAGAGATAGATAGAATGTGTTCCACTTTAGAGTTTAGATAGTCGAAGAATTTGGGAAAGTCGGTAGAGTTAGGGGAAAGATAGACAGCACATAAATATATAGCATGAGAATGACAGGATAGTTTGAGCCATAAAGTTGAGAATTCAAAGGAGTCGAAATCGGGAACATGAGAGCAATTGAGTTTGTTGCTCACGTATGCACAACATCCGCCTCTGGCTTTGAAACTAGGATAGAGAAAGTAGGAGGATACAGAAAAGGGGCTGCTGGCAGTTGCTTCAGACACCTGAGTTTCGGTGAGGAAAAGAAAATCAGGTTTGGAGGAGAGATGGTGTTCGATAGAGTGAAAATTAGAAGAAAGGCCGCAAATATTGCAAAAGTTAATAGTAAGAGTGACAGGCCGTGGTCCAGAGTATTTAGAGGGGTCGTCAGGGGAAGGTTGTGCATGTGTGGGTGTATTTATGGTCCCCCCCCCCCCCCCATGGGGACTCCGAGGCTTGGCCTGTGTTCATAATTTTTCGTTTTTAATAATTATGAAGGAGGAAGTGTGGTGTGCATGTTAAGTGTAGTGAAGCACTCCTTCAGTAATTCATTTCCACTGCTCTCACTCTTGGTCTGAGTCTCTCAACCAACGTCCATGCTTCGTTTCCGTAAGTCAGTGTCGGGATTACCACACGGTCATGCAAGGGCTTCTTCACTTCCATACTGACCACCCTATTTCTTGTTGCTGCTTTTAGCATTCCTACAACCCTCTTCCCCTAGTGTACCCTCTCCCGCACTTCTTCATCCATAGTCCCATCTTTACTCAACACACTGCCCAGATACTTAACCCGTACAGCCCCAGCGACGCGTCTGACGCGTCGGCGATGTATGTAACGCACAGCCCCAGAGACGTGTCTGGCGCGTCACCCTAATAGCGCCGACCGTAACCTCAGGTGTAGCCACTCAAGAGGGCTCAGATTTGTATGGGAACTGTGTACGTATCCCACGCAACCGTTCCGATGGTTGAAAACTCTCAAAGTCCACGTGCGTGCGCATGAGCGCGCAATAACCTGTTTTTTTTGGGGTAATTGCCTTCAATTTTTTACTCTTGTAAAATACGTTTTCGGGGGCTCTGTAGGACCATTCTTTAAGCTTTTTGAGCGGTTTTTCGTGGTTTTTCCTTCATTCCTAACCCATTCGCTATTGTTTCTGGAATAAAACCATTTGTTGAAAACCGGCCGGGTTCTGGTGAACAAACATTACAAAACTAGCCGGGGCTCCACGGGTTAAAAGAGTTGACGATCTCCATAGCCTGACCGTTCAGCTTCACCTCACACTCTGTGATTTCACCCCTTTCGAAGACCATAACCTTGCTCTTCCCCGCATTTACCTTCAAATTCCGTTTTTTGCACACTGTTCCAAACTCATTTACCAGACCCTGCAACTCCCATTCATTATTGATCATCAGAACTGTATCATCAGCAAACAGCAGTAAAGGTAGCTTCCACTAATTTCTCTCCCTTATCAGTGATACACCAACATCCACTGCTCTTCCTTGTATTTCTTTCATTACTCCATCCATATATACAGCAAACAACCACGGGGACATCACACACCCCTGCCTCCTTAAAGCAAAGTAAATGCCCTGCAGACTGGAAAACTTCATATGTCACTCCAATTTCCCAAACCCCCTCCCCACATTCTCTTAATGAACTTAGACCAGTTGCCGAACGCCCATCCCTAGGCTAACATGCGAGGACTTTTTATTCACCTGGGCTTACTCACAAATCGTTCACTTAATAGATCCCCAACCGTTTGGCAACGTAAAAACCTCCTCCACCACTCACTGTCTTATTAGCTTCCTAGAAT
This sequence comes from Paralithodes platypus, assembly GCA_032716605.1. Lineage (NCBI taxonomy): Eukaryota > Metazoa > Arthropoda > Malacostraca > Decapoda > Lithodidae > Paralithodes > Paralithodes platypus. The sequence goes on along the minus strand of CM064511.1, from coordinate 17,794,371 downwards.
ATATTTACACAAATCATGAAGAGAAAGACTTCTCTCGCTCTTGCCTTTATTGACTTAGGAAAACATTTGACCTTGTTGACCACTTCATCATCATCAACAAGGCTGCATCCTACCCTGGTTGCGTGGTTGACCAACTTCCTTAGTGACAAGACGGCACTTCTGAACAGTATTGACTAAGACCGGTGACATCCTATTCATTATATTCTGACTACTATTAGGTTTTTTTATTCAGTTTAAGAAGGATGTATACCAATTATATGGCCTCGAACCATGACAGTTAATCCTTTTAGCTACCACATATCTTTCTTAATCTTCGTAAAATCGCGTTAACCCCTTGAGACCCAGGACTTATTTTTGTTATACTCTGGCTGCCGTTAGACGATTTCCTGTATTGTTTAATGCAACTCTTGATCTCACAGGTGGAAATACGATCTCAACATGCCCTCTGAATTAAGTAGGTCTTTCTTCAACTGCATAAAACCGTCTAAATTCAGCCATAATGAAAGGTAAACAAACGTCCTGGTAGTGAAAGGATCAATATTGCTGAAATAAAGTGTATAATACTGTGCATGGCTGGTACTGGAAGGGTTAATGCTTTCCACTGTCGCCCATCATATCATTCTTTCATCTTATTCACTTGTTTCGTGATATTTGGACATCCCTGTTCTTACATATTAGTTCAGTATCGCGTGGCGCTAGAGTTTATTAACCCATCTAGTAACGGTGACATCTCGTATATTATATTCTGACAATGACGATTCTATTCAGTTTCGGAAGGCCGTCTACCAAATTGAACGTTGTTTACTATATAAATTGATCCTCGTAACTGGCATATATTTGTCCTTATCTTCTCATTATCATCTACTGAAACCAAATACCACAAATAGCATTGGTACTGGACGGGTTAATGTAACTTAATGTAATGAAACTTTTCAGTTATTGAAAATGATGTTATGTTACCCTGACTTCATATCATGTGTTATATATTTCACAAGAACATTAATCAGACTAAAATATCCTATCAATATGTTGTTAGCCCTTTCTTTATACCATAGAGCATGTTTTTACTTAATTCATTTTAACTCCTTCAGCCATATTATGTTCCAGTAAGTCCGAGGAGGCGGGAGCCCCAGGATCATTGCCACTGCCTCGCACTACACTCACAACAACACTGCGGCCGTTAGAATTATCGCAGGAGGCTGAGGTTGCCACCAACGGTTTTATCGTATGGTAACTTATCGGACTTACTGAGCTCATATGACGCAAAATCGCGTCATAAACTTATTGGAGAGGTATAGAGATAAGTCCATATGATGCGATCGTGTCATATGAGTTATTGGTTATAAGTTCCATATGACGCGATCGCGTCATATATGTCGCAAGGAGAATATCAGATTATTTTATTCGACTTAAAGAACGATCTGCCAGTCAGTAGTCAGTAGCCAGCACTTCTTTCCAAAAGGGGTAAGGAGGATCAGCCCCTGGAAGTTGGTACTGAGAATACCACTGACAGAATCTTTGCCTATTTCTGGATCAGCGAACATTAACCCTTAAAGAGCGGCGCGCAACATAAGTCGAGTTGAAAAAACTGGCAAAAAACGGGTGAAAAAAGGGTGGAAATCGAGTGAAAATGGGTGGGATAGTAATGATCCATACGTCCGACATCTGTGGCCTCCCGGCCAACACTAACTCCAGTTCCCCCACCGCGCGGGAGGATGACAGTGTAACCAATAGTTCGCTAAAAGTGAGCAAGGTAGCAAAATCAGCTAAACTTCCATCTTCGAGGTAACACTGTCAGTGTTCCACGAGTGCTACGTAGCTGTATGTGGTGTCATTGTGTAGCGATTTCCACCTAGTTTTCGGCGCAATACTGATGGTTGATATAGCAGTCAGAACGGCCCAGAAAGGCCCAAAACGGCCACAGAGCACCCGCTAAGCAAGGGTTAAAGAACGATCTGCTTAAATAAATAGATTTATTGAACCCATTTGACTTAAATCAGATCCTTCCTAAACTGAAAACAATGTCCTTGTAGTTCACTTCATATGAAGTAAAGCTTCGTCGTAATGAAATAGAGATACTAAATTATTGTCAATAACTGAGTCTCCATATGGCATTGCAAATCACCAAACAACCCTACCGACTCCGTCCTTACCACCCAGCCCCCACACCCACCCGCTCCTCCTCTTTACCAGCTCACCACACGTGTAGATGTGATCAGTGTTGATATAAAATGTTTTGTATCCATCTGCTATAAAATGGAACATATTTGATAAAGTTAGATTTTTCATTTTGATGGGCCAAGCACCTTCCTAAGTTGTATAAGATCGTCTAATGCTAGCCAAAATATGTTGTCAAAATATCTCAAGCTGTTAATATGAGAATGGGTCTGGAAAAAGTTATTGAAAAAGAGTTTAGACCTGTACTCGAATTAATTTGTTAATTAACAGGAAACATATAGTAAAGGGCTTACATATGATTGCATACTAGGAAATTAATAAGTTAATTTCCTGTTGTGTCAAAACTTACGATGTGTTATCCAGTACCGGTTACGCTTATATTCCTCAAGAAATGAACCCTGTGACGATCTTGTTGCATTATGATCCTTTTATAATTCTAGTTTTCATTAGACAATAATATATAGGTCAGGAAGGATCTGTGGGAGTTATATGGACAAAGACTGGCCTAATCAACCCTCTGACGTCCGTATCCCATTGCAAATTTGAATAAAATTGTCTGATGAAACCCAAAATAAAATTTTAAAAAGCGTCATAATCTTCAAGAAGTTAAACAAAAACTGTTGAACCCGGCCCAAGATATATTTCCTAAATTGATAAAATTCAGTTGTTGAGCGCTAAATATGATAAATCCATCTATCCTGGTCAAATATCGTTAATCTTGAGGCACTGATTACAGCTGTGATCGTTACTCATCACGATATTGTTGTTGGTTTAAATCAATACCTTTTACATGAAAGGAAAAGAAACCTAGGAATTGAGAATTTGTAATTCCGTGGAAATACCTCAACCAAGAAGCAACTTGCTGATATATTGGCCTTACTCATGTGGAGGAAGCATTAAATTGGTGATTAGCGCATGGTAAGTGCCTTACTCGGGGATTTGGATGTAGCAAACGGATAGAAAGAAGTGATGAGATGTGGAATTACCACAACTAACGATATTAATTATTGTTATTCTAGTACATAATATTAGTAATAATACCAGTACTAATACTAATGAGTAAGTCTAAAACAATTATCGTTATAAATGGACAAACAACCCACACATTATTCCAAAACTAAAACTAAAACTAAAATCATAACATCATTGAAAAGTTATAGAGTGAATGCAGTCATCACATCCCGGTTTGCTTCCACCTGATTTACAGGATTGGCAACTATTCAATAAAAGCTTAATATACTGTATATCTGATAATTAAAGATCAAACTACACTAGATTCAACTCTTTCCTCGGTCCCCCTATATCCCCCATCAGCTCTAAACCCTCCTCTCCCCCACCACACTCCAATCACACACCGCACAGTGAGCCATCTGGTGGTAGAAATATGCAAGTTTTGTACACTTAACATTCTAGAGTCTATGCATATCGTGGAACACGGTGAAGCAGGAGAGGCGACAGGATTTTTTCCGCCGACTGTACAAGTTACTATTTCACGGCTATCATGAACACAAAAGCACCACACTTAAGGGGAGACTGGAACACCGTCAGAAAAAAATTAGCAAAAAAATATATATATAATGTGAATATAAAGTTAAACCTCCCATACTACTTGTATTTTCAGTTCTCCGTCTTTTCCTACAATCGGAAGGCTCACGTCATGTCATAAAGTTCTACCACTTTTGCAGCCTTACTACTACTCTGAAACATATCAAATTTGGGTTGTAAATAGTTCAATGATAGAATTATCCTGCTATGAAGTCGTATTTTTACATTGCCTAAAGTCAAGGCATGTCATGTCATGTTATGTCATTTTAAAATGCACCACCCACCGCCGCTGCCGAATATTTCATTTAAATGGGTTTGTACATTCTGAAAATATACATACTAGGAAATTCTGAGTTCATAGCATTAATTTCCAGATCATAAGCTTTAGATTCCCAAGTTTGTAAGGAAATATGATACAAAATGGATTTTATATGATTTTTTATATTGCGCAATATTATTCTAGTATTGAGATACGGGGCGTGTCAGTCACAGTAAAGGGACCCCACAAGGCCAGGCAGGTGGGAAACGCACGTGCACTCCCCCTTAATTCTGGACACACACAGAATGTTGGAGCATGGTGGTGAGGGTATTCTGTTGTGTCCTGGGATAAAGGTTGCCAGATAGGAGCAGATTTCCCTCAGCTTTTCAGAAAAATAAGGCCATATTCCGCGAGTATATAGTGCTTTTCCCACGCCCTGCCACTACACCAACGGCTTTGTGTGATACAGGAGGCTTATAAAGTTACTTTCTAAGGCCTATTGTAGTATTTTCGACAGTTTTTGAAAAATAAATGTTTTGATCCCCTGGGGTTCCAGTCTCCCCTTAACAGGCACAAAGCTTACCGGGGAGATGTGTACAGCAACACACAAAGAAAGTGAATGTTACTGGGGCAGTGAGGCAATGGCTCACTTAACCTTTCATTAACACGCTTCACACAAACGAATCTTAGACTCATTCCAACCAACAGTCCACTCTGCTAACAAGTAGGGGCCCTCTAATGGAACACCATCAAACATGCAAGACCTCGGAGCCACGGAACAGGCGTTCAACTGTCAAATACCGACAGCCATACATTCATAGAGGAATAACTGCACTATTTCCTGATATATATAAATATGTGTGTGTGTGTGTGTGTATTGTATCACAAATATCGAGTCGTTGCATTTAACTCGAGCGTGAAGTATGACGGTGGTGTCGTCTGAACTGAAAAGAGGAAGGAAAGATGAGGCAGTAAAATTGTTGGAGAGGTTTTTGGCAAGGTGCCCGAAAGTTTGGGAAGAGCTAGAATTAGAGAGTTCATTACATTTACTATTGATGAAAGAGTCTTTGGCAAGTTGAAGAACAGATTTGGCAAGATTTTGGGAAAAAATATAGAGTTCTAGATTCTGGAGTTTGAAGGTACTGGTGCTGTTTGTATGTGTCTTCCTTATTGTGGACAAGCGTGAGTAAACCAAGGTTTAAGTGTGTTAGTCTGAGAAAAATAATATGGAATGTATGCCTCCATGCCTGGCAGAATCACCTCCGAAATGCGCTTCACACATCATTACACTCGGTTTCAGCGACTCAGAAAGCAAATGTCCATAACTCCAGCTGATTGGCTCTTGCGATCATGTCCAGTGCCTTGTCTTATAGTTTTTGTTTTATCTGTGTTTTTCCTTCCTCCGTTCATTGTCTTTAAAAAAATAAAAAAAAATAAAAAAATATATAATCTTAACAAAGGTTTAAATAATCACGGTCACAAGAGTCAATCAGCTGGAACTATTCCCATATAAGTGGGCCATATTATTTGTTTTCAGAGTTTATACAACAATCACTTGATGTAAGGGATGTAGTCTTTGACTTACTCAAGATGAAGAATTGTGCTACTTCAGACATATTAACCCCTACTGTACAGTCGTCAGGAATAATTCGTTTCATTTCCCCTGGACTAGGCGTTAGTAGCACTGCACGGTGGAGGGATATCCCCTCTACCTCCTTTCCTTGTTGGTTCTATACCCCCACCAAAACCCTCTAATTTTCTCTCCGACCCCAGAACTACACCCACTCTCTCGCTCTCACCAAGCTACTTAAGGACCTCACCAATTGCATGTATTCTGAACAACTAATGAAGGAATGCAATGTATCATAGATATAGTTAAGTATGAGCTTTACTAAATTTGAAAGCAAGAGAGAGATAGAGAGAGGGAATACAAAGGAAATCAAGCAACAACAGATCTAGTGACCCTTCTAGGCTGCTTGTCCTCCAAAACACTGAGGATCAAGTGTCCAAACAGTGGTTTAGAGTGGGTAAGGGAACATTGGAAAGGGAACTACTGCCCTGGAACTAATGTCCGTGGCAGGATTTGGAAGTTAGTAGGGGACAGATGGGTTAGTAACTGAGGGGAGGATAAAATAAAGTTATTCATTACAAATGCAGTCAGTCGCGTGTTTGATGCGAGATATATGTCTAGGCGAAGTTTAAATGAATCAACGGTACTGCAGTCTATGACATCTCGGGGAAGCCCATTCCATAGGTTGACAACTCGATTGAAGAAGAAATTCTTAGCTTCTAGTAGGGTCATTTGCTTGGAATCTGTGACCATTTTGTTCCTACCTTTTTCTCTCGATGGATTTGACAACCTGAACCATTTTAAAGGAAAATTAGCTCCTATGCCCCTCTGAAAAATGACGGCTAACTCTGCTAGACCCCAGTATTCAAAATGGCCACCAACGCCATCTTGAAAAACATGAAATGTAATATCTCTGGCATCAGATGAGCTACAAGGACGAATGAGGTGTAATTTTTCACTAATTCTGGCATTACAAATCCACTGGAATGGTTATTGTATTGTATTGTATTGTATATTGTATTGTTATTGTATTGTATTATACTAATTGTACATACTAATCTGCCACTTCACTGTCACTACATGATTCACTGTATGAGCCACTATCAGAATCACTGTCCTCACTTTCGCTGCTATCATCACTGTTGTTCTCTGCCTGCGGTGTATATCTAATATTACTTTTTTACTGTTTCAGATGGATCGCATGCCCATCTGATGAAAATCGCCGACTTGTGAAGTGACCGAAATAATGGATAATAGAAGAGAGAGTGAAGAGTTACCAGACAAGACATTAAATGAATACGAGTGCATTTTACTCTGTGGTAAGCGATGTACCGCAGATGATCGTTTGGAAAACATTACACCTTAGAAGTGGGAATCCATCCGGGAAAAGTCTTTACAATGGAAAGAACTTGATAAGTTTCAACATATACATGAAAATGTGGATTGGGAGAAGGGACCAAAGGGTCACCACATGCATAGCACTTGTTATGCATCATTATCCAGCAAGCGCAAGCTCTCTCAAGCCGAAAAACGCAAACACAAATCCGAGGAACGTCTTGAAAGAGATGAAGCATCAAATCAACAAGACCCTTCCCCAGAGGCCAGTGCACCTAAAAGGCTCCGCTCCAGTATGGGTGTCCTTCACGATAAGACTCTATGTGTGTGGTGCATGAAAGGGGCATACAAGAGTAGTGATCATGACAAGCAGATTTTACTCCTATCAACAGTAGATGCCTGGACTAAATTCAAGTTACATACTGTCCGTCTGGAAGATGAGGTTATGAGATTGAGACTTGACACTCTGATTGCATCCATCCCAGATAGTCAAACAGCATTTGGGTTGGAAATCCGCTACCATCGTGCATGCTGGCGCAAATATGTAAGCGACCACAAGCTCCTTTCAGATGAAAGCACTCAACATCTGCAGCGTGTAAACCTCCGAGAGGCCAGAGCTCCCTTCTTTCATCATATTCGTCAAGTCATCTTCAAAGATCATGAAATTCGCACACTGCAAGGCCTGCTGCAGGACTATAAGTGCATTATCTCAAATCACGGACATAACTCAGTAGTAAAATCCAGCTACTTAAAGGAAATTCTCGTCAATGAATTTGGGGAAGACATTGGATTTCATGAACGCATTGTAACGACCGGCACTACGAAATAAACAAGGGCACTTAATGATGGACTAGATGATAGGCTATATCTGCAACAACGGTACGCTAATTCCAAAATCCTCGAACTATTACGCTGGTGAACAAAAACCCATAAAACCCTTCAGAATTAATCTACTGGATAACGGGGTATCAATTAACTAAGGTTTAGTGCACTTCTACAAAGGCTTTCCGATGACGGCAAAGCCAACTCACAACAGGAGTACTTACGTTACGAAAATGCTCTTAAGTAATAACAATGCTTGAATAAACTATATAAGATTTAATAAAGGAATATATGCTTACGTTAACTTTAGTGTGAGTCTGTACTCAACACTAAACTCTTCAATGCTCTATGAAAACACTGGAAGTCTAGTCCTACAGCAATCAGATATGGAATCTTCTGAAAAGGTCTGATGCTCGTATAGAACAGAAATAAATGCAGGGGCAGGACACCAAAGCATGTATCTTAAATACACCAATAAGTAGGATACATATATATAACAAGGGAGTGCAACAACTCTGTGACAGCACTAATAATAACCACTCAAAAACAGTACTTCCTTAGCCAACGTAACAGCCAAACTGGGTTGTGCACTATGCATCAACCAAGGCTAAAATAAGGCGTGAATAATTCCTAAAGCATACACAGTGAAAGTTAATAAATACAATGCTGTCTTTCTCACTAATAAAGTCTAGCAGTGGCATAAAAAGTACTAAGAAACTAGGCAGAGCGCAAGCATACTCGTAGCCTACTGTCTCCCCTTGAACAGATTTCCCTATGTTACGTTAAGTGACTTGGAGGCTCTCTTGGTAAGTCCAGATCTCTAGTATCTGGTCTTGCCCTGGTGCTCCACAAAGGTCAACAAAATGAGGTAGCAATCATACAGGTAAGAGTAGGCAAAAGCCCTTTACCTGTATACTGCTACACTCACAAAGGAAAATATGCACAAGGGTTACAGGCTAGCTAGCTTCGTCGATGTTGTACTGGCTCTGACTTGCCACATACATAACTCAGACAACGACCAAAGATACCTTCCACTGTCTAGCATTAAATAATGGGAAAGAACAGCTCAATAATTAGAAGCACCCCAACACTATGATACAATTTGACTATGACTCTAATAATCCCTAAACCTAGTGCAAACATATATGGAGAGCTGGTGCTGGTAATACGACTGGCCGACTATGGAAGTCGTATGCAGAACCAGAAGGGATAAGTAATTGAATAAAGAGAGAAGTATGAAAACGAAGAAGTTCAGAGAGAGAGAAAGTAGTACAGGGGTTAGATTGGGGGACAGATTGGGGGACAGATTGCAAAGGACATGTAGGACCAAGCACGCCGTGCCAAGCTCTGCAGGAGAAACGCGGGCAGGAGCCCCCCCAGCACTAACAAAGGCAGCAGCATCCAATCACAGACGACTACGTCATGAGGAGCAGGCGTCACGTGACGCGTCAGGCACGCCGACCACTCACAAGCGTGGGAAACTCCTCCGAGCGAGGGAGGCAAACGTACATACACACGCACATACTACCGCCTCACTCTTTCTCCTTTAACTTCACACAATGCATATTATATTCTATCAATGATATAAAATACTTCCAAGTGTCACAGACAAGAATAAAGATCACCACTGATCTGTCTGTGACAACATGAACTCTATGAAAGAAAGATCATCGTTCTACGATTATTGTATCCCATTTCACTGCCCTGGCGAGCGCTAGCGAGTTACGAGTGCATTCTGGCATGCTGGTCAGCGTAACACCCCGCCCAAGATGTGGGATGTTTCAGCCTCAGGTGAACTCCACATCTGACCAGAAAGAATGCTCACCAACCCCGCATCACCCAGCTACTCTCCCAAGTTGTGAAAACAAGGCACGATCACAAACATAAAACACTGCATTATACAAAAAAATCTGCACAACACTTCCCCAAAATAATAGCATCATAATAATTATATCACGCTCAACGAGCAAGCTTCACCAAGCCTAGCCTACTAAGACAACAACTCAGAGTGTCTTAGATGCTTGTTGTGATATACTGCATTTATATACTATCAAAAAGAAAGAGTTTTTATGTGAGGTTTTTATAATTTTTAATAGTGTTTTTGGCAGCGTTGCACTACAGGGGCAAGCCTAATTTTTCTCCACTCCACCAAACACACCTGTGGTGATCTACCCTGGGTCCTCCACCCTGGACAAACAGTCAGCTATCACATTGTCACAACCGGCAATATGGCGAATGTCCAGATTATACTCCTGCAACATTAAAGACCATCTAGTTAGCCTCATATTCCGGTTGTGGATCTGATTCAAAAACTTCAAAGGGTGGTGGTCAGTGTAAATTACCACGACTGGGCCAAAAGTGGGAACATACACCTCAAAGTGCCTGAGCGCCAGCACAATAGCCAGAAGCTCCTTTTCTACTACTGAATAGTTCTTTTGTGCTGAGTTGAACTTTTTCGAAAAGAAGCTTACTGGGTGTTCCACACCTTCTGTATCTGTCTGTAACAAGATGGCACCAGCTCCTACGCCGCTAGCATTGGTCGCTAGCTGAAAAGGTCTTGAAAAGTCGGGGGCCCTGAGTATGGGGTGAGTGCACAACAGATGCTTCACCAGTGAAAAAGCCTTCTCACACTCAGGTGCCCACCCAAACTTTTTTGTCTTTGCAAGTAAGTCCGTCAGAGGAGCCAACACCGAGGAGTATCCGCGGATGAATCTGCGGTAATACCCAATCATGCCCAAGAACCTCATGATCTGTCTTTTGGTGGTCGGCCTGGGGAACTGGTTAATAGCCTGTATCTTGGTAAGGGGGGGGGGGGGGCACACCTGTCCTAACCCTACCACAAACCCCAGATACTGCACAGTTGCCCGAACAAAATCACATTTGCCCAGATTGACCACCAAATGAGCCTCACTTAGCTTCCTGAACAGTGCCCCGATGTGCTCGCAATGGCTCTCAAAGTCATCGTTGTAAATTATCACATCATCAAGATAAACGGTGCAGTTAGGGATCTCCGCCACTAACTCGTTCATCAGGCATTAGAAAGTTGCAGGTGCATTCTTCAGGCTGTACGGCATAACGTTGCAACGGCAAGTATTCCTATCCACCACAAACCCGCACACCTGCTTCACCCGCTCAGATAACGGCACCTGCCAGTAACCCTTGACAAGATCCACCTTGGTGAGGTAACGTGCACACCCGATCTTATCAACACTGTCATCTACGCGGGGATTGGTGGGAGTTAAACCGTTCAACCGCCTGAAGTCAATGCAAAACCTGACCTTGCCGTCTGGTTTGGGCTGCAGAATGACGGGAGATGTCCACCTAACCGCCCCTTTTACAATCAGCCCTCTCTTCAACATGTAGCCTAACTCCGCTCGGAGAGCCGGAAGTTTAATGGGAGGTACACGATAACGCACTGATTTAAAGGGGGGGTGGTCTCCAACGTCCACATCATGCACCGCATGAGTTGTGAGGCCTGGGTGCTCAGCAAACACATTGGGGTATGAACAGAACAGGTGCTGGATCGCTGCACGCTGTTGCTCAGGCAGGTGCTCTAGCGCCTCAACAGCCACCTGGTTCGTGTTCCCCACCCACTGATCCGCCGAGACATGACAATCCCAACTCTCCTCCAACTGTGCCTCACTGCCCCCCTCTCCTTCTCCACCTTGGCCACTGCAAGCCAACACAGGGACAGTAGGCTGCTCAGGTGGGCGCCTCACAAACTCTTTTAACAGGTTCACATGACAGAGCTGATTTTTCTTCCGCCTATCCGGAGTAGCCACAAGGTAATCTAGGTCAGACAACTTGCGCACGACCTTGTAAGGACCGACAAACTTAGCCGACAGGGGATGGCCTACTAAGGGCAATAAGACCAAAACCTCCTGTCCAACCACAAACTCCCGGAGCTTTGCCTTAGTGTCATATCGATCCTTCATCAAGGCCTGATTATCTACCAAATTTCTCCCTGCCAACTCCAGGCTCTTCAGCATCCTGTCTCTACTCTCGAGGACATACTTAATTAGAGAACATGGCTGCACAGTCCCTTCCCAGATTTCTTTAACCATGCTCAGAGGACCTCTAACCTGATGCCCGAAAACTAGCTCGTTGGGGCTAAACCCAAGGCTCTCCCCAGGTACCTCTCTTGCTGCAAACAAAACGTACGGTAGCCCCAGGTCCCAATCCTTGCTGTTCTCCAAACAGTAGCACCTCAACATGCTTTTCAAAGTGGAATGCCATCTTTCCAACACCCCTTGACTCTCTGGGTGATAAGCTGAAGAGACAACCGTACGAATCCCATGCTGCTGCATGGTCTGTTTGAAGAGTGTGGACGTGAAATTCGACCCTTGGTCCGACTGAATTTCCTGCGGGTACCCGTACCTCGAGCAATACAACAGCAAATTTCGCACAACAGTTTTAGACTTGCCATTTCTCATAGGGTATGCATCAGGGTAGTGAGTGGAGACATCCATGACTGTTAGCAAAAACCTGTTACCTGCACTAGTGGGAGGCAGAGGGCCTACCATGTCGATGATAACCTTGCTGAAGGGCGGACCAATAGCAGGCACTGGGTGCAACGGAGCCTTAGGTATGCTCTGATTGGGCTTTCCCACCCTCTGGCAGGTACCACACATCGCCACCCATGCCGAAACTTGGGCTTTAACACCTTACGAGCGGCCTATGCGGTTTATTTATGTGTACCGCACAGCGGGGTGTTTTTAGCCAAAATAGGGCTGTATACGTGATCATTTTCATGCCTAAATAAGACCCAGAACGTAAAACAAGTACCTATCCCTGAAAGGGCATAAACAGAGCTTTCGAATGACACCATAACGATCCTTGTATGATGGATAGTTTTCTTGCAATAACCGTGCAACGCGAGTGCAAAAAGCAGGTAATTCGGTACTTTCAGTACATAATTGAGTATGTAGCGAGTGAGAGAGGGAGGAGGGAGCTGAGATTTGTGTCAGTAGGTTCGCCGCGGTGGTCTGGAGCAGTCATATGCTCGCTAGTCTCCTGCCACCAATTGTCTCTCTCTCTCAGCCACATTACGTGCTGAAATTGCCACTCGAGTTATGTCGAGCGCCGCCACATAGTCCAGCTTTATTTAACTCGACTTATGTTGTTCGCCGCTAAATAAGGGTTAATACCTGGCCACCAGAACAACCTAGATAACGAAGCCAACGTTTTTCTCACACCCAAGTGACCTGCCAATGGAACATCATGCGCCAACCGCAACAGGCTATTACGACACTTCTCAGGACCACCAACTGGTCAACCACTCTTGCCCCACCATCCCAACTACGTTTGGGATCCAAAAAACGGCGGTACAGGATTCCCCCAACATGAAAAAAATCTCCTGACTTTGCATCCCCGTCCTCGTCAAGTTCAATCGCCCCGTTCCCACAACTCTCAAGCCCCGGATCTTCTGCTTGCAACCGACATATATCCGAGGGTGCCAACCTATCTAAGTGCTCCTGAAGCAACTTGTGGCCACCCCCAACACTATGCTGCTCAAGCCTTGCCTGCTTCGCCTGGGAACGTTTCTGTCGCGGAGTGCTATCACGCCCAACCATGTCACTAGGGGGGACAGGTTCTGGGGCCACTCCGGACCTCATAATGGGTGCAAGTACCGAGTCACCAAGGAGTGTCGCTGGATCCAAACTCTCAACCCGATCAGCCTTGACTTTCTCCTTCCGACCCTTCCTCCGCTGGTCTAGAACTTGGGTACTAGGCTGTGACACCTGAGCGGACTGAGACCTGGTGACAGCACAAGCCATCTGCGGCATCTGACACCTCTCAAGCCACTCTTGCCCCTCCCTACTCGTGTCGGCCACCCTCTCGGCAACGACTAAGGGTGGAACCTCGGAAGTGGGCACCGCAAAGTCGTTGCCGAGAAGGAGGTCGACCCCCTCAACTGGCAATTTCTCCACCACACCCACATCCAACTCCCGTGTCACACCGTCTACCTCAAGCTCCACTCTGACCAGCGGGTAAGACCGCGTAGCATTGATGCCTTGAACCACCACAACCCGAGCCGCGTTAATTGGCTTGCCAGTGAAATTCTTAATAAGTGTCTGGGAAGCGCCCGTATCACGCAACAACTCAAGCCTATGCCTCACACCAGCCCACCTCACAGTGCCGTGCCCCCTATGACCACAAAAAACATCACGGACGGGTGACGAGCCCTCCTGCTGCTTCTGCACCGGCGATGACTTCGCAACCAACTGTTTACCCCGGGCAAACACGGAAGGCCTCAAAGACACGCCAATGTTGCTCACTAGTGACACCACTGCTGTAGGCGGTGTGCTCGGACATCAGCGCGCAATATGCCCCTTCTTATGACACTTGAAACATTCCACCTCACTCTTGGACTTCCCCTGAGATGGGTAAGGGCCCTGGCCTTTCTTTAACGGGAAGGGTTTCGACTTGGGATCATAATTGGCAACAGTACTCTTGAATGGATAATTGTTTGTGTCATTAATTCGGGGGGGTGGAGTGGTACGCCCCTTGTTACCTGCCTCAGCTCTCTGTGCAGACCCGCACCCGCGAATCAATGACACCCTGAGGTCAGCCAGCTCAGCCGCCTCTTGTAGAGTTTTCGGTCGCTTTTCTTTAAGGTTAAGAGTCAAGTCACTGCCAGTACATTTAAAAAATTGTTTTACTGAATCAAAAGTAGTTGCCTTCTCCGACCTTAACCAATTTTCAAATGCATCTGACAGCTCTCTAGCGTGTTCCTGGAAAGTACTCTCCTTTCTTTTTGGAACCGCCCTAAACTTCAGCCTATAGGTCTCTGGCTGTAGCTCATACGCTCTCAGGACAGCCTCTTTCAACAACTCGTAATTCACACAGGAATCTAGGGGCAAAGCATCGTACGCCTTGAGTGCTTTCCCTGTCAATCGTGAAGAAACAAGGGCTGCCCACTTCTCCTCGGGCCATTGGTGCTCCTGGCACTTTTTCTCGAACCGGAGAAAAAATTCTGTAACTCCCAACTCATCAAACACTGGAACCAACTTAAGTAGATGCGACAGGGACTGGTCATGGGGTCGACCCCCCTGGGCGACCCGGTTCCTCGTCACCTCTACACGAGTTTTCTCTAGGTCAACATCGACACAATACCTCTCAGACTCAAACTTGCGCTCAGACTTTCGCTCCTGCTGCTGCTGCCTTAGCTCAGCCTCATACTTTTGCTGCTCGAGCTCAGCCTCATGCTTTCGCTGCTCATGCTCAAGTTTGGCGAGCTCGAGCTGAAGCAACATCTCGGGAGACAAACCTTGAGGAGGGAGTGCTACTACCGGGGACCCACCCCGTGAATCACCTAGAGGCATACCCAACCGCCAGCGGGCATCGGCCTGCGGGAACGTACTCGGGTCCGGAGCCAAAGGGGGCGCCATGATAGGAGTCGAGTGGAATGAGGGCTGGGACGAAGGTGCCCCAGCTCCCACTCCCCCCATACCCCCATGCACCCCACACAGCACACAGGTAACCAGCTCACCTCTCCACAAACCGCTAGTACCGGGAAACCCTAAGACCGTGGCTACACACTGCAGTCCGTACCGGTCTAGCCCCGACACACGATCTGCTGACACAGGCTCCTCCAAAAATCTCCGAGCATCCTCCTCATTGTTCACCACCCGAACGCCGTTTAACAACTCCACCTTTTCCACCTCCTCGCCTGCCTCTCGCACTGTGCCCTCACTATGCTCAGACCCGTCCAGTGACATGATGGAGTCAACAACAAAAATTCTCAAGTCCAGACAAAAGTAGCCAAACTCTTGTGTAGCTTTATTCACCAACAAATATTCGAAGATGTTCTTGAGTGCAATACTAGGTCACCAATAACTCCAACAAGTTCTATATATCCTCAAAACAATGTCTGCTGCCAACAATGCGAGAAATAAATTCAACCCCAAATGGCAATAAGATTTCTCAAAAAAAAAACTGCAATATTCAGTTCACTATATTCTGGTCTAAGGTCCCCATTTGTTACGACCGGCACTACGAAATAAACAAGGGCACTTAATGATGGACTAGATGATAGGCTATATCTGCAACAACGGTACGCTAATTCCAAAACCCTCGAACTATTACGCCGGTGAACAAAAACCCTTAAAACCCTTCAGAGTTAATCTACTGGATAACGGGGTATCAATTAACTAGGGTTTAGTGCACTTCTACAAAGGCTTTCCGATGACGGCAAAGCCAACTCACAACAGGAGTACTTACGTTACGAAAATGCTCTTAATTTAAGTAATAACAATGCTTGAATAAACTATATAAGATTTAATAATGGAATATATGCTTACGTTAACTTTAGTGTGCGTCTGTACTCAACACTAAACTCTTCAATGCTCTATGAAAACACTGGAAGTCTAGTCCTACAGCAATCAGATATGGAATCTTCTGAAAAGGTCTGATGCTCTAAGATGCTCGTTAATATAGAACAGAAATAAATGCAGGGGCAGGACACCAAAGCGTGTATCTTAAATACACCAATATGTAGGATACATATATATAACAAGGGAGTGCAACAACTCTGTGACAGCACTAATAATAACCACTCAAAAACAGTACTTCCTTAGCCAACGTAACAGCCAAACTGGGTTGTGCACTATGCATCAACCAAGGCTAAAATAAGGCGTAAATAATTCCTAAAGCATACACAATGAAAGTTAATAAAAACAATGCTGTCTTTCTCACTAATAAAGTCTAGCAGTGGCATAAAGGGTACTAGGAAACTAGGCAGAGCGCAAGCATGCTCGTAGCCTACTGTCTCCCCTTGAACAGATTTCCCTTATGTTACGTTAAGTGACTTGGAGGCTCTCTTGGTAAGTCCAGATCTCTAGTATCTGGTCTTGCCCTGGCGCTCCACAAAGGTCAACAAAATGAGGTAGCAATCATACAGGTAAGAGTAGGCAAAAGCCCTTTACCTGTATACTGCTACACTCGCAAAGGAAAATATGACAAGGGTTACAGGCTAGCTAGCTTCGTCGATGTTGTACTGGCTCTGACTTGCCACATACATAACTCAGACAACGACCAAAGATACCTTCCACTGTCTAGCATTAAATAATGGGAAAGAACAGCTCAATAATTAGAAGCACCCCAACACTATGATACAATTTGACTATGACTCTAATAATCCCTAAACCTAGTGCAAACATATATGGAGAGCTGGTGCTGGTAATACGACTGGCCGACAATGGACTATGGAAGTCGTATGCAGAACCAGAAGGGATAAGTAATTGAATAAAGAGAGAAGTATGAAAACGAAGGAGTTCAGGGGTTAGATTGGGGGACAGATTGCAAAGGACATGTAGGACTAAGCACGCCGTGCCAAGCTCTGCAGGAGAAACGCGGGCAGGAGCCCCCCAGCACTAACAAAGGCAGCAGCACCCAATCACACACGACTACGTCATGAGGAGCAGGCGTCACGTGATGCGTCAGGCCCGCCGACCACTCACAAGCGTGGGAAACTCCTCCGAGCGAGGGAGGCAAACGTACATACACACGCACATACTACCACCTCACTGCCTACCTCGCTCTTTCTCCTTTAACTTCACACAATGCATCTTATATTCTATCAATGATATAAAATACTTCCAAGTGTCACAGACAAGAATAAAGATCACCACTGATCTGTCTGTGACAACATGAACTCTATGAAAGAAAGAACATCGTTCTACGATTATTGTAGCCTATTTCACTGCCCTGGCGAGCGCTAGCGAGTTACGAGTGCATTCTGGCAAGCTGGCCAGCGTAACAGCATTCAAAAGAATGCGAGTGAACTGGTATATGATACAACAGCAGCAGGTACATACATCGAGGCGGCAATATCTTCATTGGATGTCAGCAATGATCAGTTGGTGATGAATGTTGCGGCATGACTCAAAGAGCAAGTCATCAGGACAAATACTATTCCCTGGCTCCCATATATACACGAATTGGAGAGAGAAGAAGACCTCAGTGAGCTCCTGCTGAAGCTGCTCACATGGCTGAAACACCCAAATAAGTCTGCAATTGATGACAGTCCATCCGTCCGATCGATTGCATCTATCCTCACAAGCTACATCACTGGAAAACGCACTGCATTTGAGATAAGTCTCTCTGTCTTGCTACATGGACTGACCAAGAGTAGGGAGATAGTCGACATAATGCACATAGATGGACTGGGCATCAGTTACAATGACGTATATGGGAGCCAGGGAATTGTATTTGTACTGATGACTTGCTCTTTGAGTCGTGCCGCAACATTCATCACCAACTGATCATTGCTGACACCCAATGAAGATATTGCCGCCTCGATGTATGTACCTGCTGCTGTTGTATCATATACCAGTTCACTCACATTCTTTTGAATGCGTTCATGAAATCCGATGTCTTCCCCAAATTCATTGACGAGAATTTCCTTTTAGTAGCTGGATTTTACTACTGAGTTATGTCCGTGATTTGAGATAATGCGCTTATAGTCGTGCAGCAGGCCTTGCAGTGTGCGAATTTCATGGTCTTTGAAGATGACTTGACGAATATGATGAAAGAAGAGAGCTTGGGCCTCTCGGAGGTTTACACGCTGAAGATGTTGAGAGCTTTCATCTGAAAGGGGCTTGGGGTCGCTTACATATTTGCGCCAGCATGCACGATGGTAGCGGATTTCCAACCCAAATGCTGTTTGACTATCTGGGATGGATGCAATCAGAGTGTCAAGTCTCAATCTCATGACCTCATCTTCCAGACGGACAGTATGTAACTTGAATTTAGTCCAGGCATCTACTGTTGATAGGAGTAAAATCGGCTTGTCACGATCACTACTCTTGTATGTCCCTTTCATGCACCACACACATAGAGTCTTATCGTGAAGGACACCCATACTGGAGCGGAGCCTTTTAGGTGCACTGGCCTCTGGGGAAGGGTCTTGTTGATCTGATGCTTCATCTCTTTCAAGACGTTCCTCAGATTTGTGTTTGCGTTTTTCGGCTTGAGAGAGCTTGCGCTTGCTGGATAATGATGCGTAACAAGTGCTATGCATGTGGTGACCCTTTGGTCCCTTCTCCCAATCCACATTTTCATGTATATGTTGAAACTTATCAAGTTCTTTCCATTGTAAAGACTTTTCCCGGATGGATTCCCACTTCTCAGGTGTAATGTTTTCCAAACGATCATCTGCGGTACATCGCTTACCACAGAGTAAAATGCACTCGTATTCATTTAATGTCTTGTCTGGTAACTCTTCACTCTCTCTTCTATTATCCATTATTTCGGTCACTTCACAAGTCGGCGATTTTCATCAGATGGGCATGCGATCCATCTGAAACAGTAAAAAAGTAATATTAGATATACACCGCAGGCAGAGAACAACAGTGATGATAGCAGCGAAAGTGAGGACAGTGATTCTGATAGTGGCTCATACAGTGAATCATGTAGTGACAGTGAAGTGGCAGATTAGTATGTACAATTAGTATAATACAATACAATAACACTACAATATACAATACAATACAATACAATAACCATTCCAGTGGATTTGTAATGCCAGAATTAGTGAAAAAGGATACCTCATTCGTCCTTGTAGCTCATCTGATGCCAGAGATATTACATTTCATGTTTTTCAAGATGGCGTTGGCGGCCATTTTGAATATTGGGCTCTAGCAGAGTTAGCCGTAATTTTTCAGAGGGGCATAGGAGCTAATTTTCCTTTAAAATGGTTCAGGTTGTCAAATCCATCGAGAGAAAAAGGTAGGAACAAAATGGTCACGGATTCCAAGCAAATGACCCTACTATTCGTGCGAGTTAAAAGATTTACCAATAATTTTGCAACCGTTTCCCCGTGTGTAATTAGATTGGTCGATAGTGAAGTACTTACTACAGTTCATATTGTCGATGCCTTTGATGATTTTGAACACTTGAATTAAGTCGCCTCTTAATCTGCGCTGGGTTAAAGGAAATATTTGTAATTCTCTAAGACGCTCATCGTATGGTTTGTTCTTTAGGCTAGGTATCATTTTGGTAACTCTACGTTGAACTCGTTCTAGCTTGTCTATATCTTTTTGGTAATAAGGGCACCAGGAATGAACTCAGTATTCAAGAAGAGGGCGGACTAAGGAATTGTAAAGGGAGTACAAAGGAAATCAAGCAACAACAGATCTAGTGACCCTTCTAGGCTGCTTGTCCTCCAAAACACTGAGGATCAAGTGTCCAAACAGTAGGGTTAGGATAACGTCTTTGGATGTATGCTCAAATGACCTGCCTATAAAGCCAATTATTATGTTTGCCTTCTTAACAACTTCTGAACATTGTTGACTCAGTTTTAGGTTACTCGATATTGTTACTCCCAGATCGGTTTCTCTGTTTACATTCTTAAGCTGAGTGTCATTCATCATATAGTTTGCTTTCTCATTTTGGTATCCGATATGTAGTACTTTACATTTATCCGCATTGAAACTCATTTGCCAAATTTGGGCCCAACATGACAACTTATCTAGATTGTGTTGCATATCGTCAACTTGTTCTTTTGAGAGTACGCTATTTGCAATTTTTGTATCGTCAGCAAATTTTGAGATTGTACAGGTGAGACCCTCATCTATGTCGTTGATGTAAATTAGAAAGATAATTGGTCCTAGTACTGATCCCTGGGGTACCCCGCTACTTACATTGGTCCATTTAGATGCCTTACCGTTTATGACTACTCTTTGCTTTCTGTCGCTGAGCCAATTTTCTATCCATTTCAACACACCATCTTGTATTCCATGCGCTTTTAGTTTTATCAGTAAACGTTTGTGGGGAACTTTGTCAAAGGCCTTTTGAAAATCAAGGTATATAATATCTACAGCTTTACTCTCATCGTAGAGGTTGAGGATATCGTGGAAGAAGTCTAAGAGGTTTGTTAAACAGGAACGTTTTTTACGAAAGCCGTGTTGAGTATCTTTAAGTATGTTATTTTCCTCTAAGTGATTTACGAGTCTGTCTCTTATGAGTGTTTCTTGCATTTTACATACAACTGAGGTTAAGCTAATTGGACGATAGTTACTGGGTAGGGATTTGCTGCCTTTTTTTAATATCGGTGTTACGTTGGCTAGCTTCCACTGATCAGGCATAGTTCCAGACTGCAAGGATTTATTGAATAGCAATGTCAGTGGTTTGGAGAGCTCATCCTTAGCTTCCTTTAGGACTCTAGGTGAGATTGTATCAGGTCCAGGCGTTTTATTTACCTTGAGTTTATCTAAACAATTCAATACTTCTCTCTCTGTAATGGTGATATTGCTTAGAACATCTGAATTATCAATCTGAATCGGCGATGGTGTAGGGATATCACTGAGGTCTTCCGTTGTAAAAACTGATGCAAAGAAGGTATTGAGCGCATTACTCATTTGTACTTCGTCTTTGGTGTATTCTCCATTTTCATCGACTAATGGTCCAACAGTTGAAGTAACTACTTTTTTCTTTCTGATATAACTATAGAATTCTTTCGGGTTTGTTTTACTTTGATTCGCAATATGTAACTCAAGGGTCTTTTTACTTTGCTTAATTAACTTTTTGTCTTTGCGTCGTAGCTCTACAAATTTCACACGTTCTTCGTCATTTTGTAAGGATTTTAATCTATCATTAGCAAACTTTTTAGCAAGCAGACAGTTTGAAATATCTTTATTCCACCATTTGGGCTTATTATTAACCCGGCAAGCGCGATAGGCCTCACGGAAGGCTTCCTATAGGGAACGCGATAGGCCTCACGGAAGCAGGACCATAAAAAAAGCCTTCCATAAAAAAAAAGGGCCTATCAAAACAAAGGAATTTGTCTCTAGGTGAGATAATTCCCCTCCAGTACTCATCCATGTAAATCTCACCCACCCCCCTCCCCTCCTTCCCCACCTTATTCCCCCCTCCCTCCCCTCCTCAATTATCACCTATTTTTCCTCTTATTATCATCATTTATCGGTTATTTTTCTCTCCCGCGATAATGTAGCACAAGTGGGTTGCATAAAAGATCGTTATGCAACACCCAGACACCGGCACACACCGCCTCGCTCGTCTCAGTTGACTCCCAGACAGCGAGAGGGGAGGGCTGCCTGTCTCTCTCTCTCGCCTGAGATTATGACCGGGTGGCCAATATCTTCGTTTTTCACCACCCAAATGCTTTTCCCACTTATTTTAGCACTCTTGAAGGTTCATATATACATCATATATGTAAAATAAAAGCATACCGAAAACAAATAATGGTTTATATTGTAAATATAACGAATTCTGTCAGAATCCAGGGCTAGAAATGCACAAATAACTACCCTAGCACCTACGTCTATATCGCGCTTGTCAGGTTAAGGACTGTACGCCATATTTTCGATGGTATGCAGTCTTGCACTGCTTTTAGGTAAGTGGTTTCGAATAACTTCCAAGATGTATTTATGTCGTTATTGTTAATTAAAAAGCTCCAGTCAGTTTCTTTAAACATAGCTCTAAGTTTCTGAAAGTTTGCTTTCTTGAAATTAGCGACTTTTTTTATGCTGCTATTTGGTTAGTTACTAGTAAACTTTAAAGTGAAAGTTATTGTACGATGGTCGCTGTTACTGAATTCATCACCAACATTCAAATTCTCTATTAATTATTCTTTTGTTGCAAGTACAAGGTCAAGAACGTTATTACCACGGGTCGGCGATCGAACAAATTGATAGAGTGAACTCTCTTGCAAGTTCGTATACAAGTCATGTCCGGAGTGTGAAGTAAGAGTATCGCCCCACTTGGTCACAGGTAAATTAAAGTCGCCAAAAAATATGGTATCTTGTGAGTTACGTACATCTGCAATTTGTTCATAAATTTCTCGGTCAGTTTGCACTGATTGAGCTGGAGGTCTGTATATTAATGCAAGTAGTATTTTTTGTACCTTTATTATTCTTTATTAGCACAAAAGATGTGTCGACGTTCACAATTTGAGGTTTTGACAAGAGGGTCGGGTTAAGACTTTCTTTGATATAAAATAAAATAAAACGCCACCTCCATTTTTATTTATTTGGCTTTTCTCAAACATTACATAACCGGGAAGTGAATACTCTGCTAAAAAGTATATCTTTTAAGGGAGAGGGAGAGGGAGGGGGTGGGGGGTGGGGGGGAGGGAATGTTCGACGGAAACCTTACATATGATTCGAGTGATTCCAACTGATACATTTAGGCCTACCATTGAAACCTGAAAGTTTCATACCAATTCACTGATGGTTTACTGTTGAACTATCATACTCTAATAAAACTGCCAAACTAACCCACGCGAAGTTGTATTTCCTTTTCATCTTTGTAATGGCTCAGGCTCGGCTATGTAACAAGCTAGAGACAATTCCTCCATGAGTCTCTCCCATCAATAAACACACAAAATAAACCATTCAATTATTTTGAATTATTTCTTTGTATAACATTATTTATTACTAATATAACTACTTATTAGCACCGTATACAAGAACTAAACATTTGCTTAATAATTGTCTCCACAAATCTCACTGCTTTCAGACAATTCAGGACTCATTAAGTGTAAACAGCCAATTTGCCAATACATGCTATGAATTATTGCCGAGAATGTGCCCCTTGAGTCGGCCATGTGACTGCATTACGTGAATTCAACACTCTTAACATAGCTATCTACCCTATCATTAGGCCATATTGCTTTCCTTATTGACCATAATGTAAAACTACTCTATATAAACGGGACACGAACTACCCTCGGGCAAGGTTCTGTAGTTTTTGAAAAGAGGCTCCAGCTTTGAAAAAATTACTTGATTTAAACAGGCTAAATAATCCTGAAGGGTTGATAACCAATATATATGCCCTATTTTCACTAACTACCCCTAGGGCACTCTTACGTTCATCTATCCATTAGGGTGGGTCTTATTTTAAAGTTCCCTTTCCCTCAACATTTACGTTCACCCATACATTAGGGAAGGACTTATTCATATTGTCACCTTACCCTTAAAACCTTGCCATAAGGTTACTCTATTTTATCAGGTATCTTGTGTTGTAACCAAGTTAAGGGGGGCATCCGCTATAGCTATGTAGCAATATGGGTTGAAACGTGGCAAATTGTGTTAAATACTCCCTGAGTAATGGCAAGACGTAGAATATCTACTCCACATAATAATATTGAAAGCTTCACGCCTATTCAAGCTTATTCTCTTGAGATAACTTTCAAGATAATTGGAATTCACATCTGTCAAGAATAATTACTTAATAACTATGTAAAGCTCATTTATTATATCCCAGACTAACTACAAGACTTATAATATTGAACTGATATATAATAATTCTTCTACTACAATACCACTTTGTATAACAGTTTCGTGTGTAACTAAATAATCTCATTATACCTTCTATATAATTATATAAGTGTGTATATCTACTCCTCATACCTGGTATATCCATAAACACTATACAGTAACGTTAACCCTACTAGTAACGGTAGTAATTAGCAGCTTCAGGTTAGGTTTCGTTTATTTCATATTTTTAATGTGCAGGAGATGGTGATCGAGAGATGTGTGTGAAATACTGCATTCCTTCATCAGGTGTTCAGAATAAATGTAATCGGTGAGGTCCCAGAAGTAGCTCCTAGCGGGGTAAGTGCGAGAGAAGGGAGGGTGGGTGTAGTTCTGGGGTCGGAGATAAAATGGGAGGGTTTACGTGGGGGTATGGAACCAACAAGGAAAGGGGGTAGAGGGGATACCTCTCTACCGTGCAGTGCTACTAACAGGGAAAATGAAACAATTAATCCTGACGACTGTACCATAACATTTTACAGCTTATGTACCCTTCAATATCAGCCAATTTTGCAAAACATATTCTTTCTACAGCATGACATGATGTTTCCCTCACAAAAGCTGGGGAGTAACTGAGGTGTGATGGGTAAGAACACTCAGGCAGTGATGTCAGTATCTGGCCATAAGATCTTTGAGTCATGTTAACAGTTCACACTTGCTATTAGTAGAGATCATGGTTTAAGTACTGGTGATGAATGACATCCGTCGCTCGTACTAGTGTATACCTTTCATACGGACGGATTAGGATTGCTGCTGGTACAGGAGTTAATTATACCTTTTGCTAAGGTTTTCGGTTTTTATTGCTGATGTAGCACAAGCTTTGAATAATTAAATATTATGAAAAAATAGGAAAGGTTTGAATATCAAGATACAAATTAGTTGAAATTACACAGCGCACTAATGACATTATAATGCATGTCCTGTGTGAAAATTATACAAAAGCAAAAACGGGTACCTTCCCCAATAGCTAAAACAAGAATGCTTGTCATTATATACATTAAGATCGGTGTTTAAAAATCGCACTGAATGATGTCACGCACCTATCAGCTGTGGCGGAGGGGTTGGCCGGATTCTAATTGTGAGCAGGGCCTTATAACCGATACCTGCATGAAAGCCTAGATAATATATATATATATTTTTTTTTTTTTTTTTTTTTTTTTTAAAGACCTCCGTCTACGTATTGTGAAAAACCTGTTATCCTCCGGCAAATTGTGGGGTTGAGTGAGTGAAGGGGGGGACAGTGAATGAAGGAGGATGCATGTTTTTCATAATACGTGTTGCTAGCCCCAAACGCGCGAGCAACTGTGGCTTTCAACCATCCAACACATCCCCTTTTATTTATGTGCATCACACATGTGACATACAAATAAAGTTTATGTTTTGTTTTACCCTACTGTGGAAAGACTACGGATACACCAATCCTGCCCGGGCCTCACACAGTGGCATGACCCAGTCCTGTCGAACTGAGCTCATGACGCTGGTGGCATTGCCCCGGAGGATAGCCATCCCTAGTCTTTGCTTGAGCCAGAGGGTTTCCCGAGGTTCTCCTGAAACTTCTCTGATTTTACGGCCCATTTCATTCACCATCTTAAGGGTGGTAGGGCCGAAGACTCCTGAAGTTTCGAATGCCAGGGGCTCGAACTGATGATTTCTGGCGATGGCTTGATATTTTTCTCGCTTTTTATTTTCTGCTATCCGGGTGGCTTCACCTGCTTCGTCGGCGTTTCTGGCGATGTTGGTTGTGGAGAAAGTGTCAACACATGTGGCATCCCACACGAGGCACCGGCCATTCTTGTAAGGGAAAGTGGTCATCCCATCTGGCCGTTTGCCGTCTTCTCTGTGAAGTCCATGTGGTTCGAGGATTGATGCATGGTTAGCACTCTGCAGGGCCCGTTTTATGACATCATTTAGTGCAGAGTGTCTTGGCAGGCGGCCTGCGTTGTAATTACATGACAAGGCATGGTGACCTTGAGCATCCATCCACCCACCACACTTGCAAGTGTGTGGGTGACAAACTGCCGCACCCACTCTGAGCGCGATGGCAACCCGGAGCGCTTCAGCATCCAAGTGAGTTCCAAGAGGTGGGATGGGGATGGCGTGTAACCACAAGCCACTCTCCGAACGGGCGGCTGCCTGGAGGCGTGCTTTTGCAACCTGGTCTGCATTGGTTAGGAGATTTTCTTGAGTTTTCTTCGCCGAGATGGTATCCCATGCTTTCTGCTTGCTCCTGGAGGTACCCTGAGGCTCCTCCTCTACTCCTGTACTTCCCTTCCAGGTGTTAATCGCTGCTGTTACGTCCCCATTAAGTGTCATTCCGGGTTGAGAATAAAGGATGGACAATACGAGGTCGTTGGTCGCGATGAGGGAAGAGATAAAGGCTGGGGAGGCAATATCCGAGGCTCTCCGTATGCCCAAGCCCCCGAGGCGGACAGGAAGGGTGGCTTGTGTCCAGGCCCGTTCTTTAAATTCCACGTTGGTGATGCTGGTCACTGCTTCTCGGATTATGCTGTCTAATTCTTGGAGGCCACCATTATTCGTGTAAGTCATCGATGTGCGCAGGAGGTATTGGAGTTTTGGGATGGAGAAACAGTTCTTGAGCAGGGCCAGAGCTGAGTGGGCATCGATGTGTATCAGGCGACTCACGAGACGTTGAAGCTCCTTTTTAACTTGAAATGCTGGTGGGATTGCTGCCAGAGTTAGTGGGGAACCTAATAGGGTTTGCTGGTGCTCCTGAAGGATCTTTACATCTGGCAATATGTTTCGAAACAGGGCCTGAGTCTCTTCTCCTTGTTCACGTGTGTGGTTGAGGAGGACAAGTTCACATTTGGTGTCATTTATCACTAGCCCGGCCTGGCCGAGGTCAGTTACGATGTTATTTAGGCCGGTTAGAACGTTCTCTACTGACCCACCCAATGTTGCATCGTCCAGGTACCATACATTCAGTTCTGACCTTACTTTGTTAGCTGCTGCATCCGCCCCTATTGAGAAAAGAGCAGGACCACCTGGATCTCCCTGCTGTAACCCGGTCGCTGATGGGATTACCGTCTCGCCAAAAATCAGGATTGAAGGTTTGGAATAAGCCTGCCAAAGTAGGGGGTATGTGTTCTTGAGCTGCACGGAGGAAGACATCCCTGCGAATGCTGTTGAATGCGTTCCGCATGTCAATCTTTAGAAGCACTCGATTTTCTTGGGCTTGGCTGAGGTAGGTGCGGGTTGCGTGTACAGCAGCTTCACACACCCCTGGAGTTTCGAAACCTAGTTGAACTGGTCTTAAGTGTTGACCTAGGCCATTAGAGAGTGGTTTCAAACCCATCTTTGTGGCAAGGCGGCGGAACGTGTTCCCTACTGCTATTGGGCGCACACCGGCATCTTTTTTTGCCAGTGCACAGAGTGATGCCCCAAAAAATAGGGGTGTGGCACAGTCGGGTACTTCCCCTCTTAAAACCATGTTGATGAATTTGGTGAGGGTTGTTACGTCCTGGGATATATAAACACTGGGCTCTTTCTATTGGACTAGGTATGCGGCAACAAGCAACAACGGAAAACGCTAGATCCAACCCTTATCTATAAACCCAGGCAACAAACCACCCTAAAACCGTCAAGAGTCCTGCCTGGACAACAAGGTATCCTATGACTCAGTTACAGGGTGCACGCACTATAGACTGCTGATAGTCAAGCAGGCTATATAAAAGATCACACAATTAAGTTGACTTAAAGCTTCAAGGAAAAGATAGATAACGGAGTTAAATTGCAGAAACAATTTAATAACAAACTAGAAGAAAGTACATTTAACGTTACGTTAATTAACCCTCCCGCATCTATAGGACGCGATCGCGTCATAACGCCACCCCTCCAAGAGTGCTCGTATGATGCAATCGCGTCATAATGCCACCTGAAAGTTAGAAATATTCGCCAAAAATAAGTTTATGACTCGATTTTGACTCAATTCGAACTGGTAAGTTAGGCATCAGTAAGTTACAAAAGGAAGTATCTAGCAACTCCATAGCGTCCCTCTCTGAGGAGCGCGGGACTCTGTAAAGTCAGTAGATTCCTGGCCCCCAGACTGTGAGGCAGGGTCCCGGCCCTTTAAATTCTGGGCTCCCTCCCTCTGGCCCACCATGCCTAGCTATAGGCAGGCAATTATGGATTATTTCATCTACCCAGTGAAAGTGTTTAGTGAATAATTCGAACTATATATGTATATAAGATGTTACTTGTGACTTTTGGTGACTGAGAGGAGTGAATCTTGGTTAACCCCTTGAGTATTGATGCAGTTTTGTCTAGGTATCATTGATGACTTTACACTATTTTTTGCTTGAAAGACAAATATATTTATCAATAAATACTGCCTACGAAATAAATACATTATAATCACGAAGATGTCACAGGAATGCTTACAGGAAGTATGGTAAGTACTCTATGGAATTTTAGTAATATTACAGTATATTATTATAATTATATAATTATTTTATATAGCCTATATACAGTATATAACAGCCCCAAGGTCCCGAGCAAGTCCAAGGCCCATAACCGAGTATTTATATTATTATTATATTTTGTATTTTATTTAAATATTTATATATTTGCTTTATTAGTTTTTATTTATTTTATTTTATTTATTTCATTTTATTTATGTTTATTTTATTTATTTTATATATATATACCGTATATATTTGTTTTGTTATTCCTGTTCCCCAGGGTGTCTAGCAGATCAGCCCCAAGGTCCTGAGCAAGCCCAAGGCCCATAATCGAGTATTTATATTATTATTATATTTTTATTTTATTTATTTTATTTATTTTATTTATATATACAGTATATATATATATATATATATATATATTATATTATATATATATATATATATATATATATATATATTACATTTATATTATATA
Source organism: Paralithodes platypus (assembly GCA_032716605.1). Taxonomy (NCBI): domain Eukaryota; kingdom Metazoa; phylum Arthropoda; class Malacostraca; order Decapoda; family Lithodidae; genus Paralithodes; species Paralithodes platypus. The sequence continues at coordinate 17,765,489 of CM064511.1, read as the reverse complement.
TACAGTATATACACCCAGTATATATATATATATATTTTTTTTTTTATTCCTGTTCCCCAGGGTGTCTAGCGGATCAGCCCCAAGGTCCCAAGCAAGCCCAAGGCCCATAATCGAGTATTTATATTATTATTATATTTGTTATTTTATTTATTTTATTTATATATACAGTATAATATATAATATATATATATATATATACGTATATACCCGGTATATATATATATTTTTTCTTTTCTTTATTATTCCTGTTCCCCAGGCTGTCTAGCGTCAAGGTCCCGAGCAAGCCCAAGGCCCATAATTGAGTATTTATATTATTATTATATATTTTTATTTTATTTATTTTATTTATATATACAGTATATATCTATATATAATATATATATATATATATATATATATATATATATATATATACCCGGTATATATATATTTTTGTTTTTTTGTTTTTTTTATTCCTGTTCCCCAGGGTGTCTAGCGGATCAGCCCCAAGGTCCCGAGCAAGCCCAAGGCCCATAATTGAGTATTTATATTATTATTACATTTTTATTTTATTGATATATTTATTTATTTGATTTGATTTATTTCATTTTATTTATATTTTGATTTAATTTATTTTATATATATATATATATATATATATATATATATATATATATATTATATTTATATATTTATATAAATGTTGTACATTGTGGCAAAGATATACAACTGTATAAACATTCTCATATATTTACATAACAATAACAATGCATGGAAACAATTGCGCATAGCTCGCGAACCAATAACGTTATATTATTTTTGGTTTCACCATTAGAAAGAGCATAATTTTCCGATGACGGTGATATAAACAGTTATATATGTATCCGAGCAAATAAACCAATGCCGAGGTGGGGAACAGCTCGGAACCCGGCTAGCATTGGCGGAAAAGAGACGGGTGAAGCGTAAATATTCGCATTTTGGCTCTTCATTTCAAATATTCATAGCGCAAAAAGTATTTGTCCTAGGAACTTCTAGTTTGTTTTATACTCATCAGCATTTTTTGCCGTATTCATGCAGATTAAATTTAAAACCATACACTTCGTAGCAACGAAATAAATCTAAAATGTTATAAACCATATCTATTTTTTTGTTTTCGGTCACTGCATGGAAACAATTGCGCATAGCTCGCGAACCAATAACGTTATATTATTTTTGTTTTCACCATTGGAAAAAGCACAATTTTTCGATTCTGGTGATATATACAGTTATATACGTATCCGAGCAAATAACGCAACCACGAGGTGGGGAACAGCTCGGAACCCGGCTAGCATCGCCGGAACAGAGACGGGTGAAGCATAAATATTCGCATTTTGGCTCTTCATTTCAAATATTCATAGCGCAAAAAGTATTTGTCTTAGGAACTTCTAGTTTGTTTTATACTCATCAGCATTATTTGCCGTATTCATACAGCCTACATTTAAAACCATACACTTCGTAGCAACGAAATAAATCGAAAATGTTATAAACCATATCAATAAAAAAAAAATATATATTTCGGTCACTGCTTGAGAACTATTGAAGATAAACAATTTCTGTTTTCAGATTTGGAAAGAGGAGAACAAATACTATTATTTGAGCAAAAAAAAATATATAGTCATCACTCACAATTTAGAGCTAGGACAGTGTGAAGACAATTGCATGGGAAATAATTGTATTCCGGACTCATTTACACTTTCATATTTTTTTTTTTTTAATTTTGTATTGTTTTATCATGTACTATAAATATTCCTCTTTCCATTGACATATGATACATCACAATAAACAGCATTCTGGTGGATGAAAATACAGAAAAACACAAGGCTTCGAAAACTCGCCCAGCCTGATATTTCATGGCAAATTAAAGAAGGCCTTACCATAAGTTAGATAATTAAGTTGCTGGATGCGAGAGGGTTAATACAACTAATCACCCCTGCGTGAAAGAAGGTGAAAGCAAACAGTCCTCAACACATCGTACAGGTAGACAAGATGCAGGTTTCTAAACTGCATGCGGCTACTGTAGGATCTGATGCTTAGCAAAGAAAGTAAGTTACGGATTTAGAGAACTCTTAACTCATAAGCAGGAATAAATACTAGTGATAGGCCATACAGTGTATAATGGCATAGGTATAATTAAATAAAGGCAGCAACTCGCAACATAACCACATACAGGTGTGCTTCTCACTCTTAGTCAGGCAAGCCTGCTCGGACAGAGTCTCTAAGCCACACCCTGACTCACAATTCTCACAAGAACGGTAAAACTGTGGCACAATAACAAGCATGCAGAAATAATAAACCCCTAGCTGTTAATCTGCCAGGTGGCAGAGGTCTAGCCGGAAGGATATAGGCTTCGGATACCCGGGCTGAGCCACCTGCTCTAGCCTAGGGACGTTCCCAAATCTGTGTGCCAAATTACTCTAATTGAAAGGGTGCTCTCTTGAGAGACTCAGATCCCAAGTACCTGACTCTCTCCTGGCGAAAAACGCAAGACGTGCTAGCGCAGTGCTGAGTGGACTAGGCAAGGGCCCTCACACAACACAACACTAGACACACAGGCACACAGACAAGAAAATGCCCCCAGACTCCCACGGGTATCCTAGTAAAGTCGTGCAGGTCCACAGGACTCGCACCAGCAGACTTTACTTAAAGGATCGCAAAAAGCCTCCCCTCCGGTCTAGCCCCTGCTCACCTGCCACAAGAACACACTAGCAAGCATGAAACCACCAAATATGAGACAACAAAAAAGCTTCCTAGGTCTCATTAACAATTACATCTCTGCATAAAGCCCAAAATCCTATCTAATTATCTGAGAGCTCGTCGTTAATACAATAATAGATATAAGGTCTATCAAGGGGATGGGGTAATTAAATAGATTGGTGAAGTAGTGGAAAGAAGGTATGCAAAGTAAGAGAGAAAGTTTCTAAGTGGGGTTGAGAGGGATAGATATCAAGGGGGTCCGAAGGGTACGACAGTGAGGTGAGCTCTGAGTCTTGAATCTGTCTGGACCCCCCCTAGGCATGCGAAATACATCCCATGCTTGGCAACACTCAACACCGTTGCCGGGTCAAAATCCTCTACCCCTTGCGTGAGTCGAAACTAAGCCTAACGTTGCGATCAAATTGGCAACATCAGGCTCGTCCCAAGCTAGACTCTCCGCGCCCGCGCGAAGCAACGTCCCCCAGCCGGTCTCTCTCTCCCGCTCGTCTCCTCCCACTCTCACTAGACTTACATCTTATATATTATAATGAAACAATCAACTATCGAGAATAAAATATACTAAGATGCGTTGGTTAAGAATAAGGGCAGCTTCAAGCTGTGAAACAACATAAGAATATCCCAGACATTAGTTACATTGACGTAGGATATATACTAAGGAAAAGCCGGCCAGCCGGCTGCCGCCAGCCGGTTTCTAAACGGCTGGGCAGCCGACACTCGCGCATGCCCGCACGTGGCTACTATGCAGGAGCGTCACACCTCCCCCAAGATATAAGACACTTGACTAAGTTCTTCATATCTAACAGAAAGCTTCTCATAGTACCACACACTGTTGCGACACAAGGCACTATATCACTATATATTAAAAAAAATAAAGGCTGTTGCACTCCACCGAGCAAGTTCAACTAACTTAGCGACAATAAGCGAAAACATTCAACTTAGATACTGCTACAACATCTTATACAAAATTCTACACGTTATAAAAATAAAGAGTTTTTATAAGGTTTTTGCTTTTTTAATTTGTTTTTTTAGGCTGAACTACAGTGACAGCCTATTTTCCTCCACTCTTAACACACACTGACTGAACGGCGAGGGTTTTCCTGCAACCAAACCCTCCCGTGACAAACAATCAGCCAAAACATTATCAGTGCCCTTAGCATGCCACACATCCAACTTGTGTCCCGGCAGCAAAACAACACCTGGCACTGATAAACTGCCCAGTTCATCACAAGACTGGCATCTCTCTTCGCTCTTTCTGGCAACGGGGCCTGCCAATAACCTTTCACTAGTTCTACCTTCGTGATAGGCGATGCAGCCCCGAGGCGGTCTATGGTGTCGTCAACTCTCGATAAGGTATAGGCGTCTGTCAGGGATAATGCACACACACTCTTGCAATCAACACACTCACTGATCTTGCCACTTAACACAGGTTCCAAAGTTACAGGCAACGACCACTCACGACATTCCTTATCCCTCAGACCCTTCGTCAACACGTAATCCAGCTCTGCTTGCACCACAGGCTGTCGAGCAGGATTTATACGGTAGGGAATTAAACTGAGCCTTGCACTATCTCCAGCCTGCATGTCAGATTCTACCCCGTACATCAGGCCTGGAGAATGAACAAACATGCGAAAGTACTGCCATAGCCTAGTAAACAACTGCCTTGCACTGTCTCCACGAACAACATGCCTAGTGCCCTCCCACAACCTAGCCGAGACCGCACCTTCTAACCTGTAGTCTCCCTCCTTCTCCACCTTCGTCCCTAGAACAGCCAGGTCATGAGAGGGACAATCAGTACCACCTGTGCAGTCACTCCCATAGTTCATTATTGCTAAGGCTTCCCCGACGATACCGTACATGCACCCCCCCCCCGCATTTCTTACGACAACATCTGCCTGCGCAGCATCACCGCTTTTAGCGACATGGCCAGATACAGTCGGTCTATGGTAGGGCTGTTGCAATTGACTAGAGCAGCATTGGGAGGCTATGCGACGACTGGGCACTTCTATGCCACAGCCAACCTCCCCAATCTGCTCAGAGTCCTCCTTTTGACCACCACCCTTGGCAGCCATGGGTCGACCCTGACCTGGCAACCATGCCAAAGCCTCGTCGCCCACCTTGAACCACCGAAACAACGAGGCTAACGGTCTTTCAACATTCCCGTGACCTGCCCGCGGAACATCTTGCACCGCCCGAGTTGTGAGGCTCAGGGGCTCGGCACGACCAGTGGGGTATGAACCGAGCTGGTGCTGGAGCGCTGCACACTGCTGCTCAGGCAGGTGCTCTAGCGCTTCCACAGCCACCAGACTCGAGTCCCCCGCCCACTGCTCCGCCGAGACATGACAATCCCTACTCTCCTCCACCTGTGCCCTACTGCCCCCCTCTCCTTCTCCACCTTGGCCGCTGCAGACCAACGCAGGGACAGTAGGCTGCTCAGGTGGTTGCCTCACAAACTCCTCCAACAGGTTCACATGACATGTTTCCCCGTCCTCGTGTTTGATGTCGACAGCACCATTACCACACTTCTGAACTTCCGGATCCTCCAACTGCAGTTTACAAATATCTGAGGGAACCAACCTGTCTAGATGCTTCCGAAGCAACCCAAGTCCTCCCCCAATATCAAACTGAGCAACCCTTTTTTCTCTCCGTGTGTAACGTTGCTGCCTCGGAGCCTCTTCCTGCCCTACCTCCTCACTAGCTGTGACAGGTCCTGGGGCCTCTCCAGACTCTAACATAGGTGCCAATAATGAGTCACCAAGAAACACTGCCGGCTCAAAACTCTCCAATTGACCAACACTTCCCGTTTTCTTGTGACCTTTCCTCCGCGGTTTGATAGACTGAGGTGGTGGTTGCAAGGCTCCGGATGTCTAAGAACGCGTCACAACACACGCCATTGTTTGTACGCTACACTTCTCAAACCACTCCTGTTCCTCCCTACTAACGTCGGCCGCCTTCTCGGCAACGACCAAGGGTGAAACCTTAAAAGCAGGCACCGCAAAGTCGTTGCCGAGGAGGAGGTCGACGCCCCCAACAGGCAAGTTCTCTACAATTCCGACATCCAGCTCCTTCGCCACACCACCCACCTCCAGCTCCATCCGCACCAGCGGGTAGGACTTCGTAGCATTGATCCCCTGAACTACCACCACCCGAACAGCGTTAATCGGCCTACCAGTAAAGTTCTTTAACAAGGTCTGAGAAGCCCCCGTATCACGCAATAGCTTAACTCCTCGCCTTTCGCCAGCCCACCTCACAAAACCATGCCCTCTATGACCCCCAAAGACGTCGCGGACAGGGTTCGAGCCTTCCGGACTCTTGAACACAGGCTGTGTCCCAACCTCTGACGAACTACCCTTGGCAAACTCAGAAGATATAGGCGACACCCCTATGCTGCGGACCAATGACACAACCTTGTTTGGTGGCTTGTTCGGACAAGCATTTGCAAAGTGACCCTCCTTGTGACATGCAAAGCACTCTTTACTCTTTGGTTTCCCTTGGGAGTGGGAGGTACCATTAGACTTCTTATACGGGACGGTATTTGGTTTATGTTCAGTTTTATTGTCAGTGCTACATGGTTTTGTGTATTTATGTGTATCAAAATTCTTGGGAGGGGGAGGGGTACGATCCTTTGCACCCGACTCACTCCTAGCTGCTGCTTCGCACCCTCGAATTAATGACAGTCGGAGGTCAGCCATTTCTGCTGCCTCCTGGAGAGTTCTAGGATTTTTTTCCTTTATATTTAATGTTAAGTCCCCACCTGTGCACTTAAAGAACTGCTACAAGAGAACCAGCTCACTCAACTCCTCAAAAGTAGCTGCCCTCTCGGAACGCAGCCAATGTCGTAGTGCATCAGACAAGTCCCGGGCGTGTTCTTGGAAGGTACTATCCTTGCCCTTAGTAACACCCCGAAACTTCAAGCGGTAAGTTTCTGGTTGTAACTCATAGGCCCGTAGTACAGCCTTCTTTAGCTCATCATAAACTACACAGGACTCTAAAGGTAGTGCATCATACGCTTTTAGCCCCTTTCCTAGGAGTCTTGATGAAACTAATGCTGCCCACTTTTCCTGAGGCCACTGGTGTTCCTGACACTTCTTCTCAAATCGCATAAAAAACTCAGTCACACATGATTCATCGAACACAGGAACTAGTTTAAGCAGGCGCGACAATGATTGGTCCCGATGTCTGTTACCTCCCCCAATATTTCGCCCTGTTACCTCCACATGAGATCTCTCCAGCTCCCTGTCAGCCCGATACCTAGTAGACTCTGCCTGCAGTTCAGCCTTTCGTATAGCTGTTCTCTCTGCAGCCTCAGCCTGCACACTCTGTCTCTCGGCAGCCTCAGCCTGAGCTCTAGCCTGTCTTTCGGCGGCCTCAACCTTGGCCATCGCAAGCCGAAACAACAAATCTGGAGTCAACCCTTGAGGAGGGGAAGATGCATTTAATGGAGAGGGTCCCTGTGATTGAATTCCACGCTGCCATTGACCATCAACTTGGGGGTATGTACTAAATTCAGGCACCCTGACGTTTAATATGGGGGTAGAGTGGAGGGGGGGCTGGGGACCGGGGCCCCCAGTCGCCTTTCCACCCAGGTCTCTCCCTTCTAAACCCAATATAAAAGTCCTCAGCTGTTCTTTCCTCATGCCACTTAAACCCTGGTGACCCTGAAGACCTGCCACACACTTTAAGCCATACTTATTCAGCTTCAACACCCTGGCAGCGGTAAGGGGCACCTCTAAAAATCTTCTAGCACCCTCCTCGCTATCGACTAGCCACTCCACAGGTCTTTCTCCCTCCGAGCCCGTATCGTGACCTGACCCACCACTGTGTTCTGATGTATTAGACATGTTTGTGCACTGTAGTAATTATCACGGTTATAGAATGTGCCTTATCTCCTATGCAAGTATGTATATACTAATGGTATCTAAAGTCTTTAATGTGTTATATTGGTTGCTCCAAAAAACAAATTCTATGTCCACTGTATTCCTCTAATCATAAGGAATCTCAAAACAAATGACCACTATATTCCTCTGTTCAGTAAATCCTATGCAAGGTCGCCATTTGTTACGTCCTGGGATATATAAACACTGGGCTCTTTCTATTGGACTAGGTATGCGGCAACAAGCAACAACGGAAAACGCTAGATCCAACCCTTATCTATAAACCCAGGCAACAAACCACCCTAAAACCGTCAGGAGTCCTGCCTGGACAACAAGGTATCCTATGACTCGGTTACAGGGTGCACGCACTATAGACTGCTGATAGTCAAGCAGGCTATATAAAAGATCACACAATTAAGTTGACTTAAAGCTTCAAGGAAAAGATAGATAACGGAATTAAATTGCAGAAACAATTTAATAACAAACTAGAAGAAAGTACATTTAACGTTACGTTAATTAATACAACTAATCACCCCTGCGTGAAAGAAGGTGAAAGCAAACAGTCCTCAACACATCGTACAGGTAGACAAGATGCAGGTTTCTAAACTGCATGCGACTACTGTAGGATCTGATGCTTAGCAAAGAAAGTAAGTTACGGATTTAGAGAACTCCTAACTCATAAGCAGGAATAAATACTAGTGATAGGCCATACAGTGTATAATGGCATAGGTATAATTATATAAAGGCAGCAACTCGCAACATAACCACATACAGGTGTGCTTCTCACTCTTAGTCAGGCAAGCCTGCTCGGACAGAGTCTCTAAGCCACACCCTGACTCACAATTCTCAGAAGAACGGTAAAACTGTGGCACAATAACAAGCATGCAGAAATAATAAACCCCTAGCTGTTAATCTGCCAGGTGGCAGAGGTCTAGCCGGAAGGATATAGGCTTCGGATACCCGGGCTGAGCCACCTGCTCTAGCCTAGGGACGTTCCCAAATCTGTGTGCCAAATTACTCTAATTGAAAGGGTGCTCTCTTGAGAGACTCAGATCCCAAGTACCTGACTCTCTCCTGGCGAAAAACAAACGCAAGACGTGCTAGCGCAGTGCTGAGTGGACTAGGCAAGGGCCCTCACACAACACAACACTAGACACACAGGCACACAGACAAGAAAATGCCCCCAGACTCCCACGGGTATCCTAGTAAAGTCGTGCAGGTCCACAGGACTCGCACCAGCAGACTTTACTTAAAGGATCGCAAAAAGCCTCCCCTCCGGTCTAGCCCCTGCTCACCTGCCACAAGAACACACTAGCAAGCATGAAACCACCAAATATGAGACAACAAAAAAGCTTCCTAGGTCTCATTAACAATTACATCTCTGCATAAAGCCCAAAATCCTATCTAATTATCTGAGAGCTCGTCGTTAATACAATAATAGATATAAGGTCTATCAAGGGGATGGGGTAATTAAATAGATTGGTGAAGTAGTGGAAAGAAGGTATGCAAAGTAAGAGAGAAAGTTTCTATGTGGGGTTGAGAGGGATAGATATCAAGGGGGTCCGAAGGGTACGACAGTGAGGTGAGCTCTGAGTCTTGAATCTGTCTGGACCCCCCCCTAGGCATGCGAAATACATCCCATGCTTGGCAACACTCAACACCGTTGCCGGGTCAAAATCCTCTACCCCTTGCGTGAGTCGAAACTAAGCCTAACGTTGCGATCAAATTGGCAACATCAGGCTCGTCCCAAGCTAGACTCTCCGCGCCCGCGCGAAGCAACGTCCCCCAGCCGGTCTCTCTCTCCCGCTCGTCTCCTCCCACTCTCACTAGACTTACATCTTATATATTATAATGAAACAATCAACTATCGAGAATAAAATATATTAAGATGCGTTGGTTAAGAATAAGGGCAGCTTCAAGCTGTGAAACAACATAAGAATATCCCAGACATTAGTTACATTGACGTAGGATATATACTAAGGAAAAGCCGGCCAGCCGGCTGCCGCCAGCCGGTTTCTAAACGGCTGGGCAGCCGACACTCGCGCATGCCCGCACGTGGCTACTATGCAGGAGCGTCACACCTCCCCCAAGATATAAGACACTTGACTAAGTTCTTCATATCTAACAGAAAGCTTCTCATAGTACCACACACTGTTGCGACACAAGGCACTATATATAAAAAAAAATAAAGGCTGTTGCACTCCACCGAGCAAGTTCAACTAACTTAGCGACAATAAGCGAAAACATTCAACTTAGATACTGCTACAACATCTTATACAAAATTCTACACGTTATAAAAATAAAGAGTTTTTATAAGGTTTTTGCTTTTTTAATTTGTTTTTTTAGGCTGAACTACAGTGACAGCCTATTTTCCTCCACTCTTAACACACACTGAACGGCGAGGGTTTTCCTGCAACCAAACCCTCCCGTGACAAACAATCAGCCAAAACATTATCAGTGCCCTTAGCATGCCACACATCCAACTTGTGTCCCGGCAGCAAAACAACACCTGGCACTGATAAACTGCCCAGTTCATCACAAGACTGGCATCTCTCTTCGCTCTTTCTGGCAACGGGGCCTGCCAATAACCTTTCACTAGTTCTACCTTCGTGATAGGCGATGCAGCCCCGAGGCGGTCTATGGTGTCGTCAACTCTCGATAAGGTATAGGCGTCTGTCAGGGATAATGCACACACACTCTCGCAATCAACACACTCACTGATCTTGCCACTTAACACAGGTTCCAAAGTTACAGGCAACGACCACTCACGACATTCCTTATCCCTCAGACCCTTCGTCAACACGTAATCCAGCTCTGCTTGCACCACAGGCTGTCGAGCAGGATTTATACGGTAGGGAATTAAACTGAGCCTTGCACTATCTCCAGCCTGCATGTCAGATTCTACCCCGTACATCAGGCCTGGAGAATGAACAAACATGCGAAAGTACTGCCATAGCCTAGTAAACAACTGCCTTGCACTGTCTCCACGAACAACATGCCTAGTGCCCTCCCACAACCTAGCCGAGACCGCAGCTTCTAACCTGTAGTCTCCCTCCTTCTCCACCTTCGTCCCTAGAACAGCCAGGTCATGAGAGGGACAATCAGTACCACCTGTGCAGTCACTCCCATAGTTCATTATTGCTAAGGCTTCCCCGACGATACCGTACATGCACCCCCCCCCCGCATTTCTTACGACAACATCTGCCTGCGCAGCATCACCGCTTTTAGCGACATGGCCAGATACAGTCGGTCTATGGTAGGGCTGTTGCAATTGACTAGAGCAGCATTGGGAGGCTATGCGACGACTGGGCACTTCTATGCCACAGCCAACCTCCCCAATCTGCTCAGAGTCCTCCTTTTGACCACCACCCTTGGCAGCCATGGGTCGACCCTGACCTGGCAACCATGCCAAAGCCTCGTCGCCCACCTTGAACCACCGAAACAACGAGGCTAACGGTCTTTCAACATTCCCGTGACCTGCCCGCGGAACATCTTGCACCGCCCGAGTTGTGAGGCTCAGGGGCTCGGCACGACCAGTGGGGTATGAACCGAGCTGGTGCTGGAGCGCTGCACACTGCTGCTCAGGCAGGTGCTCTAGCGCTTCCACAGCCACCAGACTCGAGTCCCCCGCCCACTGCTCCGCCGAGACATGACAATCCCTACTCTCCTCCACCTGTGCCCTACTGCCCCCCTCTCCTTCTCCACCTTGGCCGCTGCAGACCAACGCAGGGACAGTAGGCTGCTCAGGTGGTTGCCTCACAAACTCCTCCAACAGGTTCACATGACATGTTTCCCCGTCCTCGTGTTTGATGTCGACAGCACCATTACCACACTTCTGAACTTCCGGATCCTCCAACTGCAGTTTACAAATATCTGAGGGAACCAACCTGTCTAGATGCTTCCGAAGCAACCCAAGTCCTCCCCCAATATCAAACTGAGCAACCCTTTTTTCTCTCCGTGTGTAACGTTGCTGCCTCGGAGCCTCTTCCTGCCCTACCTCCTCACTAGCTGTGACAGGTCCTGGGGCCTCTCCAGACTCTAACATAGGTGCCAATAATGAGTCACCAAGAAACACTGCCGGCTCAAAACTCTCCAATTGACCAACACTTCCCGTTTTCTTGTGACCTTTCCTCCGCGGTTTGATAGACTGAGGTGGTGGTTGCAAGGCTCCGGATGTCTAAGAACGCGTCACAACACACGCCATTGTTTGTACGCTACACTTCTCAAACCACTCCTGTTCCTCCCTACTAACGTCGGCCGCCTTCTCGGCAACGACCAAGGGTGAAACCTTAAAAGCAGGCACCGCAAAGTCGTTGCCGAGGAGGAGGTCGACGCCCCCAACAGGCAAGTTCTCTACAATTCCGACATCCAGCTCCTTCGCCACACCACCCACCTCCAGCTCCATCCGCACCAGCGGGTAGGACTTCGTAGCATTGATCCCCTGAACTACCACCACCCGAACAGCGTTAATCGGCCTACCAGTAAAGTTCTTTAACAAGGTCTGAGAAGCCCCCGTATCACGCAATAGCTTAACTCCTCGCCTTTCGCCAGCCCACCTCACAAAACCATGCCCTCTATGACCCCCAAAGACGTCGCGGACAGGGTTCGAGCCTTCCGGACTCTTGAACACAGGCTGTGTCCCAACCTCTGACGAACTACCCTTGGCAAACTCAGAAGATATAGGCGACACCCCTATGCTGCGGACCAATGACACAACCTTGTTTGGTGGCTTGTTCGGACAAGCATTTGCAAAGTGACCCTCCTTGTGACATGCAAAGCACTCTTTACTCTTTGGTTTCCCTTGGGAGTGGGAGGTACCATTAGACTTCTTATACGGGACAGTATTTGGTTTATGTTCAGTTTTATTGTCAGTGCTACATGGTTTTGTGTATTTATGTGTATCAAAATTCTTGGGAGGGGGAGGGGTACGATCCTTTGCACCCGACTCACTCCTAGCTGCTGCTTCGCACCCTCGAATTAATGACAGTCGGAGGTCAGCCATTTCTGCTGCCTCCTGGAGAGTTCTAGGATTGTTTTCCTTTATATTTAATGTTAAGTCCCCACCTGTGCACTTAAAGAACTGCTACAAGAGAACCAGCTCACTCAACTCCTCAAAAGTAGCTGCCCTCTCGGAACGCAGCCAATGTCGTAGTGCATCAGACAAGTCCCGGGCGTGTTCTTGGAAGGTACTATCCTTGCCCTTAGTAACACCCCGAAACTTCAAGCGGTATGTTTCTGGTTGTAACTCATAGGCCCGTAGTACAGCCTTCTTTAGCTCATCATAAACTACACAGGACTCTAAAGGTAGTGCATCATACGCTTTTAGCCCCTTTCCTAGGAGTCTTGATGAAACTAATGCTGCCCACTTTTCCTGAGGCCACTGGTGTTCCTGACACTTCTTCTCAAATCGCATAAAAAACTCAGTCACACATGATTCATCGAACACAGGAACTAGTTTAAGCAGGCGCGACAATGATTGGTCCCGATGTCTGTTACCTCCCCCCATATTTCGCCCTGTTACCTCCACATGAGATCTCTCCAGCTCCCTGTCAGCCCGATACCTAGTAGACTCTGCCTGCAGTTCAGCCTTTCGTATAGCTGTTCTCTCTGCAGCCTCAGCCTGCACACTAGCCTGTCTCTCGGCAGCCTCAGCCTGAGCTCTAGCCTGTCTTTCGGCGGCCTCAACCTTGGCCATCGCAAGCCGAAACAACAAATCTGGAGTCAACCCTTGAGGAGGGGAAGATGCATTTAATGGAGAGGGTCCCTGTGATTGAATTCCACGCTGCCATTGACCATCAACTTGGGGGTATGTACTAAATTCAGGCACCCTGACGTTTAATATGGGGGTAGAGTGGAGGGGGGGCTGGGGACCGGGGCCCCCAGTCGCCTTTCCACCCAGGTCTCTCCCTTCTAAACCCAATATAAAAGTCCTCAGCTGTTCTTTCCTCATGCCACTTAAACCCTGGTGACCCTGAAGACCTGCCACACACTTTAAGCCATACTTATTCAGCTTCAACACCCTGGCAGCGGTAAGGGGCACCTCTAAAAATCTTCTAGCACCCTCCTCGCTATCGACTAGCCACTCCACAGGTCTTTCTCCCTCCGAGCCCGTATCGTGACCTGACCCACCACTGTGTTCTGATGTATTAGACATGTTTGTGCACTGTAGTAATTATCACGGTTATAGAATGTGCCTTATCTCCTATGCAAGTATGTATATACTAATGGTATCTAAAGTCTTTAATGTGTTATATTGGTTGCTCCAAAAAACAAATTCTATGTCCACTGTATTCCTCTAATCATAAGGAATCTCAAAACAAATGACCACTATATTCCTCTGTTCAGTAAATCCTATGCAAGGTCGCCATTTGTTACGTCCTGGGATATATAAACACTGGGCTCTTTCTATTGGACTAGGTATGCGGCAACAAGCAACAACGGAAAACGCTAGATCCAACCCTTATCTATAAACCCAGGCAACAAACCACCCTAAAACCGTCAGGAGTCCTGCCTGGGCAACAAGGTATCCTATGACTCGGTTACAGGGTGCACGCACTATAGACTGCTGATAGTCAAGCAGGCTATATAAAAGATCACACAATTAAGTTGACTTAAAGCTTCAAGGAAAAGATAGATAACGGAATTAAATTGCAGAAACAATTTAATAACAAACTAGAAGAAAGTACATTTAACGTTACGTTAATTAATACAACTAATCACCCCTGCGTGAAAGAAGGTGAAAGCAAACAGTCCTCAACACATCGTACAGGTAGACAAGATGCAGGTTTCTAAACTGCATGCGGCTACTGTAGGATCTGATGCTTAGCAAAGAAAGTAAGTTACGGATTTAGAGAACTCTTAACTCATAAGCAGGAATAAATACTAGTGATAGGCCATACAGTGTATAATGGCATAGGTATAATTAAATAAAGGCAGCAACTCGCAACATAACCACATACAGGTGTGCTTCTCACTCTTAGTCAGGCAAGCCTGCTCGGACAGAGTCTCTAAGCCACACCCTGACTCACAATGCTCACAAGAACGGTAAAACTGTGGCACAATAGCAAGCATGCAGAAATAATAATCCCCTAGCTGTTAATCTGCCAGGTGGCAGAGGTCTAGCCGGAAGGATATAGGCTTCGGATACCCGGGCTGAGCCACCTGCTCTAGCCTAGGGACGTTCCCAAGTCTGTGCGCCAAATTACTCTAATTGAAAGGGTGCTCTCTTGAGAGACTCAGATCCCAAGTATCTGACTCTCTCCTGGCGACCCTAAAACAAACGCAAGACGTGCTAGCGCAGTGCTGTGTGGACTAGGCAAGGGCCCTCACACAACACAACACTAGACACACAGGCACACAGACAAGAAAATGCCCCCAGACTCCCACGGGTATCCTAGTAAAGTCATGCAGGTCCACAGGACTCGCACAGCAGACTTTACTTAAAGGATCGCAAAAAGCCTCCCCTCCGGTCTAGCCCCTGTTCACCTGCCACAAGAACACACTAGCAAGCATGAAACCACCAAATACGACACAACAAAAAAGCTTCCTAGGTCTCATTAACAATTACATCTCTGCATAAGGCTCAAAATCCTATCTAATTATCTGAGAGCTCGTCGTTAATACAATAATAGATATAAGGTCTATCAAGGGGATGGGATAATTAAATAGATTGGTGAAGTAGTGGAAAGAAGGTATACAAAGTAAGAGAGAAAGTTTCTAAGTGGGGTTGAGAGGGATAGATATCAAGAGGTCCGAAGGGTACGACAGTGAGGTGAGCTCTGAGTCTTGAATCTGTCTGGACCCCCCCTAGGCATGCGAAATACATCCCATGCTTAGCAACACTCAACACCGTTGACGGGTCAAAATCATCTACCCATTGCGTGAGTCGAAACTAAGCCTAACGTTGCGATCAAATTGGCAACATCAGGCTCGTCCCAAGCTAGACTCTCCGCGCCCGCGCGAAGCAACGTCCCCCAGCCGGTCTCTCTCTCCCGCTCGTCTCCTCCCACTCTCACTAGACTTACATCTTATATATTATAATGAAACAATCAACTATCGAGAATACAATATACTAAGATGCGTTGGTTAAGAATAAGGGCAGCTTCAAGCTGTGAAACAACATAAGAATATCCCAGACATTAGTTACATTGTCGTAGGATATATACTAAGGAAAAGCCGGCCGGCCGGCTGCCGCCAGCCGGTTTCTAAACGGCTGGGCAGCCGACACTCGCGCATGCCCGCACGTGGCTACTATGCAGGAGCATAACAGGGTTTCCAAGAGTGCCTCCCCAGCAGCTCCTGATCCCTGACCCAAGAGGCCTTATAGATGGGCGGGTCGGATACCATCTGGGCCTGCGGCTGAGCCTGCTGGGAATGAAGTCACTGCGGCAACCACCTGCTCCTTCGTGACAACTAAAGGTTGGCGCATCTGGTCATTTGGGGCAGGGGGGAGGTTTAGGTCCCTAGGTGTAGGTGGGTGCTTTTCTTGTAGGGCTTCAACAACTTCGGTGCCTTGACCAGCAAAACCTTCTGAAGAGGACAACAGTCTGACGGCCCCTTTGATGTCATTATCCGCCAGCTTCGCCGCGACCCTCTTACGTAGCTGTTCAGCCTCTTCCTCTTCCTTGTCCTGGTGCTTCTGGGCGCTGTTTGGTTGCTGTTCGGGGGGTTCCACCAGTTTGTTTCCATCCATATACTGTGCTACTTGACGTTTCACTCTGGTGGCTAGTGAAACCTGAAGATGGTCTTGTATGTTGGTTCTGGGTTTTCGGAGGGCCCCATAGGAGAAATCCAGGAGCCGTGCCCATGCGAGGGGTGTCTTGAGCTGTAGGGCCTGCTTTATGATGGTTGTAAGAGCCTCCGCCACTTGGATTCTGGCTCCTTTAGGTACCCAGGCAAGGACCTGGATCCGCGCTTTCCATTTGGTCACAAGTTGGGTCAAGTTGGCGACCGGTGTTGCCGGTGTTGCCCCGGTTGGCTCTGCAGTGGGCCCTGGGCATGCGAGACATTTCCAGTTTGGTTGTTCTCCTGATGTTTTCTTTGTCAGCTTAGCACAAGATAATAATTATATCATGGTTGAGAGGGTCTGTTCATTCGGATCTTGCTACCTACTCGTGCACACTTCTTGCACACCTTCCTTTCTCGCTTTACCTATTTTTACCGTTAATTCTCAACCCTTGAGCTTTAATCTCGCATATACTTATCCTGTATAATTGCTATTTTCACTGGGTAGTAACTTTATATTTCATTGTTTGATTTTAGCTGTATTCGTTCCGCGACTTAGGTGGAGGTGGTTTGGTGGTCAGCAATTCTCCATTGGTTGAATGCACTGGGGTGAACCCAAGCATTTAATTGTGTAGATTTGGTGCCTAAGATGAATATACTGTATATAGACAGATTGAGGGAGAGAGTTGTTGTTGTTGTTGTTGTTCCCTAAGCTGCCTGGCCGAACAGCCCCGAGTCCCTGAGGAAGGACATGGCCACGATTGGGCTTTCCCACAGAGCTCTCATTGAGTGTAGATTGTGTTGTTGGCATAAGTGGTTGTGTGAATTGCAGTCTTCTAAGATGTGTTTAATGGTATGGGGTGCTGTGTTACATCCCGGGCAGACGTCGACAACGGAGTCATCCAGTCTCTTCTGATAGCTCAGGAGAGCTGGATGGTGTCAGCATCTCAGCCTGGCCAGGTGGACTCTGTCCTCGCGAGGAAGGGAGGATTCGGAAGGATGGATTTCGGGAGGTCGTGCATGCAGCTGCGTGTTGTCTGTGAGTGAGTGGATGGATCGGCGAGAGATATGAGTATGGATGTGCTTCTGGAAGTTGGTTCGGGGTGGGCAGGGAGGGAGAGAGGACAATTATTGTGTGTGATACCGTGTGCTGGGTGTTGTTTTGATATTTCTTGGTGTGTGTGGGTGTGTTGCCATGTAGTTTAGTGGGTGGTCTTGGTTCGTGGAGGCTGCTGCCAGGAATTGAGTGCCTCTCATGTCCAGATGGTCTTTGACTTTGAGGATTTTGGTTTCTTGATGAGGTGATCTGTGGGTGCAGTAGCTGTGCAGCCTGTAATGATCTTCAGGGCTTTGTTTTGAATAGTCTGTAAGGTCTTATGATGTGTTTCAGCTAGGTTAGAAGCCCAGGCTGGGCTTGCGTATTCCATCACTGATCTTATGTATTGTTTATATACTGTGGTGGTAGTTTCTTTGTTGTGTCCAAATTTTGTGTGAGCAAGTGACCTGAGGGCGTTAAGTCTGGGTGTCAGTTTCTTTTTAATGTTTGTGGTGTGCTGTTTGAATGTCATTTGAGTATCATATGTTACTCCTAGGATTTTGGGTGTGTGTGTATGTGTTAGGGGTGTGTTGTTTGTGGTGAGTTGAGGGATGTATTCGTGTTCTCCTGTCCAGCTTGTGAGCAGGGTTGCGGTGGATTTGGCTGGGGCTAGATTAAGTCTGTTTGTAGTGCACCAGCCATGTAGTGTGTTGAGATAGGGTTGAAGGAGATCTGTTGCTCTTTTTGGGTCATGGTGTGTGCATGTGAGTGTTATGTCATCTGCATAGGAAGCTAAGTTTATTTGGGGCGTATTGGGTGTAGTTATATCGTGCATGTACAGATTGAAGAGTGCGGGCGATAGGACGGATCCTTGTGGGACTCCATTTGGAAAGTTTCTGATTTTAGATGACTGACCGGAAAAAGATACGTGTGCACATCTGCCTGCTAGGAAGTTGGCCAGCCACCTTTTTGTGTTGTTGTGCATGTTTGTGTTGTAGATTTTGTTTGTTAGGTTGTGGCGGGGGATGGCATCGAAGGCTTTACTAATGTCGAGTGTGGCTAATAGTGATCTGTGTGGTGGTCTAGCTGAGTTGATGCCGTCAAAAGCTCTTTGTGTAAGGTCTGTGAGAAGAGTGTTTGTGGAGTGCAGTGGCCTAAAGCCATGTTGTGTTGGAGCTAGGGGTAGGTCGGGTGTAATTAGTTGTAATACTAGACATTCCATGACTTTGGAGGGGGAGCAAAGGAGTGTGATGGGGCAGTGCGAAGAGGGTAGCGTGGGGTCTTTGTTGGGTTTGGGGAATGTGATGATGATACCATGCTTCCAAATGTCTGGTATTGTGGTGTGTGAATAGCTGTAGTTTGATATGTTAGTGAGTGCTTGTATGCCTTGTGGTCCCAGGTGTCTGAGGTGTATGTTGCTTATGTTGTCTAGGCCACAGGCGGGTGAGTGCTTGAGATTGTTGATAATATGCTTTGTCTGGTGATTGGTGAAGGGTGTATTGTCATGGTCTGTGGGGAATTGTCTCTTACATCGGATGACACGTCGGTCGTCTTTGTGAGGTTTTAGGTGGCTGACATGTGAGAAGTGATTGATGAGAGTGTTTGCTTGTTGTTTACATGAAGGAGTAGAGTCTGTTGTTGTGATTGCAGCATGTGATTGTGTTGTGTTGCTGTTGGAAAGTGTGATGCTGTTTAGTGTTTTGTAGAGTTTTTTGGGGTTTGTTTTGTGATCAAGTGTTTGTAGGAAGTTATTCCAATTTAGTTTTTGTTGATCTTGTATTTTGTTGTTAGTTTGGGTGTTGAGTGCTTGAATTTGTTGTGTGATGTCTTGTAGGTGGGGTGCTGGGGAGTGTTTCAGTATGTCGCGTTGTCTGATGAGGTTTTGAATTTCTGGTGTGAAGTTGGGGTTGTGTCTTTTTCTGTTACCTCTTGGAATGTGTTTCTTGTCAGCGTTTTGGATAGTTTTATTGAGTATGTGTACAGCATTGTTGATGTTAGTGATGGGTGTACTGTTTAGAGTTGTGAAGTGTTGTTCTGTCTCATTTGTGAATGCTTCCCAGTTAGCTCTTTTATAATTGGTGTATGTGTGTTTGTGGCTAGCTGGGGTGAGTCTGGTTTTGGTGGTGATAATGATCGGGAGGTGGTCCAAGCCTAAGGTTCTGACCACCCTCCAGGATGTTGTGGGGGCGAGTTCTGGGGAGCAAAAGGTGATGTCTGGAGATGATGGGTTATAGAGGGCTTGGTGAGGAATATGGGTATGTTGATGGATGTCGTTAAGGATGATGAGGTTATCTGTTTAGAGAGAGTTCCAAAGCTTACTTGTTGAGTAGAAGAAAGACTGGGAGAATTGGTCAACTCTTGGGTTAGTGAGTCGGACAGAATAGGGGTGGAAATGTGTTGAAAGGCGGGTGCTCCCCACTCTCTGTAAGGGAGGTGGTTTACACTAAGAGATCTCTGAAGAAAATTGTTTATTGTAATAGCAGTAGAAAAGTGAGAGATGCAACATTGCAGGGTGTAGAGATAGATTGTGGGGCATTAGTAAGAAGAGGTGAATTGATGAGACAAAATGCTTTTGAATCTACTCTTTCGAGAAGTGCAGTAGGGGTTGAGCCTCCCCATACATGCGAACAATACACGATAGATGGGTGCACAGTGCCCATGTACAGAGCAAGAAGCTGTACGGGGATGAAGAACCCATGGAGAAGGTTGAGCAGACCTAGCTTCTGAGAAGCTGTTTTAACAAGAGTGGTAAAACGATATTTCCCAGAAAGGTCAGAAGAAAAAGGATTCACCAAGAAAATTGAGGGAAGATGAACGGTTGATTTGTGTATTGTTGAAGAGTAAGTGATACAGCAGAAGAGATTCAATACTACTTGCAGAATTCTAGGTCGCAGAGTTGCGTATGTTTTTTTTTTTTTTGGTAATGCGAAAACTGCGCACCTACTTTATTTTGATAGAGTGTGTTGGACGTCAGTATGGAGAAGCAAATCCAGACGCCCTTATGCTAGGTGGGTGAACAAGACTTTTAATTTTGAGAAATGACCTACTCTGGAGTACTTGGAGCTTGGAGACACGGAATGTTGCAGTGTTGATTTTTATCGCTGCATACATTGCTTTGCCAAGTATGGCATCACCTAACAAGGAAGAGTGACTGGCACAAATAAACAGCTGTTGGTGTGGCGATGTGAGGGGTTATAAGAAGCTTTCTACGTTGCTTGTTCAGGTGTTGGGTCGTCTCGTCGGGCGTGTAGTCCTACTGCTGTCTCTCAGTTTATGGACTATGGTCTGTATTACTCCCCCCCCCCCCCAGTTTGCAGTGTATGTTGTCGCCTGGAACTCACGTTGGTGGTGGTTTTGCTCTTGGTGGCTCAGTTGGTTGGAGTCGGTCTGCGGTTCCAGATTCTGGGGCAAAGGGGTCTGTCGCCAGAGATGTTAATGTAGATTGAGATAAAAAATCTTGAGAGGGAAAAGAAGCAGTGCAAAGCAACAAAGCTGGATGTGACGCCTACCAGCGTTGGCAGAATCGCCTCCCGTTAGCCACTAGCACTCGCCAGGGCAGTGAAGTGGGCTACAGTTATCAGAGAATGTTGTTCTTTCTTTCATAGTACTTGCATTGTTACTAACAGTCCAGTGGTGGTCTTTATTTTTGTCTGTGACAACGGGAAGTATTTTATATTATGAATAGAATATAACATGCATTGTATATAGTTAAGGAGAGAGAACAATATAGGCAGTGAGGTGGTAGTGTGTGCGTGCGTATACATGTGCTGCCTCCCCCGCTCGGAGGCTCGTGCGCGTGCCTTCCCACGCCTCGTGATTGGCTGGTGGGTTTGGCTGTGTCACGTGACACCTGCTGCCTTGTGACTTCTCGGCCCGTGATTGGCCGACCACCGCGTGTTTGTGGGCTCCTGTGTGCATGTGGGTCCACAGGAGCTGCCTTCTTCAGAGCAGGCTAGGGACGCACATGACTAACATCCTTTTTACCACTGTCCCCCATATCTCCACCATTCTGATACTGTCTCTCTTCCTCAACTTCTTCTCTTTCGTTCCTCTAATCTTTTAACGTCACAGCACTCCCTTTGGGTTCTGCACACGATTTCATATCGGCCCATCGTATTATGTGCGTCGCTCTCTGAGATATTTACATGTACTTAGAATAGGTTTGAGGGTTCTTAGTTAGTAGAGGTTAAGAACTCGGTGTGTGTCTCCATTATTGATTTAGTGCTCTGCTGGGTTATTTAATGCTAGACTTGGATAAGGCTTCTGTTGTCGTTGTCAGCGATGTGTGTATGGTTTGCTTATACCTACACGACTTCGACGGTTTCTGTGGTAGCCTAGGTTGTCCTTTTGGTTGTGCCTTTTGCGAGTGCAGCATCGTGTTGTAAGAGGGCATTTGCCTACTACCTTAGAACACAGTGCTGCCTCTTTGCTTGACTTTAGAGGGATCGCCAGTGTAGAACCAGATACTTGAGATCTGGATCTACCAAGAGAGCATCCCGTCATTAACGTAACTTTAATCATACCGCCTTAAGGACAACGCTAGGCTATGAGCCAGTCTTGCTCAGCCACAGTTTCCTACCCATGATATCCCAGCTAGACTTTATTCGCCTAGCAGACATTAGTTAGGACATGAGCTCTTTATGATATGTATGCATTATTATTCACGGCATTTATTAGTCTAGGTTGTTGTTGAGTTGCACAACCATAGCAGACTGTTTCGTTGATGAGGAAGTATTTCTTTTAGTGTCTAGCATTACTGCCGTTGCGCATTTATAGTATTCCCGTGTCAGTTAACATTATATGTCCTATCTTTAGTGTATTCAGTCTACGCATATGGTGTCCTGCCTCCTGCCTTTATATAATTTAAGATATGAGCATCTTATAAGCATCAGACTTTCTTCAGAAGTTTCCAGGTCTATGCTGTAGGACTAGACTTCACTTTCTTTCAGATAGGAGTGAAGAGTGTTTTGTTGTTTAGAGTAACTGTATTGAAGCATCTTTTTATTGTATTAAATATTGCAGTGATTTAATTGATCTTTACATAGCTTCCCTATTGTGCATTTTAACGTAACTTGCATCTTGTTTGTTATCAGGCTATACCAGTGTGGGTTAGCCTGAAGTAGAGTACATTTATGCCCAGTTAAGGATACCCCATTATCGCAGATTAACTTTGGAGGGTATAGGTGTTTTTGTTAGCCGGCATATAAGTTCAAGGGTTTGGATCTAGAGTACCGTTGTTGCATAGTGCCCTATTACTAGTCCAATCATTAAGTGCCCTTGTTTTATTCGTAGCCCCGGTCGTAACAAATGGCGACCTTGTCCAGTATCTTATTTTAGTAGAAACCAGGATCCATTTGTTGATTATTGCAGTAATAACAAATAATGACCTTGCCTGGTATCTAAGAAAGAATTGCAGGATTGTTGGACATTTGTTTTTTGAGGAATAGTTTGGACACGTGGAATTTGTTTTTGGCAACGTAGTATAGCACTTGAGTTGTCTTCGAGCATTTTATATTTTTGAGTGAATAGTGCTACATGAGAGTTTAGGTACTTTTTTTTTTTTTATAAACGTTGAGAATTTTTGGTGGACACTATGTCGAACGACGGATCAATGTACAGTGAGGACACAGTACGGGAAGCAGACTCTGAGGTGCAGCAGCGGGGTTTGTTAGAAGGCATTAGAGTTATAACTAGTGAGGAGGATGCAAGGAAGTTTCTGGAGATACCTATTACTGGTGACCGGGTGTCGGGGATTGATCGGTATGGTCTCCAGTGTTTGGCCACGGTCATGGGGCATCTGGGCACTAGCAGCATGTTGAGAGGTGACCTGGTGGCCTGGGTGCTCGGCGGGGTGCGTTGGGCTTCGGGTGGAGCGGGAGGTGGGGCACCTTCGGCCCAGCCCCCATTCCACTCGACTCCTACCATGGCGCCCCCTAGGGCTCCGGAGCCGGGTATGTTCCCGCAGGCCGATAGTCACTGGCAGCGTGGTTTGCACTGGGGTGGGTCTCCAATTGTTGCATCTCCTCCTCCTCAAGGTTTAACTGCAGATATGCTCTTCCAGCTTGAAAAGGCTAAGATTCAGGCTGAGGAGAGAAAGGCCAGACATGAAGCTGAGCTCAGGATTCAGTCTGTGGAGAAAAAGACCATGTACTGTGCAGACATAGAGCTTGAGAAGTCTCGGGTGGAGTCGACAGGGCAGCGTCTCGGTTCTGGGAATCGAGGTCTTGATCAGTCTTTATCGCACCTTCTTAAGTTAGTCCCTGCATTTGACGAGTCGGGTGTCACCAAATTTTTCATGCGCTTTGAGAAGAAGTGCCGGGAGCACCAATGGCCCGAGGTTAAGTGGGCAGCCCTTGTTTCCTCTAGGTTGGTTGGCAAAGGACTCAAGGCATATGATGCGTTGCCCTTGGAGTCTTGCATCGATTATGAGGTATTGAAGGAAGCTGTTCTGCGGGCATACGAGTTACAACCAGAGACATATAGGTTGAAGTTCCGGGGTGTTACGAAGGGTCGTGAGTGCACTTTTCTAGAACATGCCCGGGAACTGTCTGATGAATTGAGAAATTGGCTGAGGTCAGAGAAGGTGATGACGTTCGGAAAGCTTGATCAGTTAGTCCTTCTAGAGCAATTTTTCAAGTGCACAGGTGGCGACCTGACTTTGAACCTCAAAGAGAAAAACCCTAAAACTCTACAGGAGGCAGCTGAGATGGCTGACCGTAGGCTATCGCTGATTCGTGGGTGCGGGTCTGCACAACGGAACGATGCAGGTAACAAGGGGCGCAACACTCCACCGCCCCGAGTCAGTGATACACCATATAACAATAACAACAGGAGCAATGATATTAAGTCTGACCATAAACCTAATACCGTCCAGTTTAAGAAGGGTCCGGGCCCTTCCCCACCTCAAGGGAAGCCCAAGGGGGAGTTAGAGTGTTTTCATGGTCACGAGAAGGGGCATTTTGCACGATCCTGTCCTAGCAAGCTACCTACAGCAGTCGTGTCTTTGGCTCGCAACATTGGAGTGTCTTTGAAGTCGTCTGCGTTTGCCTGGGGTAAATGGTCAGAGGCTGGAGCACAGCCAGTGAAGAAGTGTCCGGAAGGCTTGACACCTGTCCGGGATACTTTTTGTGACCATAGAGGGCGCGGCTGCGTGAGTTGGGATGGTTGCAAGCATGGAGTAGAATTTTTGCGTGATACGGGTGCTTCCTTGACATAGATGAAAAACTTTACAGGCAAACCTATAAACGCGGCACGGGTAGTTGTGGTGCAGGGTATCAATGCTACAAAGTCATACACGTTGGTCCGAGTGGAGCTGGAGGTAGAAGGTGTGACACGAGAGTTGGATGTCGGAATCGTGGAGAAACTGCCAGTAGAGGGCGTCGACCTTCTTCTCGGCAATGACTTTGCGGTACCTGCTTCTGAGGTTCCACCCTTAGTCGGTGCCGAGAGGGCGGCCGACGTGAGTAGGGAGGGGCAGGAGTTGGTCGAGAGGTGTCAACCACAGCAGAGGGCGTGTGTTGTCACCTGATCTCGTGCATCTAAAGTGTCACAGCCTATTCCTCAGTCTCTAGCCCAGCAGAGGAATGGTCGGAAGGAGCAAGCTAAAGTTGGGAGTTTTGTGAGTTTTGCTCCAGCGGCTCTCCTTAGCGGCTTAGTACTTGACCCAGAGGTGAACTCCGGAGTGGCCCCAGAACCTGTCACCCCTAGTGACATGGTTAGGCGTGATGGCACTCCGCGACTTATTAGTTCACAGTTGGAGGAGAGTTGTGGGAACGGGGCTATCGAACACGAGGAAGGGGAAATAATTTCATGTGTACTTGTTGGAGGAGTTTGTGAGGCAACCACCTGAGCAGCCTACTGTCCCTGCGTTGGTCTGCAGCGGCCAAGGTGGAGAAGGAGAGGGGGGCAGTAGGGCACAGGTGGAGGAGAGTTGGGATTGTCATGTCTCGGCGGAGCAGTGGGCGGGGGACACGAGTCTGGTGGCTGTGGAAGCGCTAGAGCACCTGCCTGAGCAGCAGTGTGCAGCGCTCCAGCACCAGCTCGGTTCATACCCCACTGGTCGTGCCGAGCACCCGAGCCTCACAACTCAGATGTTCCGCGGGCAGGTCACTTGAATGTTTATAAACAGTTAGCCTCGTTGTTTCGGTGGTTCAAGGTGGGCGACGAGGCATTGGCATGGTTGCCAGGTCAAGGTCGACCCATGGCTGCCAAGGGTGGTGGTCAGAAGGAGGACATTGAGCAGATTGGTGAGGTTGGCTGTGGAGGGGATGTGCCCGGTCGTCGCATAGCCTCCTAATGCTGCTCTAGTCGAATGCAACAGCCCTACCATAGACCGACTGTATCTGGCCATGTCGCTAAAAGCGGTGATGCTGCGCAGGCAGATGTAGTCGTAAGGAATGCGGGGGTGCGCATGTACGGTATCGGCGGGGAAGCCTTAGCAATAATGAACTATGGGAGTGACTGCACAGGTGGTACTGATTGTCCCTCTCATGACCTGGCTGTTCTAGGGACGAAGGTGGAGAAGGAGGGAGACTACAGGTTAGAAGCTGCGGTCTCAACTGGGTTGTGGGAGGGCACTAGGCATGTTGTTCTGGGAGATAAGTTGTTTACTAGGCTGTGGCAGTGCATCCGCATGTTTGTTGCTTCTCCAGGCCTGATGTACGGGGTAGAATCCGACATGGAGGCTGGAGACAGTGCAAGGTTCAAGTTAATTCCCTACCGTATAAATCCTGCTCAACAGCCTGTCGTGAAAACAGAGCTAGACGACATGGGGAAATAGGGTCTGAGGGATAAAGGATATCGTGAGTGGTCGTTGCCAGTGAGTGTGCAACCGGAGTTGAGTGGCAAGATCCGTGTGTATGGTGATTGCAAGAGTGTGGAAGCATTATCCCTGACAGACGCCTATCCATTACCTAGAGTTGACGATACCATAGACCGCATCGGGGCTGCCTCGCTCATCACGAAGGTAGAACTAGTGAAAGGTTATCGGCAGGCCCCGTTGCCGGAAAGAGCGAAGAGAAGTGCCAGTCTTGTGATGAACTGGGCAGGTTATCAGTGTCAGGTGTTGTTTTGCTGCCGGAACACAAGTTGGATGTGTGGCAAGCTAAGGGCACTGATAATGTTTTGGCTGATTGTTTGTCACGGGAGGGTTTGTTTGCAGGAGAACCCTCGCTGTTCAGTCAGTGTGTGTTGAGAGTGGAGAAAAATCAGGCTTGCCCCTGTAGAGCAGCCGTCAAAAACAACATTAAAATTAAATAAAAAAAATCACATAAAAACTCTTTCTTTTTTATAGTTAATTGTAAGTTGCCAATGTTATAGCTAAAGTCCTAAGTTGAACCTGTCTTTCACTTAGTAGGCTGGGCTCTGTGAAGCTCGCTCAGGGAGCATAACAGGCTAGAATTATACTATTATGTTTGGGAGGGGTTATAAGAATTTATTTATGCTAAAATTTTGTTTTATTTATGATTGAGCTTTGCATTTCATTTCTGGTGGAGTGGCTGATTGTGGCGGGTATTGTCGGCATTCTGCCTTGTCAGATATGGTGCTCGCCTAATGTTGAGCGTCCCATATCTTGGGCGGGGTGTGACGCCTACCAGCGTTGGCAGAATCGCCTTCCGTTAGCCACTAGCGCTCACCAGGGCAGTGAAGTGGGCTACAGTTATCAGAGAATGTTGTTCTTTCTTTCATAGTACTTGCATTGTTACTAACAGTCCAGTGGTGGTCTTTATTTTCGTCTATGACAACGGGAAGTATTTTATATTATGAATAGAATATAACATGCATTGTATATAGTTAAGGAGAGAGAACAATATAGGCAGTGAGGTGGTAGTGTGTGCGTGCGTATACATGTGCTGCCTCCCCCGCTCGGAGGCTCGCGCGCGTGCCTTCCCATGCCTCGTGATTGGTTAGTGGGTTTGGCTGTGTCACGTGACACCTGCTGCCTTGTGACGTCTCGGCCCATGATTGGCCGACCACCGCGTCTTTGTGGGCTCCTGTGTGCATGTGGGTCCACAGGAGCTGCCTTCTTCAGAGCAGGCTAGGGACGCACATGACTAACATCCTTTTTACCACTGTCCCCCATATCTCCACCATTCTGATACTGTCTCTCTTCCTCAACTTCTTCTCTTTCGTTCCTCTAATCTTTTAACGTCACAACACTCCCTTTGGGTTCTGCACACGATTTCATATCGGCCCATCGTATTATGTGCGTCGCTCTCTGAGATATTTACATGTACTTAGAATAGGTTTGAGGGTTCTTAGTTAGTAGAGGTTAAGAACTCGGTGTGTGTCTCCATTATTGATTTAGTGCTCTGCTGGGTTATTTAATGCTAGACTGGGATAAGGCTTCTGTTGTCGTTGTCAGCGATGTGTGTATGGTGTGCTTATACCTACACGACTTCGACGGTTTCTGTGGTAGCCTAGGTTGTCCTTTTGGTTGTGCCTTTTGCGAGTGCAGCATCGTGTTGTAAGAGGGCATTTGCCTACTACCTTAGAACACAGTGCTGCCTCTTTGCTTGACTTTAGAGGGATCGCCAGGGTAGAACCAGATACTTGAGATCTGGATCTACCAAGAGAGCATCCCCGTCTTTAACGTAACTTTAATCATATCGCCTTAAGGACAACGCTAGGCTATGAGCCAGTCTTGCTCAGCCACAGTTTCCTACCCTTGATATCCCAGCTAGACTTTATTCGCCTAGCAGACATTAGTTAGGACATGAGCTCTTTATGATATGTATGCATTATTATTCACGGAATTTATTAGTCTAGGTTGTTGTTGAGTTGCACAACCATAGCAGACTGTTTCGTTGATGAGGAAGTATTTCTTTTAGTGTCTAGCATTACTGCCGTTGCGCATTTATAGTATTCCCGTGTCAGTTAACATTATATGTCCTATCTTTTAGTGTATTCAGTCTACATGTATGGTGTCCTGCCTCCTGCCTTTATATAATTTAAGATACGAGCATCTTATGGGCATCAGACTTTCTTCAGAAGTTTCCTGGTCTATGCTGTAGGACTAGACTTCACTTTCTTTCAGATAGGAGTGAAGAGTTTATTGTTGTTTAGAGTAACTGTATTGAAGCATCTTTTTATTGTAATAAATCTTGCAGTGATTTAATTGATCTTTCCATAGCTTCCCTTTTGTGCATTTTAACGTAACTTGCATCATGTTTGTTATCAGGCTATACCAGTGTGGGTTAGCCTGAAGTAGAGTACATTTATGCCCAGTTAAGGATACCCCGTTATCGCAGATTAACTTTGGAGGGTATAGGTGTTTTTGTTAGCCGGCATATAAGTTCAAGGGTTTGGATCTAGCGTACCGTTGTTGCATAGTGCCCTATTACTAGTCCAATCATTAAGTGCCCTTGTTTTATTCGTAGCCCCGGTCGTAACATGGAGAATAGGTTGGAGAGAGAGAGAGAGAGAGAGATAGAGAGAGAGAGAGAAGAAAAATTAGGCAGAGCAGACGAGAATTGAATTAGATGCTGGTAAATATAAAAAAAAGGAGAGGAGCTTAAAGCTAGTGCCAGCATTTGATGAAACCAAGGTGACAAAATGGATTCATCATTTAATAAAACAAAAACAAAAAAAACATAGAATAAAGCCCATGAGTGGCCACAGGATAGGAATTGCTATCGATGTACTAAAGGGAAACGTTTTGGAGGTTTACGACCATCTGTCTGAAGAGGATCTTGAGGACTGCAAGTTATTGAAGACAGCCATTTTGTGTGCATGCTGCATCCCGAAGCATACCGGTTGTTGTTTAGGGATGCCAAGAAGAGGCCTGGCAATACCAATGTTACTTGTGCTCATTATCTGATGGGCTCTCTAGATAGATGGGTACGTAATGAAAAAGTAACCACTCTAGAGTCTATGAGAGTTATTCCTGAGGGAATATTTCATAAGTTTTACAGACATGGACATTAGTGCTAAATTATGGCGAACAGGATCAGTAGCCTTAACCCAAGGAATACGATACAAGGGTTTGAATTAACCCATCCTTGGTATGGAAATCCCGCCAAAAATGCGACTTTTGTAAAACGCATTAAAAAGTACATTGATGTGTTGAGAATCTATTCGCGCATCCCAACATGAATGTATTCTATACAAAAAATTATATGGTTGTGGTATGGTTATGATAACTAGAATGCCTTGCAATGATCTGGAGCAGCAACTAAATAATGTGGTTCTCCTATCCTTCTCGTAATTCCGTAACGTCCGCCTAACCAAGCGACCAGCAGCTTCCCCTGTAAATGTAACGACCGAGTTTGAGCCTTCTGGTTGTAGTAGGTATTCATTCTAACTTGGGCTGTTAGTAGGTTCTCTCTTGCCTACTTCCTCCAAGCCCTGACAGCCTCTTCCATGTGCAACTAACATCTTTTAACAAAGGCTCAGTGAAACTCTCATCTTTTCCACTCCAACCATCATTCACCTCAGCAAGAGGTCCCCGAACAGATGCACAAACACAAATTTCATTTGATGAGAAGCATAGCGACTCGGTAGGCACTACCCTAGCAGCGAAAAGAACCAATGGGTCTCCTAGGTCACAATACTTGACAGTCTCTTTGCAGAACTTGCTGAGCATGGTCTTCATAGTTTGGTGGTGTCGCTCTAAGGCACTCTGGGACTGTGGATGGCATGTACTGGATAGGATATCATTAATGCCCAACTCATCCATTGACAGAGAAAATAGGTCATAAGTAAAATTAGTCCCAGAGTTCAAAGCTCTTTGAGCAGACCAAACTTCGTGAAAATTGTTGGTAGCTGCCTTACTACTGGTTTAGCCTTAGCACTACTTATAGGAATAGCCTTTGGTTACCTTGTAGATATATTCATTGTAGCTAACGGGTATTAATTATCTGCCGAAGTAGCAGGAAGGGAACCCACCATGTTGATGACAAATCTGGTGAACAGGGATTCCACGGCAGGAATGGAAATCAAAGGTGCTATGGGAATATTTTGGTTGGGTTCCCCAACCAATTAGCACAGATGGCAACATTTGGCTACATCTCAGCTCATTCCGAGCCACCAAAAATGACACTGCAGTTTCTCCATTTTTTTTTTTTTAGCCAGAGAACCCTCATGTGCCAACCTTACAAGTGCATCTCAATAACCTTCTGGCACCACCACCTGAGTCAATTTACCCACTCCTCCGTATGCACTGGTGCCCTTGGTTCGCCCCTATCAGTGCAAAACTTTTACCTTAATAAAATATGTCTACCAATATTCATCCTCCATACCTCTCTCCTCTCTGACCCGTGCAAACAGGGACCCAAAACTGGTATCCTCCTGCTGATTTCTTCCCAACCCAACCGTTCCTATGGATGCAAGGTCAATGGAGGGAGGATCCTCAGTAATCGGGGATACTACGGGTGTACTCTGACTAGCCAACTCATCTACCTGCGTTGCTGTTGCCGCTGGAGTACAAAGGAGTACAAAGGAAATCAAGCAACAACATATCTAGTGACCCTTCTAGGCTGCTTGTCCTCCAAAACACTGAGGATCAAGTGTCCAAACAGTGGTTTAGAGTGGGTAAGGGAACATTGGAAAGGGAACTACTGCCCTGCCACTAACGTGGCAGGACTAGGAAGTTAGTAGGGGACATAAGGGTTAGTAACTGAGGGGAGGATAAAGTTATTCATTTACAAACGCAGTCAGTCGCGGGTTTGATGCTAGATATTTGTCTAGGCGGAATTTAAATGAATCAACGGTGCTGCAGTCTATAACGTCTCGGGGAAGCCCATTCCACAAGTTGACAACTCGATTGAAGAAGAAATTCTTAGATTCGTGCGAGTTAAAAGATTTACCAATAATTTTGCAACCGTTTCCCCGAGTGTAATTAGATTGGTCGATAGTGAAGTACTTACTACAGTTCATATTGTCGATGCCTTTGATGATTTTGAACACTTGAATTAAGTTGCCTCTTAATCTGCGCTGGGTTAAAGGAAATAGATTTAATTCTCTAAGACGCTCTTCGTATGGTTTGTTCTTTAGGCTAGGTATCATTTTGGTAACTCTACGTTGAACTCGTTCTAGCTTGTTTATATCTTTTTGGTAATAAGGGCACCAGGATTGAACGCAGTATTCCAGAAGAGGGCGGACTAAGGAATTGTAAAGGGTTAGGATAACTTCTTTGGATTTATGCTCAAATGACCTGCCTATAAAGCCAATTATTTTGTTTGCCTTCTTAACAACTTCTGAACATTGTTGACTCGGTTTTAGGTTACTCGATATTGTTACTCCCAGATCAGTTTCTCTGTTTACATTCTTAAGCTGAGTGCCATTCATCGAATAGTTTGCTTTCTCATTTAGGTATCCGACATGTAGTACTTTACATTTATCCGCATTGAAACTCATTTGCCAAATTTGGGCCCAACATGACAATTTATCTAGATTGTGTTGCATATCGTCAACTTGTTCTTTTGAGAGTACGCTATTTGCAATTTTTGTATCGTCAGCACATTTTTAGATTGTGCAGGTGAGACCCTCATCTATGTTGTTGATGTAAATTAGAAAGAGAATTGGTCCTAGTACCGATCCCTGGGGTACCCCGCTACTTACATTGGTCCATTTAGATGCCTTACCGTTTATGACTACCCTTTGCTTTCTGTTGCTGAGCCAATTTTCTATCCATTTCAACACACCGTCTTGTATTCCATGCGCTTTTAGTTTTAGCAGTAAACGTTTGTGGGGAACTTTGTCAAAGGCCTTTTGAAAATCAAGGTATATAATATCTACAGCTTTACTCTCATCGTAGAGGTTGAGGATATCGTGGAAGAAGTCTAAGAGGTTTGTTAAACAGGAACGTTTTTTACGAAAGCCGTGTTGAGTATCTTTAAGTATGTTATTTTCCTCTAAGTGATTTACGAGTCTGTCTCGTATGACCGTTTCTAGCATTTTACATACAACCGAGGTTAAGCTAATTGGACGATAGTTACTGGGTAGGGATTTGCTGCCTTTTTTGAATATCGGTGTTACGTTGGCTAGCTTCCACTGATCAGGCATAGTTCCAGACTGCAAGGATTTATTGAATAGTAATGTCAGTGGTTTGGAGAGCTCATTCTTAGCTTCCTTTAGAACTCTAGGCGAGATTGTATCAGGTCCTGGCGTTTTATTTACCTTGAGTTTATCTAAACAATTCAATACTTCTCTCTCTGTAACGGTGATATTGCTTAGAACATCTGAATTATCAATCTGAATCGGCGATGGTGTAGGGATATCACTGAGGTCTTCTGTTGTAAAAACTGATGCAAAGAAGGTATTGAGGGCATTACTCATTTGTACTTCGTCTTTGGTGTATTCTCCTTTTTCATCGACTAACGGTCCAACAGTTGAAGTAACTACTTTTTTCTTTCTGATATAACTATAGAATTCTTTCGGGTTTGTTTTACTTTGATTCGCAATATGTAACTCTAAGGTCTTTTTACTTTGCTTAATTAACTTTTTGGCTTTGCGTCGTAGCTCTACAAATTTCACCCATTCTTCGTCATTTTGTGAGGATTTTAATCTATCATTAGCAAATTTTTTAGCAAGCAGGCAGTTTGAAATATCTTTATTCCACCATTTGGGCTTATTATTATGGCCTGGACGCCGTATTTTCGATGGTATGCAGTCTTGCACTGCTTTTAGGTAAGTGGTTTCGAATAACTTCCAAGATGTATTTATGTCGTTATTGTTAATTAAAAAGCTCCAGTCAGTTTCTTTAAACATAGCTCTAAGTTTATGGAAGTTTGCTTTCTTGAAATTAGGGACTTTTTCGATGCTACTATTTGGTTCGTTACTAGTAAACTTTAAAGTGAAAGTTATCGTACGATGGTCGCTGTTACTGAATTCATCACCAACATTCAAATTCTCTATCAATTCTTCTTTTGTTGCAAGTACAATGTCAAGAACGTTATTACCACGGGTCGGCGTTCGAACAAATTGATAAAGCGAACTCTCTTGCAAGTTCGTATACAAGTCATGTCCGGAGTGTGAAGTAAGAGTATCGCCCCACTTGGTCACAGGTAAATTAAAGTCGCCAAAAATTACGGTATCTTGTGGGTTACTTACATCTGCAATTTGTTCGTAAATTTCTCGGTCAGTTTGCACTGATTGAGCTGGAGGTTGTATATTAACGCAAGTATTATTTTTGTACCTTTATTATTCTTTATTAGCACAAAAGATGTGTCGACGTTCACAATTTGAGGTTTTGACACGAGGGTCGGGTTAAGACTTTCTTTGATATAAAATAAAACGCCACCTCCATTTTTATTTATTCGGCTGTTCTCAAACATTACATAACCGGGAAGTGAATACTCTGCTAAAAAGTCTCTATCTTCTGTATTGAGCCAATATTCTGTTATGCCAATCACATCATAATTTTCTGTAAACACTAGTTCCTTTAAACTGAAAATTTATTGCGTATGCTACGAGCGTTTGCATAGAAAACCTTTAAAGTTGCGGTTTTAGAACTCGCAGAACGTTCTTTCATCGAATTTTTGGTTCTGGTCGGATCTACATTTACATTCATGGCTGTCCTCGGTCCTCGGTCGTTATCCCTGACGATTTTGAATTTGGGTCGTGTTGGTGGAGCTTTATCCAAATTCGCGGTTCTTGACGGATTAGTATTTAATTCCTTTGTAGGTTGCCGTCCTCGCTGTCTTCGGTCCTCCTTCCTGGTTGTCCTGTGCTGAGTCGATTTCTTCTCCGAAAATCCTTCACCGCATCGTTGAGAAGACGCCCAAAACGTGCTGCTCCCACCTGGTTCAGATGAACTCCATCGTCCGAAAACAAATAGTCATCGTAGTAGAAATTGTCCCAGGTGTCGACGAATCCCACGTTCTCCTTCCTGCAGAGGTTTGCTAGACAACGATTTGTGCTGGTGGCTATGTTGTAAAATCGGCTCTCTACACCGAGCCGGGGGACGATTCCTGAGACGATGATCCTTGATGACTTCTCCTTAAACGACTTGATCAGCTGCTGGTACTTTAAAAGCAAATCTTCCGACCGGGTTCGCTGTACATCGTTGGATCCAACGTGGATGACGTACATTGTATTAGCAGGGGCCAGCTTTAATACTTCGTCAACTGCTGCAACTACGTCATCCACACCACCACCAGGGATACAAAAACGCTTCCTGGTCTTAGGTGCCCTGGCGCAAAACTCTGTGAGCTGACCACGTATCATCGAGTCTCCCACGAGCCGGACTTCTTCTATTTCCTCTTCGTCATCTGAGTCTGAGAGTATCTGGAAACGGTTTTGACACTCGGTAATCGGTATGTGTTTCCTGGTCTTGGGGCAAACGTTGTTCCTCACGAACAACGTGTGCCACCACAGGTGCACTCGGTAAGCATGTGGGAATCCTTCTGAGTAACTGTTTCACCACCATTGGTCCTCATCAAATATCCTACCGCAGTGGCACCCAGAGCCTGAGGTACCTTATCATGTGACTCCATTCACAGACACTGAGCCCCAACTGCCTGTTCTACGCTTTGCTCCACCTCCTTGTATGCCAGATGAGATATGGATCTGGTCACTGTGCAGAAAGGAAACAAGGTCAAGTCTTCTACCTCTGGTACACCGTTAGTAAAACCAATGACTCTCTCTGACACAACCACTGGCAGGGGAACCAGCCTTCTCCCCGCCGGGTCAATTTCCAATTAGGAAATAATACCCTCAACAGGCAGCACCTCTGTCAGCCACTGGTGCTGACACCTGAATTAACAGGCAGTTGAGGTCCACTGGAACAAAATTGTGATACTTGCCTGCATGCACACCTTAACACAACACATATTCCCTTGTTGCCACTGATCCCTCACATCACATTATTGCATATGGACTGTTAAGGATACAAATTTTAAGGATACACATTATTATTGTTGCTTCCAGATACAGATTAATACAATTGTTGTGATTCTTATACATATCATTGCATAAGCTAGAGTTCATTAAACCGAAGTTTTTTTATGAACCAGAAACATATCTTGGTGAACCTTTCATAATATTTATTTCAATTTGTCTGGTAACTCATGGTAAAATTTAAGTTTGATTATATATATACTGTATCTACCTATCTATCTATTATTGGACGCCTCACTCCCCTTAATGAGGGTGGCCATACACAGAATGCCCCCAAGGGGACCTATTCCCTGTAAGAGGGACAACCCGAGCCAGTTTACTGAAGGACTTACAGGATTGACCACTCAATTTAGGATCCGTCCGACTACGAGGCCCTCTGTGTATCTTTTTAGCACTTTTTCTACAGTGGTGTTCGGCTAGTCCATCCACTAACCTGCCTTACCCTTAGGTAAGCAGTACGGATTTGTATTAGGTTTATTCCCCTAGAAAGTTTGCCGACCAAGGCTGACGAGTCCCATCCACCCGGATTTTTATAAGGTTGTCTCCCCTAGATGGATTGCCGACCAAGGCTAACGAGTCCCATCCACCCGTATATACTGTATACTGTATATATATAAAAGAGAACAAACATACGGATTACAACTATGAATATTAAATAATGATAAGAAATACAATTATTATACAAACAATACAAAACAAATAAAATAAAAATAAACAAATAAACAAATAAATATATAGACAAATAAATGTTTTACATACAAAACTATATACATACAATAGTTTTACATAGACCTGCGGCCGCTTGGCCGGGGAACGACCACTACACACTTAAAACCCAAATATTATAATGTAAAACTTGCAAAATAAACAAACCAAAACAGGGACGACACAAGATAAATGCAAAAGAACTAATCAAAATCGCTATGTGGAAACAACACTTAATAAAATACATTTTTTAAATAAAAGAACACAATCCACCACATAGGGTGTACACAACTACATGAGCAAGTCAATTTGGTTCCCAAGCAAACTGATCGCACATACAACAATGCGCCACGTCATGTTCAAGGAATTAGTCAATTTGGGAAGTCCGGGACGTTCTGGTAAATTTTACTAAATTCTGTATGAATAAAGAAACTACAATTTATATCAAATTTTATATGAAGCTAAGTTTGCAATTTGACAAGATATCATTAAAAGTACACAAAACATCATCACTCACTAACGATAGTGCTATCGGGTAGATACCTGTAAGCATAGCATGCTTCAAGTGACCCCTAGCAATTACTACCCTACTAATAACCTACATGTATTGTACAAATAAACTAAGGAAATCGCAAAAGCAAGCAATTGATACTATCGACAATGAATAGATACAATATAATAAATACAAATATTTGAAAATATGAAGAAGGTACAATATATTTAAACAAAAGAGTACTCTTTTAACAAGAACAATTAATTATAACAAAATAATAATAACAATAGAAAAAGATAAACATTAATGCATACAGACAAAAAGTAAGCAGAGGTTATAATAGAAACTTCAAATTAATAATGCTTGATTAAAATTATTTATATCAAATTTTAAAATAGTCACAATAATTGACCTTAAAAAGATTAAATTTATGCAACAATTTACTTGCAACAAAACCTCTGTCTACTAAGAGTCTGTAATCTGTATAGTAACCTAGCTCTATCCCAAAAGTCAAATTTTTCTGGGATGTTATTTTTCTTGCTGTCGACTAAGTTTTTCATAAATGTAGATTCTAAAGCAAGCAAGAATAAGTCTGCAATTAAAGGGCTAGCATTTCAACCCATAGGAATTCCTAATATTTGTTTGAAAATGTAAGGCCCGAATCTAACATAAGTATTGAAAAGGAGGAATTTAAGGGCATCTTTAAGTTTAGTTCTATCAAAATATACTGAACTAGTGGGATCAAAGCTAAGTAACGCATTATTAAAATATGAATTAAAATGTATGTAACGATTACGACTACTTTCAAATCTGTCAAAATGCAAATCTATAATAAAGCTAAGTTCTGAAAATACTAAATCTAAAGGCAAATTAGTATACGAAGTTGAAAAGTCAAAGCGATGTACTGAGGTAACTTTCCGCATGGTATTAAGTTTATCAATAACTTCTACTGAATTTTCAACACTCCAATAATAGTTAATGCCAGTTCTATTCTTGATGGTATCACAATATCGTTTATGAGTACTTTTAATGTATTTTAAGCAATGTACGACTTGTTTTGACAAAGTTTTAGTGGTAGCAAATTTTGCTCCGGCAATAAAGCGATATTTATAAGGTCTTTTATGAAATTTGGGTAACATGTATAATTTAGCAATGCATTTATTCTTATAAGAAAGTTTAATATCAAAGGTTATATTTGTATTAGTATGTTCATTAATTAAGTTATCAACAACAATTACATTTTCCTGAATTTCATAAACAGAATTCCCGCAAATAATTTTATGAAATTTATTACCTTTAATTCCTAGTTCTTTTTTCATGTTTTCTAGATAAAATTTCTTACATATGAAACTATAGTTATTGCTGGCTTTATCTACTGTAGTGATTACAAAATGTTTATGCAAATTTGATAAATCAATGTTAAGCTTATTATAATTATAGTTTACAAAATCAGAAAGATTAAATACATTTTTCAAGGAGAACACTGTATTTATAATTAAGTTAATCAATAATTTTGACCATGCTTCTAGCTCCCTCGCATCGCAGCTCTTAGTTTATTTTATTTTTGTTTTAATCTATTAACTGAACAAACAATATCTGTTAAAATGTTGCCAAATGTTACTTTATCATTCCCTATTCTATATTTAAAACTTTTTTACATAGCTCCGCTAATTTTTTTTTTGCAAATTGTTTAACTGTATCTACATCACCTGTTAATAATTATATGACCTATCGGACTATAAGTGAACTTTATTAATGCATTGGTTAGCTGGCATATCCACGACTCTTTCACATACGCATTTATTATTATTGAAAATATCATTTTCTGAAAGATTCTCTAAAACTTTGTTATAATTACAAATAATAGACCCAACAGGTCGCTCATATGAATAAACTATTATTGGTTTGAAATCTTTATATCCATCCGTCAACTTGGACTTAACTTTCTTTGAATTTATTAGACTGTTAACATTAATTTGGTCTAAAACTTTAGAGGAATAATTCAAAGTGGATATAACTTTATCCTTAATAGGGTTATCTATGGATTTCTTAGAATTAGCTCTAATACATCCCATAAAAGCATAGTCAGTATTTCTAAATGTATTGGTGAAATTATTGTTAATATTTAGAATATTTTCTATCAAAGCAGCAAAACTTTTCTTTTCTTTTCTTTCAATGAATCTTTTAATTTTTTAATTCCGAAATGTAAATATAATGAATACAAATTATTGACAATCAGGTTATATCTGACCTGTTTTTCTGTTTATTTAATGAATTTAGTCTTTTATTACCATTATATATTATACTTATATATTATATATTATATATTATACAGTATCAAGTGAAAATTGTGATCTGTCGTGTTAGTAAATTCTTTTACTTATCCATTTATCTATTTTAACATACTTGTACAGTTAACTCGATTAATTCGTAGAGACAAACCCCCAGAGCTTGGAATTTAAATTCTGGTAACACTGAATATATGTGGTCTGCCAAACGTACGATTCTTTATCCCTCCCCCCCCCCCCCCCCTCTCCAATCCCCAACCCACCCACCATCCCCACCCCAAACGCAAGTTCTCCACAACACCTCTCTTTCCGTTCCTCCCTTTCTACCACACCTATCCATCCCATCCCATTCATACCTGTCTCCTCTGATAATTTGCACAATGCTTTATTATTTTTTAAGTAAACAAATACGGCAATCAGACTCTAACAACGATTTTGGAAAGATTTTACAACATGATTCTACTTAGGCTACATTTCATCCATTGCCATTATTCACTAGAAAATTGACATCCTTACATAATATAAATGAGATCTAGGATGTATTCGTGAACTGTTCTCTCTCTCTCTCTCTCTCTCTCTCTCTCTCTTAAAAGGTGTAAATATGCCTTGTTTTATTAGCCCTTTCTTGTAGAGTCTGTAGAAACTCATGTAACTTGTTTGCTATCACCATATCAGCCATAGTCATTATGAATACAATGATGTATGAGTACATTGATATGCAAAAGCACTCCAAAGTATTGCCTACACTGAAATGTGAACAATACTCCATCAACCCCTTCTGTACCGTCGACGTATGTTATATTTTATTCTAGCAATATGTAGACGATTTTATACAGCTTAGAAAGGATCTGTGGTTGATTGAGATAGTTCGAAGCCTTATAATTGCTAAAGATCCTTCCTAAAGTGAATACAATCAATTAGTAGGAGCCAGAATAAAATCAAAAGACGTCGTCGGTATAGAAGGGGTTAATTACATAGCTTACCAAGCTGAACCAAGCCTCCGTGATTATGTAAGGAGGCTGTGGTTGACCTTGAGAATATAGGATGGTTTGCAATGGATCATGAAGGCTGTTGATGATTATTTGATATTGACTAAATTTATTAACAATGAATGTAGCCTATATGAAAAAGTAATCTCAATTGAAGACAAGTATTTACATTGTAATATAAGTAACTAACTTGGAAGTACACACAGCCACACTCAAACTTGGTCAAACATATATATATATACATATACATAGAGATGGAGAGAGAGAGAGAGAAAAAAAAAGTAGTGTACCGGTACATATAATACAAAAAAACAGAATGGAGGGTACACCCGTAGATTTATTCACGCTGAGTAGTTCTGGAACCCTGCAATAGATGGCGCTTTAAAAAAATGTCGAAAAAGGGTAACTGGCAACGTTTAGAGGCACCTTTTTATTAATAGAATGCATAGGAAGACTCCTCTCTCCTGTACACACTCTCTGGTGTTAACAGTGCTACTTGTCCGCAGCCATGGATCAAAAAACGCCATCCGAGAAGAAGCAGCAGTGACATAAATCATCCAAAGCCAAGAAAAAAACAGAGGCAACCGAGGACCACCAGCGATAAGGACCGAAGACAGCGAGGACCGAGGACAGCCATGAACATAAATGTAGATCCGACAAGAACCAAAAATATTATTAAAGAGCGTTCCGTTTTAAAATAAAACATTTAAAGGTTTTCTATGCAAACGCTCGTAGCATACGCAATAAATTTTCAGATTTAGAGGAGCTAGTGTTTACAGAAAATTATGATGTGATTGGCATAACAGAATCTTGGCTCAATACAGAAGATAGAGACTTTTTAGCAGAGTATTCACTTCCCGGTTATGTAATGTTTGAGAAAAGCCGAATAAATCGAAATGGAGGTGGCGTTTTACTTTATATCAAAGAAAGTCTTAACCCTACCCTCTTGTCAAAACCTCAAATTGTGAACGTCGACGCATCTTTTGTGCTAATAAAGAATAATAAAGGTACAAAAATAATACTTGCATTAATATACAGACCTCCAGCTCAATCAGTGCAAACTGACCGAGAAATGTACGAACAAATTGCAGATGTAAGTAACTCACAAGATACCGTAATTTTTGGCGACTTTAATTTACCCGTGACCAAGTGGGGCGATACTCTTACTTCACACTCCGGACATGACTTGTATACGAACTTGCAAGAGAGTTCGCTTTATCAATTTGTTAGAACGCCGACCCGTGGTAATAACGTTCTTGACATTGTACTTGCAACAAAAGAAGAATTAATAGAGAATTTGAATGTTGGTGATGAATTCAGTAACAGCGACCATCGTACAATAACTTTCACTTTAAAGTTTACTAGTAACGAACCAAATAGTAGCATCGAAAAAGTCCCTAAATTCAAGAAAGCAAACTTCCATAAACTTAGAGCTATGTTTAAAGAAACTGACTGGAGCTTTTTAATTAACAATAACGACATAAATACATCTTGGAAGTTATTCGAAACCACTTACCTAAAAGCAGTGCAAGACTGCATACCATCGAAAATACGGCGTCCAGGCCATAATAATAAGCCCAAATGGTGGAATAAAGATATTTCAAACTGCCTGCTTGCTAAAAAATTTGCTAGTGATAGATTAAAATCCTCACAAAATGACGAAGAATGGGTGAAATTTGTAGAGCTACGACGCAAAGCCAAAAAGTTAATTAAGCAAAGTAAAAAGACCTTAGAGTTACATATTGCGAATCAAAGTAAAACAAACCCGAAAGAATTCTATAGTTATATCAGAAAGAAAAAAGTAGTTACTTCAACTGTTGGACCGTTAGTCGATGAAAATGGAGAATACACCAAAGACGAAGTACAAATGAGTAATGCCCTCAATACCTTTTTTTTCTTCAGTTTTTACAACAGAAGACCTCAGTGATATCCCTACACCATCGCCAATTCAGATTGATAATTCAGATGTTCTAAGCAATATCACCGTTACAGAGAGAGAAGTATTGAATTGTTTAGATAAACTCAAGGTAAATAAAACGCCTGGACCGGATACAATCTCGCCTAGAGTTCTAAAGGAAGCTAAGGATGAGCTCTCCAAACCACTGACATTACTATTCAATAAATCCTTGCAGTCTGGAACTATGCCTGATCAGTGGAAGCTAGCCAACGTAACACCGATATTCAAAAAAGGCAGCAAATCCTTACCCAGTAACGATCGTCCAATTAGCTTAACCTCAGTTGTATGTAAAATGGTAGAAACGGTCATACGAGACAGACTCGTAAATCACTTAGAGGAAAATAACATACTTAAAGATACTCAACACGGCTTTCGTAAAAAACGTTCCTGTTTAACAAACCTCTTAGACTTCTTCCACGATATCCTCAACCTCTACGATGAGAGTAAAGCTGTAGATATTATATACCTTGATTTTCAAAAGGCCTTTGACAAAGTTCCCCCACAAACGTTTACTGCTAAAACTAAAAGCGCATGGAATACAAGACGGTGTGTTGAAATGGATAGAAAATTGGCTCAGCGACAGAAAGCAAAGAGTAGTCATAAACGGTAGGGCATCTAATTGGACCAATGTAAGTAGCTGGGTACCCTAGGGATCGGTACTAGGACCAATTATCTTTCTAATTTACATCAACAACATAGATGAGGGTCTCACCTGTACAATCTCAAAATTTGCTGACGATACAAAAATTGCAAATAGCGTACTCTCAAAAGAACAAGTTGACGATATGCAACACAATCTAGATAAATTGTCATGTTGGGCCCAAATTTGGCAAATGAGTTTCAATGCGGATAAATGTAAAGTACTACATATCGGATACCTAAACGAGAAAGCAAACTATTCGATGAATGGCACTCAGCTTAAGAATGTAAACAGAGAAACCGATCTGGGAGTAACAATATCGAGTAACCTAAAACCGAGTCAACAATGTTCAGAAGTTGTTAAGAAGGCAAACAAAATAATTGGCTTTATAGGCAGGTCATTTGAGCATAAATCCAAAGAAGTTATCCTAACCCTTTACAATTCCTTAGTCCGCCCTCTTCTGGAATACTGCGTTCAATCCTGGTGCCCTTATTACCAAAAAGATATAAACAAGCTAGAACGAGTTCAACGTAGAGTTACCAAAATGATACCTAGCCTAAAGAACAAACCATACGAAGAGCGTCTTAGAGAATTAAATCTATTTCCATTAACCCAGTGCAGATTAAGAGGTGACTTAATTCAAGTGTTCAAAATCATCAAAGGCATCGACAATATGAACTGTAGTAAGTACTTCACTATCGACCAATCTAATTACACTCGGGGAAACGGTTGCAAAATTATTGGTAAATCTTTTAACTCACACGAATCTAAGAATTTCTTCTTCAATCGAGTTGTCAACATGTGGAATGGGCTTCCCCGAAACGTTATAGACTGCATCACCGTTGATTCATTTAAACTCCGCCTAGACAAATATCTCGCATCAAACCCGCGACTGACTGCGTTTGTAAATTAATAACTTTATTTTATCCCCCCCTCAGTTACTAACCCATCTGTCCCCTACTAACTTCCTAATCCTGCCACGGACATTAGTTCCAGGGCAGTAATTCCCTTTCCAATGTTCCCTTACCCACTCTAAACCACTGTTTGGACACTTGATCCTCAGTGTTTTGGAGGACAAGCAACCTAGAAGGGTCACTAGATCTGTTGTTGCTTGATTTCCTTTGTACTCCTTTGTACTCCTTTGTATTGGATGTGGTAGTGACATCTGTGTGGGTCGGTGTGAGTGTATTGCAAGACATGTTGCAAATTGCTTAGCAACAAGTTGTATGTTGTCTTGAAATAACGGTCACCACTAGACAATCGGGCAAATTCGTTACGAAAATCAGTCGAGAGGCATTCCGCGAACGAAAATCGGGCAAAGTCGCGCATGTGGGAAAGCCCCTTGGCACCTACGCACGGTAACGAAGAATAGCGGAAGCAGCTTTCAAATATAGGAATCTGGTCTTATCTAACCTGAGGCGTTACCTTTTCGTGCATTAAGAGTTTGTCTTCTCTCACACACTGGTTACCTTTAATTTTAGTTGTGTAGCAATCATCCCCGTTTATTATGACAGCAATTTGTCATGTAAGCAAAGCCAGACACCGTCAAATTGTACAGAAAATCACTACTGCCCTCGCCGTATCTATATAAATCTATATCAAATGTTGTCAATATGTATGCTTACTGTCTATTTAGGCTTCCGGTTCCACATACACACACATACGTGACGTATACAGTATATATATCACAAATACATGTGATCTAATAAATATTGAAATACTCTCGGTCGGGATCGAACCTCCGACAATCAGAACGAGTGGATAAACTTTTAATCCACTACACCAAGGCGTGATAAAGTAATCTTAACCATTTCCTATATATATTAAGGAGAAGGGAAATCCTACTTGGAGAATCTATTGCATTTCATGCACAAGTCGCAGCTAGGGTCCATACTCCAGGACACAATACAGGGATATTTACAAGATTACCCACTTAACTCGGGTTATAGAGA
This sequence comes from Paralithodes platypus, assembly GCA_032716605.1. Taxonomy (NCBI): domain Eukaryota; kingdom Metazoa; phylum Arthropoda; class Malacostraca; order Decapoda; family Lithodidae; genus Paralithodes; species Paralithodes platypus. The sequence continues at coordinate 17,721,263 of CM064511.1, read as the reverse complement.
TTTCATTGTTAGTCTCGCCCAGCCAAACATGAGTCATTAATATCAAGTATATCTCATAAATACACGTGAGCTAATAAATGTTTAAATACTCCCAGCCGGGATCGAACTTCCGACATTCAGAAACGAGTGTCCAACCCGAGTTGTGTGGATAATCTTATAAAAATCATTGTATGGTATCCTGGTATATGGATCCTGCGACTTGTGCATGAATTTAAATAGATTCTCCAAGTAGGATTTCCCTTCTCCTTAATATATATAGGAACAGGTTAAGATTAATTTATCATGCCGTGGTGTAGTAGATTCAAATCGTTCTGAATGTCTGTCGGAGGTTCGATACCGGGTGGTTGTATATAAAGATATATATATATATATATATATATATATATATATATATATATATATATAATTACAACTTTCCTTACTAAAATTACATAGTTATATTCCTCTATTCACATCGTAACTAATATCGTAATTTCGTGCGAGCTAATACCACTTCACTACGAGGAACCAGACAGACAGACACAAATTTAATGATGGATAGACCAACTGGCACATGGCCTGTATTAGTGAAACACTTCTATATGATATATTCAAATTTTAACTTTGTTTTCTGTCAAAGGCTGGAGTAGCAGCCACATTTACCATTTATATACAGCAAAACGCATTACGATAATAGTTGATCAAGTTAGACTGCTTCCCAACCACTGGCAATAGTGAAGTTTGCTCAATCGGCTACTTATTGACGCAAACAGTATATCCCAGGGAAAATACTAATGGATAACAAAATAATAAATTGGCAAAGATCTTACTTTTATAGTCACCCTCCATTAACAAATAGAAGTAAACTATTACTTAATGAAAGTTGATGGAAAACAATACCCAAGATATTGAATTTCAGAAAGTTCGGGACAAAATATTGGGAGAGAGAGAGAGAGAGAGAGAGAGAGAGATCTGTGTTTGCCAGACTCAAAATTTATGCTGGTATTTGGAAAGACAGATTTTGTAGCTATATTTAATAAATGGACAACACAAATGTTATTTCAAACGTTCCTCATATTGAATAGCAGTCGCATAGTTTAAAAAAATCGACATTAAACATGACCTCGGAACATTATCTAAAGTTTTGTAATAAGTGAAATTGACGTTACAATATATTTGATAAACGTGTTTAAGAAGAACAGTGAATGTCCTGTTTTATTGCCAAAAATAATGCATGTTTTACCATAACTGAACCTTTATTTGAAATTAAATACTCAGAACTTGATTGGCCAATGTTCATAATTATAGTATTAATTACCCTCTCCTCCCTATCCGTATTACTTTTCCCAGCCTGTTACCATTTTCGGACTTGCTCTCTACCCCATCATACACACATTTTCTACCCATCTTTCCACCCTCCTAAATATTTGGTTTGTCTCCTATCACTCCCTTCTTACTCTGTGTTCCTGCCCTCCCCCGCTTCCCCTCCCTTTACTCCTCTACCGCCCCCTCCCTACCTCCTCCACACACGCCAACCCCTCCCCCATACCATTCCTTTCTCTCACCTCTCACTCCACTAGCTCCGACACTGCCTCCCCCACTTTCCCACCCTTCTCACCCTCTACTTTCAATGTGCTTCTCCCATGATTCTACCTTGCTTGTTATCGTAGGTATTTTGATAAAAACATTAATTCACTCACTTTACGTTCACTCACTTTACTATGTTTCTTATTATGCACAGATAATAACAAAGGGATACTTCATGCACCTAAAAAGGTAAATTACATCATACAAGTCGGTACGATAACTGCTGTTGTTCCCAAGCGATGTAGTTATTGCCAGATCAAATATCTCTCTCTCAATATATACATATCTATCTGTTTCCGCGAATTAATCGAGTCAACTGTACATGTTATGCGTGAGAAGTCTAGTACTATATTTAATATTTATTTATTAAGGCTTGTTTAACTGAAATTTTAAAAAGATACTAGTGTAGGTGTTTGGCTTAGTACATTATTTAAATAATTCCATAGTTTTGAACCTCTAATTGTGATATTTTGTTGTATATAGGAAGTTCTATATTGAGGAATCCTAAGTAATCTAAATTCACACCTCTGGTTTCTATGACATGTTTGATCAGTTCAAAACCTGTACAAAGTGGATGTACTGTATATTGGTTACAGATTTATATACAAATAAATATGATTGAAGTTCAATAATGTCTTCTACTTTCAGTATTTGAAGTTGGCGGTAAAGGGAGTTGGTATGTTGATAGTATTGGCTGTTGGTCATTATCCGTACTAATTTTTTTTTAATAACAACATGAGAGTTTAGATGGGATTTGTGAGCTCCACCCCAAACAGCTGAACAGTATAATATGTGTGGATATGCTAGGGAGAGATATATCTGTTTAAGATTACCTTCGTTTAAACTCCCACGAATCTTGTATAATATGCCAGTTAGTTTAGATAGTTTAAGTTTTACCTCTGATATTCGTGACTTCCATACTAACTGGTCATCTAGTATAATTCCAAGGAATCTTGCTTCATTTACTTTGTTAATAATGAGATTATCTATTTTAATGCTGATGTTTTGTAGTTGAACATGTGGAGGGTATGATACAAGATAATGAGTCTTTGTTACATTAAGAGTCAATTTATTACTTTTGATCCAGTTGGAGATATGAACAAGCTCTCTGTTAAGGATTGCACTGATTTCGTTTAGATGTGTTACGTCCTGGGATATATAAACACTGGGCTCTTTCTATTGGACTAGGTATGCGGCAACAAGCAACAACGGAAAACGCTAGATCCAACCCTTATCTATAAACCCAGGCAACAAACCACCCTAAACCGTCAAGAGTCCTGCCTCGACAACGAGGTATCCTATGACTTGGCTACAGGGTGCACGCACTATAGACTGCTGATAGTCAAGCAGGCTATATAAAAGATCACACAATTAAGTTGACTTAAAGCTTCAAGGAAAAGATAGATAACGGAATTAAATTGCAGAAACAATTTAATAACAAACTAGAAGAAAGCACATTTAACGTTACGTTAATTAATACAACTAATCACCCCTGCGTGAAAGAAGGTGAAAGCAAACAGTCCTCAAAACATCGTACAGGTAGACAAGATGCGGGTTTCTAAACTGCATGCGGCTACTGTAGGATCTGATGCTTAGCAAAGAAAATACGTTACGGATTTAGAGAACTCTTAACTCATAAGCAGGAATAAATACTAGTGATAGGCCATACAGTATATAATGACATAGGTATAATTAAATAAAGGCAGCAACTCGCAACATAACCACATACAGGTGTGCTTCTCACTCTTAGTCAGGCAAGCCTGCTCGGACAGAGTCTCTAAGCCACACCCTGACTCACAATGCTCACAAAAACGGTAAACTGTGGCACAATAACAAGCATACAGAAATAATAAACCCCTAGCTGTTAATCTGCCAGGTGGCAGAGGTCTAGCCGGAAGGATATAGGCTTCGGATACCCGGGCTGAGCCACCTGCTCTAGCCTAGGGACGTTCCCAAGTCTGTGCGCCAAATTACTCTAATTGAAAGGGTGCTCTCTTGAGAGACTCAGATCGCAAGTATCTGACTCTCTCCTGGTGACCCTAAAACAAAAGCAAGACGTGCTAGCACAGTGCTGAGTGGACTAGGCAAGGGCCCTCACACAACACAACACTAGACACACAGGGACACAGACAATAAAATGCCCCCAGACTCCCACGGGTATCCTAGTAAAGTCGTGCGGGTCCACAGGACTCTCACCAGCAGACTTTACTTAAAGGATCGCAAAAAGCCTCCCCTCCGGTCTAGCCCCTGCTAACCTGACACAAGAACACACTAGCAAGCATGAAACCACCAAATATGAGACAACAAAAAAGCTTCCTAGGTCTCATTAACAATTACATCTCTGCATAAGGCACAAAATCCTATCTAATTATCTGAGAGCTCGTCGTTAATACAATAATAGATATAAGGTCTATCAAGGGGATGGGGTAATTAAATAGATTGGTGAAGTAGTGGAAAGAAGGTATACAAAGTAAGAGAGAAAGTTTCTAAGTGGGGTTGAGAGGGATAGATATCAAGGGGGTCCGAAGGGTACGACAGTGAGGTGAGCTGTTAGTCTTGAATCTGTCTGGACCCCACCCTAGGCATGCAAAATACATCCCATGCTTGGCAACACTCAACACAGTTGCCGGGTCAAATTCCTCTACCCCGTGCGTGAGTCGAAACTAAGCCTAACGTTGCAATCAAATGCACGTGGCAACATCAGGCTCGTCCCAAGCTGGACTCTCCGCGCGAAGCAACGTCCCCCAGCCGGTCTCTCTCTCCCGCTCGTCTCCTCCCACTCTCTCTAGACTTACATCTTATATATTATAATGAAACAATCAACTATCGAGAATAAAATATACTAAGATGCGTTGGTTAAGAATAAGGGCAGCTTCAAGCTGTGAAACAACATAAGAATATCCCAGACATTAGTTACGTTGTCATAGGATATATACTAAGGAAAAGCCTGCCGGCCGGCTGCCGCCAGCCGGTTTCTAAACGGCTGGGCAGCCGCATGCCCGCACGTGGCTACTATGCAGAAGCGTCACAGATGGTAACCCTGGAGGAAGATATTGGTATCATCTGCGTATACCAAAAAATGTAAATGTGGGGTAGAGCGGACAATGTCATTAATATAAATTAAAAATAATATTGGACCCAAAATGGAACCTTGGGGGACTCCATATGTGACTCTTCTCATTGAGGAATTTTGGTTAATATAGGATACAAACTGTTGTCTGTTACTTAGATATCTTTTGAACCATTGTGATGAAGGGCCTCTAATGCCGTAGTTGGATAATTTATGTAATAATATGCTGTGGGATAGGGTATCAAACACTTTTGAAATGTCACAAAAAACTGTTACATGGTACATTTGATTATTTCAAACATTATAAATATTATGGGTGAGAGAGTGAATAGCGAGTTCGGTTGAGTACTGGGGTCTAAAACCATATTGTGAGTCTGAAATTAAGGAGTGGGATGTAAGGTATTTTATTAGTCTGTTACCTACTGCTTTTTCAAAAATCTTGCTAATGCTTGGTAGAATAGAAATTGGTCGGTAATTGACTGGTAAAGCTTTGTCACCGCTATTGTGTATGGACATCACAGGAGCGATCTGTAGGTGGCGTGGGAAAGTTCCTTGTTTAAACGATTCATTAATTATATATTCTAAAATTGGAGACATTTCTAATACACATTCTTTAATCACCTTTATAGAAATATCATCATGACCTGATGATGGTAATTTAAGCTCTCGCACTATTTGTATAATTTTAAATTGTGAGATTGGTATGGCTGATTTAAAGAAGCTGAGTTTACTCTACCTAGACTGAAAAGGTCCACTCATATAAAATGTAAATTAATAACAAATACAGGGAGTGTAACTCACTATTAAAACACCATAGAAAAGTTGTAGTTAGGTAATGTAGAAATCGATGTTTGTTGGTGGATGGTAGACAAATGGCTACTTCTCGGACACTATTGATAGGTTGTTTATACCAAAGCGGCCATGTGGGTCGCACTTAACTATAAAGGGAATAAATAATATTGAAGAAGTTTGAATCATGATAATAAGCTTAGCTGCCTGTTAGTCAGTCGGATGAAGTGATGATGAGAGCTGAATGAAGCCGGAACCAGGATCGCGGCGAACTGATGAGTGGAGGTGTTGCTAGGACGATGTCTAAATGTGCTCTAGCGCAAGGCGTCTCGTCCGAGACGTCATCTTCTTTACGCTACGAATCTAGCGGATACTGCTAAGTTTGTAGCGAATATCTAGCGGTAAATATCGTGCCGCTTTTATCATTTACGACATGGCTATATGATAATCGTCATATATGTATTCCTAAAGACTCGTAAATACTATACTTTCGTATAATAGGACTTATTTAACTTATTAAGCTTACATACTTACTGTCAAGCTTACATACTTACATACTTACATACTGTACACACTGTACTGTTACATACTGTATATAGGGTATGATACATAGAAAACATATGTTATACCACTAACTATCGTGAATTCACTCCCCCCCCCCTCAAACATAATACCTGAACCCCACCTTATATCTAGAGTTGCCCAGAAGCAATCTTGTGTCGCCCCATATCAACGGTGCCACGGGCTGCGCGTCTGGGTCTAGTCCGGTCGCATGAATGTGCGCTATGAGCTTGGCTCTTCTACTGATGAAGAAGCTCCACCTGATGATGCTGGATCGGAGGAGGCTAACTTAGTCGATCCACCACAACCCGCTGGGGATCCGTCTCGGATCCAGCATCATCAGGTGGAGCTTCTTCATGTGTAGAAGAGCCAAGCTCCATAGCGTACAGTCATGCGACTGAACGAACTGTAGTCCTAGTAGCTGTCTTGAGCAACGCTACTTGCCCGATTGAGCCTTCACCCTCGTACACCTCCACTACGTGGCCCAACTTCCAGTACATCATTACAGGCTGCACAGCTACTACACCCACAGATCACCTACAGTACATCAAGAAACCAAAATCCTCAAAGTCAAAGACCATCTGGACATGAGAGGCACTCAATTCCTGGCAGTAGCTGCCACGAACCAAAACCACCCACTACACTACATGGCAACACACCCACAGACACCAAGAAATATCAAAACAACACCCAGCATATGGTATCACACACAAATACTGTCCTCTGTCCCTCCCTGCCCACCCCAAACCAACTTCCAGAAGCAAATCCATACTCATATCTCTCGCCGATCCATCCACTCACTCATAGACAACACGCAGCTGCAAGCACGACCTCCCGAAATCCATCCTTCCAAATCCTCCCTTCCTTGCGAGGGCAGAGTCCACCTTGCCAGGCTGAAATGCGGACACCATCCAGCTCTTCTGAGCTATCAGAAGAGACTGGATGACTCCGTCGTCGACACCTGCCTGGGATGTAACACAGCACCCCATACCATTGAACACATCATAGAAGACTGTATTTCACACAACCACTTACGCCAACAACACTATCTACACTCAATGAGAGCTCTGTGGGAAACCCCGATCGTGGCCATGGCCTTCCTCAGGGACTCGGGGCTGTTCGGCCAGGCAGCTTAGAGAACAACAACAACAACTTCCAGTACAATCTACGATTTTCATCATGGATGAACACTATCTCATCTACAGAGGGTGCTGATGGATGACCAGCAATCTTGGATGTCCTCTCACGCAGTGCCAATAAGTATTCATTCACCCATCTCTTTTTAAAATCACCGATAACCCTAGAAATATATTGGTACCGTTGTGACACCGCAGCTTCGGTGAACATTAAAGGGTCCTCTAACTCTGCCTGAGACTGCAAATCAGTAGGAAATGCAGTCAACGGCTTGCCGTAGAGCAAATGCGCTGGTGTTAGTGGCAGTGGTTCTTGCAGGTCTGTATATACATAGGTGAGAGGACGATCATTAACAACTGCCTCGACTTCAGTGAGCACAATTACTAGTTCGCTCCTCTTTAATAAGGCGCGTCCAGCAACTGCCCGCAGGCCTGACTTCACGATGCCTACACATCGTTCTCACATTCCACCAAACCACGGCGCTTTGACTGGTATAAATTTCCACTCGCACTTTCGCTCTCCCAAGTAAGAAACAACTGTTGGATCGTCACTAATATCTTTCAAGTACCTGGAAGCTTGAAGAAAAGTGGGAGCATTGTTGCTAAGAATCAAATGAGGGAAGGAATTATGTGCACAAAATCTCCTGAATGCCAGCATAAATTCTTCACAAGACATATTGTCACAGAGTTCTAAATGTGTCGCACGTGAAGTGGCACAAGTAAATAGCAAAACATAAACCTTGTCGAGTTCCCTAGTTCTCAATGCGCCGGTATAGTCTAGTTCTGTAACTCTGAAGGGTTCTAGATGATTAATGCGACACTCTGGCAAGGGTGGAGCAGGTCCAGTCGTAAATGGTCTTCCTTTTAGTCTACGGCACACCACACACCTTTTGACTACTCGTCGAACTACCTGTCGAAGCCTAGGTATCCACCAGCTGAGACGCAATTTAGAAATAACGTGGTGGACCCCGTAGTGCATTACTTCCTCGTGTGTGCGTTGTACCAGTAGATCGGTGACATGGTATGTTGCTGGCATCAGGTTGGGATTGTTGGCACAGTCGTCTACACCTGACCACTTTAGACGTCCCTCGCATCTAATTATGTCATTCTTCAGGTGTAGCCTTAGTTGACGCACAATGTTAGGCATTTTATTCTTACCAGAACTTCTTATGGACTCAAATTCCTGACTGAAGGATTCCCTTTGAACCCATCTAATTAGTTTTATCTCAGCTGCTTTTATTTCTTCTACTTATAAGCTTTGAACCAGATTGCAGAGTCATCCTTGTAGCTTGGCATTTATGTTGGCGATGTAAAGCAACACCCAAGCTATGACTCTGACTAACAAATTGTACCCACCGATCCTTACCCCCTCTAACATAGGACTCGGTGTTAATGTCGGTTGAATGACGGCTGTCACCTTTTCTAAAGGCAAAGCTAACTCAGTCTCGGCATTCCAGACAGCCAAATCCCCTTCGTGGAGCAGCGATTTTGGGCCTTGCCACCACAGGTCGGACTTAATTAATTTGGACGCCGTTACTCCCCTACTTATCAAGTCAATGGGGTTTTCCTTGGTTGGTACATAATGATAGATGGCGTTTGGTAGTAGGGATCGTATTTCATCCACCCTATTGCGCACATAGATGGGCAATGTCCTTTGACTATGCACCCAGCTTAGTGCAATTTGGCTATCGCACCATACGTGCGCTGCCCCTAGTTGCAGTTCCTTATTGTATGAAGTGCGTACATGGTTAACCAAACGCCCCAATAGCAGCATGGCAGTTAGTTCCAATTTGGGAATTGTGACCCCCTTTACCGGTGCAACCTTAGCCCGGGCGGTGAGTAAATGAATCCCAAACGAGGTAACACAATATATAGCTACTCCATATGCTGTGGTACTCGCATCACAGAATGCATGTAAAGACACAGGTCCAAATGCGGCCACTTGGCGCGGTAACTCTATTGTACATAGGGCGTTATAATCTTCTAGCAAGGACCTACCCTGTTCAACAAGATAATCGGGTAAATTTTCGTCCCACCCTACGTTGCGTCTCCATATTTCTTGTATTAGAATCCTAGCTCTGATGGTGACAGGCAATGCTAAACCCATAGGATCAAAGAATTGCGCGACCTTACTCAACAGACCACGTTTCGTGTGCGTCCCTGTCTGTTTAGTGTATTCTTTGTTCCGGTACATAAGTGTGTGTTTCCCTGGTTGCCATATCATCCCCAAGATTCTGGCATATTCTTGGTTATAAGAAGCTATCCCATCAATAATTAGACCATCCTGAAGCAACACAGAATTAGAAGCCCACTCGTGGAGAAAAAGATGGGCCTCAGTGAATAGCCTATTAGCCTGCCTATAGTTTGTGACTAGTTCCTTTTCACTATCACTAGACCCCTGCAAATTGTCTATGTACAATCTGTGAGTGAGTTCAGTCATGTTTTCTTCAGAATCATCAAGATATTTTTTAATGGTCGCGTTTAATAAAAATTGTGAACACGTAGCGCCAAACAAGACTACCTTAAACAGATAGATCACTATGGGATTCTCTGGGTCGTCGATTTCCTGGAACCATAGGAACCGGGTGACGTCTCTATCCCCCATCTGCAGTTTCACCATCAAGAAGGCCTTCTCTATGTCGATTGTGAATGCGTAACGTCCCAACCTAAAGCGCAATAATTGCTGTGATAGGTCCGACACCATTCAAGGACCGATTAGTAAACAATAATTTAGACTGGGACTGTGGCCTAGGTGGGCTGAGCAGTCATACACCACTCTGATGGGAGTGGTATAACTGTCCTTTTTTACCCCATGATGTGCGAGGTAATGGATTTTCCCGGTATTCCCTGGTTCATTGACATCGACGACCTCAATAAACTCTTGGTTGAAATAATTTTTAAAAACCTCGTCATAAGTTATAGGTGCCAGGTTTCAGGGCTAGTTTCCGCTGCAAGGCGCGCAGCCTACCCAACGCTAAACCATAATATGAGGGCAAACTGATATTCTTATGTTTCCAGGGTAGATTAACCTCGTATTGTTTTTCTGTGGCCAAGTAACGCACAGATTTTGAGAACTTCTCTATCGCAATTTTCGATTCATAATCATTCTCCACAGGTTTAATCCCTATGTGGTCGAGTTTCCACAGTCTTTCTAGATAGAACTCGGCAGCGAACTTTGGGTCATCAATGTGAGTCTCACCTTTAATGAGCTCTTCTGCCGCGGTCGTGCTCATCCTCAACACGGATACCGTGATACCAGATCATTTGACTGGGTAGCTTGGACTGTACCCCTCATACAGTAGCCAAACTTACTGGGGATCAAGATCACTCCACTCTCTCTTTTAAATCCAGGGTATACTACATCATAATAATAATCTGCTCCTAACAGTATGCGCACCTCCTTCAAGTCACCTACAGGATTAGACAGGTATATACCTTTCCTACGAAGTGCATGCTCTACCTTTGTGAATTCCTACAGATTGATAGTCTGGGTATTCATCTACCACTACACACTGTAAGAAGTGTTTCTTTTTACGGTAGATGTAAGCAACTTCAACAACTTCGTAGTCTTTACTGTCGGTCACTCCTGTGAAACCTTGCAACCTAAGGGTCTCACTACCTACTACACAATGTTTTAAACCGTCCAGCACCGATCTCTTTATGAAGGATCGTTGTGAGCCCTGGTCTAAGAGTAGCCGACAGACTTGTGTCCTGCCATAACCCTCTATGGGTATCTTAATTGTGGGTAAAATGGTGGTGTCTTTCCTACTGCCTAGCATCAGTGTTGCAGTATCCCCTACCTATTCCTTTAACTAGACTACCTGTGGGGCACAATTTGTCAAAGTGATGGCCCTCACAGTTGCGACAGGGCCTCAAATAGGAAGCAGTACACTTACCCTGCATACCATGGTCCTTACTTAAACAACCCTTGCACAATTTTAGCTTCCTTGCTTGAGCTCCTACAAATCAAAGGTACGAACTTTATCTAGAATAGCTAGGGGTAATTTCTGTCTTAATATTATGACTAGCATTTCTTGTGAGGATACACCCAACGCATCTAATGACCTTGTGTGACACTCCATGTCTGCCCTGAAATTTGTCAATTCATCGACCCTGTACCTAGGCTGTGCTAGGGTCAACAGGGCGTTCATGTGGGCTACCTTGAGCTGGTCAGTGTCTCCATACGTCGCCTGTAATAACTCTACAACGCTATCATAATTTTCACCTATGATGGAAAAACCTTCTACCAAATGGAAGGCTTCATCCTCAAGTTGGCCTTTAAGATAGTGGAACTTTCGTACATCGTCAAGTGTTGAATCATGCACGGTTGATTTAAAAACGTCCCAAAATGCCAACCACTCGGTCAAGTTTCCCCTGAATTTTGTTAAGTTCAATTTGGGTAAGTTTACTTCACGCCGGGGATCTGTACGCTTGGCAGCGTTGCTAGTCAGGGTTAATTCGGTTTTCTTTACCGCCTTTTGCAGTAAATGTATTGCCTCTAAATTGGCAACATCATGAACAGCGCGCTGCTCGTACTCCGCATGAATTTCTGACTCGCCTTCTAACTCCGATAGACGATACAATACTTTCACTCAGGGTAAATATACGATCATAGGTATTTTGTAGGTACTCTAACCTGGCTGCTAGCTGTTCAGGAGTTGCACTAGCTCTAAAGTCTTCCAAATTGGACGTTAGCCTAGTAATGACACCTCTCAAGCCCCTCTCTGGTTTTTCAAGACTGTGATAGACATAATTATAGCTGGTTTATCTTCTGATTTACCAGACATTAAATAATGTATACGAATTAGTCTAACCCTTCGTTAGCCAATATGGACCTTTATCACAAGCTGCAATCGTGAAACAAAAGCACAACCCTTTGTTAATTGTCATATGAACTTGCACCTTTAGTCCTCATATGCAATACTTTTACTTACATTAGCCTACACTTTGCAGACTAATGTCATTAGAGTAAAGGGTAGTAATGATTATTTAAACAGCTTACCTTACACAGTACCAGGAGAGGTTGGGATATGATAATGATGAAGCAACGAAACAATGAAGGAAATACCTGTATGTAATGGTCAGTCAGTCTTAAGTAAAAAATAGTAAATAATAATGAAATTAGGGAAACAAATACAGGGTAAACAAAAAATATAGGAAACAAAAAATAAAGAAAGAGATTAATTTACTGGGGGAAGATGATGGGTGGGATGCAGGATTTCGGGAGTCGCAGGCTTATTACCCCGGCATCACGCTCTAGCCAACGTTTGGTCATGCCTGTAATTTTATCATGCAGGATCTTATTTGTGTCTAGATCTAGATGTACACCATCTAAATCAAGATCCTGAGGCTTAGAGTAGACGGAGACGGACAAGAAACGGTGGCGTGTAACTTCTAGCCTTGAGTGCAGGGTTCTGTTCACCGAATTCCTTATCCGGTTGTATTGCGCTAATGTAATGCCCCTCACCCTAGTGAGATACTCCAAGGAAAGCAGTATGCACTTGCCTCCCATCTCCCTCTCCACAGCCAGAACCAGGTCCCCTAAGGCCACAGCAAGAGCACGAGGATCGGTGTCGGGGGCTGTGTCATTGCTCCCGATGAGCAAATAGGTGTATAGTGGCCGGTATAGTACCAGCCTACCCCACTCATCGGAAGACTTAAGACTATTGATGCTAGCCCCTGGCACCCCAAAGTATCGGAACTTGAACTGCCGATCCCCGTTCGCTCCCCTGTAATCCACAGGGCCCTGGTCTGCTGCGCTCAGACAGGTCACGTAGGAGGGCCTGAATACCGCAATGCGGTCTACTGCGGCCAATACCACCTGCTCCGGGATAAATGCAAGACCTACTCCACCAGGATCCTTCGATCTGCAACCTCCCACAACATTGCCCTTGCTCATAATACCTAGCTAACTGTAAGAAATTTAAACTGTGGGTCAACGTCCCGGGTCTGGGCACCAATATGGCGGATTTAAAGAAGCTGAGTTTACTCTACAATACAGGCTCTACCGAGTGTAAGAAGATCCATCACCAATACCATGACCAACCCCTATGAGTCTACATAGACTGAAAAGGTCCGCTCATATAAAATGTAAATGAATAACAAATTCCGGGAATGTAACTTACTATTAAATCACCATAGAAAAGTTGTAGTTTGGTTATGTAGAAATCGATGTTTGTTGGTGGATGGTAGACAAATGTCTACTTCTCGAACACTATTGGGAGGTTATGTTATATACTCCCATTTTAAGCTTACTTAACCAATATTATTCCTTTACTAACTTATTTACAGGGAGTAAATGTATTTAATCTTTGATACTTACAGTATATCCCTATTATAACAGATTATATTATTATCAATGCATTTTCTTGTGTTGGATACAACTGATATAGACCGAGGGGCGCCAGAATGTATACATTTGACCTCTCAGGTCATGGGAATCACCTATGTCAGGACCGATGTCATCAAACCATAGCCACCCCCTATCACGTGAGAGGGGCATGTATAGGGTGTGATGGATGTGTGTTTAACTTGTATCTAAGGTGTGTCAGAGAGTTTAAACCACACTCAGGTATACAATTCTTGACAGGTATTGGTTAGGATATATAGACAGCCCAAGGTGTATGGTTGTACGTCATCCAGAGGGCGTAACCCGAGGTGATAAAAGGGGAGTTTGGGGTGTGGAGCGAGAGTACGGAGAACCCCATCATCTTGTTATCATAATAAGGGATCATAATGCCAGTTCGTGATTGTGAAAACAGACTCCTTATACTTGGGTTATATTATTTGTTACTTAAATATTCAATATCTAGTTGTACTTCTGTATAAGTCTTAAGGTATCATTTCATTAAAGCAAATGTGAATTATTCTCAAGTATCAGTTACCTGATACTAATTATTATACATTGAATTATTAATTAATGTCCGTATGTTCGGATGAGGTGGTAGCAATCTTCTAATTACTAGTAGTAGGGGTAGGCAGCCCCGCCCAGGGAAGTACTACCGCCAAGGTTTCGGGAGACTCAGGGAATAGTCTGAATTACATTTTCTCTCCCAGGCCTTGGTAGCCGGATACATATCTTTCTGCCTCAAACATCAGGGGTATCAGGAAAACCCTCTTTATATAACATACACATCCAATTTCACGACATTGCCCTACATCGCTATCCTCTTTCCATAAAACACTACTCTTCCCACTACATATCATACATGTAACACTATACATATTTACCTAATAAATCATGGCAGTACAATTGTTAAGATCAAACCTGGTGGTCCCTCGGATATCCACCCCCGGCAGGGTTGGATCATCGACACAGGGCCCTCCCGGTCGTCATCATGCGACTGTGTCAAGAGCATTGCAACGTCCCAAAGCTGCTCGTCGGAGCAGCTTTTTCTTTAGCAATATAAGGGGACTTCACTCTAACATCAATTCTGTACACCAATTTCTTCAAGCAGAATCCCCTACTCTTCTTTTTTTGACAGAGACTCAAGTAACATCCACATCTGACACATCTTGATTTAATTTTCCAGGTTATCAACTGGTCCAAAATTTCAGACCTAAAGGAGGTGTATGTTGCTTCGCAAAATCTGAAATTGCCCTGGAGGAGGTTACTAGTTTCAATTGTCCCTATTTTGATTATTCTATATACAAATTAATTTCTGCTGGTAAATTTAAATACATATGTTGCATCAACCGTTCCCCAAATTCTCCTCCAGAGCAAAGTCTTTTTGATTCTCTGTCCTCACAACTCAGTGTCCTCAACTTAAATGCTTCTTCTGAAATCACTGTGTTGGGTGATTTTAATGTCCATAATGTTGAATGGCTCACTCATTCAGCCAGGACTGATGATGCTGGTCTTGAATGTGAGCTATTTGCAGACTCATTTAATCTCACTCAACTAGTCAACCAACCCAACCGTGTACCAGATAATCCTGATCATAATTCCCACCTATTGGACTTATTTTTAACAACCAATTCAGAAAATTATGATGTTACAGTGGGATCCCCGCTTGGATCTTCTGATCACTGTCTGATACAGGCCACCTGTCTATCACCTACCACACCTTCCCACTCTGAACCTGTTTTGGTGACTTAATGGCATTACGATAGGGCAGACTGGGAGGGTCTTCAAGATTTCTTTATTGATATTCCCTGGACCTCTTTCTTTTCTAATGATGCACACTCCACCTTGAGCCACATACAAGATTTTGTTTAAATTGGAATGGAAACTTTTATTCCTCATCAAAAGTACAGTAAAAGATCTAATTCACCTAAATGGTTCGACCATAATTGTGCTAGAGTAACTGAACAAAAAGCAATAGCCTAAAATGCATACACAAGATAAAAAACACATAAAGCCTTTAATTACTTAAGAAACATCAGAAATCATGCCAAAACTGTATTAAACCTAACTAAATCAAACTTTCTCCACAAGCAGGCAAATAAACTTCTAAATAATCCAAATGATAACAAAATATTTTGGTCTACTCTTAACTCATTCAAATCCAACTTCACTACTGCTTAATCCATTCCACCATTAAAATCTCCGACCGGCAATCTTCTAAGTGATCCACGAGGTAAAGCTAACCTTCTTGCGGATATTTTTTCCACCAACTCAACCTTAGATGAAATAAATCAAGATGTCCCTGTACTTAATTTTAATTCGCCTGAAATTCCCTCACTTAAGATCCACACCAGACATGTCAAAACTATTTTGCAGAATCTCTCAGTAGATAAAGCTCCTGGTCCAGATGAAATTCCTCCAATAGTACTTAAGAATTGTTCCTTGGTGCTCGCTCCCATATTGGCAATTTTTTTCCGTCTGTGTACTCATACCTCATGCTTCCCAGTATCCTAGAAAGAAGCAAACATCCATCCAGTTCCTAAAAAAGGTGCCTCTTCAGATCCATCAAACTACAGACCAATAGCTATAACTTCCACTCTTGGTAAAGTCTTTGGAATTATATTAAATAATCACATAATTAAGCATCTTGAAAATAATAAATTAATCAGTGATAGGCAATATGGTTTTAGACGATGTCGATCAACTGCAGACATTCTTTGCCTTCTTACGCATCAAATCAACCAAGCTACAGACCAACATGGTGAAACACATACAATAGCACTGGATATATCAAAGGCATTTGATAGAGTCTGGCATCAATCCTTATTGTCGAAGATGTCACACTACGGCCTTGCATCATTAGTTCCACTAATTTCTTCTTATCTTCATAACAGAAAAATATGTGTAATGGTAGATGGCCTTTATTCTTAATTTCACTCAATAAATGCTGGTGTTCCCCAGGGATCAGTTTTGGCCCCAACTCTGTTCCTCATTCATATCAATGATCTCATATCTACCACTCATAATCCAATACATTCCTACGCAGATGACTCAACACTCCACAGTTCTTTCACATTTACCAATTCTTTCACCCAACCCGATCTTATAAATTCAAAAATAAACACTGCAATTTCTCTGAACCAGGACCTTTCTAGAATTAATGAATGGGGACAAAAGAATCTAGTTTCCTTTAATGCACAGAAAACCAAGTACATTAAATTTTCTAACCGACAGAATCTCACTGACTCCCATATATTTTTTAATGATGTAAATATTCCCACTTCCCCTAGTATTGACATTCTCGGTGTAACATTAACTACTAACTTGAGCTGGACACATTATGTTAGAAGCATTGCTAAGAATGCCTCTAAAAAACTGGGACTCCTGTACAGAGTTCGAGAATTCTTCACTGACGAGCAATTGGCCGTAATATGTGGAGTGGAAGTGGGGAGTGGTTGCATTGAGTCAGTTGGACAAAATTCAAAATAAAGCTATTAGATTAATCAATAACCCTGCAATCACACAGGACCTTCCTACATTATCCATACGAAGAAACGTTGCATCCCTTGCATTATTCTACAGATATTTTCACAGCAATTGTTCCGAAGAACTTGCTTCAACTGTGCCGCCTCTCCACATCTTTCCCCGTAGAACTAGGACAGCTGAGAGCGTCCATGAATTTACACTTTCTCCTCCACAATGCAGAAATTATGCTTATCAAAATTAATTTATCCCTAGAACTACTACTCTTTGGAATTCACTTCCCTCGAGTTGCTTTCCACAAACTTACAATCTACAACAGTTTAAATCCAGTTACAAACATTTTATGAATGGAGGATGTCTTTAGGCACATGGACCTTTTTGTTTTATCGGTGTTTTTCCTTCCTCCTTTCATTGTCTCATAAAAAAAATAAAAAATAAAAAATACCATCATATGGTGACTTGCGTTGGCCCTTTTAAAACAGAGGCTACGCCAATGCGTCAATTATTTGACCGCAAACGCTACTAAGTATTTAATTCAAGTCACTGGGAGTTTGAAAAGTAATTAATTTCACTTATTACAGCT
The DNA here is from genome assembly GCA_032716605.1 of Paralithodes platypus. Classification (NCBI taxonomy): domain Eukaryota; kingdom Metazoa; phylum Arthropoda; class Malacostraca; order Decapoda; family Lithodidae; genus Paralithodes; species Paralithodes platypus. The sequence continues at coordinate 17,703,732 of CM064511.1, read as the reverse complement.
GGCAAGATTGTATCACTGCCTAGCGACTCTGGCAGCTATCAGCGCCGACGCTACTACGAGTTCGGAGCCTGATCGAGTTCGTCCAACTGATTGAGCAGGGAAATCCAGTGGTTCCTCAACTTTGCTTGCAGGAGGGAGTCTCAAGGAAGGACGGCCTATGTGTGGCAATATTGGTCGTACCTTGGAAGATCAAGTTTGAGTGGAAGAGGTTGGCGGACGAGACATTGACAAGCCGGGAATGTTATTGGTTAAACTCCACTGGCCGTAGCCCAAGGTCATATCTCAACCCTACCTTACACACTGCCGCCGGCCAATACCCACTGCCGCGCTCTAAAACTCAGTATGGTTTGAAGTGCTTGAAGAAGAGGATATATCGCAGCCTGCTGAGACATTGAGGAGGAAACGTGTTCTGGGAGGCCTTTCGTGATTTTTTCAATTCAAATTATACCAATCTTTGAGTCAAATTTCATTCTATAATTCAATTGTATGTTTAATTTGTTTTTAACTGTCTTTTAATTAATCGTTTGTGCAAAATAGGTTGTATTTTGGTGATTGGGACCGGGAATTGTTGAGCGGTGTTTTATAGAAAATATTTATCATTTATCTTTGAAGAGTTTATATATTATATGGTTTATCAAGTTTAGAATTCCCTATGGCATTAAAACGTCTGTTTAAGAAAAGGCCTAAGGTTCCCACTATCGAGTCAGTTGACCAAGAGTTATCTGATATTACTAAGGATAGCGGAGACGACTTTTCGGACGATTAATGGTGCGATAGTTCAGAAAATAAATATTCGGAGGTTGAACCTCAAGCAAATCCTAGTACTTCGGGGGTTGCACCTCTATATGAAAATGTTAATCAGGGTGTGTTAAGAAACGGGGTTTTCCGAGATACCACTCCCACATACTTAGATCCGTTACCAAGAATTATAGTTACACAACCTCCAATAGATAAAGTAAATATGGCTGGAAATGAACCCCAGGCTTTCCATTTGAGCGTTACTCATGGACAGGCAACAAAAACGTTCACTGGTTTGGAAGAACACAGAATATCTTTTCAGTTTTGGATGATGTAGATACGGAGATCACGGCAAAAAGTATCACTCAGGAGAGGGTCAAAATTGAAATTTTTCGCTCGAAAATTGACAAGGGAAATACTCCAGCAGGATACCTTTTGGCGTGCGATGATCTTCTCAATGCTAAGACTTACGATGAGTTTAAGGTAGAGTTCTTGAGAAGTTTGGCTCTTCTGCCAAGGGAGCATTTGCGATATTCCATGACTTCGCCGATCAGCTATTGAAGTAAAAGAGAAATCAGGCTGTGGACACAATATTGGCGCAGTGTTCACAATTCGCAAATTGTATGTCGCATGACCTAATTCATCACACCTGGTTTGAGGATAGTAAAATAACACTAGGGCAGCTGAGTAAGTTGCTAGGTTATGTAATGCTAGTTAGTGCCTTGCCAGACACCGTGAAACCGATCGCTAGAAGAATTGAGTTTCCGCCTATGATGTCTCTAGATAAATTCGCAAAGGAACTACGGAAGTCTTGTGATACTAGCGGTATAACCACCTATCAAATTCAGTGTTCGTGTGCTGCCGTTAGGAATGCCTTACCTGTTTCCCCAGCTCAATCTGTACCTAAGCAGAGTCAACCTAGAAATGCCCAACCTAATAGAAATTCCCAACCTAATAGAAATTCCCAGGCCAGTCCCCAGGCCAGTTCTCCTCCCAAAAACCAGAAACCCGCACAGGTAGGTTAGAGTAGACAGAGTTACAGCACTCAAACATGGAATTATCAATCCCCCCGTTATCAAGGCAACGGCGCTCGACCGCAGGCCCATGGTGGTAGCGGCGGCGCACAGGCGCCAACACAGGGATGTTATGTGTTTTTATTGTGGTATACGGGGTCACATTGTACCTCGTAACATCAAAGCCAAAGAGCTATATGAATATACGGCAGGTAAGCAACCTTTCTGTCATAGATGTAACAATAATCCCCACCGGACCGGAAATTGCCCGGAAGTGAAGGTAGATACTGATGACTGGAGGGCGAGTCACCCTAGATCGGGGGAAGCTTCCGACTGCACCCAAGCAAATCAAATGTAAAGCATCAATGTACACAGACTCCGGAATTCCCTACTTTAATGATAAGTGCGCTCATGCATTCACCTGACTCATTAATTATGAAGTCATATGTAAATAATGCAGCTATAAGTGTTTTAATTGATACGGGTTCTCCTGTGAACCTCATGTCTAGCTCTGCATTTAACAAATTGAATCATGATGATTCGTTAAAACTTGAATTCCCAGATGTTAATCTACAGAGTGTTTCAGGGGATAATATTTTAATTTCGGGGGTTACCTACTTACCGATGGAATTGCATGAGGACTTAGATTTAATGACGGAGAAAGTGTACGTTGTAGAGGGGCTAAACATTTCATCAGACCTTCTGTTGGGTTTTAAAACAATGAAGGATAGGAAATTCTTAGTTATGTGTGAGATGAATGGGGTATCTATTAATGGAACTTTCATTGAGGCATCATCTACTTCTCCTGAGGGTTTACAATTGATATCAAGGGGTATAAGTAAGGGCGTTGTGAAGAGTGGTAAACCTGTTCAAGCGAAGCGTCATACATCTGGTTGTAAGATCGCGGGCGTCCGACGTCGGCCCGTCCACGAGGAATGTTCCGTGATCCCAACCGCCGATATTAAATTACATGATTATTTAGAACAAAATTATGAGGGATTCTGATATTCTCTTTCACTGTAATACTATCATTGAACTGCATTCTGCGAGGGTTGTTGACGTTTATGCAAACAATCTTAAGAGTATAGTAAATTCTATTGTTTTATTGCCCGACACTTCAGCGATTAAGGCGATTACTTTTGCCCAAGCGCTTCATGCAGTGGATGACACTAATTGTATTCAAACTCTCATTTTAAATGCCACAAATGGCTTAATGAAATTGTATGCGGATACGAAGTTATGTAATGCTTCTTGCGTACCATGTAAATTTGAAGAAATTAATTCTTTTCCCGTGTCCTCAGTGCGCACAGGGAGTTCTCCTGGTATGGATGATAGAATGCGTAAGATTTATGAGCATTTACAGTGTACCGATTTTCCTGAGGCTCAGGGTCCGCATAAGGCGTTATTGAGGGAATATAATGAGTCCGTACATTTAAAGGGGGACGCGATTGGGTTCACTGACATTTTAGACCATAAAATTGTGTTGAGTGACAAGAATAAAAAAACAGTTTACATTCCCATGTACCGCTTGTCACACAGTCAAGTGAACTGACTGATAAACATGTTTCGGATTTACTTTCTCAAGACGTAATTCAATCTTCCACGTCGCTTTGGCGATCACCTCTTTTCTTAGTCCCGAAGAAGGCAAAGGGGGAGTTTCGAGTCGTGGTCGATTTTAGAAGACTTAATACCATCACGGAGACCAATCATTTCCATATGCCGGCGATACCGGAAATTCTTGCAAGTTTGGGAACGCAGAACAGGGTATTCTCTACCCACGATCTTTCGAGTGGATTTCATCAAATCGGTTTATCACCGGAATCGAGACAATATACAGTATTTAATTTTCCCTCCGGTATCTTTGAGTACAGACACCTTCCTATGGGCCTTAACCCTTCTTTAGTGGCCTATGCGGTTTATTTATATGTACCGCCCAGCGGGGTGTTTTTAGCCAAAATAGGGCTGTTTACGTGATCATTTTCATGCCTAAATAAGACCCAGAACGTAAAACAAGTATCTATCCCTGAAAGGGCATAAACAGAGCTTTCGAATGACACCATAACGATCCTTTTATGATGGCTAGTTTTCTTGCAATAACCGTGCAACGCGAGTGCAAAAAGCAGGTAATTAGCCACTTTCCCGATACAATTCCGTATATAGCGAGTGAGAGAGGGAGGAGGGAGCTGAGATTCGTGTCAGTAGGTTCGCCGCGGTGGTCTGGAGCAGTCATACGCTCGCTAGTCTCCTGCCACCACTTGTCTCTCTCTCTCAGCAACATTACGTGCTGAAATTGCCACTCGACCTATGTCGAGCGCCGCCACATAGTCCAGCTTTATTAAATACGACTTATGTGGTGAGCCGCTTTTTAAGGGTTAAAAACTCACCTGCGATTTTTCAGAGATTAATGAATGATGTTTTGGCATGATTGATCGGCCATAATATTTATGTATATATAGACGATATTATATTTGTTTCTAGAACGATAGAGGAACATCTTATCACACTGAGAAATATACTTTCTAAATTAAATGAGGCAGGTTTAAAAATTAAGATCAGTATATGTGAATTCTTTAAAAAGAAACTATCATTTTTGGGGCATGAATTAACTCCGGACGGGGTAAATACCACTGCCCAATTAACGAATTCTATCACTAATTTTCCTACGCCCACTAACGATAAACAGTTAAGGCAGTTCCTGGGTTTATCAGGATACTATAGAGCTTTTATAAGAAATTACGCAAGTATTGCAAAGCCTCTATATATTTTACTCAAGAAGGATGCTAAATTTTTGTGGGGGGTTGAACAAGAGGGATCTTTTACTGAGTCAAAAGCAAGCTTAACATCTCGACCGACCCTTGCTTTCCCTGATTTTAAGAAACCGTTCTATATTAATTCTGATGTATCATATACAGGGTTTGGGGCTGTTCTTATGCAGAGTATGACGATAGGGATCTCTTACGGCCGTTAGGATTCGCTAGCCGTTCTTTAAAACCTGCAGAACAGAATTATTGTGTTACCGACTTAGAAAGTGCAGCGCTAATCTGGGCGTTAAATATTTGTTGTGAGGTAATATATGGTTCTGAAGTAACTGTTTGGACAGACCATAAGCCTCTAATTAAATTGTTTGATGATAAACTTCTCACGGGTAGACGTGCCAGGTGAAAGTTGACTTTAGCATCATACAACCCTACATTATTGTACGTTGAAGGCAAGCTCAACACAGTTGCCGATGCATTATCAAGGAATCCTGTTTGTTTAGTTTCTGTAAACGCACTATTGTGCAGTAAAAGTATTGCGTTAGACCAACGTAAAGATAATTTTTGGTGTAAAGTTATTCTTGCTTTAGAATCGGGTGATTTTAGTGATACTGTTCCTAGTCATCCCAGCTTAGCAGGTTTTGAATATTTTAATTTTGAAATTCATGAAGGTTGTTTGTACAGGAAGAGGGATTTAAATGACAGGGTAATTTTACAACTCGTCATCCCGGATTCACAAATTAGTACATTATTACCTATACTACATGGCCATGATACAATTGGGCATCCGGGGAAGCTTCGTTCGTTGAAACAAGCACAGATAAATTATTATTGGAGAACAATGAAAAAGGATATAGATAGATATATTGACTGTTGTTCAACATGCGCCACAATTAAGCCTAAATTGAGCTCGGAAGCGAAAATCGGGGAATATCCGATTCCTGCGTATCCTTTCGATGTGGTTCCTATAGATTTATTGAAACTTCCATTGACTTACGTCGGTAATCAATATATAATGCTTACTATTTGTCACTTTTCACAGTATGTCGTGTTATCAGTGTGGCAGGATAAAGAGGCGAAATCGGTCACTAATACATTTTTAGCGGACGTCGTGTGTACATTTGGTTGTCCTAATACAATTATAACTGATAATGGTACGGAATTTTGTAATTCTAGTATGACGAAACTATGCGATGAAAATACTATAGATCATGTCACTGTTTATCCTCATTCACCCCAGTCAAATGGCTTTGCTGAACGCGCTATCCGTGCACTTCTTGGCTTATTACTAGATCGTGATACGAGTACTTGGGATTCCGTTCTTTATTTTGCAGAATCGACACTAAACTGTTCGATAAATTCCTCGATTGCGGATTCGACGTACTTTATTGTTTTTGGTAGATATATGAGACTTCCTTACAATTCGTTGGTTCAATCTAATTCTCCTGTTTATAACTGCGATGAATATGTTTTGTATCACTTGAATAATTGTCGGTCTATTTATAAGACCTTACGCAGTTCTTTGTCGAAATCAAAGGAAGACATGATTAATGTAGCGAATAAACGTAAGAGGGATGTTTATATCGATGTAGGTGATCTTGTTTATTCAAGGGAATTTTACGCTAAAGATAAATTACAACCTGTTTTCGAGGGTCCTTACCGAGTAATTTCAGTCAACAAGAATAGTACTGTTATAAAACAATTAGAAAAGGGCTCATGTGAATCATGTGAATCGTGTAATACGCACTCTATCTGGCTACGAAGATATCTCTGTCGAACACAAACCGTTGAGTCCGAGGAATATTAAAGGACGTAAACGGCCTAAATAGACAAATGTTGCTTATAAATATAATTTAAGGTCGAGTAATGTTGCATTTGTTAAAGAGGAAAGTAATTTTGTAGCTCAATGATGGGTTGACAGTTTGGGTATGAATTTGGATTAATTTTACATGTACATTTTTTTAGTCATCACATTTGTTCTGTTTCCTCAGATGGGTGTCGTAGGGAGGATTGTGGGGCGCGTCTCGGATACTGGGATGGTTGGTTGGACAGCTAGGCACTGCCACCGCTAGCGCAGACAATCCTGCCAATCTCACTCGGTCGGGGATGATTTTGAGACCACGAGGAGACATCATCCATGTTTCAGATGTGGTAGGATCCTACGTGGATATGTCATACTTAACTAAGATTAAACGTGGATGTGGTAGCGTTTTGGAGAATGTCATAAACACGAGGGATATTTTAGATAAGTTGCAGGATTTCACTAACCACTCTAATACTCAGACTGTGGATTTATTTCATTTAATGCGCTGGAAATTGTCTGTTGTGCAGTCTGAGGTGGATCATGTTTTTTGTAATGCAGAACCTGACTCACTCTCTCGCCGAAAACGGGGTTTGATTAATATTAGTGGTAAACTACTTGGGGGTTTGTTTGGCCTTGTCACTGAGGATGACCTTCGGTCTGTTGAGAGTAAAATTGAGGATCTTTCTGTCTATTTGGAGAAACAGAACAGGATTATGTCTACGAACAACATAAATTTGCAGAGCATTGTAAATACTGTTAATTATATGAGTTCAGTTCTTAATGAGGTACAGATTACCCTAAATGAATTAGAAAGTAACGTAACGTTCTTTGAAGAACTGGTTATAATATCCACTCGTATTGACACTTTCCATATTATGTCTACAATTTTGGGGAAGGATTTTGAGCGGTATATGCATGCTTTAGTTCACGCGGAGAATTGGCTAGTGACATCTGACTTACTTTCCATGGCTGACTTATTCAATTTGCTGAAATTGGCAAATAAGGAACTAGATTTGGTCCCTTTAGTGGGTAATTCAGAATAAGAGTATTATTACCGCTTTCTAGAGGTGTATGCGAGTCACGGTAAATTTCTTATTTATATCCCTTTTGCATCTGACATGAATTTGTCTTGGTCTGAAATTATACCTTTTCCGGTAAAATTTCATAATTCCTTGCTCACTTTTAATTTTCCTTCCGAGAATTTGCTGGTTTCAAAAGGGAAGTATACAGATGAATACTATTCTTTACTGAGTTCCTCCACTGTTAATGCGCTTTGTCACACGGCTCTCGGTTTGTTTACCATTTTCCCGGCGTCTGCTGTTCCTTTACTGCCTATGAATTCTAACAAATGTGTTCAAGCCATTATTGGCAATTCCAGTGTTTTGGATTTATGTAATTTCACTCTGGTTCAATTTCACCCATTTGTCCACGTTCACATATTTAATACTCACTTTCTTTATTTGGTGAATGTTTCTGATCTACTTATTACTTGCCCGGACAGAGCACCCTTTCATAAATCATCTATTGGCCAAGTTCTGTTCCTCATTCATATCAATGATCTCATATCTACCACTCATAATCCAATACATTCCTACGCAGATGACTCAACCCTCCACAGTTCCTTCACATTTACCAATTCTTTCACCCAACCCGATCTTATCAATTCAAAAATAAGCACTGCAATTTCTCTGAACCAGGACCTTTCTAGAATTGAAGAATGGGGACAAAAGAATCTAGTTTCCTTTAACCCGGGAGCTGCGGGGAGACTCATAAGAGTTCCCCCGGCGCACTGCGGGTAGACTCTTACGAGCAGAGCCTTTGAACACGTACCAAAACCGCACGTTTATAGCCAGGCGGCTGAAAATTGGTGTGGGTATAGTACTACATGTCAACTCTCGACACCACCCCGCCAAACGCTCGCCCCGCACTCGTGCAAGCACCACCGCGCCAGTAACCACGCACTAGTCATGGAGCCCACACGTCCCTCACGCTCGCTCCCTGATGACACAACCAGCCCTCCTTCTGGTGGTGTTAGCCGCCATGGAAGGCAGAGGGTGGCTGCTAAAGACCCTAGCTACCAGTACGACACGCCCTACAGCTCGGAGGACGAAACACCTGCACCCCAAGCACGAAAAACACGTGCAAGCAGGGCAATGGCACAGAGGTCATTGGTCTTTCGGGACACTGCCACCACGACCCAGGCCACTACAACAACCACTACCACCACCACTGCCACCACTGCCGGGGTGGCAGTGGTGTTGTAGTGCCACCCCTGCCACCGGTACCAGCGACGCAGGAGGCCGCCCTAGGGCTGCAGAACCTGCAGGGGCAGGAAAAATGAAAGGCACGGGCGTAGGGAAGAGAACCCGTACGCCAGCCACAGTGCCCCTACCACCACCACCACCAGCCGCCCCTGGCCCGGCTGCCCCTGCCGGCCCTGTTGCCCCTGTTGCCCCTGCTGCCCCTGTTGTCCCTGCTGCCCCTGCCACCCATGCCTCCCCTGCCCAAGGAACAGAGAGAAGGGCGACAGGCACCACCATCATCTTGCCATCAAGGCCACGCATCACTGCTGCCCCTGCCGCCGCCCCTGCCGCCGCCCCTGCCACCGCCTCTGCTGTTCCTGTCCATAAGACTCCCGCACGTGCCAAAGTGACCCGGAAAACTCTGACACCATCAAAGTATGCCGCCCTGCTGTTTGATGGTGATTCGCAGGACATTGGCAGCCCGGGTTTCGACGACGAAGCCCTAGCATGGGACCAAGGGTGGGGGGATTTGGGAGTGGACAGTGGGAGTGAGTTGACGTCGGTGACGAAAATTAGGAAGGGCATCGTCTGTCAAGTGAAGAGGAGGGTAATGATGATGAAGTGCTGTATCGCGACCATGGAAGCGATATTTCAGACGATGAAGCAGACGCAGACGACATTCCGATCCCTCAGCTGCCTTCGTTCGATTGGTCTGACGGGGTCAATTTTGTACCTGACGTGCCCCAGTTCAATCCTGGGATGCCAGGAACAACTGACGACTGGCCCTGTGATGATCAAGCGAACGAAAGCGACTTCTTCCTCGCTTTTTTCGACATGGAGGTAATGACGTACATCGTTGCCCAAACAAACGCCTACTAGAGGTGGGTGTTTGGCAGATTGGACGTCCTTTCTCCAAAAGCGAGAATACGAGGCTGGGTGGATATGACTGTGGAAGAATTTCTGACGTTCTTTGCCTTGTTGTTCCTCATGCCTCTGATCAAGAAGCATGTGTTGCAACACTATTGGAAGCACGACCCTCTCATCGCCACCCCAACTTTCAATAAGTTCATGACTCGTGACAGATTTTTGTTGCTGCTAAGATTTATGTACTTTGCAGACAACGAAAATCCTAACAGGATATGGAAAGTTCGGGATGTGTTCACCATGTTGTTGGAGAGGTATAGGAAATACTTTTACCCCTTCCTCAATTTGGTGATTGATGAGTCGCTCGTGCTCTTCAAAGGACGTCTTGTTTTCAAGCAGTATATCCCCTTGAAAAGGCATAGGTTCGGAATCAAGCTCTTCGTTTTGTGTGACTGCGAAACTGGAATAGTGCTTGACATGATCGTGTACACAGGCACTGACATTGACATACCGAAAGCCGCTGCCAATGACCCCATGGGCATGTCAGGTGCCATCGTCAGGAAAATGTTGGCACCTTACCTGGGCAAAGGCCACATCATCTACACTGACAACTGGTATACTTCTCCTGCTCTCTGCCAGTTTCTTTATGACAACCAAACGGGGTCATGTGGGACTGTCAGAAAGACAAGAAAGTTTATGCCAAAGTTCACAGGTGATGTCATTCCTCTCACAGATGCCTCCTCCAGTGACACACCTTCAGAAGACGACCTGGCCCAGGAACACCGCGAGAGGCATGTGCGAAGAAGGCGACGAAAGGGGCAGAAATACAAGCAGCTCGAGAAGTGTGGGAAACTGATAGCCCTGAAGTGGAAGGATAAGCGAGACGTCCACCTGCTTTCCACCGTCCACACAGGTGCCCAGGTGGATTCTGGCAAAATCCACTACCGAACCAGGAAGACAATCTACAAGCCCGACATGGTAGTGGACTACACTAAAAACATGTGCCTGGTGGACAAGTCTGACTGTCAGCTGTCAGGCGTTGAGTGTCTGAGGAAGACTGTGAAGTGGTATCACAAGCTCTTCCTCCACCTAGTTGATATAACGATGCTGAACGCCTACAACTTGTGGTTGGTGATAAAGGATATGGCCCCAAACCAGAAGCTGAAATTCCGGGAGTTCGTCTACAACGTCTCCTACCAACTCCTTGAGAAGTATGGCACCACCACTCACAGACGTACGGCATGGCGTGGGGATCACGTTCCTGACCGCATCCAGCTGGGTGTCGAAAGACACTACCCCATCAACACTGAGATGCTTGGCACTCGTCACAGGCAGGCGCAGTGCACCGTCTGCAGCTCCAGTGTCAGGAAACCCCATGTCACGAAAAGAGTCACCTCAATGTGCGCCGAGTGCAAAGTTCCACTCTGCCTGGGTGACTGCTTCAGGGACTACCACACCTTCAAGAACTACTAAGTGTCGCCCCCTGCCATGCCCTGCCCTGGACTCGCCCCGTGCCCTGCCCTGGACTCGCCCCCTGCCCTGCCCTGGACTCGCCCCCTGCCCTGCCCTGCCCTGGACTCACGCCCTACCTTACCTGACCTGACCTAATTGATCACGCTACCTCATAATGTAACATATATATTATATAATGTATAAGTTCCAAAGATGTCCCTGTGATATAGCTTTTACATTATATAATTGTATGTTTCATTATTTAGTTTATAAGTTTCAAAGATTTACATGTAATATGCCTTCTGTTTTTAGTATATCAATATATATGTTTGTTATTAGCCAAAGTAATGTGTATATAATTATTTTCTTACCTCAAATGAATTGTACAAAAATAAATATGTTTCAATAAATCCTGTCAAACCTACTAAGATAATAAAATAAAACAATAAAAAAAACAAAAAAAAAACAAGGTCATGTCATTGTATTCTTACAATATGATATATTCTATGAATATTTCATATGGTTTGAATACAATGGCATGATCTCGTAAAAAAAAAAATTTATCAAAAATTTTCTAGACAATATAAAACCTTCCCCATAACCCCCTCCTGGATTCGACCCCACTACCCTACGACACTTTGAGTTTTCCAGTCCGCGACCTTACCAACCATGCCACAGGAGCTCATACCAAATATCACTCAAAACTTCGTGTCTACAATCGAAAGGACAATATACAAAAAAAAAATGAATTATCCCACCAATTTACGTTTGTAAATTGATGGGATTATCAATTATATCATGCCAAGGTTTATAAAAGTTTGTCTCTGTCAAGAATTAGTAATAATATAACTTTATTCTGTCAAAAATTGCCCAAACACTCAGCAAAATTGCCCCTCTCAGTGCGACTCCACTCATTTTCACACGGTCAAGCGGTCACGAGGTGACCCTTGCCGCTCCTTTATGCCCCAGCTACACCAGCAACAGCAGCTCTGTCTGGGAACAAAATTGGTATAAATACAATAATGGATAAAATACTCTTCACAAATACATTTATATTGTATAATATTGTAAATAAAAAAGAATAATAACTGTGTGGGTGTCGAAAATTGCTCAACCAGCATTCTTATGTCTCGCCTACGCGCGTATATTGGATTATACATAGTCATGACTGTCATACAAATAATTGCAGTAGGTCTCGAATATACATTTAGATTGCATATTACTTCGAAATAAATAAGTAAACGTTTCTCTGGTGGCAATCTACCCTTTCGCAAGTGTAAGGAGACACCAGTCTATATTTAGCTCTCTATCACAAAAGGCAATCTGCCTGTGTTGATTCAGCACCGTCGCTGGTGGTCTATAATCTATCTATCTATCTATTGCCTGACGCCGTGATCCCCGAAGGGGTGGCCACGAACGAACCGCCCCCATGCACCTCTGTCCCCAGTCAGTCGACGCCCCTCCCCCCAACCAGCACCGCCTTCGTTCATGTAGTTCCTCACTCCATCCTTCCACCTCATATTCGGTCTACCTCTCCCCCTCTGTCCCTCCACCTCGCTCTCGTACACCCTCTTAGTCATTCTCTCGCTTTCCATACGTTCCATATGGCCGAACCATCTCAAGTTGTTCCTTTTCACACTTTCCAGCACATCTACCTCCACACCAGACGTCCTTCTTACTTCCTCATTAGTCTGTCTATCCCTCCATGTAACTCCGCACGCACTCCTTAAGTAATTCATTTCCACTGCTCTCACTCTTGGTCTGAGTCTCTCAACCAACGTCCATGCTTCGCTTCCGTAAGTCAGTGTCGGGATTACCACACTGTCATGCAAGGACTTCTTCACTTCCATACTGACCACCCTATTTCTTGTTACTGCTTTTAGCGTTCCTACAACCCTCTTCCCTGTTGTACCCTCTCCCGCACCTCTTCCATAGTCCCATCTTTACTCAACACACTGCCCAGATACTTAAAGAGTTGACGATCTCCATAGCCTGACGTTCAGCTTCACTCACACTCTGGACTTCACCCCTTTCGAAGACCATAACCTTACTCTTCCCCGTATTTACCTTCAAATTCCGTTTTTCGCACACTGTTCAACCCATTTACCAGACCCTGCAACTCCCATTCATTATCATCATCAGAACTGTATCATCCGCAAACAGCAGTATAGGTAGCTTCCACTCAATTCCCTCCCTTTCAGCGATACACCAACATTCTGCTCTTGATAGTATTTCTTTCATGACTCCATCCATATATACAGTAAACACCACGGGGACATCACACACCCCTGTTTCAAACCAACATTCAGGTCAAAGAACTCGCTCTGCTCACTCTCCACACGTACTGCCGCCTTTGCACCCTCATACATGCTCTTCACTGCTTTCAGCAACTTGCCCTCTACTCCGTATATTCTAAGTACTTTCCACAAACCTTCTCTATCCACTCTGTCATAGGCCTTCTCCAAGTCCATAAAGGCAACATACACCTTTTGTTTCTTCTCCAGATACTTCTCCACAACACAATTCAGGGTAAAAATCTGATCTACACATCCTCTTCCCTTCCTAAAACCTCCCTGCTCGTCGCCTATCCATTTCTCCGTTCTCACTCTCACTCTCTCAATCACTACCCTACTGTATACCTTCCCTACTACGCTTAGAAGACATATTCTCGGTGGTTACCACACTCTTCCCCTTTGCCCTATATAGGGGGACTATTATGCCAGTCTTCCAGTCATCGGGTGCACTCCCCTTCTCCCATGCTAGTTTGCACATTTTCCATACCCATTCTATCACTATCTCACCACCATACCTCAACATTTCCCCACACACTCCATCTGTTCCTGGTGCTTTCCCCAACTTCACTCTTTTCATGGCTTCCCACACTTCTGACCTCTGATCCCCACCTCCTCCTCCACTACTTCTCTTCTTCTCCCTCCCATACCATATCCAGCTATGTTTGCTGGCTCTTCATTCCTTTCATTTAGCAACTCACTGAAGTACTCCCTCCATCTTTCGACTCTCTCTTGCTTCTCGGCTAGCATTCTCCCATTCTTATCTTTCACACCCTTACTGTTTCCCTTGCTACTTCCCTAACTTTCTTGACTTCTTTCCAGAACAGTTTCTTACTCTCCCTCCATTTTACACTCAGATTCCTTCCAAATTCCTCATCTACTCTTCTCTTACTTTCCTTCACTACTCTCTTCACCACCCTCTTACTCTCCACGTACCTCGCTCGTTTCTGCCTCTCGGAATCTTCATTCCCTCTACTACCCAACCACACTCTATATGCTTTCTTCTTTTCTTCCACAGCTATTCTTACCTCTTCTGTCCACCATGCTGTACCTTTCACTCCCCTCCCTCTTCTCCTCACTCCACACACCTCCTCACATGCTGCACAGATCTCATCCTTAACACCTTGCTCATCTCCTCCACTTCCTCCATAACTTCCAGGTCGAACCCACCTAGTCGTCTTTCCACTGCTCTCCTGTACTCCTCCCTGACTTCCTCCTCCTGCAACCTCTCCACCCTCCTCACCATTCCACCCTCCTCTCGCCTCCCTCCCGCTCTCCTCACCCACTTCTTTTGTATCCTAACCTTAGCTACCACTACATAATGATCAGACAGACCCCCTCCAATACCCCTATACACCCTAGCATCCATCACAGATCTATAATATAGTGCTTTATTTACAGTCAATGGCCTACATGTTTCTGTGGTACTTCACATGTGTCTAAAATGTAATGTCTGCTTGCATAAAAATGCAATTCTGAAGTCCATTTATACGTACGACATACGCATGTCTCAGTTTCTCTCTCTCTCTCTCCATTCCTGACTCATGTTATTTTAGACCTGTTGATGGCAACGAACACCAGCCATCTGGTAGACATAAGGTTCAAAATACCAAGACATCAATACGCCTGGGGCGCCTCCACAATTATCACAAAGCTGGTTATCTATCTAGAGATCTGCCTGACTTCCATCTCTCCACGACTCACTCACTCACTCACTGCACCCCTGCATGCCTCCCTCCCACCCACCCACCCCCAACCCACCCTTTCAGGCTTCCGTCTGCTAGAAACACATTCACAATTTGCGTAAATATCGTATCAATTGGGCTATATGCGGTATATTCCTTGTTATATGGGACGCCTACATATGTACACGTCTTTATTATAGCATGACAGTGCTCTAAGTACAAGATTTACGTGATATTTATGGCGTAACACACCCTCTCCCCCTTTCATTCCCAGCACAACTCAGTCACACCTTGGTTCACGCATAGAAACTCATTGATAATGTGCGTAAATATCGCATCAATTGGTCTATATGCGGTATATATTTTGATATATGGCACGTATACATACGTACATTCTGTATTATAGCATGACAGTGCTCTAAATACAAGATTTACGTGATATTTATGGCGTAACACACCCTCTCCCCCTTTCATTCCCAGCACAACTCACTCACACCTTGGTTCACGCATAGAAACTCATTGATAATGTGCGTAAATATCGCATGAATTGGTCTATATGCGGTATATATTTTGATATATGGCACGTATACATACGTACAAGTCTGTATTATAGCATGACAGTGCTCTACGTACAAGATATACGTGATATGTATGGCGTAAACCACACTCTCAGCTCATAAATTGCCGCCAAACCTCCAACACATCTTCATTCCCGCCTAAAAATTCTCTTATAATTCCCTTATATATTGCAATTTTTTGTCACTATGAGGCATATTCATTGTTATATGGGTGGCCTACACACGTATACATACTCTAAATAGCCTAAAAGGGCTCCAAAAAGGAGATATACGTGATGATACGCAGTAACCCACCCCCTCCTCCCTCTCCTTTTGTCCCCTGGGCGCGTGAAAATTCGGCCGGGAAATCTCGCCGCTCGATGACAATCTAGCCGCGCGATGCCATTCGCTCCACATTTTTCAACTACGGACCGTTCCCCTACCCCCCCCAGACATTTTTTGGAGGGTCAAATATATATGGGCCGATGCACGCAAACATTCCCTACACGATGATGTACTTTTTATCGAAATTGGCAAGAGGTCCCAAAATCATCATAGGTGCGCACAGTCTTACCCTGTAGAAAACCCCCTGTGCGCCGCGGAGAGGTTAATGCACAGAAAACCAAGTACATTCAATTTTCTAACCGACAGAATCTCACTGACTCCCATATATTTTTTAATGATGTAAATATTCCCACTTCCCATAGTATTGACATTCTCGGTGTAACATTAACTACTAACTTGAGCTGGACACATTATGTTAGAAGCATTGCTAAGAATGCCTCTAAAAAACTGGGACTCCTGTACAGAGTTCGAGAATTCTTCACTGACGAGCAGTTGGCCGTAATATATAAAATCATGTGCGTTCTCAGATGGATTACTGTTCACCTCTGTGGAGTGGAAGTGGAGTGGTTGCATTGAGGCAGTTGGACAAAATTCAAAATAAAGCTATTAGATTAATTAATAACCCTGCAATCACACAGGACCTTCCTACATTATCCATACGAAGAAACGTTGCATCCCTTGCATTATTCTACAGATATTTTCACAGCAATTGTTCCGAGGAACTTGCTTCAATTGTGCCGCCTCTCCACATCTTTCCCCATAGAACTAGGGCAGCTGAGAGCGCCCATGAATTTACACTTTCTCCTCCACAATGCAGAACTTCTGCTTATCAAAATTCATTTATCCCTAGAACTACTACTCTTTGGAATTCACTTCCCTCGAATTGCTTTCCACAAACTTACAATCTACAAATGTTTAAATCCAGTTGTTACAAACATTTTATGAATGGAGGATGCCTTTAGGCACATGGACCTTTTTTTGTTATCTGTGTTTTTCCTTCCTCCGTTCATTGTCACTTAAAAAAAAAAAAAAAAAAAAAGGGACTCTTGTTTGTTGGTTTCGTCTCATCTTACGCTTTACCCTTCGTTCACTCACTTGCTTTCGTTCACAAAGCAGGATATTCTTTTTGCTAGCATTCCGTCTGACGTAAACATTACAAACAACTATTCATTTTTCTAAAATAATTTCACGTGAGATTGAAACTTTGGAGCTGATTAGCACATCCATGGACACGCTATCTTTTTTGCATTTCGTTTGTCCTGAGTACATCTACCCTCTCCCAATGTTCACTGGTCGTGTTTTATTCATTTTCATTGTCATTTTCCTTATAATTTAGCAATATAAGGGGACTTCGCTCTAACATCAATTCTGTACACCAATTTCTTCAAGCAGAATCCCCTACTCTCCTTTTTTTGACAGAGACTCAAGTAACATCCACATCTGACACGTCTAGATTTAATTTTCCAGGTTATCAACTGCTCCAAAATTTCAGACCTAAAGGAGGTGTATGTTGCTTCGCAAAATCTGAAATTGCCCTGGAGGAGGTTACTTGTTTCAATTGTCCCTATTTTGATTATTCTATATACAAATTAATTTCTGCTGGTAAATTTAAATACATATGTTGCATCTACCGTTCCCCAAATACTCCTCCAGAGCAAAGTCTTTTTGATTCTCTGTCCTCACAACTCAGTGTCCTCAACTTAAATGCTTCTTCTGAAATCACTGTGTTGGGTGATTTTAATGTCCATAATGTTGAATGGCTCACTTATTCAGCCAGGACTGATGATGCTGGTCTGGAATGTGAGCTATTTGCAGACTCATTTAATCTCACTCAACTAGTCAACCAACCCACCCGTGTACCAGATAATCCTAATCATAATTCCCACCTACTGGACTTATTTTTAACAACCAATTCAGAAAATTATGATGTTACAGTGAGGTCCCCGCTTGGATCTTCTGATCACTGTCTGATACAGGCCACCTGTCTATCACCTACCACACCTTCCCACTCTGAACCTGTTTTGGTGACTAAATGGCATTACGATAGGGCAGACTGGGAGGGTCTTCAAGGTTTCTTTATTGATATTCCCTGGACCTCTTTCTTTTCTAATGATGCACACTCCACCTTGAGCCACATACAAGATTTTGTAAAAATTGGAATGGAAACTTTTATTCCTCATCAAAAGTACAGTAAAAGATCTAATTCACCTAAATGGTTTGACCATAATTGTGCTAGAGTAACTGAACAAAAAGCAATAGCCTACAATGCATACACAAGATCAAAAACACATGAAGCCTTTAATTACTTTAGAAACATCAGAAATCATGCCAAAACTGTATTAAACCTAACTAAATCAAACTTTCTCCACAAGCAGGCAAATAAACTTCTAAATAATCCAAATGATAACAAAATATTTTGGTCTACTCTTAACTCATTTAAATCCAACTTCACTACTGCTTCATCCATTCCACCATTAAAATCTCCGACTGGCAATCTTGTAAGTGACCCACGAGGTAAAGCTAACCTTCTTGCGGATATTTTCTCCACCAACTCAACCTTAGATGAGATAAATCAAGATGTCCCTGTACTTAATTTTAATTCGCCTGAAATTCCCTCACTTAAGATCCACACCAGACATGTCAAAACTGTTTTGCAGAATCTCTCGGTAGATAAGGCTCCTGGTCCAGATGAAATTCCTCCAATAGTACTTAAGAATTGCTCCTTGGTGCTCGCTCCTGTATTGGCAAAATTTTTCCGTCTGTGTACTCATACCTCATGCTTCCCAGTACCCTGGAAAGAAGCAAACATCCATCCAGTTCCTAAAAAAGGTGCCTCTTCAGATCCATCAAACTACAGACCAATAGCTATAACTTCCACTCTTGGTAAAGTCTTTGAAATTATATTAAATAATCACATAATTAAGCATCTTGAGAATAATAAATTAATCAGTGATAGGCAATATGGTTTTAGACGATGTCGATCAACTGCAGACATGCTTTGCCTTCTTACGCATCAAATCAACCAAGCTACAGACCAACATGGTGAAACACATACAATAGCACTGGATATATCAAAGGCATTTGATAGAGTCTGGCATCAATCCTTATTGTCGAAGATGTCACACTACGGCCTTGCATCATTAGTTCCACTAATTTCTTCTTATCTTCATAACAGAAAAATACGTGTAATGGTAGATGGCCTTTATTCTCAATTTCACTCAATAAATGCTGGTGTTCCCCAGGGATCAGTTTTGGCCCCAACTCTGTTCCTCATTCATATCAATGATCTCATATCTACCACTCATAATCCAATACATTCCTACGCAGATGACTCAACACTCCACAGTTCCTTCACATTTACCAATTCTGTCACCCAACCCGATCTTATAAATTCAAAAATAAACACTGCAATTTCTCTGAACCAGGACCTTTCTAGAATTAATGGATGGGGACAAAAGAATCTAGTTTCCTTTAATGCACAGAAAACCAAGTACATTCAATTTTCTAACCGACAGAATCTCACTGACTCCCATATATTTTTTAATGATGTAAATATTCCCACTTCCCCTAGTATTGACATTCTCGGTGTAACATTAACTACTAACTTGAGCTGGACACATTATGTTAGAAGCATTGCTAAGAATGCCTCTAAAAAACTGGGACTCCTGTACAGAGTTCGAGAATTCTTCACTGACGAGCAGTTGGCCGTGATATATAAAAGTCATGTGCGTTCTCAGATGGATTACTGTTCACCTCTGTGGGGTGGAAGTGGAGTGGTTGCATTGAGGCAGTTGGACAAAATTCAAAATAAAGCTATTAGATTAATCAATAACCCTGCAATCACACAGGACCTTCCTACATTATCCATACGAAAAAACGTTGCATCCCTTGCATTATTCTACAGATATTTTCACAGCAATTGTTCCGAGGAACTTGCTTCAATTGTGCCGCCTCTCCACATCTTTCCCCGTAGAACTAGGGCAGCTGAGAGCGTCCATGAATTTACACTCTCTCCTCCACAATGCAGAACTTCTGCTTATCAGAATTCATATATCCCCAGAGCTACTACTCTTTGGAATTCACTTCCCTCGAACTGCTTTCCACAAACTTACAATCTACAAATGTTTAAATCCAGTTGTTACAAACATTTTATGAATGGAGGATGCCTTTAGGGACATGGACCTTTTTGTTTTATCTGTGTTTTTCCTTCCTCCGTTCATTGTCTCCAAAAAAAAAAAAAAAAAAAACATTGAGGGTAGGTTGACAAGGATTGAGATTATCCAAACTATTAGGACATTATTGTTTTCATTATGTTTAGTGCAGTAGGGAATTGTAAACAGACGTGTGGTATTTTGGTTGGTCCGATTCTGTGTTCAATTTACTTTGCGTAATTATGTTTAGTCTCTTAGAATTGTATTTTCAGATTTTTATTTTCAGATTTGTTTTTAATATTTTAACTAACTATTTCTATATATATTTGTTTTTTAATTATTTTGCACAATTAATTTAAATTTGCATATTGCATAATATATCTGATTGGTTTAATTTATCTTTCCTTGATATTACATGTTGATAACCAGATTTCATATATTTTGTTTTCTCTCTTCCTTTCCTTATTTCTTTATCAGTGCGTACAATAAATAAGGGAATAAATAATATTGAAGATGTCTAAATCATGATATACGCACTACGGTGCGTATAAATATAAATATATTCATTCAGCTCTCATCATTACTTCATCCGACTGACCAACAGACAGCTAGTCTGTTGGTCAGTCGGATGAAGTAATGATGAGAGCTGAATGAATATATTTATATTTATACGCACCGTAGTGCGTATAAATATTGAACAATGGTTATATTCTACTTCTACAGCTTCGTCACCGTGTTTATCAATATTTAAAACTAGTATTTAAACTCTTGAAACACAAGTTATCAAATTTAATTTTGAGTGTTAGCTTAGACTATAACCCACAATTTATTGTATTAATATTACCGAGCAATTAATGACTAGATGGAATTTTGATCAAAGACATTGGTTGAGTGGTGTAGTATTTGATGGGTCCTATAAAAGTATGAACTTTCTCTACATTTATTCAATTATGTTCGATTTTGCTTTTGTGTCTTTGATTGTTTAGGATTTATATAAATGTCTATATATATAATCACTATATATTTGTATTATGTTTTTTCCCAGATTCTTCTTAATTTTAATTCCTTTTAAATAATAAGTTTACAAAAATTCAAAAATCTTGAAATAAATAACAAAACGGGAAAATTATTCTTTATACTTATTAATGCTTTCTATTATTAATTTTTTGGGGGAGTAATTTCAGTGGTGGAAATTGTGTCTCTTATTTTTAAAGGGGGCGTGTTATATACTCCCATTTTAAGCTTACTTAACCAATATTATTTCTTTACTTACTTATTTACAGGGAGTAAATTTATTTAATCTTTCATACTTATATCCCTATTATAACAGCTTATATTATTATCATTGTATTTTCTTGTGTTGGATACAACTGATATAGACCGAGGGGCGCCAGAATGTATACATTTGACCTCTCAGGTCATGGGACTCACCTATGTCAGGACCGATGTCATCAAACCATAGCCACCCCCTATCACGTGAGAGGGGCATGTATAGGGTGTGATGGAGGTGTGTTTAACTTGTATCTAAGCTGTGTCAGAGAGTTTAAACCACACCCAGGTATACAATTATTGACAGGTATTGGTTAGGATATATAGACAGCCCAAGGTGTATGCTTGTACGTCATCCAGAGGGCGTAACCCGAGGTGATAAAAGGGGAGTTTGGGGTGTGGAGCGAGAGTACGGAGAACCCCATCATCTTGTTATCATAATAAGGGATCATAATGCCAGTTCGTGATTGTGAAAACAGACTCCTTATACTTGGGTTATATTATTTGTTACTTAAATATTCAATATCTAGTTGTACTTCTGAATAACTCTTAAGGTATCATTTCATTAAAGCAAATGTGAATTATTCTCAAGTTTCAGTTACGATACTAATTATTATACATTGAATTATTATTTAATGTCCGTATAATATTATGTTCGGATGAGGTGGTAGCTATTTTCTAATACCATCATAGTTGTTTATACCAAAGCTGCCACGTGGGTCGCACTTAACTTATGTTCGGATGAGGTGGCAGCTATCTTCTAATACCATCATAGTTGTTTATACCAAAGCTGCCACGTGGGTCGCACTTAACTTATGTTCAGATGAGGTGGCAGCTATCTTCTAATACCATCATAGTTGTTTATACCAAAGCTGCTACGTAGGTCGCACTTAACTTATGTTCGGATGAGGTGGCAGCTATCTTCTAATACCATCATAGTTGTTTATACCAAAGCTGCCACGTGGGTCGCACTTACTTATGTTCGGATGAGGTGGCAGCTATCTTCTAATACCATCATAGTTGTTTATACCAAAGCTGCCACGTGGGTCGCACTTAACTTATGTTCGGATGAGGTGGCAGCTATCTTCTAATACCATCATAGTTGTTTATACCAAAGCGGCCACGTGGGTCGCACTTAACTATAAAGTGAATAAATAATATTGAAGATGTCTAAATCATGATATTAAGCTTAGCTGTCTGTTAGTCAGTCGGATGAAGTAATGATGAGAGCTGAATGAAGCCGGAACCAGGATCGCGGCGAACTGATGAGTGGAGGTGTTGCTAGGAAGATGTCTAGATGTGTTCTAGCGCGAGGCGTCTTGTCCTAGACGTCATCGTCTTTACGCTACGAATCTAGCGGATACTGCTAAGTTTGTAGCGGATATCTAGCGGTAAATATTGTACCGCTTTTATAGTATTACGACATGGCTATATGATAATCGTCATATATGCATTCCTAAAGACTCGTAAATACTATCTATCAATTTATTTATTGCCTGACGCCGTGATCCCCGAAGGGGTGACCATGAACGAACCACCCCAATGCACCTCTGTCCCCAGTCAGTCGATGCCCCTCCCCCCAACCAGCACCGCCTTCGTTCATGTAGTTCCTCACTCCATCCTTCCACCTCTCATTCGGTCTACTTCTCCCTCTCTGTCCCTCCACCTCGCTCTCATACACTCTCTTAGTCATTCTCTCGCTTTCCATACGTTCCATATGGCCGAACCATCTCAAGTTGTTCCTTTTCACACTTTCCAGCACATCTACCTCCACACCACACCTCCCTCTTACTTCCTCATTAGTATGTCTATCCCTCCATGTAACTCGGCACGCACTCCTTAAGTAATTCATTTCCACTGCTCTCACTCTTGGTCTGAGTCTCTCAACCAACGTCCATGCTTCGCTTCCGTAAGTCAGTGTCGGGATTACCACACTGTCATGTAAGGGCTTGTTCACTTCCATACTGACCACCCTATTTCTTGTTGCTGCTTTTAGCGTTCCTACAACCCTCTTCCCCTGTTGTACCCTCTCCCGCACTTCTTCATCCATAGTCCCATCTTTACTCAACACACTGCCCAGATACTTAAAAGAGTTGACGATCTCCATAGCCTGACCGTTCAGCTTCACCTCACACTCTGAAGACCATAACCTTGCTCTTCCCCGCATTTACCTTCAAATTCTGTTTTTCGCACACTGTTCCAAACTCATTTACCAGACCCTGCAACTCCCATTCATTATCACTCATCAGAACTGTATCATCCGCAAACAGCAGTATAGGTAGCTTCCACTCAATTCCCTCCCTTTTCAGCGATACACCAACATCCACTGCTCTTGATAGTATTTCTTTCATGACTCCATCCATATATACAGTAAACAACCATGGGGACATCACACACCCCTGTTTCAACCCAACACTCAGGTCAAAGAACTCGCTCTGCTCACTCTCCACACGTACTGCCGCCTTTGCACCCTTATACATGCTCTTCACTGCTTTCAGCAACTTGCCCTCTACTCTGTATATTCTAAGTACTTTCCACAAACCTTCTCTATCCACTCTGTCATAGGCCTTCTCCAAGTCCATAAAGGCAACATACACCTTTTGTTTCTTCTCCAGATATTTCTCCACAACACAATTCAGGGTAAAAATCTGATCTACACATCCTCTTCCCTTTCTAAAACCTCCCTGCTCGTCGCCTATCCATTTCTCCGTTCTCACTCTCACTCTCTCAATCACTACCCTACTGTATACCTTCCCTACTACGCTTAGAAGACATATTCCTCAGTGGTTACCACACACTCCTCTTCCCCCTTTGCCCTTATATAGGGGGACTATTATGCCAGTCTTCCAGTCATCGGGTGCACTCCCCTTCTCCCATTCTAGTTTGCACATTTTCCATACCCATTCTATCACTATCCTGCCACGGACATTAGTTCCAGGGCAGTAATTCCCTTTCCAATGTTCCCTTACCCACTCTAAACCACTGTTTGGACACTTGATCCTCAGTGTTTTGGAGGACAAGCAACCTAGAAGGGTCACTAGATTTGTTGTTGCTTGATTTCCTTTGTACTCCTTTGTACTCCTTTGTACTATCTCACCACCATACCTCCACATTTCCCCACATACTCCATCTGTTCCTGGTGCTTTCCCCAACTTCACTCTTGTCATGGCTTCCCACACTTCTGACCTGATCCCCACCTCCTCCTCCACTACCTCTCTTCTTCTCCCTCCCATACCATATCCAGCTATGTTTGCTGGCTCTTCATTCCTTACATTTAGCAACTCATTGAAGTACTCCCTCCATCTTTCGACTCTCTCTTGCTTCTCGGCTAGCATTCTCCCATTCTTATCTTTCACACCCTTACTGTTTCCCTTGCTACCTTCCCTAACTTTCTTGACTTCTTTCCAGAACAGTTTCTTACTCTCCCTCCATTTTACACTCAGATTCCTTCCAAATTCCTCATCTACTCTTCTCTTAATTTCCTTCACTACTCTCTTCACCACCCTCTTACTCTCCACGTACCTCGCTCGTTTCTGTCTCTCGAAATCTTCATTCCCTCTACTACCCAACCACTCTCTATATGCTTTCTTCTTTTCTTCCACAGCTATTCCTACCTCTTCTGTCCACCATGCTGTACCTTTCACTCCCCTCCCTCTTCTCCTCACTTCACACACCTCACATGCTGCACAGATCTCATCCTTAAACACCTTGCTCATCTCCTCCACTTCCTCTATAACTTCCAGGTCGAACCCACCTAGTCGTCTTTCCACTGCTCTCCTGTACTCCTCCCTGACTTCCTCCTCCTGCAACCTCTCCACCCTCCTCACCATTCCACCCTCCTCTCGCCTCCCTCCAGCTCTCCTCACCCACTTCTTTTGTATCCTAACCTTAGCTACCAGTACATAATGATCAGACAGACCTCCTCCAATACCCCTATACACCCTAGCATCCATCACAGATTTCTTCATTCGTTCATCCACACATACATAATCAATCGATGACTTTCGTTCCACCACTGTCTTATCCTTCATCGTCAACATCCGTTTCCACATGTACCTGTGGATCATTCTGTGTTGGAAGAAGGTGTTGGCTATCCACAGCCTCCTCCCCACACATACGTCCACAAGTGCACTACCATTCCCATTCACCTCTGATGGTACCCCCCACCCTCCCACCACTCCCTCAACTTTCCTATCATCCACCTTACCATTCATATCCCCAATCAGAAATATTCTTTCGTTCTTGTCAAAGTTCTCCAGGCTCGCCTCCACATTCATCCAGAACTCCTCTTTCTTTCTTTCAAGTATATCCTCTGTCGGAGCATACACGCATACAATCACCCACGTTTGTATTCCTACTTTCATTCTCACCCACACAATCCTTGAACCCACAGACCCATACTCTCTTACACATTCCTTCCATTTGCTACTTACAAAAAAACATGCACCTTCTCTCGCTGTTCCTTCACTCACTCCAGCACACACACCCATTCCACACTCCCACTCTCTCACATCTGAACCTTTCCATTTGGTCTCTGTCATTCCACATACATCCAGCCTGGCATTCACTAACACTTCCAGAACCTCTCTCTCTTTTGTGCCATCATTCATGCCACTAACATTCCACGTAGCCATTCTCAGAATGTCCGAAGGAATGTCCTTAGTCGGATGTGGTTCGTCAACGTAGGTTCCGTCCGCATCCGAGGCTGTTCGTTCGTTTTTGTTTGCTTAGATATTTGTTCCGTGTGGGGTCGCAAACCCACCGACCCAACCTCTTTAGTCGCCTCTTACGACACGCAGAAGGCACATGGGGCATATCTATTCCGTAACCCCCAGGGGGGGTACTTATACTTTCGTATAATAGGCCTTATTTAACTTATTAACCCGTACAGCCCCGGCCGGTTTTATTATTTTTGCGCACCAGAACCCGGGCAATTTTCCATTTTTTTTTTTTTTTATAAATATATCAGAATGTGTTAGAAAATAATGATAGACATGAAGAAATGTGAAAAAAGTACTTACCTAGGCCATTTGGGGGTCCTGGGAGGTAGTGGGGGTCCCCAGCCTCAGAGGAGCCTTAGCGCCATTTCAAATCTCCCGCGCCAGCAGCCAGTTGCCAGCCGCCAGGCAGCATGACTTATTTTGCACCTCTCGGACATAAAGTGCGCTTCAGAGTTCATAGAATGTCTTTGTATATCACATAATGTCAATATAACTGAAGTTGTAGTGTGATAAGTGCCTTCATTCAAGTATTACAAGTGCGCACGAGTGTTAGCGTCCCCGTTGCCATGGTGATGGCGGCCATCTTGGGCGGCCATCTTTGCTCAGGACAATAACAAAACGCACGTACGAACACACGGGTAGACAGCGGACCGAGTGACCCACATTCCACAGCACCC
Source organism: Paralithodes platypus (assembly GCA_032716605.1). Taxonomy (NCBI): domain Eukaryota; kingdom Metazoa; phylum Arthropoda; class Malacostraca; order Decapoda; family Lithodidae; genus Paralithodes; species Paralithodes platypus. The sequence continues at coordinate 17,677,166 of CM064511.1, read as the reverse complement.
TTCCCTCTTTCTTTCTCTGTCTGGCTGTCACTTTCACTCAAGGTCACTCTGTCTCTCCTTTTAATTGAATTATTTGTACTTGTTCATTGTTTTACCTAAGATTATGAGGTGTATATACATTGTTTTACGCACTTATTGTCTCGTATTCTTATAATTATTTGCACACAGTTTTATAAGTTTAGAATTTACTTAGTGTTTTATATTGTTCGGTACTTTGCACTTGTAAATTATATATATATACACACTGTTTTATATTAACTTTTTGCGTCTTTTATATACACTGTTAGTATTACATTATAGCGTCTTTTATCGCAGTCTTTGAACACTTTGAACACCTAGAAGTGCTCGAGGGTGTGATAATCCCTGAAGCAGGTTGGAAAACACAGTCCCACATCACATTCTTCACACATCGTCCGGGTGTCTGTCCGTTTTGGTGTGCGTCTGCCTGTGTTGCGACACACATGACACCGTCTGCGTGGGTTGGGTTTTACTTGGTTGGGCGGGACAAAATCGCAAAAGTGGCGTTGTGTCAGTCTGGTGGGGCCTTCTGATGCTTGAAAACGAGCTGCGGGACGTTGCTGGCGGCGTGGACCATCCCTGAAGAAGAACAGAAGCTCCCGTGCAAGTTCGATGCAGTACGACTCCATCGTCTCAACTTCACCTGTTATTTCATGATATTGGATGTGGCAGTTGTAGAGGGTGAGGTCGAGTAGGTGGAAAAATCGTTTTTTATACCACCTCATCGTCTTCCTGGCACACTCGACCGACGATATGACAGAGTCTGACTTGTCAACCAGCCGCATGTTGATGTTGTAGTCAATGATTGCAACTGGTTTTTTGACCGCCTCACCTGTGGCTCTATCACGGCGTTTGGTGTCCTCTAAGCGGGGCAGGTGGATACTGGTGAGGATATTGACGTCACGATTGTCCATCCACGAGAGCATCAAGATATTATTTGCCTGGAGGTGGATGATGGAGCCCTTCTCCCGCCTTTCGGGTAGCTCTGGCATGTAGACACGATTCCTCCTAATGGTGCCACAGACGCCAGTGTTTCTGCTGTACAGGAATTTGGCAAGGGAAGGGCTGGTGTACCAGTTGTCGAGGTACAAGATGTGGCCCCTGTCCAAATATCCCTCCAACATGGTGATGACAACGGCCCCAGATATCCCATATGTTCTCTCCTCCACCAGTTCAGTGACCTTGCCCATGTAGAGGATGATGTCCTGGATGTAGCCGGTTTTGCAGTCGCACATCACGAACAGTTTCAGGCCATAACGGTAACGCTTGCTGGGGATGTACTGTCGGATGCTAATATTCCCCCTCCATAGCACCAGACTCTCATCAATGATTAGTTTTTGGTAAGGTTTGAAGGAGGCTGCAAACTTAGTTTTCAGGTATTCAAATATAGGTCTTATCCTCTCCATCGGGTCTTTGTTATTCCTGGGGCGTTCCTGGTTCGTGGTGTGGCTTGCCAGGCTATCAATAAAGTGCAGGTTTCCCATGATTGCCGTGAATCTATTTCTGCTCATGACTTTCCCAAAGAAGGGGGTTGCGATGAGGGGATCACATGACCAGTACTTCCTGAGAGACGTCTTCTTGGTGACCCCCATCAGGATGACCAGTGCCAGGAATGCGTAGAACTCATCGGAAGACAAATTCACCCATGAGAGACGTGCCGAGTTCCTCTTCTGCTCCTTCCCTGCCATAAAATAATAGTTGTACCAGTTCGTCTGGTCAACAATCAAGCCGACAAGGTTGGCAGTGAAGAACTGCAGAAAAACACCCAGTCTTGTGGTGTCAGGTCCACGATTGGGCATGGTAAGGCCGGCCTCAGCTGCCCCCAAAAAGTGGTATTGTCCTGGTAGATAGTTCTCCCCATCCACCCAATCCCACCTATCAGCGCCTTCGTCGTCGCTAGATGGGGCATCGGGCTCATCAGGGTCATCGTCTGGGGCACCGGGGCGGGTTGGGCGGGTGCGGGTGGAGCGTGGGCGGCGTGGGCGAGAGGTGGACCTGGGTCTGGAGCTAGACCTCGAACTTGATCGAGAGCTAGATCTAGAGCTCGAGTCGTTGCTGGGGCGTCTTATTTGCTTCACCTTCTGCATTCGGCCGCGGGTGGCACGCCCGCGAGATGTGACACGCCCACGTCGTTTGCTTGCAGGGCGTTGGGGCAGATAGGGGCGTTGTGGAGAGGCTGGCGATAATGCAGTGGCGCGGGAGGGGCCTGGTTCAGGTGAGGGAGACATTCGTGGGGGGGTGTACGGGATGGAGCCTGAAGGTGATAGTGGGGGGGAAGAATGGCGAGGCGGAGAGTCTGGTAGTAGTGGTGGTGGTGGTGGTGACTCATCCCCCCCCTCGTGCTCTGGGTCAGGAGGGAAGAGGGAGCGTTTTGGGTCACGTGACTGCCCTTGTCTCGCACCACGTTGTGCCATTTCTCCATCACCAGGTTGTTCTATTTGTCCATCACCACGTTGTTGTTCGTCACTATGTTTATGACGACCATAGAACCTCCGCGGTGTATTTTTCTTGAGTGGGGAGATTATGCGAATTGGGGGAGAAGGCAGGCGGGGTTGTGGGGGTACCTCCTCTTCACTCCCAGACTCGCCCCTTCTTCTCTTCAATCCCTTTCGTTCTTCCCCAGGTACACGCACGTAATTTTGAGGGTCAGCAGGTTCATCTGCAACAACAACCTCTTCCCTACTTTCTGAGGATTCAGTGGGGTCTTGGGGAAGTGGGCGGCGGGGAGGTGCACTTGCCCCTTGCTGTCTTTGTGACGGCCTACGCCGCCTGACAGGAATCTGAGCAAGCTCTTCCTCTAGCTCTCTTATTTCGGCTTGGGAGGGGGCATACTCGTCCCCAGACTCGTCCAATGCCGAGTCAGTGTCACTATCAGGGCTGTCAGTGTCGTACAGTATATCCATGACCTCCTCTGTACTGCAGGGGCGGGTAAGGCGGGCACTATAACGTCGAGACATGGTGTTTCACTCGAGAGGGTGCGCGGTAAACTGACCATGAGGTGTGGGAAGGCGGGTGCCCTCTTCCGTCCCCGCGCGCGCACGCGTATGGACAAAACGTTTTGGAATTAGTCCGCCGGATCCCAAAGTAGTTCCCATATAAATCTAGAGCCATGCTGAGACTTACGACTGGAGCTATAAGGGTGACGCGTTAGGCGCGTCTCTGGGACTGTGCGTTACATACATAGCCGACACGTCAGACGCGTCGCTGGGGCTCCACGGGTTAAGCTTACATACTTACATACTGTATATAAGGTATAATACATAGAAAACGTATGTTATACCACTAACTATCGTGAATCCATGATAATTGGATTTAACCAAAAGGAAAATGTAAAGGGCTCGGGCAGGTAATCAGTAAAATGTGTATCAGAAGGAGATACATCCTCAGCTAGTTTAGAACCGATATTACTGAAATATTCATTGAATCCTTCGGCAATTTCAAGTGGTATAGAGGTAGCTCTATCATTGAATTTGTTGCTAGTTTGGTGCTGTTAGTTTGTCCTATAACACCATTAATTAATTATTGTCCAGGTTTTCTTTGCATTATTTCAGTAACTATTTAGTTTGGTCTTGTGATCATTTTATCTGGCTATTCTAATTATTGAAGTAAGATTGTTTCTATATTGTTAAAATCTCTGTTCATATGTTATTGGCCACTTAGCATATATTTGTTTAAGTTTATTTCTTTCTTTTATTGAATTCCTTATAGCTAATGTAATGTATGGCTTGCTTAAATGTTTTTCTTTCACGCAATATGATTTTATTGGAAAAGGTTCGTTATAAAGTTGCGTAAGTTCATTAACCCGTACTGTACCATAGGATAAAGTAATAAAAGTCCTCCCCAGTCCCAGGCAATGTGGCAAAAATGGCAGGAGAGACAACCTTTCCACCTCAAGAGTGAGGCAAGACTGGCCCTGCACCCTTCAGGGGGCCTTATATATGCTGTGAGAAGTGTTGTCAACACGAGAGCAGTGCTCAAACGGTTGTGGTAGTTGGTACAGGGTTGTACAGGCAGTTACAAGGAAAGTACATTACTGACGACTATATCCGTCGCTGGGACTGGGGAGTTACTTATCTAATGACGACTATAGTCGTCTCTGGGATTGGAGGGGTTAACTCTGATATTTTGCATCCACGGGTGAGATCTTAGTTTTTCTTTGAAATTAGACACTGATTCGTCATTGAATGATCTCATTGTTATTTTTATTTGGGGTTGAGTCGATTTCTGTTGTTGAAAGGAGCTAAAGATGGGGAAATGATCGCTTATTGATGTAAAAATAATGCCACTTTGACTAAAATTAGTTAGGTCATTACTCCAAATGTGATCAATTAGTGAGGCACTAGTTTGAGTAACTCGAGTCGGTTTGGTAATGGTCGGGAAAAAAGAATGAGAATACATGGTAGTTATGAAATTGTTGATATCATTTTCGTTATAATATAATAAATTTAGGTTAATATCACCCATGATATAACAGTGTAGGTTCGACTCGGATATAATTCATAAAATAGGAATAAGAGACTCCAAAAACTACATTGTTCTAGTATTTGGCGGCCTGTATATCATGCCGATAATAAAAGATTTGTTGCATGATTTCGCTTCCAGAAATATTGATTCTACAGGAGGTAGCATTAGTACGAGGTCTTGACGCAGAAAACCGTGAAGTGAATTTGAAAGATACAGTGCTACCCCTCCACCATTTGTGTCTCTGTTAACAAAATAGGAGTTATAACCTTAAGGGTACATCACACAGTCAAGAATGCGAGCTAGAATCACTAGGAGTAATGATTCCTGGTGATTCCTGGGAATACACCACGATTGTCTGCAATTCCCCGTGGACTCACAACACTGTAGGAACCACTGGAAGTGTACCTGCGAATCACTGGGAGACACTGGGAATCACTGGGAATCACCTGGATACAACCAGGAATGAAGTGCGAGTGACTGAAAATTTGATTTTTACTGTAATATACGAGTCGATAGGAGTAATATAGGTATCACTGGGAATTAGATAGGTGTCACTGGGAATCACCGAGCATCACTGGGATTTGTATGGAATGAGATGCGAGTATGCCAGGCATGGCCCAAGCTGTGCCAAGCCACATGCACACTCACCACCGACCCACGGACACTATAACTACAGTCCTCTAATATCGTCATTAAGTATTATGACTGTATTCATACATCATTACAGACATTAATATAATACGATAAGTCTGTATCATTATGTACCGTAAGGTCATAATATCAATGCTTACTATACTTTATCCCTTGTCTAGCGGGGGGTTTTGGGCTTATTTGGGCATATTGAGGCCATCCTGAATGATAAATCAAGTATCTGTATGAAAAGAAATGTATTCAGCAAAAAACTAGGCGCTAAAAGCTTCAAAATGAGACCAGAACGAGCTACGTAGCACTCGTGGTTCTCATACAGTGGTACCAGTAACATGGGAGTTTAGCGTATAGCGGTATATTTTTTCCAGCTACACTACACTACCGGCCTCTCGAGAACACAGGGAGGGTGAGTCAGTGGGCGGCGGTAGGCCCTGGGAGTCGGACGTGTGGCCCGCTGCACTCCCGGCCATTTGCACTCGATTTTAACCCTTTAAAAGCCTTAATAATGCTCCTAACTTGCTTCAAATTGCCGCCAGCTAAGAGTTAAGAAACAAATATATTTAAACTATTGTCTAAATAGTGGATAGTTAATCATTCCCACCTTCTTCTTTTCATTCGTTACCGAGTTCTGTAATATTTCATACGATTACCTAAAATAGGTAACACTTATAGGTTGTGTTAGTTTGCTTAAGTTAGGTCAGGGGAGTTGCAGAACTTCTAGATTATTAACCGGCGACTACAACGGCCCCTAAACAACCAAGTCATGATTCCGCTGGCTCAAAGTTTACCCCGGCGACTACAATGCCCCTCGAAGTAGTAATCCAAATTTCACTCTCCACCACCAAGCGAACTTGACATTTCAAAACACATACAAACACGTCTCCACCACTCTCGTTATGTTAGGTAAGGGGAGTTGCAGAACTTGTAGACTACAAGTAGGGTATTGTAACATTGACCATACATTGTTCACATTATTAATTACCTCACCTACCGTAATTTCCTTCTCTACACACAATCACTGGGTGAATACAATGTCTTGTGGGAAATTGTACTTACACAGGTTAATACTAGGCCTATTTATAATGTTTGACCATAAAAAGTTAACTTCCTGTATACTGTATATTATACTTTCACGTGAGAAGTATTACAGGTTTATATGAATAATATATTTATTAAGACTGCTCCAGACCACCGCGGCGAACCTACTGACTACATACTGAATTATATGGGGAAAGTACCGAATTACATGCTTTTTGCACTCGCGTTGCACGGTTATTGCAAGAAAACTAGCCATCATAAAAGGATCGTTATGGTGTCATTCGAAAGCTCTGTTTATGCCCTTTCAGGGATAGGTACTTGTTTTACGTTCTGGGTCTTATTTAGGCATGAAAATAATCACGTAAACAGCCCTATTTTGGCTAAAAACACCCCGCTGTGCGGTACATATAAATAAACCGCATAGGCCGCTCGTAAGGTGTTAAAGGGTACTTCACACAATCACGAATGCGAGCTAGAATCACTAGGAGTAGCTGAAAATTCGGATTCCTGTCCCTATTCGCGGTGAAAATTCGATAACTCCTAGTGACTCTAGCGATATCCTCGTGATTCCTGTTAGACTCCCAGTGACTCCAAACCACTCGCGGCCGATTCGCCCTGTCCGACAAAATGTTCACCGTGTTTAAAGTTCTAGCCAAGAATCGGACCATTCCCAGTGACTCCCAGTTGATTCCCAGTGATCCCCAGTGATTCCCCAGTGACTCCCAGTGAGTCCTGGTGATGCTCAGTGTTTTGTATCTGATTCGCGGACAGCTTTTGGTTTCAGTTCCAGTTCATACCAGAATCACCAAGACTCACTGGGAGTCACTGGGAAATCACTGGGCATCAATGGGAATCACTGGGAGTGGTCCGATTTGCAGCGAGAACCTTAAACACGGTGAACATTTTGTCGGACAGCGCCAATCAGCCGGGACTGGTTTGGAGTCACTGGGAGTGTACCAGGAATCACTATGATATCGCTAGAGTCATTTGGAGTATAGATTTTCACCGTGAATAGGCCCAGGAATCCGAATTTTCAGCAGCTATTCCTAGTGGTTCTAGCTCGCATTCTTGACTGTGTGAAGTACCCTTTAAATCATAAATATTTCGTTTAGATGGTAACCCTGGAGGAAGATATTGGTATCATCTGCGTATAACAAAAAATGTAAATGTGTGGCAGAGTGGACAATGTCATTAATATAAATTAAAAAATAATATTGGACCCAAAATGATAGCGTAATGCATAAGTGCGCGGAATTTCGATGTGAGTATCCTAGGTTTAAGTCCTTGGAGTGCCACATGTATTTGTTGATTTCATTAATTGAGTTTAGAGGTGAAGTTGGTTGGTGGAAAAAACATAATAATGTTGCATATGGAGTCATTGAGACGGGTTTCACAGAACCCTAGTACATCAAATATTGTACTTTGATTAAGGCACCGGTCAATGAATGTAAAGAGATGAGAGGGTATGCTCCGAATATTATAGGACATAATATTTAAATTAAAAGGTTAAAGGTCTTTATTGTTACTCAAGTCTTCACTAAAATAATAGCTACAATTAGGCTCTTCCATGTTTAAATTTATGATTTGTTCATTAATAGGTTCTGAATCTCTGACATTATTAAGGCTAAATGGGTTTAAAATCAGATAATTAATAATATTCAAATTATAGTTTGTTGGGGATCCTGTGAGACATTGGTTTAAATCGAAGTAATTTTAATTAAAAAAGGGAGGTTGAGCTGAAGCCTCCCAAAGCATAATAACAGGGCATTGCACTCCCTTGATAGTCACAGTACTGGTATGCACAAATGGACTACACCAATCCAGAGATTAATTTAGGTGTGATCCCCCCCCCCCCTCCCCCCCCCCCACCCCCACCCCCCGCCTGAAGTGAAGTTACCCTCTTGGGGTTATTCATTGCAGTCTTTCGAGGCCACCTTGCCGTACCTTTGCTTCTCCCACACAAAACCTCGCTCCTTTGTGATGATATTGGGTTGTGTGATGGAGTTGGCAACATTGTAATTACGGATCTGGTAACACGCAAGATTTAAGATGGCGGACGTAGTTGATGTCCTGTTGCCAGTATACTCTGCCTGATCTCTTAATATATCTCTTATAAGTACAGGTCATTAATTATTAACTTTCCTGTATTACTATTAAGCAACAAGGATATCAGAGTTTGTTTGTGGAATCAATTACATTGCATTATTTAGTAATTATTATGTGAGGATTGTTGCCTTAGTTTGTTTATACAGTACTGTATAGTATTTTACTTTTGAACCTGCTATTCCTACAAAATTTTCTTTCTGTTGTTGCAGATTTGTGGTATGGATTCTATGTTGAATAGAATCCGTCTGGATGGAGTGAACCCAAGGACTAGGCCTAGGCTGACCATCACGCTACCAGTAAACAGAAGCTGGGCTACAACATGGAACGTCTACTGAAACCGGAGAGGCTGGACTCTGATCCCTGCTCATCAACGGCTGCTCAGGAATGGAAGCACTAGTTCAAGACTTCGAAAACTTCTTGGGAGCCCTTCGTCAGGAAAATCTGGACAAGCTAGGTCTACTTATCAACTTTGTGTCACCAAAAATCTATGAAGTTATTTCTGAGTGTGCTACTTATGAAGATGTTATCAGTACCCTGAAATCACAGTATATCAAGCCCACAAATTAAGTGTTTGCACGCCATGGCCTCGCTACTCGCCGCCAGCATGTTGGTGAGTCCTTAAATTAATATTTTCAAGCATTGAAAATTTTGAGTAAAGACTGTAACTTCCAAGCGGTGACAGCTGCTCAGTATTGTGAGGAGTCCATCAGAGATGCATTTATTGCTGGCCTGCAATCATCCTTGATAAGGCAACGTTTGTTGGACGTTGGATGTTGGACGTTTGTTGGACGTTTTAGGACTAGTGACTAGTGACACTGGTCTTGCATTCACTTGGGACAGTTGGGGTTTAAGTGTCCCGTTTTCCGGCAGAAATAGCAAAGAGCTTGGTGAAGGGCCCTTAGACCCCTTACTCTTCTCTCCTTCCGCCCAACTATGGGCTCAGCACGCTAGTCCTTGGGAGCCTGAAAGACCATCCTACCCCAAGCAGCAATGCATATCCATAATCATCTACCCAAATAGAAGTTTCCTTAACCCGGTAAATTCAATAGTCCTCACAAAAGGCTTTCCTGATGGGCAGTGATAGGCCTAACGTAAGCACGATTGCAAAGGGTTTAAAAAAACGTGGCAAAGGCAGGATACGTATGAAAATTAGTTGAAAACTAGAACTCAGTGGCAACTCTTGATACCAAATATCGTAACACACTCACACCTCCCTCATCATTGTGGATTGGCAGTGCTCAAGGACCTTCCCTCAATTCCAAATATATTCTATATCATATGTAGATATACAAGGGAGGAGGAGGTAGGCGTTCGGAACGAGAAACACCATCACAAAGCACTTTTACAAGCAGGGGAGGAGGAGGGGAGTAATGCGTGCATGTTTTCCTCCCTCCTCCCTCCGCTCCCAGTCTCACCCTCCCACTCTCAGTCCCGATTGTTTATTTCACTGTATTCTTACAAACAGGTTCTCCACAGCTACTTCTTGGGTACTAATTCTTCTAATGAGCATTGTACCTCAAACCTATACCCTATAATACTTTATATGGGATATATATATATATGTACAGTACAGTATATATATATATGATAGTATGAAAATCCTTCACCTTCCTTCACTACTCTGATTATTAAATTTGTCTATGTGAATGAAGAAGAAAAAAGGTAAATTGCCTGAAACAAGTGTGTCCCCCAAAGTAGACAGAGTAACAGAGAGCCAAATTCAAGGCATGTTAGAGTCATAATATCTGGACACACAGAGCTGGAAGCAGTTTAAGTCATAGAATGAGAGTTCCATAACTTACTTGTTTAGTAGAAGAAAGACTGGGAATATTGGTTCACTCTTGGGTTAGAGAGCTGGGCACAATAAGGGTGAAAGTGTGTTGAAAGGTAGGTGTGTTGCATGCTGGGTCGTTGTGGAAAACTAGTTGAATAATATAAGATAGAGTCATCAGCATATGAATGGATAGGACTAGAGGTACATTTGAGAAGATCTATAATGAATATTAAAATGAGAACTAGAGACAGAACAGAACCCTTAAGAACACCAGAGTTGATAGGTTGAGGAAGAGAGCAGAGGCCGTCCCCAATCATAGCTATGGAACAACCAGAAAGGATATTAGAGATAAAGGCACAGATGGAAGGATAGAAACCGAAGAAGGGTACTTTTGAAATTAGAGATTTCTTCCAGACTCTATCGAAAGCTATTGATATGTCAAGCACGATAGAAAAAGTCTCGTAAAAGTCCCGAAAGGAGGATAAGAAAGAAGATCACTAGTAGAGTGGCAATCTGAAAGTAGATTATGGAAAGATAAATACTTAAAAATATTTGAATTAAGAATAGGTTAAAACACTTTAGAGATGCAGAGAGACCGTTGATAACGGTCACCATTCTTTGTGACAGGTTGAATGAGAGCAAACTTCTAGCAAGAAAGAAATACGTTAGAGGAAAGACAGAGACGAAAGAGTTTGTCTAGGCAAGGAGTCAGCACAGAAGATTATTTGTTTAGTACAACAGGGGGAACACCATCCAGTATGTACGCTTTATGATATAATGATTATGATATTAGGTATTAGTAACAGGTAGGGTGGTAGGGAGGAAGAAATAGCACCAAAATCATCCAAGGTGGAGCTTTTAGCGAAAGTTTAAGTGCAGAGTTCAGCTTTGTCAGAAGAAGACATGACGGTGGTGCCATCAGTGGAAAAGAGAAAGTCAAATTGGTGGAGAGGTTTATAGCTAGATGCAAGAAAGCTTCGAAAGAGCTAGAGTTAGAAAGTTCAGAACATTTGTTAATGATGAAAGAGTCTTTGGCGAGTCAAAGAACAGATTTGGCTTGATTACAGGCAGAAACATAGAAGTACAAGATTATAGGTTTGAGTCCCGAAGGGAAGAAGAAAAACCTAAAATTTAATAGTGGCCCCGGAATCATTGATAATGCGCCTTAACTTTGCTTATGGCCAATCTTTGAACTCAGGCTTGCCTTTCAACCTTCCCACCTAGGAGTGAAAACAAAATACGATTGCCACACATCGTGAGCGAAACGCTCTTAAATTTAATAAAACCACTCACTGACTCGTCCTATATGATGTGGGTAACACTACTAGAAAAAAACTAGAAATAAATATTCAATAAAATTAAATTAAACATGATCCATCTCTTGCGCTTCCCAGAACTCTGCTGTCTACTGCTGGCTTGGCTTCTCCAAGCGTTCATCTCTCTTCATTGATATATCAAAACTTTCAAAAATACAGCAGATCAATGGGAAGGGGATGGAAGGGCGGGCCAGAATCGTCAATGATTCCAGGGCCACTAATAAATATTAGGTTTTCCTTTTTACCTTCGGGACTCAAACCTATAATTTATTAGTGGCCCCTTCATCATTGATGATGCGCCTGATATCACACGTCTGGAGGGGGACATTCATCTAAAATATCATAACCACTAACAAATTACTAAGGTTAACAGCAAAACATACAAAAAGATCAATGTTTAATAAGAAAAATAGAAAAGATGTACAGGCGGCGTTTATTAAGGGTTAGCCTGTTGTGTAAACACCTTTACGTTGGATAGAACAGTAGGATATACACACATAAACTATGCATTTAGTCTATGAACAATAAATATATCAATATTCGTCTCTTAGAAATACTGATAAAATGTTGGCATATTATATATTGCCGTAATTCAGGTACTCTATTACAAATAGATTTGTACAATCTATCTATCTATCTATCTATTGCCTGACGCAGTGATCCCCGAAGGGGTGGTGTGACGCTTCTGCATAGTAGCCACGTGCGGGCATGCGCGCGCGTCGGCTGCCCAGCCGTTTAGAAACCGGCTGGTGGCAGCCGGCCAGTAGGCTTCTCCTTAGTATATATCCTACGACAACGTAACTAATGTCTGGGATATTCTTATGTTGTTTCACAGCTTGTAGCTGCCCTTATTCTTAACCAACGCATCTTAGTATATTTTATTCTCGATAGTTGATTGTTTCATTATAATATATATGATGTAAGTCTAGTGAGGGCGGGAGGAGACGAGCGGGAGAGAGAGACCGGCTTGGGACGTTGCTTCGCTTGCCAGCTTGGGACGAGCCTGAAGCATTGCCATATGCATTTGATTGCAACGTTAGGCTTAGTTTCGACTCACGCACGGGGTAGAGGATTTTGACCCGGCAACTGTGTTGAGTGTTGCCAAGCATGGGATGTATGATGCATGCCTTGGGCGGGGTCCAGACAGATTCAAGACTCAGAGCTCACCTCATTGTCGTACCCTTCGGACCCCCTTGATATCTATCCCTCTCAACCCCACTTAGAAACGTTCTCTCTTACTTTGTATACCTTCTTTCCACTACTTCACCAATCTATTTAATTATCCCATCCCCTTGATAGACCTTATATCTATTATTGTATTAACACCTTACGAGCGGCCTATGCGGTTTATTTATATGTACCGCCCAGCGGGGTGTTTTTAGCCAAAATAGGGCTGTTTACGTGATCATTTTCATGCCTAAATAAGACCAGAACGTAAAACAAGTACCTATCCCTGAAAGGGCATAAACAGAGCTTTCAAATGACACCATAACGAACCTTTTATGATGGCTAGTTTTCTTGCAATAACCGTGCAACGCGAGTGCAAAAAGCATGTAATTCGGTACTTTCCCCATATAATTCAGTATGTAGCGAGTGAGAGAGGGAGGAGGGAGCTGAGATTCGTGTCAGTAGGTTCGCCGCGGTGGTCTGGAGCAGTCATACGCTCGCTAGTCTCCTGCCACCACTTGTCTCTCTCTCTCAGCAACATTACGTGCTGAAATTGCCACTCGACCTATGTCGAGCGCCGCCACATAGTCCAGCTTTATTTAACTCGACTTATGTGGTGAGCCGCTAATTAAGGGTTAACGACGAGCTCTCAGATAACTAGATAGGATTTAGGGCCTTATGCAGGGATGTAATTGTTAATGAGACCTAGCAAGCTTTTTTGTTGTCTCACATTTGGTGGTTTCATGCTTGCTAGTGTGTTCTTGTGTCAGGTTAGCAGGGGCTAGACCGGAGGGGAGGCTTTTTGCGATCCTTTAAGTAAAGTCTGCTGGTGCGGGTCCTGTGGACCCGCACGACTTTACTTGGATACCCGTGGGAGTCTGGGGGGATTTTATTGTCTGTGTCCCTGTGTGTCTAGTGTTGTGTTGTGTGAGGGCCCTTGCCTAGTCCACTCAGCACTGTGCTAGCACGTCTTGCTTTTGTTTTAGGGTCGCCAGGAGAGAGTCAGATACTTGCGATCTGACTCTCTCAAGAGAGCACCCTTTCAATTAGAGTAATTTGGCGCACAGACTTGTGAACGTCCCTAGGCTAGAGCAGATGGCTCAGCCCGGGTATCCGAAGCCCATATCCTTCCGGCTAGACCTCTGCACCTGGCAGATTAACAGCTAGTGGTTTATTATCTCTGTATGCTTGTTATTGTGCCACAGTTTACCGTTTTTGTGAGCATTGTGAGTCAGGGTGTGGCTTAGAGACTCTGTCCGAGCAGGCTTACCTGACTAAGAGTGAGAAGCACACCTGTATGTGGTTATGTTGCGAGTTGCTGCCTTTATTTAATTATACCTGTGCCATTATACACTGTATGGCCTATCACTAGTATTTATTCCTGCTTATGAGTTAAGAGTTCTCTAAATCCGTAACGTACTTTCTTTGCTAAGCATCAGATCCTACAGTAGCCGCATGCAGTTTAGAAACCCGCATCTTGTCTACCTGTACGATGTTTTGAGGACTGTTTGCTTTCACCTTCTTTCACGCAGGTGTGATTAGTTGTATTAATTAACGTAACGTTAAATGTAGTTTCTTCTAGTTTGTTATTAAATTGTTTCTGCAATTTAATTCCGTTATCTATCTTTTCCTTGAAGCTTTAAGTCAACGTAAGTGTGTGATCTTTTATATAGCCTGCTTGACTATCAGCAGTCTATAGTGCGTGCACCCTGTAACCGAGTCATAGGATACCTTGTTGTCCAGGCAGGACTCTTGACGGTTTAGGGTGGTTTGTTGCCTGGGTTTATAGGGTTGGATCTAGCGTTTTCCGTTGTTGCTTGTTGCTGCATACCTAGTCCAATAGAAAGAGCCCAGTGTTTATATATCCCAGGACGTAACAAATGGCGACCTTGCATAGGATTTACTGAACAGAGGAATATAGTGGTCATTTGTTTTGAGATTCCTTATGATTAGAGGAATACAGTGGACATAGAGTTTTTTTTTGGAGCAACCAATATAACACATTAAAGACTTTATTATAACATTAGTATATACATACTTGCATAGGAGATAAGGCACATTCTATAACCGTGATAATTACTGCAGTACACAAACATGCCTAATACATCAGAACACAGTGATGGGTTAGGTCACGATACGGGCTCGGAGGGAGAAAGACCTGTGGAGTGGCTAGTCGATAGCGAGGAGGGTGCTAGAAGATTTTTAGAGGTGCCCCTTACCGCTGCCAGGGTGTTGAAGCCGAATAAGTATGGCTTAAAGTGTGTGGCAGGTCTTCAGAGTCACCAGGGTTTAAGTGGCATGAGGAAAGATCAGCTGAGGACTTTGATATTGGGTTTAGAAGGGAGAGACCTGGGTGATGAGGCGACTGAGGGCCCCGGTCCCCAACCCCCCCTCCACTCTACCCCCATATCAAACATCAGGATGCCTGAATCTAGTACATACCCCCAAGTTGATGGTCAATGGCAGCGTGGAATTCAATCACAGGGACCCTCTCCATTAAATGCACCTTCCCCTCCTCAAGGGTTGACTCCAGATTTGTTGTTTCGGCTTGAGATGGCCAAGGTTGAGGTTGCTAGAGCTCAGATTGAGGCTGCTAGAGCTCAGGCTGAGGCTGCAGAGAGAACAGCTATACGAGAGGCTGAACTGCAGGCAGAGTCTACTAGGTATCGGGCTGACAGGGAGCTGGAGAGATCTCGAGTGGAGGTAACAGGGCGAAATATTGGGGGAGGTAACAGACATCGGGACCAATCATTGTCGCACCTGCTTAAACTAGTTCCTGTGTTCGATGAATTAGGTGTGGCTGAGTATTTTATGCGATTTGAGAAGAAGTGTCAGGAACACCAGTGGCCTCAGGAAAAGTGGGCAGCATTAGTTTCATCAAGACTCCTAGGAAAGGGGCTAAAAGCGTATGATGCACTACCTTTAGAGTCCTGTGTAGTTTATGATGAGCTAAAGAAGGCTGTGCTACGGGCCTATGAGTTACAACCAGAAACTTACCGCTTGAAGTTTCGGGGTGTTACTAAGGGCAAGGATAGTACCTTCCTAGAACACGCCCGGGACTTGTCTGATGCACTACGACATTGGCTGCGTTCTGAGAGGGCAGCTACTTTTGAGGAGTTGAGTGAGCTGGTTCTCTTGGAGCAGTTCTTTAAGTGCACAGGCGGAGACTTAACATTAAATATAAAGGAAACAAATCCTAGAACTCTCCAGGAGGCAGCAGAAATGGCTGACCTACGACTGTCATTAATTCGAGGGTGCAAAGCAGCAGCTAGGAGTGAGTCGGGTGCAAAGGATCGTACCCCTCCCCCTCCCAAGAATTTTGATACGCATAAATACACAAAACCATCTAGCACTGACAATAAAACTGAACATAAACCATATACCGTCCCGTATAAGAAGTCTAATGGTACCTCCCACTCCCAAGGGAAACCAAAGAGTAAAGAGTGCTTTGCATGTCACAAGGAGGGTCGCTTTGCAAATGCTTGTCCGAGCAAGCCACCAAACAAGGTTGTGTCATTGGCCCGCAGCATAGGGATGTCGCCTATATCTTCTGAGTTTGCCAAGGGTAGTTCGTCAGAGGGTGGGACACAGCCTGTGTTCAAGAGTCCGGAAGGCTCTAACCCTGTCCGCGACGTCTTTGGGGGTCATAGAGGGCATGGTTTTGTGAGGTGGGCTGGCGAAAGGCGAGGAGTTAAGCTATTGCGTGATACGGAGGCTTCTCAGACCTTGTTAAAGAACTTTACTGGTAGACCGATTAACGCTGCTCGGGTGGTGGTAGTTCAGGGGATCAATGCTACGAAGTCCTACCCGCTGGTGCGGATGGAGCTGGAGGTGGGTGGTGTGGCGAAGGAGCTGGATGTAGGAATTGTAGAGAACTTGCCTGTTGGGGGCGTCGACCTCCTCCTCGGCAACGACTTTGCGGTGCCTGCTTCTAAGGTTTCACCCTTGGTCGTTGCCGAGAAGGCGGCCGACGTTAGTAGGGAGGAACAGAAGTGGGTTGAGAAGTGTAGCGTACAAACTATGGCGTGTGTTGTGACGCGTTCCCAGACATCCGGAGCCTTGCAGCCACCACCTCAGTCTATCATACCGTGGAGGAAAGGTCACAAGAAAACGGGAAGTGTTGGTCAATTGGAGAGTTTTGAGCCGGCAGAGTTTCTTGGTGACTCATTATTGGCACCTATGTTAGAGTCTGGAGAGGCCCCGGGGCCTGTCACCGCTAGTGCAGGTGCAGGGCAGGAAGAGACTCTGCGACAGCATCTTTATGCGCAGCGTGAGGAAAGGATGGCTCAGCGGGACATTGGAGGTGGAAATTAATTATTTAAGATGAACTTGGATAATCTCGCACCTGCTGATATATGTTCCTTGCAGCTGGAAGATCCTGAAGTCAGGGCGTGTGGTAATGGTGCTGTCGAACTGGAGAGCGATGGGGATGCGCAGCCTGGTGATTTTTTCTTGTCCGAGGGGATCTTGTATCGGAGACATCAGGATCCCAAGAAAAAGTGAGATGGCGGGACAGGATTAGTGGACCAGTTAGTAGTACCGAGGGTGTGCCGTGAGAGCTTATTGAGATTAGCTCATGATGTGCCTTTGGCAGGGCACCTGGGGGCACGTAAGACGGAGGCAGCTCTGAGCAAGCTTTTCTGGTGGCCTGGGTTAAAGGCGAGTGTCGTGTCATGGGTGTCACAGTGTCACACTTGTCAAATTGTTGGGAAACCCAATCAGGTCATCCCGAGAGCCCCGTTACAACCCATCCCTGTCATTGGGCCGCCCTTCAGCAAAGTAGTTATCGATATGGTTGGCCCATTTTTTTTTTTTTTTTTTTTTTTTTCTATATACCAACTTACTTCCTCTCGGGCATAGGCTGAGAGCCTTAACATTCACCGCTTTACAATGAACAGTGAAGCCCGTGAGGTCTTGTTCCAGTCTAGGGAGTGAGACATGTGAAGCACGTAGAGTACAACGAGCACCTGCCATCTTGCCTTCACATGAGGCACGGTGCTCACTCATGGCCCGAAACGACCCCATCTCTGAAGCCACCTCGTTCCCATGCTTCACTGTCTCACCGCCTACACTCGGACTCTCACACTTACACACACACAACGCCACCTGTTGAGCAGATAACTCACCAGGCATTGCCCCCCACTAGTGCCGGCAATACATTTTTACTAACTGTAATGGATGTAGCAACACGGTATCCAGATGCTTACCCCATGCGCAACGGGATGGCTAAGACTGTTGTCAAAAACCTACTTGTCTATTTCTCTCGTTATGGCTACCCTCAGGAGATCCAGTCTGATCAGGGATCCAATTTTACTTCTGCTCTGTTTAAGCAGACCATGCAGCAACATGGGATAGTGTCTGTGGTGCCATCTGCCTACCATCCCGAGAGTCAGGGAGTTTTGGAAAGGTGGCACTCGACTCTCAAGAGTATGTTGCGGTGTTATTGCATGGAAAATGGGAAGGACTGGGATCTAGGTCTCCCATACGTTTTATTTGCTGCGAGAGAAGTACCTGGGGAGAGCTTGGGATTTAGCCCGAACGAGTTGGTTTTTGGACACAGGGTCAGGGGGCCCCTCCACATAGTTAAGGAGATCTGGGAGGGAGTCACAAAGCCATGCTCGCTTCAAAAGTATGTTGTTGAAAGCCGTGAGAGAATGCTAAGGTGCCTGGAGGTACCAGGTCGGAACCTTAAGAGTTCACAAGCTCAGATGAAGGACAGATACGACCAGAAGGTGAAGCTGAGGGAGTTTGAAGTAGATCAGGAGGTACTGATACTACTGCCTCTGGTGGGACACCCCTTGTCTGCCAAGTATTCTGGTCCGTATCGGGTTGTAAGGAAGGTTTCTGATCTCGACTATTTAGTAGCTACTCCTGATCGTAAGAAAAAGAACCAACTTTGCCATGTAAATCTGATGAAAGAGTATGTGAGGCACCCCTCCGAGCCTCTCACTGTCCCGGTGTTGATCTGCCGCGATCGTGGTGGAGAAGGAGGAAGGGACAGTCAAGCTGCGGGGTAGGATAATTGGGATTGTCATGTTTCCGCGGATCAGTTGGCGGGGAATTCTAGACAAGTGGCTCACGAGTTGATATTGCACCTGCCTGAGCAACAGCGTGTAGCTGTGCAGCACTTGTTTGATTCAAACCCAGCTGTTTTCGCGGAGCATCCTGGCCTCACTACTCAAGCGGTGCACGATGTCGATGTTGGGGACCACCCGCCCTTTAAATCAGTGCCATACCGTGTTCCCCCTATTAAATTACCAGCACTTAGGGAAGAGCTGGATTATATGCTGAAACGTGGGCTGATTTCTGAGGGTGCAGTAAGGTGGACTTCCCCAGTCACACTGCAGCCCAAACCAGATGGCAAGGTGTGGTTTTGTATAGATTTCCGCAGGTTGAATGGTTTAACCCCCACAAATGCCTACCCTCTCCCTCGCGTGGACGACAGTGTGGATAAGATAGGAAAAGCCAAGTTCCACACTAAGATAGATGTTAAGGGTTATTGGCAAGTGCCCTTGTCTGAGCGAGCGCGAGAGGTGTGTGGGTTTGTGGTGGACGGTGCCACATATCGTTGCCATGTTATGCCATACGGGCTGAAAAATGCCCCTGCAACGTTTCAGAAATTAATGAACGACATTGTAGCCGACATTCCCAACTGTACGGTGTACCTAGATGATGTCATAATATACGACGATGATTTTAACAGTCACTGTGCTCACATCGGACAGCTTTTTAATAAACTGAATGAAGCAGGTTTGGTGGTAAACCTGGGTAAGTGCGATTTTGTCAAAGCCATAGTTTTGTACCTGGGGTTCGAGGTGGGGATGGGTCAGGTGTGCCCTCCACAGACAAAGATCAAAGCCATCGATCAGTTTCCCCAGCCTACAACTAAGAAACAATCATGCGGTTTCTAGGTATGATAGGCTATTATCGTCGCTTCATCAAAGGCTATTCGACTGTACTTGCACCTTTAACTGGTTTATTATCTAAGGACAAGAAGTTCCGGTGGGTTCCTGAGTGTGCAGAGGCGTTTTCCTTGGTGAAACACCTGTTATGTACCCACCCCATACTCAGGGCCCCGGACTTCAGCAGACTTTTTCAGCTGGCGACTGATGCCAGTGGCGTAGGGGCTGGGGCTGTCTTGTTACAGACAGATGATGAAGGTATCGAACATCCAGTGAGTTTTTACAGTAAAAAATTCAATAGTGCACAAAGGAATTACTCTGTAATTGAAAAAGAACTCCTGGCGATAGTGCTGGCGCTCAGGAACTTCGATGTATATGTTCCTGCTTTCGGACCAGTCGTAGTAGTTTATACCGATCATCACCCTCTGAATTTCTTGAATCAGTTTCATAACCGGAATATGAGGCTGACCAGGTGGTCACTCATGCTTCAGGAGTATAATCTGGACATACGCCATATTGCCGGTTCTGATAACGTGATAGCGGATTGTCTATCAAGGGTGGATGATGTTGGTTAGACTGCCACAGGATTGAGGGTTGAGTGTGGAGGAAAATAGGCTGTCACTGTAGTTCAGCCGGAATTTTTTTTTTAAAAAAGCAAAAACCTAATAAAAACTCTTTATTTTTATAACGTGTAGAATTTTGTATAAGATGTTGTAGCAGTATCTAAGTTGAATGTTTTCGCTTATTGTCGCTGAGTTAGTTGAACTTGCTCGGTGGAGCGCAACAGTCTTTATTTGTTTTATATATAGTGCCTTGGTTCGCAACAGTGTGTGGTACTATGAGAAGCTTTCTGTTAGATATGAAGAACTTAGTCAAGGGTTTTATATCTTGGGGGAGGTGTGGCGCTTCTTCATAGTAGCCATGTGCGGGCATGCGCGCGCGTCGGCTGCCCAGCCGTTTAGAAACCGGCTGGTGGCAGCCGGCCTGTAGGCTTCTCCTTAGTATATATCCTACGACAACGTATCTAATGTCTGGGAATTTCTTATGTTGTTTCACAGCTTGTAACTGCCCTTATTCTTAACCAACGCATCTTAGTATATTTTATTCTCGATAGTTGATTGTTTCATTATAATATATAAGATGTAAGTCTAGTGAGGGAGGGAGGAGACGAGCGGGAGAGAGAGACCGGCTTGGGACGTTGCTTCGCTTGCCAGCTTGGGACGAGCCTGAAGCATTGCCATATGCATTTGATTGCAACGTTAGGCTTAGTTTCGACTCACGCACGGGGTAGAGGATTTTGACCCGGCAACTGTGTTGAGTGTTGCCAAGCATGGGATGTATTCTGCATGCCTTGGGCGGGGTCCAGACAGATTCAAGACTCAGAGCTCACCTCATTGGCGTACCCTTCGGACCCCCTTGATATCTATCCCTCTCAACCCCACTTAGAAATGTTCTCTCTTACTTTGTATACCTTCTTTCCACTACTTCACCAATCTATTTAATTATCCCATCCCCTTGATAGACCTTATATCTATTATTGTATTAACGACGAGCTCTCAGATAACTAGGATTTAGGGCCTTATGCAGGGATGTAATTGTTAATGAGACCTAGGAAGCTTTTTTGTTGTCTCATATTTGGTGGTTTCATGCTTGCTAGTGTGTTCTTGTGTCAGGTTAGCAGGGGCTAGACCGGAGGGGAGGCTTTTGCGATCCTTTAAGTAAAGTCTGCTGGTGCGAGTCCTGTGCACCCGCACGACTTTACTAGGATACCCGTGGGAGTCCGGGGGCATTTTCTTGTCTGTGTCCCTGTGTGTCTAGTGTTGTGTTGTGTGAGGGCCCTTGCCTAGTCCACTCAGCACTGCGCTAGCACGTCTTGCTTTTGTTTTAGGGTCGCCAGGAGAGAGTCAGATACTTGCGATCTGAGTCTCTCAAGAGAGCACCCTTTCAATTAGAGTAATTTGGCGCACAGACTTGGGAACGTCCCTAGGCTAGAGCAGGTGGCTCAGCCCGGGTATCCGAAGCCTATATCCTTCCGGCTAGACCTCTGCCTCCTGGCAGATTAACAGCTAGTGGTTTATTATCTCTGTATGCTTGTTATTGTGCCACAGTTTACCGTTTTTGTGAGCATTGTGAGTCAGGGTGTGGCTTAGAGACTCTGTCCGAGAAGGCTTGCCTGACTAAGAGTGAGAAGCACACCTGTATGTGGTTATGTTGCGAGTTGCTGCCTTTATTTAATTATACCTATGCTATTATACACTGTATGGCCTATCACTAGTATTTATTCCTGCTTATGAGTTAAGAGTTCTCTAAATCCGTAACGTACTTTCTTTGCTAAGCATCAGATCCTACAGTAGCCGCATGCAGTTTAGAAACACGCATCTTGTCTACCTGTACGATATTTTGAGGACTGTTTGCTTTCACCTTCTTTCATGCAGGGGTGATTAGTTGTATTAATTAACGTAACGTTAAATGTACTTTCTTCTAGTTTGTTATTAAATTGTTTCTGCAATTTAATTCCGTTATCCATCTTTTCCTTGAAGCTTTAAGTCAACTTAAGTGTGTGATCTTTTATATAGCCTGCTTGACTATCAGCAGTCTATAGTGCGTGCACCCTGTAACCGAGTCATAGGATACCTTGTTGTCCAGGCAGGACTCTTGACGGTTTAGGGTGGTTTGTTGCCTGGGTTTATAGATAAGGGTTGGATCTAGCATTTTCCGTTGTTGCTTGTTGCCGCATACCTAGTCCAATAGAAAGAGCCCAGTGTTTATATATCCCAGGACGTAACAGTGGCCACAAACGAACCGCCCCCATGCACCTCTGTCCCCAGTCCGTCGACGCCCCTCCCCCCAACCAGCACCGCCTTCGTTCATATACTTCCTCACTCCATCTTCCACCTCTCTATCGGTCTACCTCTCCCTCTCTGTCCCTCCACCTCGCTCTCGTACACCCTCTTAGTCATTCTATCGCTTTCCATACGTTCCATATGGCCGAACCATCTCAAGTTGTTCCTTTTCACACTTTTGTACAATGCCCTTATAAATAACCTTAAGATTACTGAGCATAGATTAATACTCTATTGCTATACATAAAGTATATACAAAATAAATTGTCCTTTACTAGGCTTATTTTAGTCTTAGGAATGGGTTATCACATTACCCCTATTTTCACAATCATGTATCACATAGGAGGCAGGTAGGAGGTCCTAGTTAGAGCCCCCCCCACCCTTCTTTGTACAAAAATAAGCTTAAAACTAGACTCTCTGCCTTAATGCTACACATTTGCGAGAAGGTTTCATGAGATTCACGGACAGGTAACGCATTAGAAATGTATGATTAGAGGACCATAAGTTGTTCGGTTGCATGTCATCTTGGGAGTAATTATGTAAGAAACGGAGCAAAGCGGCCCACTTCCTTATATCGTGTGACCTTGCAAGAACACTTGGATTACTTTCCTTGATAACTCCGACTAACAAAGCTGCCATTTGACGCTTTTGAAGGCGTTTACCTGTCCGCGGGACCCAGAGGGACCCCGCCGAAGTTGGTCGAGATTCCCGCATATACAAAATAAGCGATTGCACCGGGCTTTATAAATGGTGCTTATCGCTTTGTTTAAGAGATGGAATTTAAAATTCTGTAAATACATGGTTAGCATGCTCATTCTTAGCAATGAAATTAGGAGCAGGAGCAATATGTACACTCATGTTACGCCTAGAGAACCTTAAGCAGGTTGGCTCCGAACTCATCGCCGCCAACTCAGACACCCTATCACCTGTGGCCAGGGCCATGAGAAAAATTGCCTTTTTAAGTCTCAGCTCATAAGGAGGATTATGACAATATCTGCGGGACTGAAGCATTTCAAGGGTTAAATCAAGAGATCAGGTGGGTGTGAGTTGGCGTGTTGGAGGGCGAAGCCGGAAGCAAGACCGCATGAACCCCTTCTCCTCCGCCTCCCTCCGGCATGGAAAGACCAGTTAAATCATATAACGGTGTCTGAATAGCCGTGAGGTGATTCCTTAATGTGACAACTGACAATTTACGCATTTCAAAAAGATAATTTAAATAATTAAATATCAAAGCCACCGAGGACTGCAATTGGTCAGTTTCTACGATCCAGGTAGTAAAGGTTTTCTAGTGGGATTGGTACTGTCTTTGGGTTGATAAAGTATACTGATTAATCAACTTGTGAGTCACGCTTTCCCCAAACTGGCCTAGCCACTTAGCCTTCTGAATATCCACAAGGCAAAAGTCAACGAGATCTTGAGATTTCCAATTGTGTCTAAGTGGAAACACGAGATCGGGAGCGACACCGGGTTCTTACCCCACGTCTTTAACTGATTGTACCAAACTTGGGCCGGCCACATTGGCGCGATCATCGAGACCATGCCCCGATAATCCTGTAGTTTGTGAATTACTTTTCACATTAAGGATGCGTCTGCAGGTGGAAATAGATAAACGGAGAACCATTTGTTCCAGTCTACCAGAAATGAGTCTGGTCCTCCCGCCGGAGTTTGACTCCGGCGTGTGAGGAACTAAGGCAGCTTGTGATTCGCATCGGATGCAAACAAGTCCACTTGTGGATGGTATGGCTCTGCAATCATCTGTTGAAAGACGGTTTGCTTGAGCGACCATTCTACTGAAGTGCTCTGTCTCTGAGACAGAGCGTCTGCCCATACATTTGCCACGCCGGGCAGATACGGTATGTTGCGTGAAGATAAATCTCTAGCCTTGCCGCTAGATGAAATATCTTTTCCGACAACCTTTGTAACACTCAAGATCTCACTGACCCTTGCTTCTGAATGCATATGACTGCAGTCAGATTGTCCATCCTGAAGGTTAAGGACTTTCCCGCCAGGTGTACACCGTGCTCCTTTAGATTAAATAGGGGAACTAACAACTCTTTGGCATTGATATGGAGATGATTGAACCTGGACCATAGACCCTGACCTTGATGTCCTAGGTTTGATTGATTCCCCCAACCCAGGGTACTTGACGCGTCTGTATCTATCCAGATCGTCGGAGGAGGAGCAGCCTATGTTAAAGAGCAGTGAATTACTTTTGGCTTCGCCCAGGCTGCTGGCAGGTTGTGGATTTACTTCGGGATTCGCCATAGTGGTTCCGTCGGCAACAGCGGAAAGCACTTGTTTCCCTCCAAAATAATTTGTTTTACCTTCAGATGACCTAACGGAACCGTCAACCTTATCCAATTGAGTGAACCTACCAGAGACTCCCAGATTCTCCTCGAAATGTCACCCCCTTGACCCCCTTTTAAGATAAATTTGTACATTTTTCGGTAGAAAAATTTCCCCGCCAAAGGCCGGTTACTCTTAAATTACAGGCTCGCTATCGCTCGCCAGGATAAAATCGACACCTAAATGGCACGAAAGATCTTAAAATTGACAGAATGGGGCGTAAATTCTTAAAATCGTCAAAATAATATGGCGAACGTCTTAAAATCTCAAAAGCAAGGGGGCTAGACATGAGGGAGAAAGGAGTCAAGAAAAAGTCCCTCAAGTGGAAATCTCCCCTTAATACTTGATTTACATGTTGGAGGCAAGTTACTTTGGATTGAGCTTCAATTACCCAATCGTCGAGATACCATAGCACCATGATTCCCTGTTTGAGCAATGGTAGCAAAGCCTGTTGGACTAACTTGGTGAATATGCGAGGTGCTAGATTAAGACCAAAGGGCATTTCTTTGAACAACAAACATTTGATCCCCTTGCGCATGGCTAGGTACTTTTGAAAACTTTTGTTGATAGGGACATGCCAGTAGGCATCTGTGAGATCTATGGAACAAATCCAACCTTGCGACGGCAGTGTCAGCCTGATCTGGTTCACAGTCAACATCCTGAACGCTTGATTGTGAATGTGGGTGTTCAGATACGACAAGTCGATGACCGGCCGCATCTGAACACTGTCCCTCTTTGGCATCAGCAATATCCGGGAAGTGAACACGGGCTGATTTGATGGAATGGGGATAATGATCTGCCTTAGGACCATCTCTCTGATGACGGATCCCACCTCTAATGAAATATGATTGAACTCTGTGGGGATACGTAAACGAGGTCGCCGGGACCACCGCCTTGAGAGGCCTTTCCGGACCACTGTCCTTGCCCATGTCCGCCGAGGCTATGCCCGGTGACAATCCCGGAAACTGCCAGTTACACGACTGGTATTGTCTGGCAGAGCTACCCTCGGATCTGACTCGCCTTGGCGCGGCACTGAGAGTGAGAGAGCTGCGTAGTGGCTCAGTTTTTTTAATTGGAGGGTTGTGACCCTGATTTAGTGGTAGTGGGATGAGAGGCTTTGCTATCATTACTACTAGGTTTACCCCTTGTGTTACCCCTGAACCACCTCCCTCTGCCCCTGTTCTGGCCGTGACCTCTAGATGTGCCACTGTTTCCAGGGGGTGTGTGAGTCTTTGGTGACTGACTTGACTGGGACTGCCCACAAGAGGAACTCTTATTGTATTTAGGTTTAAATGCAGGCTCACCCTTCGACTTGGAAGCAGTGGCATTCTGAGTGTCTAATAAGAAATTAACAGTGCACCAAGCATCTGCGGAGGCAAGAGTTTTAGTAAATACATTGGACAAAATCAATCACCTACCAATCTCTACAGGGAGCTTCCTATCCAGGTATACCCGCAGATCTTGACGTACCCTCACCGACTCAAAGAGAGCCATGCGGATATCGGCAAGGGACTGAATTGAGTTCTGGAGTAAGAGGCGCCTAGTAAGAGAGAGAGCCTTATGGGTGCTAGCGTCCGTCACCGACTCAGTCGTCCTAGCTAAAGAAGCCGCAAGCTGGCGGCTGAGCAAGTATTGGGACGCCAACCTCCAGACTTTTTGCCTCATTTTAAAGTCCTTATCTATCTGTACCTGAGTGGGAGAACAAGATGGCTCTGCTAACTGGCATATAGATAATTTAGGGGCCCCAAAAAATTAAAAAATATATTGTGGTATCCCTTCCGCCTTGCCAACCGGCATGGAGAACCAATGATGACCCTTTTGCGGGAGCTGATGACTGCTCTTGTTAGTGATTGTGCTGGCAAACAGCTGGGCTTCCTGTGTCCATGCAACCCACGACCCTGACTCCCCGCCATCAACATGAACTACTGAGGTACCTGAATTATCTCTATAGGGGACTGCTTTTAACTCTGGGGTTATACTTTGTAAAAGTTTAACATCGTTCAACCCATCAGTTTTCGTCCAATCTGAAAATAATTTACCATATGAAGCAAAGGGGAGAGCAGGGGATTCCACATAGACAAAATACTCAGGAGTATAAATACTGGGGATGGCTTTGATAATAACGTCTAACACATCACCAGATTGGTTCATAGCCCTTAGTTTCTTAGCTTCACTCACTTCAACAATCCAATGATCCGGTACCGGGCTCTCACCTGTTACCATTGGTTGTGCGACCTCTGGGCAAGTGGGCGTAAGACAGACCAGGACGTGTCAGGTCCATATAAAAGGGGCCATTCTTAGAAGGAATTAAATGGTCAAGAGGGTGTGGAATTATGTCTGAGAACAATTTTAAGTTAGAAGGCAAAATCGCTGCGGGCCCTGAAGTTGGAACCGCCGGAGTGACTATATGGGAGGAGCATTAAGATTTACTTGAGGTTGAACTTGCACTTGGCCTAGAGGTCGCACCGCCGGGGCTACAGGTGCCGTTACCTTAACCTGTCGCTCATCCTTCACATGTCTCATAAACTGAAACCACTCCTGAAATTGTTCGTTGGACGCTAATATCCCACTTTCCTGTTCAGATGAGGACGCATGCTGATATGAATCTGAGCCCTGCGTTCCTGAAAGTCGAGAGGATGACCGCTGGCCAGGCGGAATCTCCTCGACGTCTGCTACATGTTGTCGTAGTGTGAAACCCGGTGTCTGGATTGGGGGGGCTGGTTAAGCCTCCGTCCGAGACTCGCCAGCCCAAGCAGCAGTGTCACGTGTTCCTGTTTGTGAAAAGGGAACGCCGGGTTGAGGTATAGCTTCTAAGCGTAGATCAGGAATATCATAAGTTTCCATGGGCTCAGGGAACGAACTTCAATCAGTTCAGAGGAGCTAGTGTCTTCCTCTCAACAGTTTGACATTGTACTGCTGCCAAGATCAGATCCTAAAACCGAAATAGCTTTGGGTTCCGGCTGTACACGGTGAGGGATCGTAAACCAGAGTGGAGGGGCAAAGACACTGACTACAGGGTCTCGTGAAGACTCCCGCCGCGACGAAGAGGGTGACTGTTCCGGTTTAGGTGGTGGCAGCTGTGCTGTCTTCCTCGTCGAGGATTTCTTGGAGTGCTTCTTCTTGTCCTTCCTGTCATCGCCTGTTGCTAGGGCGGCGGAAAAATCTGAGCGGTGTCTTTTCGGCTCTTGTTGGGTAAGAGGAGAAGAGGACCTGGGTGCTTCGATGGTAGAGCGGGACCAATCCCGCCGGGAAGATGGAGCAGGCACTTCCGGCGGGGCCTTATCAGCGGTCCTGGGTCGCTTGGATTGGCGGGAGGGAACATCGCGAGAACTAGAATCAGAAGGAGGCGTAACTTTCTGTCGTGAACTAGAGCTACTGGCTACATAAGCTGAAGGCACTGTTTTTAGTATATCATCTAACAAGGGGTCATCCAATTGTAACGATTTATGAGCAACTGTCTTACAGTATGTTACGAACACTGATTGAATATGGAGTAGTATTGTCTTACATTGTTTATCCGTGTGAGTAAGGAATCCATTACGAAGCACTGAACACTGGGGGCATGTCTTGGCCAGCCAGCGACCACGAGACCTGTCTAAGCACTGTACACATTTCACACAAAATTTATGACCGACAACAGCTAAATTTGAATACCCTAAGCAAGCGCAAAATGAATAACTACTCGGATCCATGGTTCCCTCTCGCCGGGGAGATGCAGATCCTCCTAGGCGTCCAGAGTGCAAACCTGAGGGTGAGAAATTTAAAGAATCAATGCTCGTAGTCCCTACGCTAGGTTGGAAAAGCTAATATATATATATATATATATATATATATATATATATATATATATATATATATACGGGTGTATTGAAACAACACTTACAGACTTCAAGTGCTAAGTACAGATTAATTCCAATTGTGTCTAAGTGGAAACACGAGATCGGGAGCGACACCGGGTTCTTACCCAATGTCTTTAACTGATTGTACCAAACTTGGGCCGGCCACATTGGCGCGATCATCGAGACCATGCCCCGATAATCCCGTAGTTTGTGAATTACTTTTCACATTAAGGATGCGTCTGCAGGTGGAAATAGATAAACGGAGAACCATTTGTTCCAGTCTACCAGAAATGAGTCTGGTCCTCCCGCCGGAGTTTGACTCCGGCGTGTGAGGAACTGAGGCAGCTTGTGATTCGCCTCGGATGCAAACAAGTCCACTTGTGGATGGTATGGCTCTGCAATCATCTGTTGAAAGACGGTTTGCTTGAGCGACCATTCTACTGAAGTGCTCTGTCTCCGAGACAGAGCGTCTGCCCATACATTTGCCACGCCGGGCAGATACGGTATGTTGCGTGAAGATAAATCTCTAGCCTTGCCGCTAGATGAAATATCTTTTCCGACAACCTTTGTAACACTCGAGATCTCACTGACCCTTGCTTCTGAATGCATATGACTGCAGTCAGATTGTCCATCCTGAAGGCTAAGGACTTTCCCGCCAGGTGTACACCGTGCTCCTTTAGAATAAATAGGGGAACTAACAACTCTTTGGCATTGATATGGAGATGATTGAACCTGGATCATAGACCTGACCTTGATGTCCTAGGTTTGATTGATACCCCCAACCCAGGGTACTTGACGCGTCTGTATCTATCCAGATCGTCGGAGGAGGAGCAGCCTATGTTAAAGAGCAGTGAATTACTTTTGGCTTCGCCCAGGCTGCTGGCAGGTTGTGGATTTACTTCGGGATTCGCCATAGTGGTTCCGTCGGCAACAGCGGAAAGCACTTGTTTCCCTCCAAAATAATTTGTTTTACCTTCAGATGACCTAACGGAACCGTCAACCTTATCCAATTGAGTGAACCTACCAGAGACTCCCAGATTCTCCTCGAAATGTCACCCCCTTGACCCCCTTTTAAGATAAATTTGTACATTTTTCGGTAGAAAAATTTCCCGGCCAAAGGCCGGTTACTCTTAAATTACAGGCTCGCTATCGCTCGCCAGGATAAAATCGACACCTAAATGGCACGAAAGATCTTAAAATTGACAGAATGGGGCGTAAATTCTTAAAATCGCCAAAATAATGGGGCGAACGTCTTAAAATCTCAAAAGCAAGGGGGCTAGACATGAGGGAGAAAGGAGTCAAGAAAAAAGTCCCTCAAGTGGAAATCTCCCCTTAATACTTGATTTACATGTTGGAGGCAAGTTACTTTGGATTGAGCTTCAATTACCCAATTGTCGAGATACCATAGCACCATGATTCCCTGTTTGAGCAATGGTAGCAAAGCCTGTTGGACTAACTTGGTGAATATGCGAGGTGCTAGATTAAGACCATAGGGCATTTCTTTGAACAACAAACATTTGATCCCCTTGGCGCATGGCTAGGTACTTTTGAAAACCTTTGATGATAGGGACATGCCAGTAGGCATCTGTGAGATCTATGGAACACATCCATCCTTGCGGCGGCAGTGTCAGCCTGATCTGGTTCACAGTCAACATCCTGAACGATTGATTGTGAATGTGGGTGTTCAGATACGACAAGTCGATGACCGGCCGCATCTGAACACTGTCCCTCTTTGGCACCAGCAATTTCCGGGAAGTGAACACGGGCTGATTTGATGGAATGGGGATAATGATCTGCCTTAGGACCATCTCTCTGATGATGGATCCCACCTCTAATGAAATATGATTGAACTCTGTGGGGATACGTAAACGAGGTCGCAGGGACCACCGCCTTGAGAGGCCTTTCCGGACCACTGTCCTTGCCCATGTCCGCCGAGGCTATGCCCGGTGACAATCCCGGAAACTGCCAGTTACACGACTGGTATTTTCTGGCAGAGCTACCCTCGGATCTGACTCGCCTTGGCGCGGCACTGAGAATGAGAGATCTGCGTAGTGGCTCAGTTTTTTTAATTGGAGGGTTGTGACCCTGATTTAGTGGTAGTGGGATGAGAGGCTTTGCTATCATTGCTACTAGGTTTACCCCTTGTGTTACCCCTGAACCACCTCCCTCTGCCCCTGTTCTGGCCACGACCTCTAGATGTGCCACTGTTTCCAGGGGGTGTATGAGTCTTTGGTGACTGACTTGACTGGGATTGCCCACAAGAGGAACTCTTATTGTATTTAGGTTTAAATGCAGGCTCACCCTTCGGCTTGGAAGCAGTGGCATTCTGAGTGTCTAATAAGAAATTAACAGTGCACCAAGCATCTGCGGAGGCAAGAGTTTTAGTAAATACATTGGACAAAATCAATCTCCTAACAATCTCTACAGGGAGCTTCCTAACCAGGTATACCCGCAGATCTTGACGTACCCTCACCGACTCAAAGAGAGCCATGCGGATATCGGCAAGGAACTGAATTGAGTTCTGGAGTAAGAGGCGCCTAGTAAGAGAGAGAGCCTTATGGTTGCTAGCGTCCGTCACCGACTCAGTCGTCCTGGCTAAAGAAGCCGCAAGCTGGCGGCTGAGCAAGTATTGGGACGCCAACCTCCAGGCTTTTTGCCTCATTTTAAAGTCCTTATCTATCTGTACCTGAGTGGGAGAACAAGATGGCTCTGCTAACTGGCATATAGATAATTTAGGGGCCCCCCAAAATTAAAAAATATATTGTAGTATCCCTTCCGCCTTGCCAACCGGCATGGAGAACCAATGATGACCCTTTTGCGGGAGCTGATGACTGTTCTTGTTAGTGATTGTGCTGGCAAACAGCTGGGCTTGCTGGGCCTATGCAACCCACGACCCTGACTCCCCGCCATCAATATGAACTACTGAGGTACCTGAATTATCTCTATAGGGGACTGCTTTTAACTCTGGGGTTATACCTTGTAAAAGTTTAACATCGTTCAACCCATCAGTTTTCGTCCAATCTGAAAATAATTTACCATATGAAGCAAAGGGGAGGGCAGGGGATTGCACATAGACAAAATACTCAGGAGTATAAATACTGGGGATGGCTTTAATAATAACGTCTAACACATCACTAGATTGGTTCTTAGCACTTAGTTTCTTAGCTTCACTCACTTCAACAATCCAATGATCCGGTACCGGGCTCTCACTCAACAATTGGTTGTGCGACCTCTGGGCAAGTTGGCGTAAGCCAGACCACGACGTGTCTGGTCCATATAGAAGAGGCATAGGGCCATTCTTAGAAGGAATTAAATGGTCAAGAGGGTGTGGAATTATGTCTGAGAACAATTTTAAGTTAGAAGGCAAAATCGCTGTGGGCCCTGAAGTGGGAACCGCCGGAGTGACTATATGGGGAGGAGCATTAAGATTTACTTGAGGTTGAACTTGCACTTGGCCTAGAGGTCGCACCGCCGGGGCTACATGTGCCGTTACCTTAACCTGTCGCTCATCCTTCACATGTCTCATAAACTGAAACCACTCCTGAAATTGTTCGTTGGACGCTAATATCCCACTTTCCTGTTCAGATGAGGACGCATGCTGATATGAATCTGAGCCCTGCGTTCCTGAAAGTCGAGAGGATGACCGCTGGCCAGGCGGAATCTCCTCGACGTCTGCTACATGTTGTCGTACTGTGAAACCCGGTGTCTGGGCTGGGGGGGCTGGTAAAGCCTCCGACCGAGACTCGCCAGCCCGAGCAGCAGTGTCACGTGTTCCTGTTTGTGAAAAGGGAACGCCGGGCTGAGGTATAACTTCTAAGCGTAGATCAGGAATATCATAAGTTTCCATGGGCTCAGGGAACGAAATTTCAATCAGTTCAGAGGAGCTAGTGTCTTCCTCTCAACAGTTTGACATTGTACTGCTGCCAAGATCAGATCCTAAAACCGAAATAGCTTTGGGTTCTGGCTCTACACGGTGAGGAATCGTAAACCAGAGTGGAGGGCCAAAGACACTGACTACAGGGTCTCGTGAAGACTCCCGCCGCGACGAAGAGGGTGACTGTTCCGGTTTAGGTGGTGGCAGCTGTGCTGTCTTCCTCGTCGAGGATTTCTTGGAGTGCTTCTTCTTGTCCTTCCTGTCATCGCCTGTTGCTAGGGCGGCGGAAAAATCTGAGCGG
Organism: Paralithodes platypus; assembly: GCA_032716605.1. NCBI lineage: Eukaryota > Metazoa > Arthropoda > Malacostraca > Decapoda > Lithodidae > Paralithodes > Paralithodes platypus. Next base: position 17,644,530 of record CM064511.1, on the reverse strand, counting down.
TGTCTTTTCAGCTCTTGTTGGGTAAGAGGAGAAGAGGACCTGGGTGCTTCGATAGGAGAGCGGGACCAATTCCGCCGGGAAGATGGAGCAGGCACTTCCGGCGGGGCCTTATCAGCGGTCCTGGGTCGCTTGGATTGGCGGGAGGGAACATCGCGAGAACTAGAATCAGAAGGAGGCGTAACTTTCTGTCGTGAACTAGAGCTACTGGCTACATAAGCTGAAGACACTGTTTTTAGTATATCATCTAACAAGGGGTCATCCAATTGTAACGATTTATGAGCAACTGTCTTACAGTATGTTACAAACACTGATTGAATATGGAGTAGTATTATAGGTTTGACTCCTGCAAGGAGATAAAGAAAACCTAATATTTAGTAGTGGCCCGTAATCATTGACGATTATGCCTATTACATAAGGCTACTTCTTCAAACGCTCATAAGCGTAGTTTGAATATACCGCCGCAGAGCTCAGAGGAACCTTCACCATAAGCACACGCAAAATCACTCATGGTTCGTCTTTATGATTGGGTTCTCACTACGAAAAAACTTTGTAACAAATAAAAAATAAAAATAAAATAAGAATAACTATTCATAAGCTTTCCATATTCCGTGGATGTATTTCTGTGTGGATTCTTGGACCAGACGCTGACTAGCGAATCTATCCGCCTTCACTGACATATCAAGTATACCAAAATCATTAATACATCAACGAATGGGAAGCAGATGGTCGGGAGGGCCCCAGTCGTCAATGATTACGGGGCCACTACTAAATATTAGGTTTTCTTTATCTCCTTGCAGGAGTCAAACCTATAATTTATTAGTGGCCCCTCCATCATTGACGATTATGCCTGATATCTAAGACTGGAGGGGGACATTCGTAATCATATTATAACCATTGCAAATAGAATAGGCAGATAATCAAACAACCACATAGTATTCTTACTTTGTAAAAAATAATATATTTATGTATACACTTTATACAACATATAAAAAGGGGTACAAGCAGGGGCGTGCTTAAAGAAGCCTGCTTGAGGAAAAAAGGGTAACTATGAGAATCTGTTCACAGATCTGAAAGTTAAAGGCACCCCACTTAAATTAAGTGGTGAAAAATAAAACTTATGTTTACATGTGCACATATAAACCCCATTATTCTAATGTGTATATTCCTTAAAATTAGACACAAAAATAGAATAAATTCTCGTACTATCGCAGATGTACTTACTAAAATGCTACTCGTAGTTGCAACTACAGAGAACTCTTTAAATTAAATTGCTTCAACAGTGTATCCCACTGAAAGAAACCATTGTTGTACTACATCCATTGTACCTCAACAACATTTCCTGTAGGCATTACTACAGAGAAATTTTAATCACAACACTTATACATTGTTTCACAGCCCTTATACTCTGTACATATCCTCCGGCGGGGTCTAGGGTGTCTTATGTTTCACTGACTGCACCCCCCCCCCCTCTTACTTAACCTAAACAATTAGTGACTTAGAGACCCATCTAGACCCTTTGCCGTAATGCTATACATGGCATTGATGGTTTGTCTAGTGCTACCGACAGGTATCGAGTCAAAAACGTATGATTTGAAGCCCATAGTTGAGTAGTAGCTATGTCTTCAACAGAAAAATTGTTTTAGAAAACGTAAAGATACTGCCCATTTGCGTAAATCGTGGGCCCTACCCACTACGCCGGGATTACTCTCTTTAATGACTTCGACTAGCAGAGAAGCCATTTTTCGTTTCATTAATCTTTTACCTGTACTCGATACCCATAAAGCACCTTGTTGGTTAAGAGGTGCCACTCTCATATATTTGGTTAAAGCTTGTACAGGACACAAATTATGGTGCACTTTACCCCGTTTCAACGCCGGCACCGTGAACTCTGAGAAAGCATGTTCACTATGTTCATTCTTAGCGATGAACCCTGGGGAAGGTGCAATATGAATGCAATCATTTAGTCTACCAAACCTTATGTAATTAGGGGTGTAGCTCATCGCCGCCAGCTCAGACACCCTGTTACCCGTTGCCAAAGCCATAAGGAACTCAGCCTTTTTTAATAGTAATTCAAAATCTGCCGTATTCTGATACAGACGGGAATGAAGCAAAGATAACGCCTTGTCAAGAGACCAGGTAGGCATGAGCTGACAGGGAGGTGGGCGGAGTTTGAAGCATGCTCTCATGAAACCCGTTTCTTCCGCTTGTGGTATGGTTAGACCCGTAAGGTCAAAGAATGGCACTCTGATAGCTGTTAAGTGATTTTTTAGAGTCACTACAGATAGAAGTTTCTGTTCAAACAAATAGTTAAAATAAATAAAAACTAATGCCACCGAAGGTACTGTCTGTTCTGTTCTAACTATCCAAGAAGTAAAGGACTGCCAATGAGATTGATATTGCCTCTTGGTAGATTGTGTGTACTGATTCATAAATTTATCTGTCACGGTTCTACCATACGGCGTTAACCACTTGGCCTCCTGAATGTCCACAATGCAAAAGTCAGCGAGGTCTTTAGGTTGCCAATCGTGTCTAAGTGGAAATACCCGACCGGGAGCGACACCGGGTTCGGGCACACATTATCAATTGCTGGTACCACAACTGCGCTGGCCACAGGGGCGCGATTAACGAGACTACGCCTCGATAATCTTGTAGTTTGTTGACTACGTGGCACATTAGAGAAGCGTCTGGTGGCGGAAACAGATAAATGGAACTCCACATATTCCAATCCGTCACCAATGCGTCAGGCCCCCCCGCTGGCGTTAATGTCCGGCGTGTGAGGTGCCGAGGGAGTTTGTGATTCTCCTCTGACGCCAACAGATCCACTTGTGGACGGTAAGGCTCTGCAATCATTTGATCGAAAATTTTCTGCTTGAGTGCCCACTCTACCGTTGTGCTCTGTCTCCGAGACAGAGCGTCTGCCCAGACGTTTGCTACGCCTGGGAGATATGATGCATGAAGAAGAATGTTCAGCTTGTCGGCTTGAACAAAAATCTTTTCTGACACGTCTAGCAACTTCCGAGACCTCGTTGACCCTTGTTTCTGAATGCAGTGAACTGCATTGAGATTGTCCATCCTGAAAGCCACCGATTTTTCCCGTAAAGTAGAGCCGTGAACTTGAAGGAAATACAAGGGGACTAGTAATTCTTTTATATTTATGTGGGAGGTTTCTGAATGGGACCAAAGCCCTTGACCCTGATGCCCGAGGTTTGACTGAAAGCCCCAACCTATCATTCCTGACGCATCCGTGTCCACCCATACCGTCGGCGGCGGAGAGGTCCATGACATGATTGAGTGAAACACTTCCCTCTTCGCCCAGACCGCTAGTAACCTGTGTATTAATGTTGGGATAGGCCATAATGTTCCCGCCGGTAATAGTGGGAAATATTTGTTGCCCTCCAAGATCAAACGTTTGACTTTCAACTGGCCCAACTTCACAGTTAGTTGAACCCAGTTGAGAGAACCGACTAGAGATTTCCAGAGTCTCTGTGTCGTAGTCAGACTGTGGAGAAACATAAAAATTTTTTTGCTAAATCTGTTTCGATTGTCCACACTCTGACTCAGAGTGAGAGACGCTGTGTCCCAGACCAGCCCTATCCACTGAAATACTCGTGAGGGAACAAGGTTTGACTTTACTAAGTTGACCTTGAATCCTAGAGATTTGACATGGTTTAACGTAATGTTGACATGAGTGTTGCATAACTTTTCTGTCTCTGCCACCACCAGCCACTCATCCAGATACCACAAGATCCTGATCCCCTGTTCTATAATGGGCATCAAGGCTTGCCGGACTAATTTTGTGAATATGCGTGGCGCTAGGTTCAATCCAAACGGCATCCTTTGAAAGACATAAGTCTGATGCATTATTCTTAAAGCCAGATTTTTTTAAAAATCTCTTGTTTACCGGGACATGCCAATACGCGTCTGTCAGGTCTAATGAACACATCCACCCTCCCGGCGGAAGTGTTAGCCTGATTTGATTCACTGTCAGCATCCTGAAGGACACGTTGTGAATGTGGAGATTCAAATAAGACAGGTCTACAACCGGTCTCCTCTGAATACTGTCCCTTTTTGGTACTAGAAATAGTTTGGATGTAAACACCGGGTAAGTCGGGGGGACTGGGATAATGACACTCTTGGTAATCATCTCCTGAACTAGTGACTCCACCTCTAAAGAAACATGATTGGCCTTTGTCGGCTGACGTAAGCGAGGTCGCCGGAGCCACTGTCAAGTGATGCCTCTGCGTACCACAGTCCTCGCCCATGATCTTAATGGCCATGCCTGTTGACATGCCCGGAATGACCCAGTTAGCAGACTGGGGTTCGCCGGCTGGACTACTCTCTGTACCAACACGCCTTTGACTGGCCCCGGGAGTGAGAGAGACCTAGTTTTTGCTGGTGGTTGTGTACTCTTGGACGACTGGCTGGATTTGGCTGGAGGCAGGCCCTGAGCTGGTCGTTGGTGAAACCTGTGGCTTTTACCTGAGAATTTACCCTGTTTATACCTGACGTGAGCCTGACCCTGAGTGGAAGGGGACTTAGGCTGATGAAAAGGCTTAGACCCACTAGCTTGAGCTTTCGAAACTGGTTTGGTTTAGGGAAAGTAGGCTTCTTAGGTTGAGAGGGAATTTGTTTGAATGCTTGTGGCATATTGAAAACAGTCTTCCAAACTGCTGGAGAAAATCAAAGAAGGAGTTAGAACTGGAGACAGAACTACTTGGCTTGCAATACGGTCAGGAAGTTTCTTTACTAAGAACATCCTCAGATCCTGCCTTGCTCGAACTGCCTCTAATAAGGCCGTCCGAATATCTCATAAAGACTGAATGGAAGTTTGGAGAAGCAAGTGCCGGGAAAGTTCAATGGCCTTCCTGACTTCCGCAGCTTCGATCGCCTGAGAAGAGCGTAACATAGACTTTGTTACTTGCTGGGAAACAATATATTGTGAAAACAGTCTAAACGCTTTTCCTCTTAACCTAAACTCGCGGTCTAGGTGAGCTGGGGAAGGCATGCTAAAAGGATCTTTTAATTCGCACAAATTGATTTTAGGGGCAGCCAAGAAATCAAACAAAGCAGAGGGGACTCCTCCGGCACTCAAAACCGGAAGAGAGAACCAAGTATGGTGGTCTTGAGGGATTTGGTGAGAAGATTTTGAAGTGAAAGTAGTGGCAAAATTTTGAGCTTCTGTTTCCCATTCCACCCAAGGTCCCGTACCCAACTGCCCCACCTGCAAGACTGGATTAGAGGCTGAGTCTGTGATTGGAAACATATCCAACTCCGGCGTCAAAGCAGAAAGTGCCTTGATGTCGTTAAAGCCATCATTCTTAGTCCAGTCAGAAAATGGCTTTGAAGCTGAGGCAGGGGGTAGGGCTGGTGTTGATGCATACACAAAAAAGTAATGGTTATCATAACTTGGAATGGCCTTAATATGAACATCTAAAACATTTCCTTGACTATCCAATGCTCTGAGTTTTCTAGACTTATTGCCTTGGATTACCCACTCATGTGGTACAGGGAGCTCCCCCGAAATAGTAGCTTGTGCTGCCTCTGGCTAAGTTGGTAACATTGCTACCCGTAACTCATCAGGCCCGTATAAAAGAGGCATAGCTCCTTTTTTTACTGGTGCCTTGTCTCAAGGGGGGGGCGGGGGAGTTATGTCTGATACGACTCGCATATTGGAAGTAGTAAGAGCTGCTGTGCCTGGCACATTGGAAATTGAGTCTGACACAAAAGGAGGATTAGGTATTTTAGCTAAAGCAATGGATGTAGACAGAGGTTGCACATTCGTCGACGTCGCGGGAGCTCCCGTACCAACTGTAGGAGTTTCCGGCGTAGGGCCAAAGAACTTATTAAGTGCATTCAATAGTAATCCATCAATCTCTTCTGTAGTTCATACCTAGCAGATGACGAACTCCGTGGATATTCGACAGTACCCTGAGAGTCCTCTAGATGGTGACCTGACTCTTCAACTTCCATCTCTGAGACCAGAGAACGCTGTTCTTCATCCCTTAAGTCTGGCCTATCATGGGAAGATCCCGCCGAAGCCGGGACCTCCACATGCCGCCATGTTAAATCTGGGATAGAAGATGGTACATTGGCATCCCGGTGGACGTCAGCCACAACTTGAGACACAAAAGGATGTGTGCTGTCCTGCCAGGGCTGAGAGTACCGCCATACACATTGGCTGTGGGTGTTACTCGCTTGCGAGCCTAGGAAACTATCCAATTGGGAGCCCTCACACGAGCACCCTAGAGGGCTATAGTTTCCGTAAGATACTTCTAAATCTGAGACTGACACACGTGACCTGGTAGAACAAGCATGAATATCAGGTGATGAAATGTCCGCCGGGGCATCCTCCACCACATTCTCTGACTCCACCCCCGACCTGTCAGATTGAACGTTAGACTTGGTGGGGGTAGAGGCAGAAAGCGGGGTACCAGGCTCCGGCGACAGCCGTGAGTCCCTTCGTGCCGGAGGATCCTTTTTGGATGATTTATGACTCCTACTAGACTTATGTTTAGTTCTAGTAATGTCTTTAGGTCCCCTACTATCTTCCTGTTTCCTCTTCTTTGGAGGTGAAGCAGAGTGGCCCGAAGCTTTCACCTGCTTCCTCAGGGGTGACCTTGATTTGGACCTCGTCGCCGTTGCCGAGGGTGACGGTGAGCGAGGCCTCTTAGATTTGCCAGGGGAGGGTGTGGTAACCTGTCCCCGCCCAGTCTCTGGGCGTGCACGTATCTTAGACTTAGGGGGGGCATGTTTAATAATTAATAGCTCCCAAAGCTCAAGGTTATCACATTGCAAATCTTTATGTGCTACATTTGTTGAATAGGTAGCGAGAAGTTGTTTCACTTCTTGCAAAGCTACCGCCGCAGTATTATCCTTTTGAACTAAAATTTTAACACTTAAGAGGTTACACATAGTGCAATTCTTTGTCACCCATAATCCCCCGTGACCTATCGAGGCATTTAACACATTTAATACACAGCTTGTGTGCAAATATAGGGATACCTGAGCATAACGGCGTTGAACATAAAGCAATGAGAGGTTCTAGTGCCGACATGACAGAGACTGGCGGAAATCTACCCAACCCCGGGATCTACCTGGTCATCCGGCGTCACTTCCGGTACTCCGCCCTGGAAAGAGAAAATTTCCAGAAATTAATGCTCATAAGGGTACCCCAAAATGTTACAAAAACATATTTATTGGTGGCCCCTCCATCATTGACGATGATGCCTATTACATTAGGCTACCTCTTCAAACGCCCATAAGCGCAGTTTGAAACTACCGCCGCAGAGCTCAGAGGAACCTTCATCATAAGCACACGCTAAATCACTCATGGTTCGTCTTTATGATTGGGTTCTCACTACGAAAAAACTTCGTAACAATTAAAAAATAAAAATAAAATAAGAATAACTATTCATAAGCTTTCCATATTCCGTGGATGTACTTCTGTGGATTCTTGGACCAGACGCTGGCTAGCGCATCCATCCACCTTCCTTGCTCTGCGTTCACCCCACCCGGGCGTGTCCCCCACAGTGCTCCGCTTTGTTCAACATTCTTGCGTCCCTAGTGAGTTTTTTCTCATTTGTTTAATCTGGGATGTCTTGAGTAAGGTTAGGATTAGCGTAGCAGGGATGTCATGGGTGGTTTTCTCGCAGATCAAGTGTGTTTTGGGTCGTTTTATTGGGGCGTCTATTTCGGGCGGACCCTCGTGGCCGGGTTGAGGACGCTCTGAAACATTTTTCGTGTTTAGCCAGCTTTAGTCCTAGCTTGTTAGGCGGCTTTAACTACGCGATGTCGGGCTTCTAGCTATCTTTCAGATGGAGTAGCCTATGTTATTTGTACTGACGTTCCTGGTGTATTTTTCTTAACTTAGTGGAGTTCTTTCTGGGTCCCGAGTCAGTGTTACCCTTACCCGGGTGTTTTCTACGATTTTGATGTGGCGGCTGTTCCAGTTTTGGTGGGATGGAGTGCTTTTCGATGGTGTTTCGACGTCATTAAGTTTTTGTTTCCGTTTTCACCAGGCCTAGCCAGCCACTCGTAGTTTTTTCACATATGCAAGTGTTTTCATTGTTTATTATAATAAAACAAAAAATCATGTGCCATGTGTGTCCTGGATTAGTTGTGATTGGCTGATCCAGGAGCTTCGGACTGAGGGTCTGATTATGTTTATCAGTTTGTATTCTGTTTGGTGCGGGTTGCCTTTCCGGCGGTTTTTCTCGATTGCTCCGAGAAAGCCGTTTTGTTTACCGAGTTTTAGTCAGGATGGCTAAAATAGGTAAGTTACCCAGGCGAGTTTGGTAGCTTGAGGGCTCATCAGAAACTGCGTTTTCTGTGGTCGAGCCTGTGATCAGGCTTCCTGTGTTATTCCCGGCGAGGTGGGCTCCACACATTTATCTAGGTGATTATGCTGACACCTGTTGGTTTTGGTTTTCTCGGCTTTTCAAAGCCATTGAAACAATGCTGTTTGTCTGTTTGGTCTTTCCCTCCTGGCAACCTTTTTACAAAGAGGTCTGGGGCAGGTACAATTGGTTTGACAATGCATATAAAACCCAGCGGTTGTACCTTCGGGTGGTTATATTAACGGATCTGCAATTCGCGATAATTTGCCATATAATTGATTGATACAATAGGGTATCACGGCCTTCAAGACGGCGATCTATGAGGGCTTCTGGGAGAAGCCGGATTAGAGATTAAGATAGGCTTAGACTTTTTATGGGATAAAAAGATGCCTGAATCTTACTAGTGTTTCAAGTGTAAAGGGATACTTGAAAGACTTCATCTTTAATAAAGATATGCTTCATCTTTATGAGGATTCAGAAGATATGCTTAAATCTTTTGGACAGGTAAAGATATGCTGAAATCTTTAATATGAAACTAAAGGAAAACGAAAAGTAGTGGTGGAGTGCTACGGTTCGTTGACCGGCGGTTTTGTGGCACATGTTTTGTACCATTTTTGGGTAACCTTATGAGCATTAATTCCTGGAAATTTCTCTTTCCAGGGCGGAGTACCGGCGTTGCACCAGGTGACCAGGTAGTTCCCGGGGGTCGGGTAGTTTTCCCCCAGTCTCTGTCATGTCGGCACTTGAACCTTTCATTGCTTTATGTTCAATGCCGTTATGCTCAGGTATCCCTATTTTTGCTCACAAGCTCTGCATTAAATGTGTTAAATGCCTAGATCGGTCACAGGGAATATGGGTGACAAAGAATTGCACTATTTGTAACCTCTTAAGTGTTAAAGTGCTAATTCAGAAAGATAATACTGCGGCGGTGGCTTTACAAGAAGTGAAACAACTTCTCGCTACTTACTCAACGAATGTAGCACATAAAGCATTGCAATGTGATAACCTTGAGCTATGGGAGCTTTTAATTATCAAACATACCCCCCCTCAGTATAAGATACGTGCACGTAAGACCTCAGAGACTGGGCGGGGACAGGTTGCCACACCCTCCCCCGGCAAGTCTAAGAGGCCTCGCTCACCGTCACCTTTGGCAACGGAGACGAGGTCCACATCAAGGTCACCACTGAGGAAGCAGGTTACAGATTCGGGCCACTCTGCTCGTGTGTCAGCCTCAGAGTTAGAAGTGTCTTACAGAAACTATAAACCTCTAGGGGGCTCGGGTGAGGGCTCTCAATCGGAGAGTATACCAAGCTCGCAAGCGAGTGACAGCCACAGCCAAGGTGTATGGCGATACTCACAGTCCTGGCAGGACAGAACACATCCCTTTGTGACTCAAGTAGTGGCTGACGTCCACCGGGATGCCGATGTACCATCTTCTATCCCAGATTTAACATGGCAGCATGTGGAGGTCCCGGCTTCGGCGGGATCTTCCCATGATAGTCCAGACTTAACGGATGAAGAACAACGATCTCTGGTCTCAGAGATGGAGGTTGAAGAGTCCAGTCACCTTCTAGACGACTCTCAGGGTACTGTCGAATCTCCACGGAGTTCGTCATCGGCTAGGTATGTAACGACAGAAGAGCTTGATGGATTACTATTGAATGCACTTAATAGGTTCTTTGGCCCTACACCGGAAACTCCTACAGTTGGTACGGGAGCTCTCGCGACGTCGACGAATGTGCGACCTCTGGCTACATCCATTGCTTTAGCTAAAATACCTAACCCCCCTCTTGTGTCAGATCCAATTTCCAATGTGCCAGGCACAGCAGCTCTCACTACTTCCAATGTGCGAGTCATATCAGACATAACTCCCCCTCCTTTAGACAAGGCGCCAGTCAAAAAAGGAGCTATGCCTCTTTTATAAGGGCCTGATGAGTCATGGGCAGCAATGTTACCAACTAAGCCAGAGGCAACACAAGCTACTATTTCGGGGGAGCTCCCTGTACCACATGAGTGGGTAATCCAAGGCAATAAGTCTAGAAAACTCAGAGCTTGGGATAGTCAAGGAAATGTTTTGGATGTTCATATTAAGTCCATTCCAAGTTATTATAACCATGACTTTTTTGTGTATGCATCAAAACCAGCCCTACCCTCTGCCTCAGCTACAAAGCTATTTTCGGACTGGACTAAGAATGACGGCTTTAACGAAGTCAAGGCACTTTCTGCTTTGACGCCGGAGTTGGATATGTTTCCGATCACAGACTCGGCCTCTAATCCAGTCTTGCAGGTAGGGCAGTTGGGTACGGGGACCTTTGGGTGGAATGGGAAACAGAGGCTCAAAATTTTGCCACTATTTTCACGTCAAAATCTTCCCACCAAATCCCTCAAGAACACCATTCTTGGTTCTCTCTTCCGGTTTTTAGTGCCGGCGGAGTCCCCTATGCTTTGTTTGATTTCTTGGCTGCCCCTAAAATCAATTTGTGCGAATTAAAAGATCCTTTTAGCACGCCTTCCCCAGCTCACCTAGACCGCGAGTTTAGGTTAAGAGGAAAAGCGTTTAGACTGTTTTCGCAATATATTGTTACCCAGCAAGTAACAAAGTCTCTATTACGCTCTTCTCAGGCAATAGAAGCCGCGGAAGTCAAGAAAGCCATTGAACTTTCCCGGCGCTTGCTTCTCCAGACCTCCATACAGTCTTTAGGAGATATTCGGACGGCCTTATTAGAGGCAGTTCGAGCAAGGCAGGATCTGAGTATGTTCTTAGTGAAGAAACTTCCTGACCATATTGCAAGCCAAGTAGTTCTGTCTCCAGTTCTAACTCCTTCTTTGATTTCACCAGCAGTTTGGACGACTGTTTTCAATATGGCACAGGCATTCAAACAAAGTCCCTCTCAACCTCAGAAACCTACCTTCACTTTCCCTAAACCCAAACCAGTTTCGAAAGCTCAAACTAGTGGGTCTAAGCCTTTTCATCAGCCAAAATCCCCTTCCACCCAGGGCCAGGCTCAGTTTAGGTATAAACAGGGTAATTCTCAGGTAAAGGCCACAAGTTTCACCAACGACCAGGTCAGGGCCCGCCTCCAGCCAAACCCGGCCAGTCGTCCAAGGGTACACCTCCACCAGCAAAAAACTAAGGTCTCTCTCACTCCCGGGGCCAGTCAAAGGCGTGTTGAAAAAGAGGGTAGTCCAGCCGGCGAACCCCAGTCTGCTACCTGGGTCCTTCCGGGCGTGTCATCAGGCATGGCCATTAAGAACATGGGCGAGGACTGTGGTACGCAAAGGCATCACTTGGCAGTGGCTCCGGCGACCTCGCTTACGTCAGCCAACAAAGGCCAATCATGTTTCTTTAGAGGTGGAGTCACTAGTTCAGGAGATGATTACCAAGAGTGTCATTATCCCCGTCCCCCCGACTTACCCAGTGTTTACATCCAAACTATTTCTAGTACCAAAAAGGGACAGTATTCAGAGGAGACCGGTTGTAGACCTGTCTTATTTGAATCTCCACATTCACAACGTGTCCCTCAGGATGCTGACAGTGAATCAAATCAGGCTAACACTTCCGCCGGGAGGGTGGATGTGTTCATTAGACCTGACAGACGCGTATTGGCATGTCCCAGTAAACAAGAGATTTCAAAAATTTCTGGCTTTAAGAATAATGCATCAGACTTATGTCTTTCAAAGGATGCCGTTGGGGTTGAACCTAGCGCCACGCATATTCACAAAATTAGTCCGGCAAGCCCTGATGCCCATTTTAGAACAAGGGATCAGGATCTTGTGGTATCTGGACGACTGGCTGGTGGTGGCGGAGACAGAAAAGTTATGCAACACTCATGTCAACATTACGTTAAACCATGTCAAATCTCTAGGATTCAAGGTCAACTTGGTAAAGTCAAACCTTGTTCCCTCACGAGTAATTCAGTGGATAGGGCTGGTCTGGGACACAGCATCTCTCACTCTGAGTCAGAATGTGGACAATCGAAACAGATTTCGCAAGAAACTGTTTATGTTTCTCCACAGTCTGACTACAACACGGTGAATCTGGGAATCTCTAGTCGGTTCTCTCAACTGGGTTCAACTAACTGTAAAGTTGGGCCGGTTGAAAGTCAAACGTTTAATCTTGGAGGGCAACAAATATTTCCCACTCTTACTGGCGGGAAAATTATGGCCTATCCCAACATTAATACACAGCTTACTAGCGGTCTGGGTGAAGAGGGAAATGTTGCACTCAGTCATGTCATGGACCTCTCCTCCACCGACGGTATGGGTGGACACGGATGCGTCAGGGACGATAGGTTGGGGCTTTCAGTCAAACCTCGGGCATCAGGGTCAAGGGCTTTGGTCCCCTTCAGAAACCTCTCACATAAATATAAAAGAGTTACTAGTCCCCTTGTATTTCCTTCAGGTTCACGGCTCTACTTTATGGGAAAAGTCGGTGGCCTTCAGGATGGACAATCTCAAATGCAGTTCACTGCATTCAGAAACAAGGGTCAACGAGGTCTCGGAAGTTGTTAGACGTGTCAGAAAAGATTTTTGTGCTAGCCAACAAGCTGCACATTCATCTTCATGCATCATATCTCCCAGGCGTAGCAAACGTCTGGGCAGACACGCTGTCTCGGAGAGAGAGCACAACAGTAGAGTGGGCACTCAAGCAAAACATTTTCGATTAAATTATTGCAGAGCCTTACCGTCCACAAGTGGATCTGTTTGCGTCAGAGGAGTATCACAAACTCCCTCGGTACCACACACGCCGGACATTAACGCCGGCGGGGGGGGGGGGGGGGGGGGGGGGGGGGCGGTGGCCCAACGCATTGGTGACGGATTGGAACAGGTGGAGTTCCATTTATCTGTTTCCGCCACCAGACGCTTCTCTAATGTGCCACGTAGTCAACAAACTACAGGATTATCGAGGCGTAGTCTCGTTAATCGCGCCCCTGTTGCCGGCGCAGTTGTGGTACCAGCAATTGAGAATGTGGTGCCCGAACCCGGTGTCGCTCCCGGTCGGGTATTTCCACTTAGACACGATTGGCAACCTAAAGACCTCTCTGACTTTTGCATTGTGGACATTCAGGAGGCCAAGTGGCTCACGCCGTATGGTAGAAACGTGACAGATAAATTTATAAATCAGTACACACAATCTACCAAGAGGCAATATCAATCTCATTGGCAGTCCTTTCCTTCTTGGATAGTTAGAACAGAACAGACAGTACCTTCGGTGGCATTAGTTTTTATTTATTTAAACTATTTGTTTGAACAGAAACGTCTATCTGTAGTGACTCTAAAATATCACTTAACAATGAAAGTGGCAATACAAATTGGTTTCCCTACGTTTTAGCAATTAAATACACCATAATAAACCAATAAAAAAGAAAATAATTTGTTTTATAATTCTGCAGAATTACCTCTTGTTTGACATTCGAAATTCGAATTTCGAAAATCAATTATCAAACGTCAACCATCGATCTATTGTCAGCACCGGATCATAGAATATACCATAATAAACCTTTTAATACCAAAATATAATATAATACCTACACAAATGGGAGTTGTTGTTCTGCAGAATTACCTCTTGTTTGACATTCGAAATTTGAATTTCGAATATCAAACGTCAAACATCGATCTATTGTCAGTACAGGTATCTTGTTTGATCTGCTCTACTGTACCTCCAGTCATATTCACTCATATGCTGATGACTCTTACTTACATTATTCGACTAGTTTTTCACATCTACCCACCAAACAATCACTCCAAAACTCACATGATGAGGACATAGCAAAGCCTAACTTCTTATCTGTCAACTATTTCCGATTGGGGCAGAGATAATCTTGTACTTTCAATGCTTCCAAGACCCGATTTCTCCTTCTATCTACCCGTTGCAATCTTCCATAAGATTATCACTTATTCTTCAACAATTCACAAGTCAACCTTTCATCTTCCCTCAATATTCTTGGTGTATCATTTTTTCTTCTGACCATTCTTGGAAAAATCATATTACCAATCTTTCTAAAAAAGCTTCTCAGAAGCTAGGTGTGCTCAACTGTCTCCATGGTTTCTTCACCCTCATACAGCTTCTTACTCTGTACAGGGGCTCGAAAGGGTAAATTAAAAAACATTATGTCTCATCAATTCACCTGGTCTTACTACTTCCCTACAATCTCTCTGTGCACGCTACAATGTTGCATCTCTCTCACTTTTCTACCACTATTACAATAATCAATGTTGTTCAGAGCTTTCTCAGTGTATACCACCTCCTTTATGGAGAGTGGGGGGCACCCACCTTTCAACACATTCCCACCCCTACTCTGTCCAACTCTCTAACCGAAGAGTTGACCGATTCTCCCAGTCTTTCTTCTACTCAACTCTTGGAACTCTCTCCCTCAATCTGTCTTTCCCGCATCCTATTACTTAAACTGCTTCTAACACCATGTGTTCAAACATTTTGACTTTGATTTTGTATCTCTATCACTCTTTTGATTTTGAGATGGACACTTGTTACAGGTAACTTGGCCATTTGTCTCCTTCATATACATAAACAAAAAAATATATTGATATTCATCCTAGGCACCAAATCTACACAGTGAAATGCTAGGGTTCACCCCAGTGCATTCAATCAATGGAGAATTGCTGCCCAACAAACCACCTCCACCTAAGTTGTGGTGCGAACACAGCTAAAATCAACCAAGGAAATGTGATATTAACCCAAAAGAGGCAACCGTCTTCAATAGAGGTTTTTCTGGTGCACTGCGACCGTCCTCAATAGATCCAGAACATAAAAAAAACTCTAAAACACCCCAGTGGCACTCAAAACAAAGCAATTTGTGAGTAGGTGAGATAATTCCCCTCCATTACTTGCTACCACTCCTACATAAGTTTCCTAACCACCCACCTTCCCCTCCTTCCCTCCCTTTTCCCCCTTCCTCAATTATCAGTTATTTTCCCCTGATTCCCCCTTTTATCGGGTAATTTTCGGCGCGAATTTCCCTCACGCAGTCTCTTTAACCCTTGTCTATCGGGGCCCGACTTAAGTCCGTATCGAAAAATTTGGACTATGTGGCGGGGCCCGACTTAAGTCTGAGTGCAATTTTGGCGCAATATTGGCTCTGAGAGAGAGACGAGTGACTGGAGGAGCATGGGTTACCTCATGACCGCTCACCACGGCCGCCGTAGACCAACTGAGATGTACTCCACTTACATCCACCCTCACTCCCTCGCTACATACGTAATTATAAAACGAAATTACCGTATTTTAGCGATTTTGCCCTTCGGTTGCACGATCGTTGCAAGACAACCAGTGATCGTAGAAGGATGGTTCGGGTGTCATTGGAAAGCTCAATTTACGCCCTTTCACGAATACATACTTGTATTACGCTCTGGGTCATGTTTATGCATGAAAAAGAGCACGGAAACAACCTCATTTATGGTAAAAAATAAAAAGCTGAGCGGCACAGTGAAATATACTCCACCACCCGTTCGTAAGGTGTTAACACTGGCGAGGCAGCTAGAGATCCTTGCAACAGAGAGAATTCTAGTGCAAGGCCTCAGTGTCGCTCTACAGGTCAAAGAGGGAGCATATACGCCGCCCCTGCTCTCGCCTCATGATACGACCTTGCGTCAATAATACTTCTTTTTCACCCCCCAAATACTATTCCCACTTCTTTTATTGCTCTTAAATGTTCATATGTTCATAATAAAAACAAAATAGGCGCATATGGATAAGTAATAATTATATATATGGTAGTTTGATGATTTTCGTCAGAATAGAACCAAATACCGTCGCTTGGCAGGAGGGTTTGAACTACCATAGCTTCGCAGTTTACGAGTTAATAGCTCAATGTAACTAGCAGTCATACAAGATAAGTATATGCTAGATTAAAGCTCAAGGGTTGAGTATTAATGGTAAAATTAGGTAAAGACAGGAATGAAGGCATGCAAAAGGTGTACACTAGTAGGTGGCAAGATCGGAATGAACAGGCCCTCTCAATTATGATATACTTATTATCTCGATGGTAAGCTCACGCAGGTATCGGTTATAAAGCCCCGTTCACAATTAGAACCCGTCAAACTCATCCGCCATAGCTGAGAAGTACATGATGTTAAGGATTTCTACTTTATTACGTTATTAAAGTGTCACTGGTTGTATTTGTGGTATTGTACTTATTTTGGTGGATGCAATATTTAATTATTTATGATTGAATGTCGTATGCAGTGTTTTCAGCCTGGTATAGTTAATTTGACCTGTGGTGAGAAAGGGATATCTTTGGGGTTTCAGGCGAAAACAGTAATTTGGCATCAACTGATATTTTATGAACTTGCCACATTTGTTCACCTACCAACGTTTTAATGACCAAGAAGAGAGTGCTAGTTTTGTGGAAGTTTAACATGCCACTTTATCTTGAATGAAAATTATAGGTCATAGTTACCACATTTTGTGAGGCATAATGTGGTCATTACAAGGACCACAAGTCCTTGATTTGTGGTTTTAGTTGAATGTTTGTTTATGTTGTGGGTTCTGAACCCCACTTGTAACGTAACAGTGATGTCATTGGGTGCGATTTTTATACCGACCTTGATGTATATGACAAGCATTCTTGTTTTTGTATTAGGGGAAGGTATCCATTTTTTACTTTGCATAATTCTCACTCAGGATGTGCAATATGATGTCATTAATGCACTGTATAATTGGCATCTTGATATTCAAAGTTTTTCTATTTTTCCATAATATTTTATTATTCCAAACGTGTGCTACATTAGCAATGCAAACCAATAGCCTTAACTAAAACCTACATTAGAGTTATCTGTGCAATGGAATGGCCTTACCGGCATAATTAACCCATTCTGTACCAGCAGCAATATTAATCCTTCAGTATGAAAGGTATATAGTAGTACTAGCGACGAATGTAATTCGTCGCTAGTACTTAAACCATGTTCTCTACTAATAGAAAGTGGGAACTGCTAACATGACTCAATGAGCTTAGGGCCAAGTACTGGCAACACTGCCCGAGTGTCGGCCAGCTGTTCTAATCCATCAAACCTCAGTTACTCCCCAGTATTTGTGAGGGAAGTATTATATCATGCCGCGGAAAGAATATTTTTTGCAAAAAAATGGCTGGCATTGAGGGGTACATAAACTGTAAAATGTTCTTGTACAGTAGGGGTTATTATGTCTGAATGTAGCACAATTCTTCGTCTTGCGTAAGTCAAAGACTATATCCCTCTACATCAAGTGATTGTTGTGTAGAAACCGTGTCAGCAACTCTAAAAACAATAATATGGCCCACTTATATGGCACCAGTTCCAGCTGATGGACTTGTGCGACCGTGATTATTTAAACCTTTGTTAAGATTGTATAATTACTATAAGACAAGAAACAGGACCTGATCACAAGAGCCAATCATCTGTAATTATGGACATATAGGTGGACCGTTATTTTCTCAGAAACCGAGTGTAGTGATGCTATCGTAACTCATAGCTGTAAGCTATTGTACGATAGCTAATTGATTTGTAATTATCGTACCTCGTACTCTACGATAGCTTTTTTTGTTTGTATACTTTTCTTGATTACTTATTTCCTTCACTTTAATGTAATAGGATTCTTAAGTAGATTGTACCAAATTTATATAACTCTTTGGGCAGGCGTGACGTCTCAAGTTAGTAGCGTCGATACGCTCTCTCTCTCATTAGCGTCCATAGGGATAACATCACCCTTTTTTGTGTCTCCTCACACCCGGCCTGCCCGCACGAAAAAGCAGCTACAGTTAGGGGGAGCCATTCGGTGGCAACGATCTGGAAAGTGGCATGGACTTGGATCGAGTGACGCGAGACATTCAATCGTTGGCGCTGGAGATGGAGACCAAGACAGTTTTTTTTTTGCAAGGTAATGGGAATAGAATTCCGCACAAACCCTGTTCATGCGGTCCGGCAGAGTTCAACAGAATACAAAATTGCATAAACAGACGCCTAATGAGAAATTTAAAATATTGAAGTCATAGATTAGAGTCCATGGACATGAGCAAGAATGAGTTGTACGACGGAATCCATTTAAGCATGTTTGGCGAAAAGAGCTAGTTCGAGCTAATGATTGATAGAGCCAGGGAATATTTTGAAGATGAGGAAGACCGAGAAGACCTACAAACAAGACTGACATGCAAGAGAGACGGACAACCAAAGGAACTAGCACCCACAACAAAAAGACAACGCCGGCTCAACAGTGCGAGGGGTGCGGGGGCGACTAGCTCAAACTAAACCCAATGGTCGATCCTATGTCTTGTTTAGTTCAATGTGCCTTTTCTTGATTTGCCTGTTGTAATTACTAGCAAATTGGGATATATGTTTAATGCCTTGCTTATTTCAATGTGACTTTTCTTGATTTGCCTGTTGTAAATACTAGCGAATTGGGGTATATTAATGATGTTTTTGTATTTCAGGTTATTATAGGGGGCCTAATGTTTGTACCATACTCTCCTAGCCTCCGGTCAATATATAATGTTATATGAGATTTAACCATTAACGAGACCTAAATATTTTCTTGATTAGACAGAACCTATTTCAGTGTCGCAGTCATGTCCGAGGCAGAAATTAAGAAAACAAAAAGACTGAGGGGGGTGGTTAAGACGAGTGTAATAAAGCTTACTGCCGGTTTAGAGGATTTTTTGCTTAGTGCCGAGCAACATGAACTTAGTGGGATGAAGGCACCTTTATTAGAAGCCGCTGCGAACATTAACAAGTATAATGAACGTTTGTACGGTTTATTAGAAGCCGCTGCGAACATTAACAAGTATAATGAACGTTTGTACGGTTTATTAGAAGCCGCTGCGAACATTAACAAGTATAATGAACGTTTGTACGGTTTATTAGAAGCCGCTGCGAACATTAACAAGTATAATGAACGTTTGTACGGTTTATTAGAAGCCGCTGCGAACATTAACAAGTATAATGAACGTTTGTACGGTTTATTAGAAGCCGCTGCGAACATTAAAAAGTATAATGAACGTTTGTACGGTTTATTAGAAGCCGCTGCGAACATTAACAAGTATAATGAACGTTTGTACGGTTTATTAGAAGCCGCTGCGAACATTAACAAGTATAATGAACGTTTGTACGGTTTATTAGAAGCCGCTGCGAACATTAACAAGTATAATGAACGTTTGTACGGTTTATTAGAAGCCGCTGCGAACATTAACAAGTATAATGAACGTTTGTACTTTTTATTAGAAGCCGCTGCGAACATTAAAAAGTATAATGAACGTTTGTACGGTTTATTAGAAGCCGCTGCGAACATTAAAAATTATAATGAACGTTTGTACGGTTTATTAGAAGCCGCTGCGAACATTAAAAAGTATAATGAACGTTTGTACGGTTTGATAGATACTGAAGAAGCGTTAGCGGTTGAAGTTGAGAGTGACCTAAAATATATGACAGAGTTGAACGGTAATATTGCAAAACTATAAACTTTGTAGATCATAGTCCCTCAGTCGTTAGTAAATTGAAAAGTGCTAATCATAATAGTGTAAGGCTTCCTAAATTAACATTAACTAAGTATGAGGGTGATCCTACTAAATGGGTGGGTTTTTGAGAACTTTTCATCTGCACTGTCCATGATTGTGATGATCTGTTTAATGTTCAAATGTTCACGTACCTGAGGGGTCAGTTGTGTGATGAACCGTTGAAGTTGATTAGTGGGTTATGAACCTTCTGTTAGATTGCTACAGGAAACTTATGGACAACCTGACCGAATTAAGGTTGCTCATATGGTTAACTTTTTCAATTTGTCTATCCCACAGTATGATGTCAGTGAACTGAAGGAGTTTTACGCTACGTTCGAGTGCGCTTATGAATCAATGAAGGCGATGAACGTTACGTTTACTGAACTGCGTGCTATGATTTGCATAATAAATTACCCTTAAGGTTGTCAGAGATAATTAAGCGCGAGCTGAAGGAAGACTGGTTGAACATTGAAGAGTACATTAAGGTGTTTATGAGTGAGCTGGTAGACCTAGAAGCTAGACAACCTACTAATACGTATGAAATCTTTGGCGCGGTGGGAGGTGCCACTGCAACCTTTAGTGTACAACGAAGACAAAAATCAGTCAAATATGATGGAAAACAGAAGAGTGGGTGTAAACTGTGTGCAAGGTACGGTCATTTTTGGGTGCAGTGGAGTCAGTACAGGACAGGCGCTGCCAAGAGAAAAAGAGCTTGACAATTGAAATTATGTGGAAGCTACTTGACGTGGGATCAGGGGTCACAAGGGTGTACAAAC
This sequence comes from Paralithodes platypus, assembly GCA_032716605.1. Taxonomy (NCBI): domain Eukaryota; kingdom Metazoa; phylum Arthropoda; class Malacostraca; order Decapoda; family Lithodidae; genus Paralithodes; species Paralithodes platypus. Next base: position 17,623,938 of record CM064511.1, on the reverse strand, counting down.
CCAAAGGTGGGTCCTTGTAGATATTACCAAGAGAAACATTGTAATTGTTTGTGTCCTCAGTCTGACGTAAGGAGTAGTTCAAGTAATTCGCCAAATGAGGAGAAAAATGTTAGCTCTACAATGGCTATTGCCTCTACTAAACAGACTGTATTGCTCCTAACTATGAAAGTGCCACTCAGTGGTGATGCAAACCATGGTGTACCCGTGCGGGCATTACTTGATCAGTGTTCACAGAAAACTTTTATTCTTCGTGCTTCCCTGTCTGATTTAAAATATGCAATGGGCGGTAAAGTAAATCTACAATTGCAGGGTTTCACTGGTACTTTGGAGAATAAAGAATATGATACAGTGAGGATTCATTACCATCATAAACGCCAGTGGAACGAAATGGAGGCAGTTGTGGTAGACCGACTGCCCTCGTATAAAATAGGAAAATGTATCGTAGCAGACTTATCGGCAAGAGTTATCAGCTAGCAGACCCGAAACCGGAGGCTGGAGGGGAACTACAACTTTTGATCGGAGCAGATCATTACTATCATTTTGTACATGCTGGGTTTGTGAGAAGCAATAATATAATTTTGATATCCACCATATACGGATGTGCTATGAGCGGATCTTATCAGTCCAAAGAAGAGAATACCCAAGTTGAAATAGTCATCATCCTTAAAATAGCTGTGGACAATTTGGATACCCAAAATCGGCAGGAAAAATTTGGGGTTCCTGAAATTGAAGATGTGTCTGCGTTATGGGAGTTAGACCACATTGGGATTAGGGCTGATGAGACTGATGAACTAACAAAAGAGAGTCTTGAAAGATTTAATAAGACTGTTGAATTTTCTGATGAACAGGGACGCTACATTGTGAGGTTACCATGGAAATCCAACAGTCATTTATTGCCAGATAATTTCAAGTTAGCCTTGGGGAGGCTCCGTGGTCTTCAGCGTAAATGCTCGGAGGATACACAATATTGTCAGCAGTAAAGTAGGGTCTTGGAGGATCAGCTGGACAGAGGATTCATCGAGGAGGTGCTAAACAAGAATATCAAGGAGGACCCCTGCCACTACTTAGCCCATCACGGAGTTAAAAAGGATAGCCCTACAACCCCAGTGAGGATTGTATTTGATTGCTCCGCAAAAATGGGAACAGCTGCACTCAGTCTCAATGATTGCCTTGAGACAGGACCTTCTTTGGTAAATGACTTGGCCCAGATTCTTCTTCGCTTTAGATTATACAAATATGCATGGGTAAGCGATATAGAGAAGGACTTTTTGATGGTGGGTCTCAATGAGAACGATAGAGATGCTCCCAGATTCCATTGGCCAGTTGACCCTTTAGACAATAATGGTCCTTATAAGATATATAGGTTTACCTCTGTGCTTTTTGGAGCGACTTGCTCACAATATTTATTAAATGCTACGATTCGCTGTCATCTGTTACGCATTAAGGAAGATCCTGAACTGATAGAGCAGATGATTCACGGGATATATATCGACAACGTTCAAGGTACTTCTGACGATGAACAAGGCCTACTTCGAGAAAGCTGGAGAGCACAGAGTATCTTCACAAGGGCCAACCTTTTCTTAAGACAGTGGGTGTCAAACAGCAAAGATATACAAGAAGCTGCACGAGTCAATGGTGTGGCTGCTGAAAATCAGGAAAGGGTGAGAGTCCTAGGGTTGATGTGGCTACCTGATGAGGATATAATGGCTTACCCGGTAAGGTTAGAGGTCCCAAGTGCCTTCACCAACAGGGAAGCCTTAAGTATTACCGCCAGCCTGTTTGATCCAATTGGACCGTTGTTACCTGTAATCATTCGGGCACGTCTCTTTATACAGGATTTGTGGCGACTTAAGTGTGGATGCGATGATCCAATTACGGCCTAATTACAGGACAAGTGGCAGGAGATATATGGTGATTTAGTGAAGTGTACAAAGGTCACATTTTCTCACAGAGTTACATATGGGAGGGAATTTACTTTACATCTCTTCAGTGACGTTAGTTCTGTGGTTTATGGAGCGGCTGCCTATCTGGTAAGTGGAGATACCAGTCGGTTATTAATTGCTAAAGCTAAGGTTGCTTCTATAAAGAGATTGACCATCCCCAAGATGGAACTGACGGCAGTATTAGTAGCGGCTCTTCTGGCTAAATTTATCAAGGAGGCCTATGCAAGTTGCTGCAAGCAGTGAAGAGCATGTATGAGGGTGCAAAGGCGGCAGGGCGTGTGGAGAATGAGCAGAGCGAGTTCTTTGATCTGAATGTTGGGTTGAAACAGGGGTGTGTGATGTCCCTGTGGTTGTTTACTGAATATATGGATGGGGTTATGAAAGAAATTCAAGGAAGAGCAGTGGATGTTGGTGTATCGCTGATAAGGGAGGGAAACGAGTGGAAGATACCTGTATTGCTGTTTGCTGATGATACAGTTCTGATGAGCGATAATGAATGGGAGTCTGGTAAATATGTTTGGAACAGTTTGCGAAAAACGGAATCTGAAGGTAAATGCGGGGAAGAGCAAGGTTATGGTCTTTGAAAGGGGTGAAGCCAGAGAGTGTGAGGTGAAGTTGAACGGTCAGGCTATGGATATTGTCAGCTCATTTAACTCGTCCAATACCAGCCGTCAGTAGATAAATCACTCCCCAGACCCAATGACGGCTGGGGGAAAAAAAAAAAAAACAAAAAAAAAATGGGGAAGGTGCCAGAGTATATACATACATACTGTACATACATTGTCTCGGTTGTACTTAAATCGGTGAGTGTAAATGGGTGAGTAGCTATTAGAACGAACAACTGCACTTTCTGTGGCATAATTTTAGAAGTGAATGAACAGTTTCCTCTGCCGAACCACCATTCAACAAATCACATGTCAGTGTAGAGGGATCCCCTTCCTATTTGCTTTAGTGGTTAGACCTGGATAACTCATTTATTAACTCTTTCAGTATACTGTGACGCATCTGTGGACGAGAATAGATTAATTAAGGTAGATTTTACCGGTGACAGGTCAGTTGAACCAGTGCCAGTTCAACCAGTGCCACTTTAACCAGTGCTAACTCAACCAGTGGCCACTTCAACCAGTGACCATTTCAACCAGTGACCATTTTAACCAGTAGGTTAGGTTAGGTTAGGTTAGGTTAGGTTAGGTTAGGTTAGGTTAGGTTAGGTTAGGTTAGGTTAGGTTAGGTTAGGTTAGGTTAGGTTTGTTAGGTTAGTTTAGGTTAGGTTACTGGTTGAAATGGTCACTGGTTGAAGTGGCCACTGGTCTGTCTCTGCTTCCATGAAACTCCACACGCACTTCTCAATTAACTCATTTCCTCCCCTCTCACTCTTGGTCTGAGTCTTTCCACCAACGTCCATGCTTCACTTCCGTAAGTCAGTGTCGGGATTACCACACTGTCATGCAAGGACTTCTTCACTTCCATGCTAACCACTCTATATCTTGTTACTGCTTTCAGAGTTCCTACAACCCTCTTCCCCTGTTGCACCCTCTCCCGTACTTCTTCATCCACACTCTTATCTTTACTCAGCACACTGCCCAGATACTTCAATGAGCTGACAATCTCCATTGCCTGACCGTTAATGAAATCAACAAATACATGTGGCACTCCAAGGACTCGAACCTAGGATACTCACACCGAAATTCCGCGCATTTATTCATTACGCGATTATGCGATTTCTAGATCTCTTAGCCCATTATGACAATAAAATAAACATAGCTAATGGACAGCTGAGATTGATTCTTCTCATTTCCCCCTACATCGGTGATAAGGCATTATACATATAATACGTTCTTTCTAATTCCATAGAAGTTCTCATAAGCAACGTATCTCAATTAAAAGGATATTTTTAGTTTGTTCCCTAGACCTCCATCAAGCTTAAAATTACACCCCGTAGACTCCTTTCAAGACAAATTTGTAAATTTTTCGGTAGAATGTCCCCGCCTTTTTAATTACAGGCTCGTTATCTAAACCTAACCGGCACGAAAGGTCTTAAAAAATGGGGCGAAAGTTCTTAAAATCGCCAAACTTAACGGGCGAACGTCTTAACATCTCACAAACAATGGGGCTAAACATGAGGGAGAATGGGGTATAGAAAAAAATCCCTCAAGTGGAAATATCCCCTTGATGATAGCTTATCTAGTCTACAGTACATTTAGAACGGCGTCTACAATTTTTGTGTTTTGTTTGTGAATGACTGAGATCAGGTATTTTTGCAAGATGTCAAGCAATATTTGTCTCTTAGTCATATCTTCTGCCTATACATGACGAATTTCAGTTTAGTATCTCAATAAATGCAGCTACAAATCAATATTTTCCTAAGATACAAAAACTAAATGTATAGGTCATATACCTCGCTTACACTGAATGTAGTAACACTTACACTACAATCTACACTAATTGTAAAGATCTCATTGTTACAATTTTTATCGTACACAAACTTCTGGAGGAACTTCTGTACATAACTTGACTAACTTTTCTTTTCTATTTACTCCTCTTTCTTCTTCTCTATGTCGGTAAAATACATTAGCTACCATTCTTTGATTTTAAAGTTTACTATTTTTTCCCGAAAACTTACTCATACCCGACATGTATGTCCTTAATGAACAAACTTTGGCAAAATTTGCTTCTTCCTTTCATTAGAGTCAAATCCTTTTCTTCCTTTACATAATGAATCACTGAGATAATGCTTCGACTGCAGGAGCTTTTCGTAATGATATTGCAAGATAAGTAACTTAACTGCAATTAGTAGAACATAATTATAATCTTCGAGTTAAGGATTGAAAGATTATATAGATACCGGTATGTATATACATTATATATATATATATATACTGTATATATATATATATATATATATATATATATATATATATATATATATATATATATATATATATATATATATATATATATATATACTGTATATATACAGAGTTGGGTCAATTAACTGAACAAATTATCTAGTTAAGTTAAGTTAAGTTAACACATTTAGTCAAATTAACTAGTTAAGTTAAGTAAATTTTCAAGCTTAATCGGTTAAGTTAATCAATTCACTTTTACTCATTTTGTGCATTTATCATCTGTTTATTATATGTTACCGATGTTACTGCAATTAGTCATGATTACTATATTTGATGGGGATTTTCCTCTTGTATTAAGATGACAGTCTTATACAAATATATGTTTTCCATATTAACCTCTTCACCCCTTCGGGGATCACGGCGTCAGGAAATAGATAGGTAGATAGATAGATGAAAATTACGTCATTATAAATATATTCTGGATAACATTAGGCAGTTTTATTAAGGCTAGGAATGACTCCTTTTATAATGAAGTTAAAAACTCGAGTAAATCCTTCCATAGGGTTATACATTGCATTCTTCTATTCAGTTCATAGACCCCTTTGTAGAGGAGTCTATGATCCAGTTAGACAAACAAATTATATTACGCTCAGGAAAAGCCTCTCACAGTCAATGTTCTAACCAAATTTAGTATAGTTTCGTATTATAATTTCACAAATTGTAAACCATATTACTCGACCTAGGAAGGAATTGATGCACTGTAGTCAAAGACTAAGTCTGAACTGTTCTTTAATACAATAATTATATGTATGATATTCCAGGCACTCTTAGTCGATTTTTTCAGCTTCCGTAGTAAGCAGGTACAATATAATAGTTATCAACACAATATTTATTTATGTACAGCTAATGTATTTGTCAAGCCAACTAACAACTAAGATACCTGTATGAGACAGATTCATGTAACCCCAAGACTATATTTACATTGGTCATAGTAATTAAGCATACTCATTTAATTTGCAGAAGATTAGAGTTTCAAACTTAGCCTCAGGTGGAAATATCAGGTGGAAATATCTTGCTAGTAACTGAAAATAGTCGTTCCACTGGTGAAGATAATGCTGGCATACTTAAGTAATACATGGCAACTGGAGCAAGACGTTTGTACTTGGCACCTGCATTCTTCCAGTACAGTCCATGTTGACCGTGTCACACGAGCGCTTTTTCCGACAATTTTCGATGAGCAAGTTTTTTCTCGTACTATTTTAAGGCTCTTTTGCATTGGAATCGGGAACTAGATCGAAGATAGATTATATTAGGTAGTTTAATTATTTCGGAACTTAAGTTTTGAAGCTGCCAGACTACAATTGCCTGTACAAATTGGCGGAAATATCGCTCGTGTGACACCGCATTTAATCTATGTCGGTGAGGGTCAAAAGGAGTCTTAATGAATTAGCACAAAGGTGACAACTACACCCAAATATCTCGAGTCAAGATAACATCTCCCGAATTACTCTCCGTGGGGCAACATTTTCCTAAAACAAATCCTCAAACAATATATGCATATCAGAGGCCGTCTTACACTGTTATTCTCAATTATCTCTTAAACCATTTGTTGGATTCATCTGATATCTTAGCACAGCGTGTTGCACATCCCTACCTAATGCACGCGTTGTATAGTAGATCGCTATCTGTGATTAATTATGAGTTTACTCTTGATTAATGTTGATTCTGAAGCCAAATCCTGGCATTTAGCATCCACACATTCGAATGAGGGAGGTGGTCCCCCCTCCAGCCCCACCAACCCCCCCAATACAGTCTTCCTGTTACCCCCTCCTCGCCTCCCTCATCCCTCTCCCCCCGCCTCCCTCATTACTCACCCTCGCCCACCCACTCCCATCGTTATAGTAAACTTGTTGTTTATATTGTATAGATGTATATTGTATATTATGTGTACATGTATTTAATTAACTACTAATGCATATCGGAGGCCGTCATACACTGTTAGTCTCAATTATCTCCTAAACCATTTGTTGGATTCATCTGATATCTTAGCACAGAGTGTTGCACACCCCTACCTAATGCACGCGTTGTATAGTAGATCGCTATCTGTGATTAATTATGAGTTTACTCTCGATTAACGATGATTCTGAAGCCAAATCCTGGCATACAGCGTCCACACATTCGAATGAGGATGGTGGTCCCACCTCCAGCCCCACCAACACTCCACTGGTAAACCTCCCACTGCCCAATCAGCTGTGGTTTACGAGGCAATGACGTAAACATCGACAGGTGAATGATTATTCAAGCCCTAGGAATGCCTGCTACCGTACCAACAATGACCAGCATGTTACTTAATTGTCCCCGTGGCTTCAGGACTGCGTTTGTGCTGCGGCTTGTGACTCTGTATAGAAGTGAGAAGACCCGCGGAAGGACATACATAACTGTGAATAGGTAAGCACATACTTTGGCCTATTATGTATAGTTACTACGCTCCATTGAAAAACCATCCTCCCATCTGTCTGAGTGTCATAAAATGAAGGAGACCCAGCCCACCAGCTGGTAGCCATATGAGGCACTCCTGCAATACAAAGACTACATACTTATACATCACTGTATCAATTGCCTCATTGTCTCCGCATGTGGGAACACTGATGATAAGGTTGTGGGTCAGTGTTACACCCCAATACCCCTTTCCACCACATCACCCACCATTTGATAACGTCTATAATAGACTCACAGATCATTTATTGGGATGATGTTGATGGTAATAGGTCTTCCTGTGCAACAAAACATGCTCTATATAATTTACCTCATTTTCTATTGTGCACAATATGTACACCTTTAATAAATATATGTAAATAATTCATACATAATAGTTAATAATTCAATGCAACATATATTGCATTACATAGCTACCTCATGACTTAAACAGGAGGGAACAAATACAAATAATTATGTTTGATAACATGCAGTATTTTGCACACAGGCCTTACGACCGCGTTTCTCACACCATGGGTATGACAGCGGTGGGAGTGAGGAACATTGTCCACCATGCCACCACGTCCCCCCCTTCGACACAGCCACCACCACCAGCATCGGCCGTTTATGATGACTTCACTGTCAGCGCCATTCGCCGCTATGTTCACCGCAAGTTTGCCGACAAGCTACATTTCACGGTCGGTGCCCTGGTGAAGGACTTAAAAACGGCTGAAATTATCTGGAGGGTACGTCAGAGATGCCAGTTTGGCGGCTCTTGCATACCATGGGATTCCGATACAAGATATCGCAGTGGAAAATGTATGTAAGGAGGGAATCACTGGATGTCGTGTGTCGCCGGATTGCCGCTCTCCGGGCTCTACAGAGCCACCGGAAGGAGGGAAGGCAGGTGGTGTATGTTGACGAAACCTGGTTCACCACCAGAATGGGCCACAACAGGGAGTGGGTGGACACTACACAGGCTGCCACCAGCACCACCTACAGTCGTCTGGTGCCGCCCGGAGAAGGGGAGCGATTCGTGGTGGTCGCAGCTGGCACGACCAATGGCTTCGTTGAGGGCTCGTACCTGTGCTACACGGCCAAGAGCACCCATGGCGATTACCATGGTGAGATGAACGGTGAGCTTTTCCTCCGCTGGCTAATGAGGCACCTCCTGCCGTCACTGCCCGAGCCATCAGTACTGGTGCTGGATAATGCACCATATCACAGCCAACTGACGGAGGAGAGTCGATGCCCTACCACGGCGACCAAGAAAGCGGACCTCGTCAGGTGGCTGGAGCACCGTGGGATATCCATCCCACCTGCCGCCACACGCCCTGAACTGCTGCTCCTCTGCCAGCAGAACCGCCCAGAGCCCCAGTACAAGGTGGACAATACCATCCGTGAGTGGGGCCATGAGGTTGTACGGCTGCCACCTGGCTACCCCGAGCTCAACGCCATTGAGCAGGTGTGGGGATGTATGAAGCACCACGTGCGCTCCACCCTCCAGCGGTTTACCCGGGCGGACCTGCAGGCCAGGTTGGAAGAAGCCAGGCATTGTGCCAACTAGAACGTGTGGGCGGCAGCTGTTCGACAATCCCGGAAGTTTGAGGACGGGTACTGGAAGTCGGACAATATCCACGAGGGTGTGGAACCCGTCATCATCAACATCGGCAGCGATGACGAGGACGGGGATGACGACGTATTCCTGGATAGTGACTATGAATAAATGCTGTGCTGTGTTGTTTGCCTTATTTGTATTCCTACAAGCTACTTATCGAGAAACAATACTGTAAATTATTATTCATTTAATAAATTATTATATCCCCTATACTTTCTACTTTTCATGAATATCAATATAAATTATGTTATGTTATGAACTACACGTAAGCATTATCTCATGGGACTTTCATCGCAATTGCCCCAGTAGTTAATAAGAGGACATTCTTCATGTACTCTCACGCGTACTAAATGTTGCTCAGGGGTGGGTCCTTCCATCCCCTACTCCACCCTGGGCAGGTGGAAGGGGGGAGTTGGGTCCAAGTCTACCCCTACCTTCCACCCCCAAACTATCCCCAACTCCCCGACCCTCCTTCTCTAGCTGGCAGTTAGTGATTGGAGGCGATTGTTCTCATGAATTGTAAATTATTGTTATACCATCTTTGCACATGCTTACAATGGCCAACATTTATTAATACAATATACTGTATAATTGTATTCTCAAAATGAGTCTCTATACACACATGGGTTACAAGAATCTCGGCTGTATTGGTCTTCTACCTTTCTCTCTCTCTGCGTGTGTGTGTCCCTCTCTCATTGCATTACAATCCACGACCAAGACTTGATGTGCTTCTAAGATAGGCTAGTGATACCGTAATTAATTCCAATATCATACATTATTCAGGATATTATGTTTACCATTATTGCAATACACATCAACTTTTCCTCTACGATCTACTCCTAGGTTTTCAAATTACTTACAAAGTCGGGATTTTTTTAATATTAAAGGAAAGGTCTAAAGGCAAATATTGGCTGTAATAGTGTTGCGACGATTGTTTCGTTTACCATTTCAATCAGTGTCTCCAATTTATTCAATACCATACATAGTACAAACGGTTTGCATTTAATTATATGTGGCTTATACACTTCGTTTTCAATCAATTAAATGTAGAACTCGATACAACTTACGATCAAAGTCGGTGTTAATTTTTAGTAAGGTTTGAGTATCGAGCCCTTGAGTAGCAAGGCTCGCCTTCTCACTTCCCCCTTCTCTTTCTCTGTCTGTGATCCCAGCCTCTCACCTCTACAAACCAACAAATAATGCATAGGTTTAATAGACAGTTTTACCATCAACTCTTCTCTGTGTGTATCGAATGCAGGCAACACTCATCACACACACTAATGAAGGGAAATATACCCAATTCACACCCGTAAAATCTTGGTTGAAGAAAGTGTGTGCTATGAGAGAGTTACAAGGAATAGTTAGTATCTCAAAGACCTTGCCGTCCATTTCGGGGAAATTTTCGAACTCGAATGTGAGATATTGTTCAGTGCACTACACTCCTTACAGGTGTGCAAAATACTATCCACTCTTCTCGAACTGCTCTACCGAGGAAATGTTTACAATTTCTGAGGAAAGTTTGTTCCATGTAGATCAGATCAGATCTTAAATGAGAAACAATTTCCACAAATACTAGTGTTGAACCTTTTCAATTCTAACTGTCAGCCATGGTTGCGTATTGTATTCATATTTAGGCATTTTTTTTTGCTATGATTCACATTGTCAAACCCATTACCTATTTTAAAAATTTGATTGAGATGACCGTAGTCTCAGTGTTGAGAGAGAGAGAGAGAGAGAGAGAGAGAGAAAGAGAGAGAGGTAGAAGACCAATACAGCCGAGATTCATGTAACCCATGTGTGTATAGAGACTCATTTTGAGAATACAATTATACAGTATATTGTATTAATAAATGTTGGCCATTGTAAGCATGTGCAAAGATGGTATAACAATAATTTACAATTCATGAGAACAATCGCCTCCAATCACTAACTGCCAGCTAGAGAAGGAGGGTGGGGGAGTTGGGGATAGTTTGGGGGTGGAAGGTGGGGGTAGACTTGGACCCAACTCCCCCCTTCCACCTGCCCAGGGTGGAGTAGGGGATGGAAGGACCCACCCCTGAGCAACTTTTAGTACGCGTGAGTGTACATATCACTGATGTACTGTAATAATCATATTGCCCCCACGTCGTCGATAATAATACATCATATGCAATATTTCTGATACGCAATCACTATAGAACATGTTTATTTGCTTGACCAAACTTTCTGAATACCTTGGTCTTTTAACATAATAAGTACATTACCGTCCTCTCCCTATTCTTATCGACTCTCACAACGTAATCTTTTAATAAATATATATATATACAATTATGTCAGTTGCGTTCCGTTCCGTACATTATTATAGACTCCCCGCCCGTGCTTCCCCCATTCAAACCGCTACCAAATCTCATGTAAATGACCACGATAGCATAGCTATATAAATCTACATTTACAGGTACGTAATTACATTACCTCAATAGGACAAATATAGTTATTCAGACTTTAACAACGAGAGAGACGTCTTACCTCCATGGTCTTTTCACTACTCCTATATTGCATACACAGACATAATAGAATACGCATGAATGGTAATAAATAAAGTTAGTTAATTAAATACATAAACACATAAAATACAATATACATCAATACAATATAAACAACACGTTTACTATAACGATGGGGCGTGGGTGGGCGAGAGTGAGTAATGAGGGAGGCGGGGGGGAAGAGGGATGAGGGAGGCGAGGAGGGGGTAACAGGAAGACTGTATTGGGGGGGTTGGTAGGGCGGGAGGGGAGACCACCTCCCACATTCGAAAGTGTGGACGCTAAATGCCAGGATTTGGCTTCAGAATCAACATTAATCAAGAGTAAACTCATAATTAATCACAGATAGCGATCTACTATACAACGCGTGCATTAGGTAGGGGTGTGCAACACACTGTGCTAAAATATCAGATGAATCCAACAAATGGTTTAAGAGATAATTGAGAATAACAGTGTAAGACGGCCTCTGATATGCATAGTAGTATATGGTAAACGATATTTGGCACGGTCGATTGTTCATTACTCTCAATATTCTGTGTTGATTATAGCATATTCATAATTTACATGTAATATCTTTAGGTTTGTATAATATAGGATATATTAGATTACGTTAGGTTATCTAGACAAGGTTAAGCTAGATTAAGATAGGTTAGGTTCATATAGGTTAGTTTACATAACTCAAAATTTAAATAATAGGTTAGGTCATGTTAGTTAAAGCTAGAGTACGCACTAAACTAGCAGGACATCGGCAAGGTTAAGTAAGCATGATATTTTTCATGAACGAAGCATGTCATGGATTTTGTGTTTAATTATTTATTTATTCATTTTGTCTGTCCTTCGTCTATATCCTGTATGTAAAAATATATGCAAGTTGAACGACATGTCACGAATATAGGGAAGTTGAGACAAACAATAATTGATTGTTATGACTTTAGTTAACCCTTTACCGGGCGAGGAACCATATATGGTAACTTAAATGGGCGTCCAAAAGGGTGCTCCCAAGCCGCCCGGTGTGTGTCTGCCACCACGTCATCATGCCTCAGCCAATCACCGATGATCAGGCTACTCATGTGGGTATGGTGTAAGAGCTGATGCCATCTCAGTATTGGTTGAGAGCAACTCGAAGTTCAGTTGCAGGCCAGACATGAAGAAAGTAGGATCTCAGCAATTTTTCTCTTGACGCCCTCGACCCTAGCTCATCACGTAATATCGGTAAGTTGATAATAATCTGATATTATGCAGTTGAATAGTTGTACTATAACCTGATATAGTTGTCATTTACGTGGAACATACGGAAATTGGTGAAATTTGTTTGCGAAAAAGTGAATGATCAAATATGGACATGCGCCCGGTAAGGGGTAAAGCCCAAGTGATCATATAATTATGGACTTACGCCCGGTAGCCTATAGAATTGAAATTACTAAATATGATCATTTCGCCCGGTAAGGGGTTGTACTCCCAAGTTACATAAAACCATATAACTTTGATGATAGTTACCCAAACCAGCATGGCACATGGCCACAACTTGGGTAGGGATTCTAGAATGTTCAACATAGATATAAATGACTGATTTCTATTATTTCCTCATAAGTGTACAGTGAAATAAATATGAGTTTGGTAAGTTTAGTGAGTTCACAATTATTTTAGTGAGTTCACATATATTTTTGATATTGTGAGGCATATACTGAAGTTTTTTTGAGATATGAGTACTGTCACATAAAGAAATACCAATTTTCATGGGGATCCTATGCCCAAAATTTGCTGAAATTCATTGGTCAGGGGGAACCTCTGCCCAAATTTTGCTGGAATTCATTGTCCATGGGGAACCTATGCCAAAATGTTGCTGGAATTCTGTGTTCATGGGGAAGCTATGCCCAAATGTTGCTGGAATTACTTGTTCAGGGGGAACCTATGCCCAATTTGTTTTTTGGAATTAATTATTCATGGGGTACCAGACAGTGTCTGGGTTGTGAAAAGTACGTAAACTAAAATATTCATATATAATCTATTTATATACTTATTAAAATAAAACGCTTATTTTTGGGTAATATAATGCTATAACTGTTATTCTGTGTATTTTGTTTACCTTAAATTTACATTTTCAATATAGCATAATTCAAGATTATTTTTACCCTAGACCGGCGCTTGACCATATATGATCACTTCGTCAACCTTGATTTGCTAATTCAATATGCAAAAATGTGAAAAAAAATCATAAGCAAAAATACCTTAGAATTAGGTCTACTTTCATGGTCTAGGGTCAAAAAATGAAATTTCTAAGTATTTCTATGAGTGCCCGGTAAAGGGTTAATGCCTCGAAGCATGCAAGGGGACAGAGGAAGTAGTAGGAGGTGAAGAAGGGAGCTGGAGGAGGAGGTGAAAGCATCAGGGGTTCACCCAACATGCGTGTGCTGTAACTTTGAGTTTCTTTGCAGAGTAGGACGGACAGGACAAATACGACCAAAATCATTAGGCAAGGCTACGTTATTCTTATGAATTTTGTCTAGGGGTATTTGAAGACTTGTATGTATGTGTGTCTGTGTGTGTGTCTGTGTGTGTGTAATGTGAGTAGTAATAGCAATGTATGTGCGCCCATATCTGCCAGTGTACGTGAAAATATGCTTGATGTGTGTGTGTGTGTTTTTGTTTGTTTACATACTAAACCTCCAATATTACGCTGGTGCAAAACCTACATTTTTAAATCGCATCCTCCCATATTCGTTCTGTTCCTCGCTAAAACATTTCCCCCCCCCCCCCATTTGACGAATTTCTTTAGTTTGTAACCTACTTATACGACTCAAATGGGTACATTTCATCTCAATAAACCCTCTGAATAACATATGTAGGTCCTTCTTAAAATGCATACAAATCATCAAAGTTTAGCCAGAAAGTTGAAAGGTGTCACGGTGCTGAAGGGGTTAAAACTATTCCGGGTACATTTTAATGCCCACGACTCCCTGAATTGTAATAAGTTATAACCCCTCCTGTACCGGCGACGTCTGTTACATTTTATTCTAGCTATATTTGTATGTTTTGTGCAGTTTAAGAAGGACCTGTGCTAGTAAAAAAGGTTGCGTCAGATAGTTCCGAAACCTGTTAGTTGGTGGAGGCCCTTTTTAAACTGAATAAGATAGTCTATTATATACATAAATGATCTTGACTCAGGCATAAAGAGTAAGATCAGTAAATTTGCTGATGATACTAACATGGGTAGGATAATAAGAGTCAACTAGAGACAGGGAATGTCTTCAAAAGGATCTCGATCATTTGCACGAGTGGTCCATAAATTGGCAGATGAGTTTCAATGTAGACAAATGTAAGGTATTAAGGATTGGAAATCGTAATTTAGAAGCGAAATACAAATTAGACAATGTAGAATTGGATAACTCAGAGTGTGAGAAGAATCTGAGGGTACTCGTTAGTAATGATCTGAAACCCAGAAAACAATGTATGAGTGTTAGGAACAGGGCAAACAGAGTTCTAGGATTCATATCTAGGATCGTTAGCAACAGGACTGCTGAAGTTTTTGTAAAGCTATACTTACCACTAGTAAGACCCCATTTAGACTATGCTGTCCAATTGTGGTGCCCTTATTACAGAATGGATATTAACCCTTTAGAGGCAGTCCAAAGAAGAAGGACGAAAATGATACATAACATAAGAAACTTAACGTATGAGGAGAGGTTGAAAGCCTTAGGCTTGCACTCACTAGAAAGACGAAGATGTAGGGGAGACATGATAGAGGTATTTAAATGGATAAAAGGTATAAATAAGGGTGATATAGATGAGGTATTAAAGCTAAAGAACGGCGACATAACCCGCTCAAATGGTTTCAAGTTAGATAAGTTTAGATTTAGGAAAGATATAGGAAAACTGGTTTGGGAATAGAGTTGTTAACATGTGGAATGGATTGCCCAGAGCAGTGATTAGATGATATTATGGGCTGGGTGTGAATGGGAGCTGCTTCGTGTGAGCTGCATGGCCTAGTGCAGTTTCCCGCTATCGTATGTTCTTATAGCTACATACTTATTGTATCTGTTTGCAATACAAATTTATTTCATCCATGTGTTAATATTTTACTTAATCGATTATTACTGTCAATAACTGCATGATACCTGTATATTACGATGAAACATACGATTACATAGCCAATAGATACTTGAAAAATGAATTATTTGTGTTCTCCATCTAAGGTGTATTTATTCTTTTGAATACTTTATCAACTTTATTTGCATTTTAAAAACAAACATAGACTATTAAATACTTCATTGTACTTAATATATTATATTTATCGTTATCGACATGCTTCTCTCTCTCTCTCTCATTTTAGTTGAGCTAAGGAGAAAAATACCCACCCACTATTGACATACAACAATCAAAATGCAATTAGGCTACTGACAGTTGAGGCTGGAAGAGAGAGAGAGAGAGGTCACATACAGTATATAGACCGTACGAGTGGCAGGGTGACCACGTGGTCTGAAATGCGAGTTCCATTTCTAGTACAAAGGAAAATTAATTGATAATTAATCGAAATTTAATCGAATTGATCAATTAATTTTGAGAAATTTCGATTAAGTTAAGTTAATTAACTTAACTGACACAACTCTGATAAATATATATATGAATGGAATGCCAACGAACTCGACATTATATTTACATACTTAGCCATTATACTTAGCTGTTCCATAGCTGCGGTTGTGGACGGCCATCGCTCACTTCCTCATCCTATCAACTCCGGTGTTCCTCAGGGCTCTGTCCTATCTCCTATTCTCTTTCTAATTTTCATAAATTATCTTCTCAACTGTACCCCCAGGCCCATCCATTCATACGCAGACGACTCTACCTTACACTACCCAATTAGTTTTTCAGAACGCCCCAACCAGCAATCCCTCAAAGACAAACGTAATGAAGCCATACAACACTTATCTTCTGATCTAACTACTATTTTCAATTGGGCAAATCTTGTTGCCTTTAATGCTTCCAAAACCCATTTTCTCCATCTAACTACCCGTCCGGAACTCCCAGCGGACTATCCTTTATTCTTCAACAACACAGAAATCAATCCTTCATTTCTCTCAGTATTCTTGGAGTCTCTTTTTCTTCTGCTCTCACTTGGAAGGACCATATTACCAGTCTTGCTAAAGGAGCCTCCCAGAAGCTGGGTGTGCTCAACCGCCTCAAGGGGTTCTTTACCCCTGCACAGCTTCTTGCTCTGTACAGGGGCATAGTGCGTCCCTGTATTGAGTATTGTTCACATGTGTGGGTATGATCCTCTCACACTGCACTCCTAGACAAAGTAGAAAGAAAGGCCTTTCGTATCAATAATTCCCACCCACTCACCAACTCTTTGCAAACTCGCTCTCTTCGCCACAATGTTGCATTGTCTCGTTATCTATCACTACTACAATAATCAGTGCTCCTCACAGCTCTCCCAGTGTATACCACCTCCTCTATGTAGGGTACGTGGTACCCGTCATGCAACACAATCCCATCCCTACTATGTGCAACTCTCCAGATCAAGAGTGAAACGTTATTCTCAGACTTTGTTCTATTCAACAGCTGAGCTCTGGAACTCTCTCCCAGAATCAGTCTTTCCCTCCTCCTATGACATAAATTGCTTCAAGCTCTGTGTGTCCAGGCCTTTTGGCTCGAACGTCCCTTGATTTTGGCCCTTGCACTCCTTCAACTATGGGGGAGGCACTCGCTACAGGCAGTTCTGCTTTTTGTCTCCCTCACTCACATAGAAGAAAACAAAATCTACAAACTTCCTTAACATCTAGCAACCTCGCACAAAGTACATTGTAGGGTTAATAAATGATGCATTTGTCTGCCTAGAATCAAAATTGGGACCCTCTAAGAGGACGACAGTGCTCCAACAGTGTACTTCCAAGAAGGTTAAAGGTTTAGTATACAGTCTTCGTACCATATCCCTTGCCGATTTATAGGAACATGTACAGTAGCCCAACTAAGTTTTGCGACAAAACATTAGGTATGCGGCACCTGTCTAGTTTGCACTCCCGGCCCAAGCCCGTGTGGTCGTGTCCACAGTCTACAGATATAAGGTCGTTCCACCAGGCGACCCAAAAATGGTCAGTTTCCCATAGTGACGTCACTCATCCTCACTGACCAAGGGTCAGTACTCTCCCTCCCTTTGACTTGTGAAGGTCGTGCATCTCTCTCCCAAATTAAGTGAATTAAATATGCATAACCCTGGTGTCCAACTTTATTGATTGGTTATATTCAAGTGTGAAGACATGCCCAGCAGTGCAGTGTTTAATTGTTTCTCAAACAGTAATAAACAGAGTGATAAGCATCTTTCTTTTCACAAGTTTCCTAAGCATGAGAGTCTTAGGAAGAAGTGGATTCACCTTTGCAGTAGGAAAAACTTTATTAATGCTGATTATGCAAAGGTTTGCAGTTTACATTTTGACCCTAGTGCATAATTTTATTATGAAAGACATCTAAAATATGAACTGCTAGGCATACCTTTACCAAAGCAACTGCAATGGATCAAATGTGATGCACAACCATCTCTTCAATTACCAAAATCAAGAGGTGAGCATTGTTTTTAACAAGTGAATGTGTTTTAGTGTTATGATTTCTTATTATTCCTATTTAGTAAATATGTTGTGTATGTGCAAGTTTGTGTGTTTGTGTTTGTTTTAATCTGTGTATGTGAATTTGTGGAAGAGTGCGCATATGTTTGTGTGAATGTGTGTATGTGTGGGCGAGTGATTGTGCTTCCTGGTGTGTGTGTGTGTGTGTGTTTATGGGTGTGAGTTAATGAGTGTGTAAGTGTTGATGTATGTGTATGAGTGCGCGTGTGTGCGTATGAGTGTCTGTGAGTGAATGACTGAGTAAGTAAGTGAATGAGTTTGAGCAAGTGAGTGATTGAGTATCTGTGAATGAGTGAACGAGTGCGTATATGTGTGAGTGAATGAGTATATGTGAGTGAATTAATGAGTGTAAATGATTGCGTGTGTGTGAGTGAATGAATGAATGTGAGCGAGTGAGTGTGCATGTATATGAGAGAGTGAATGAGTGTTTGTGAGTGAGTGAATGAGAGTGTGGAAAGGTGTAGCAGGTAAAGTACCTTACATTTACATGTACATACATGCTTAAGCATACTAACATAAGAACATAAGAAAATGGGAGTCTGCAGAAAGCCGATTGGCCTAAGCAAGGCAGATCCCTGTCCCACACAACCCCAGTTCAATTACAAAGCCCAATTATAGGCTCAACACTCTAATACCCTGAGGATCATCTTACCAAAACGGTTAGAGATTAACGCAGGATTATGGGGGTATGCAGAGTGCTGATTGGCCCAACCCGGCTGATCCCCCTTCACACCCAACCCTTCTCGTACATATGCTTATCCAAACAAACAAACCATACTTACACACAAGAAGACACACATGCACATAAGAATACAAACACGCACACAGACGAGTCTATACACACGCACATTTACCCATGCATGTCCTTTTTTTGTTGTACATACACATACATCATTATATTGAATAGAAATATATATTCAGCACGAAAGCAATGTAACAAAATGTTAAAAGTAGTTAAGTAAAACAGTTATTGCGTTGCTAATACAGTATAAATTCACAATCCTCTCTGAATTATTGTAAGAGACATTAGTATTGTCCCCATATACTTCTCTTGTTAACTTAAATAATATACTGTATATATCCAAATGTTATTATACTTTTATTACTACCCTTGTGTACTCATCCATTTTAACTGCTTTAATAATGCACAATTGAATTGCACATTTGCCTACAATGTGCAAGATTGAAAAAAAACAAAAAAATATATATATATATATATATATATATATATATATATATACAGGTATATATATATATTAGTTGAAAAGATAGACACTTTTTTAGAGATAATATGTGATGGAAATAAGAAGTTAAACACACATGCAAACAACCATATACTGTATATATAAAATATTCAAACACAAATGCACCTAGGCTTCACATTCATAAACACACACACACACACTATCTTACACACACAGAGGGGTCATTAACACCTTATTGGCGGGCTAGGCGGTCTATTTGACCGTACTGCACAGCGGGTTTCTTTTACCCTAAATAGGGTTGTTTACGTGATAATTTTCATGCCTAAATAAGACCCAGAGTGTAAAACAAGTATCTATCCCTGAAAGGGCGTAAACAGAGCTTTCCAATGACACCCGAACCATCCTTGTACGACCACTGGTTATCTTGCAACGATCGTGCAACACGAGTGCAAATACCCTGAAATAAGGTAATTTCCTTACATAATTCATAAGAACATAAGAACATAAGAAAATGGGAGTCTGCAGAAAGCCGATTGGCCTAAGCAAGGCAGATCCCTGTCCCACACAACCCCAATTACAAAGCCCAATTATAGGCTCAACACTCTAATACCCTGAGGATCATCTTACCAAACCGGTTAGAGATTAACGCAGGATTACGGGGGTCTGCAGAGCGCTGATTGGCCCAACCCGGCTGATCCCCCTTCACACCCAACCCTTCTCGTCCATATGCTTATCCAATTTTTTCTTAAAGCTCCCTATCGTTCTTGATCCCACTATATCACTTGGTAGCCTATTCCACCCATCTACACCTCTGTTACCAAACCAATATTTGCCTATATCTTTTCTGAAACGAAATTTATCTAATTTGAAACCATTGGTACGAGTTCTTTCGCTATCACTGAGCTTTAGTACATTTGTCATGTCCCCTTTGTTAATCCCACTAAACCACTTGAACGCCTCTATCATATCCCCTCTAACTCTGCGTCTCTCTAACGAATGTAAACCTAATTTCTTCAACCTTTCTTCATACGGAACATTTCTAATATTATGGATCATTTTTGTCATTCTACGCTGAATTCTCTCCAATGAATCTATGTCCATTCTGTAGTAAGGACACCAAAATTGGACAGCATAATCCATATGGGGTCTCACTAATGACAAGTAAAGTTTTAAGATAACATCAGCAGTTCTGTTACTCACACTCCTAGAGATGAACCCGAGAATCCTGTTTGCCTTATTACGAACGCTTATACACTGTTTTCTAGGCTTCAAATCATTGCTAACAAACACACCTAGATCTTTCTCGCAGTCTGAATTTTCTAATTCTAAATTAGCTAGTTTATATTTAACATTTGTTTGCATCTTCCCTATCTTTAATACCTTGCATTTGTCAATGTTAAACTTCATCTGCCAATTTACTGACCATTCATGTAAGGTATCTAGATCCCTTTGGAGGCACTCTATATCGCTATCTGAATCAATTGATCTCCCCATTTTAGTATCGTCTGCGAATTTACTTATCCTACTAGTTATACCTAAATCTAGGTCATTTATGTATATAAGAAACAACAGGGGACCTAATACCGATCCCTGGGGGACACCACTTTTGACTGCTCCCCACTCTGACTTGGTACCATTTATGCTGACTCTCTGTTTCCTACCAATTAGCCATGACCTAATCCATCCCAACAACGACCCTCATATTCCATGTGCCTCAACCTTTCTCATCAATCTCTCATGAGGGACTCTGTCGAAAGCTTTACTGAAATCTAAATATATAATATCATATGACTTGTCACTATCTACTGCTTCATATACCTCTGAGAAAAAGCTAAGCAAATTAGTAAGGCAAGAACGTCCCTGAGTGAATCCATGCTGAGAAGAATTTATTAAGTTAAATTTTACTAAGTGGCTTCTAATTTTCCTAGCAATAATGGACTCTAGCAACTTTCCTATGATTGATGTGAGACTAATGGGACGGTAATTGGATGCTATCGATTTATCACCTTTTTTGAAGATCGGAACTACATTTGCAAGCTTCCAAGCTTCTGGAACTAAACCTGTTTCTAATGACTTGTTAAATATAAATGCTAATGGGCTACTTAACTCATCTCTGCATTCTTTTAATACTCTAGCATATACCTCGTCAGGACCAGGCGATTTTTGAGGTTTCAGTCTGTCAATTTCCTTAAGCACATCATTTCTACTTATACTAACTGTACTTAACATATTTTCTATACTATCACTATATACCATATTGACTTCTGGAATCTGTGCCAAATTTTCATTAGTGAAAACGGAAAGAAACTGACTATTTAATGTACTGCACATTTCTAAATCATTTTCTGTTATTTCTCCTATTGAAGTTTTTAGGGGGCCTATTACATCTCTAACTTTAGATTTATATAGTTGGTAAAAAGCTTTAGGGTTATTTTTTGAGTCACTGGCTATCCTTATTTCATAATTTATTTCATAATTTCTTTTTGCTTTCCTGATTTCCTTTTTGACCTGTCTTGATAGAGTCTGATAGTATATATGTAAATGATTTTCACCTTTCTTTATTTTTCGATATATTCCTTTCTTTTTTCCTATAAGATCTATTAGCTTGTTAGTCATCCATTTTGGTTGGTTCTGTGTCGATCTAAATCTTCTTTTAGGGATATATTTATTTTGAGTATTGTGGAGTGAAGCAATAAACTGGTTATATGTAGGTGGCAAGTTTAACTCTGGCATATCCTGACTTAATTGCTTAACAATAGGGTCCACCCTTAAGTCTCTTCTTAGCCCACCATAATCGGCTTTTCTGAAATCTGGGATAAGTGTCGTATTCTCTTTAGCATTCCCTGTCCATTGTATATTAAAATAAATAGATTTATGATCGCTATTTCCTAGGTGGTCACCAATCTCTACATTATTTATCATATGTTCATTGTTACTGAAAACTAAATCAAGAATATTAATACCTCTAGTCGGCGTATCTATGAATTGAAATAAAAAACTATCTTGTACTACCTCAATAAACTCTACTGAATCGGAGTCGCCTATTTGGTGCTGCCAATCAATGTTCGGAAAATTAAAATCCCCCATAATGCACACATTGCTAAACCTTGATGCTATTTTAATTTCCTCCCATAACGATTTTCCGCCATTTCTACTCATATTAGGCGGTCTATATATAACTCCAATAACTATGGTCTCACTACCTTCGTTAACCTCTACCCAAACACTTTCATTATCATTATTTAGTCTAATACCTGATTTAATACAGCTTTTTAATGTACTCCTGACAAACACTGCTATACCCCCGCCCCTCCTACTTGTTCGGTCATATTTAAACAAACTATATCCTGGAATATCAAATTCTGCTAAAAAATGCCTAGATTCTGTATTAATCCACGTTTCAGTTAGCGCTATTATGTCTATATTTTCTGTGCTAACGAGTGCTCTAAGTTCGTTCATTTTGTTACATAAACTCCTACAATTTGTATAATATACCCTCAACCTATTACTTTCATTTGCAACTAATTTTCTATTTTGTTTAGCTAACTTATTATTTCCTGTTGAACTACTAGCTCTAGACGGAAATTCTACTCTATCAGTATTCTCATCTTTACTATCAGTTACATGTGTAGTGTTATCGATACTACTATTACACATCACTATATCCGCACTATCTTGACTGATTATTTCTATTTTACTCACTGGTTTGTCACATGAAGTACCTGCTCCATATGGAGACGGTATTTTACTTACACACCCAGGTTTTTTTAACGAAACCCCGCAACAATCTTGTCGAGTGAGCTGGCCAAGGTCGAAACTCCTAGTCGAGAGAGATGTACTCCATCCTGGGCATACAGTTCATCCTTACCATAAAAGAGGGACCAGTTATCCAGGAATGGAATAGTATTTGCCTTGCAGTACTTCTCCAGCCGGCTATTTACACCAATAGCCCTGGAGGACCATTCCTTCCTTACCCCTCTTCTAGGCAGGATACTGTTTACCACAGGAACTCCACCTTTTTCCTTGATCCTCTCCAACATTTCCTGATACTTGGAGAGCAACTCCTCAGTCCTGCATCTCCATATGTCGTTGCTCCCTGCGTTGAGGAAGATGATGGGGTCCTCCCCACTCACTTCCATGACAGCATCTATCTTCTCAGCCACCCTCCCTGTGTAGCGAGTAAGAAAGGGGGGAGGAAAGTAGAATACAGTTCAGTATGTCCACCGCGGTGGTGGGGAGCGGTCATAGGGTTGCTACGCTCGTCCCACCGCTCAGCTCTCTCTCTCAGCAACATTACGTGCTGAAAATGGCGTTGACAAATGTCGTGCACCGTCACATAGTCCAAATTTATTTCACTCGACATAGGTCGCGCGCCGCCAGTTAAGGGTTAATCAGTTTTGGTAGAGAGAGAGAGAGAGCGCGCGGGGGGGGTGGGGGGGGGAGAAAGAGAGAGTGAATGAACTAATTGAAAGCGAGAGAGTGAATGAACTAATTGAAAGCGAGAGAGTGAATGAACTAATTGAAAGCGAGAGAGAAAGATAGAAGGAGAAGGAAAGAGCGCGCGTGGGACCGGTGACGGCCTGGTGGACCGACCTTATATTTGTAGACTGTGGTCGTGTCTAGCAGAGCCCGTGGTGTCTAAGAGGCAGGCGCCACCACCTGCGTTACCACAACCAGGGCACACAGACACAGTACTCGCACACGCTGGGCGCTACATATGACAATATTGCTATCATTATTTATTTGTATTATAATAGAAGGCTCTCTCTCTCTCTCTGAGGTTAATATCAATTGATTTTCACGCGACACTCTTTGTAGATTAATTAGCACACACACACACACACATACACTGAGAAAAGGAAGGCAAAGTTCAGTGTTATATACCAACATTCTACACTGAATTCCATGATAAATCAAGCAGGTGTAAATAATTGTGTTTTCATTTATCTAATTAACACTCTCTAAATAATGTTATATTCTGCATCATCTTACAGTGCTGGGTTATACAATTTGTTCTATTTGCAACATCTGCATCAGCTAATATTATTTATGATAAGAACGTGTATTAATACAGCTAAAGTTCTGACTGTTTCTATGAGATACTATTAGAATATAGAGCATTATCATTACCGTATCATGGTTTTAGAATCTAACTCCGTTGAAATTCTGTCTACTATGGACATATACTGTATATATTCTATCGCTATCACGGAGCGGCAGTCCGTTTTCCACATCGTCTTTGTGGATCCCACTTACAACTTACGCATCTGTAATCTGTAGCATATCCTGTCTTACTTTACACCTCTAATAAATGCAAGCTTAATGTTTTCCCAAGTCCCCTTTCTTTGGTACTGACCATATCATGTATTTCATGATAATCACTACTTCAATAATCTTTTACTTCTGTTAAATGTTCTAACCCATTCTGGCTATAATTCCGTGTCATTTGGCCTTAGTCGTCAGGCGTTAGAATATTATTGATGTTCTAATGTTCTATTATTCTGGATTGTTTTGCCATTCTTCTTTGTACCGTAACTTCCAATCAATCTATGGACATTGGACAGCAAAATTAAAAACATAATCTATGTGAATCCTTACTAAGGACAGGTGAAAATTTTAAATTACGTATGTTGTTATTCACGCGTCTAGATATATATCTAAAAACTCTGATTTCAAACAATGTTGCATTGTTTTTGTTTTTGTCTTTTCAGATCACGACTGACGATGTCTTCCAAATATTTTGTAGTAATTGAGTTACTTAATTCCATGTTATTTAGCCATCTAGATACCTCTGATATTGCGTCTTGGCCTGTCACCACTCAGATTGGTGAAAAGATTATATTTTTTCTGACACATACAGTAGGTGGTGGTATACTGGCTACCCTTGAGTAAGGGAGATGGGTAATGGAATCGAACATTATAAGAATGCATTGAGCTATTGAGTCTCCTCGAACGGGAGATAAATGGCACGTAATTAATTACTTGTTAAATTTATATCCTGAAGTTTCTATCGATGTCCCAATTTTCAATAAACTACATGTATTTATCTACATTAAGGGGGGTGACCTGATGTTTGTTATTTCTGTCATTTTCTCTCTTTCTCTGGCTTGTATCCATTCGGCCCCATTCAGCCAACTATTTTAAGACGTTTATCCCCATCTAGGTGTCGATTTCTTCCTGGCGAGCGATAGCGAGCCAGCATTATATGAAGAAATCCGGCTTCGCCGGAGACATTGTTCTATCGAAAAATTTACAAATTTAGCTTGCTGTCCAACAAAAATTAAAAATATGCTGGCTCGCTACCGCTCACCAGTAAAAAATTGACACCTGGATGGGGATAAACGTCTTAAAACAGTAGGCTGAATGGGGCCAAATGGATACAAGCCAGAGAAAGATAAAAAAGGACAGAACAAAAACAGGTCACTCCCTTAACACCTTACGAGCGGCCTATGCGGTTTATTTATGTGTACCGCACAGCGGGGTGTTTTTAGCCAAAATAGGGCTGTTTACGTGATCATTTTCATGCCTAAATAAGACCCAGAACGTAAAACAAGTACCTATCCCAGAAAGGGCATAAACAGAGCTTTCGAATGACACCATAACGATCCTTGTATGATGGATAGTTTTCTTGCAATAACCGTGCAACGCGAGTGCAAAAAGCAGGTAATTCGGTACTTTCAGTACATAATTGAGTATGTAGCGAGTGAGAGAGGGAGGAGGGAGCTGAGATTTGTGTCAGTAGGTTCGCCGCGGTGGTCTGGAGCAGTCATACGCTCGCTAGTCTCCTGCCACCACTTGTCTCTCTCTCTCAGCCACATTACGTGCTGAAATTGCCACTCGAGTTATGTCGAGCGCCGCCAATAGTCCAGCTTTATTTAACTCGACTTATGTTGCTCGCCGCTAAATAAGTATCATCTGACAAGGTATTGCCCATTCCGGTATGTATCAAATTATTTTTGGAGAGCATTAATCGGTTCAGGATCAATAATTCCACCTATTCTTATTGTCATTTCAAAAATGACCAATCTTTTTAGTTAGGCCTAAATCAAGGTCGTTAATGTAAAAGTTGAACAATTGAGGAACTAAAACTGACCATCAGTGTAAGACCCCAACCTTCACTACACCTCAATCTGATTGTATAGGCTACTGTTGATGTTATTTGTGTGTTTCCTACTAGTTAGCCATGGTCTAATTCACGTAATATAGTTCGCCCTATTCCATGAGTAAATAACCAGTCGGTCGGAAGTGGGAATTTGGATGATGTAGAAGATTTTGTAACCTACTTCTCTTCAATAATTCTAATCTCTTAACCAGCATTTTAATTATAATCTAGTTCCTATTTAATCTTAAAAGTCATGAGGTGTTTGGGTATCCTCCTTGTAATCATTGTTATGCATGAGGAAGACATAATATCAGTGAGGGTGTGCATGACTAATAGTAATTGAGTATACCCTCCATTAACGGTTTCGCAGAAAGCGATCGACACAGCACTGGGTTTTTGAGGGTCAGTAGTATCCCATGTCGTGTTTATGTCGTACCACGTTTTACGGACCGTGACATTCATAATGGATATTTATCAAAAACTTTACTGACATGTCTATATATTGGAAGGTATTTTTGTCTTTGTTTATCGATTCGTATGCTTGGGAAAATATTGATGATTATGCATTTAACAAATGTGACAGCAGCATACTCCTCTTAACTTGACGTTTGTAATTTAGTCAGTAGCCAGTCCTTATTCCCACAAGGGGTAGGGAATATCAACAATAAACACATGAAAGGAGGCAAAACAAGAGGCGGCAGAGGAAGAATCCATACAACAGTTCGCACACAAACATTTGGAAACCTCGATCACTTATTAGCCCCCAAGATCACTGGCTTCACCTCAGATGCTATAAACGTCCGGACAAGTTAAGTCTCTTAGTCATTTACCTGTACAACATTAAATTTTATTGAGTAACATATAATAGAGTTGATGCATATAAACATTTAGGATAACTTGTAACGTTTATACCCGGTGTCAGCGAAGAGTAGATCAGGAAATAGATGTAGAAATTTACTACCCGTTTCACGAGCACTTTCTCGGTTACACCAGCACTACCAAGTATAGAGTTAAGGAGGGGCTCTGATTAAAATAATCACTAAAAGTGTATAATATATTATATAATACAATCTATGCAACTCATTGTATTCACTTGTGTATTCAGGTGTATAGAATGTGGATCTATAAAGTAGTGACGCTTACCATGCTGGTGTGTTGGTATGTGTGTTGGTGTGTGTGTGTGCTAATCTACAGAGTTTGTCGCGAGTAAACATATTTATATTTAGCAGAGGAAGAGAAAGAGAATCGCGTGTAAATATGTTTATTTTTAGCAGAGAGAGAAAGAGAGAGAGAGCCTTCTATTATGATACAAATAAATAATAATAGCAATATTGTCATATGTAGCGCCCAGCGTGTGCGAGTACTGTGTCTGTGTGCCCTGGTTGTGGTAACGCAGGTGGTGGCGCCTGCCTCTTAGACACCACGGGCTCTGCTAGACACGACCACACAGGCTTGGGATGGGAGTGCAAACTAGACAGGTGCCGCATACCTAATATTTTGTCGCAAAACTTAGTTGGGCTACTGTACTCAGCGCTACACTAAACCCAACCTCATTATGACTGTCAAATGGAAGTATTGAAACACATAGATATACTATTATGAAAGAAATACAAATGAACACAAGTGACGACAGTGCTCTTAGATTGTACAGTGAGGTGGGGTTTAGTGTAGCATTGAGTACATGTTCATATGTATTGACAAAGGATATGTACGAAGCGAGTGCGATTCCCGGCAGTTCCAATCACTCATAATTAAATAACCCTACAATGTAGGGCCTACATGTAAAGTTCCGGCCAAAAGTATCTCGATTTGGCTGGCAACAATCCTTATTCATAGTTTGCGTTTGACGTCAGGTCACGTGACAATAATATACACATCTGTTCCTGGCCGGGCGGTGCAGGGCTACTGCGCGCTTGTACACAAAGAGACTGGTAAATTTTGTGTTGTACCAGGCTGTTTTAGCACACAAGGACAATAAAATGTGTTTATATTGATATCTAGCAATCAAAGATGTAAGGAATATATATTAAGGAAACAATAACAAGCTGTAAAGCAGAAACTTAAAGTAATTTGATGAATAGATGATAAGACTGAATATTGAGCTCTCTCCTTAAATACATATGGATGATTGGATTATTAACCCACTCACGTTTTTGACGCAATTTTGAGCCTATTAGGGATACTTTAAAGCCTTTGTTACCATCAGGGGTATTATAAACCTTTAGTTTAGTTACTACAACCTCTGCAGTTGTCTTTGTGTTAGCTGTGGGCAGAAAACTAATTTTGGAGAGGTAATTATAAGAGTGAGAGAACTCTATTTATTATTGCTAATCTGGCAACCTCTGCATCATAAAAACGTGAAAGGGTTAATAACATATCTTAAGTAATTTTATCTAAGAATATATAGGCTTAGTTCATTCATAAAACTATAGATACATACCTATCAGACGGCAACGGTCAACAAAAGCAAATTATTTTATATATTTTTATAAAAAACATAGCCCTTTATCATCCATCCCCGTCTGAAAACTGTTTAATATCTTATTATATAAGGCCTAGGCTTAACAATTTTCTGTACTGAAAAATATTCTGTCATTTTACATAATATATTTGTATACACATTTATTGGACTCGATATATTAGGGAGAAAACAGCGATTCACAGCAAAGCGTAGGATATACCATTAGCCTATACTAGATTACAGTATACTAAAGAAAAAACAACTAACTAAAAATAAAATAATAATAAGACACCAACAATCTATTTTTTTTTTTTTTTTTTTAAAGAGACAATGAACGGAGGAAGGAAAACACAGATAAAACAAAAAGGTCCATGTGCCTAAAGGCTTCCTCCATTCATAAAATGTTTGTAACAACTGGATTTAAACATTTGTAGATTGTAAGTTTGTGGAAAGCAATTCGAGGGAAGTGAATTCCAAAGAGTAGTAGCTTTGGGATAAATGAATTCTGATAAGCAGAAGTTCTGCATTGTGGAGGAGAAAGTGTAAATTCATGGGCGCTCTCAGCTGCCCTAGTTCTACGGGGAAAGATGTGGAGAGGCCGCACAATTGAAGCAAGTTCCTCGGAACAATTGCTGTGAAAATATCTGTAGAATAATGCAAGGGATGCAACGTTTCTTCGTATGGATAATGTAGGAAGGTCCTGTGTGATTGCAGGGTTATTTATTAATCTAATAGCTTTATTTTGAATTTTGTCCAACTGCCTCAATGCAACCACTCCTCTTCCACCCCACAGAGGTGAACAGTAATCCATCTGAGAACGCACATGACTATTATATATTACGGCCAACTGCTCGTCAGTGAAGAATTCTCGAACTCTGTACAGGAGTCCCAGTTTTTTAGAGGCATTCTTTGCAATGCTTCTAACATAATGTGTCCAGCTCAAGTTAGTAGTTAATGTTACACCGAGAATGTCAATACTAGGGGAAGTGGGAATATTTACATCATTAACAAATATATGGGAGTCAGTGAGATTCTGTCGGTTAGAAAATTTAATGTACTTGGTTTTCTGTACATTAAAGGAAACTAGATTCTTTTGTCCCCATTCATTAATTCTAGAAAGGTCCTGGTTCAGAGAAATTGCAGTGTTTATTTTTGAATTTATAAGATCGGGTTGGGTGAAAGAATTGGTAAATGTGAAGGAACTGTGGAGTGTTGAGTCATCTGCGTAGGAATGTATTGGATTATGAGTGGTAGATATGAGATCATTGATATGAATGAGGAACAGAGTTGGGGCCAAAACTGATCCCTGGGGAACACCAGCATTTATTGAGTGAAATTGAGAATAAAGGCCATCTACCATTACACATATTTTTCTGTTATGAAGATAAGAAGAAATTAGTGGAACTAATGATGCAAGGCCGTAGTGTGACATCTTCGACAATAAGGATTGATGCCAGACTCTATCAAATGCCTTTGATATATCCAGTGCTATTGTATGTGTTTCACCATGTTGGTCTGTAGCTTGGTTGATTTGATGCGTAAGAAGGCAAAGAATGTCTGCAGTTGATCGACATCGTCTAAAACCATAATATTGCCTATCACTGATTAATTTATTATTCTCAAGATGCTTAATTATGTGATTATTTAATATAATTTCAAAGACTTTACCAAGAATGGAAGTTATAGCTATTGGTCTGTAGTTTGATGGATCTAAAGAGGCACCTTTTTTAGGAACTGGATGGATGTTTGCTTCTTTCCAGGGTACTGGGAAGCATAAGGTATGAGTATACAGACGGAAAAATTTTGCCAATACAGGAGCGAGCACCAAGGAACAATTCTTAAGTACTATTGGAGGAATTTCATCTGGACCAGGAGCCTTATCTACTGAGAGATTCTGCAAAATAGTTTTGACATGTCTGGTGTGGATCTTAAGTGAGGGATTTTCAGGCGAATTAAAATTAAGTACAGGGATATCTTGATTTATTTCATCTAAGGTTGAGTTGGTGGAGAAAATATCCGCAAGAAGGTTAGCTTTACCTCGTGGGTCACTTACAAGATTGGCAGTCGGAGATTTTAATGGTGGAATGGATGAAGCAGTAGTGAAGTTGGATTTGAATGAGTTAAGAGTAGACCAAAATATTTTGTTATCATTTGGATTATTTAGAAGTTTATTTGCCTGCTTGTGGAGAAAGTTTGATTTAGTTAGGTTTAATACAGTTTTGGCATGATTTCTGATGTTTCTAAAGTAATTAAAGGCTTCATGTGTTTTTGATCTTGTGTAGGCATTGTAGGCTATTGCTTTTTGTTCAGTTACTCTAGCACAATTATGGTCAAACCATTTAGGTGAATTAGATCTTTTACTGTACTTTTGATGAGGAATAAAGGTTTCCATTCCAATGTTTACAAAATCTTGTATGTGGCTCAAGGTGGAGTGTGCATCATTAGAAAAGAAAGAGGTCCAGGGAATATCAATAAAGAAACCTTGAAGACCCTCCCAGTCTGCCCTATCGTAATGCCATTTAGTCACCAAAACAGGTTCAGAGTGGGAAGGTGTGGTAGGTGATAGACAGGTGGCCTGTATCAGACAGTGATCAGAAGATCCAAGCGGGGACCTCACTGTAACATCATAATTTTCTGAATTGGTTGTTAAAAATAAGTCCAGTAGGTGGGAATTATGATTAGGATTATCTGGTACACGGGTGGGTTGGTTGACTAGTTGAGTGAGATTAATTGAGTCTGCAAATAGCTCACATTCAAGACCAGCATCATCAGTCCTGGCTGAATGAGTGAGCCATTCAACATTATGGACATTAAAATCACCCAACACAGTGATTTCAGAAGAAGCATTTAAGTTGAGGACACTGAGTTGTGAGGACAGAGAATCAAAAAGACTTTGCTCTGGAGGAGTATTTGGGGAACGGTAGATGCAACATATGTATTTAAATTTACCAGCAGAAATTAATTTGTATATAGAATAATCAAAATAGGGACAATTGAAACTAGTGTGTGGGTGTGTTGCCATGTAGTTTAGTGGGTGGTCTTGGTTCGTGGAGGCTGTTGCCAGGAATTGAGTGCCTCCAGGGCAATTTCAGATTTTGCGAAGCAACATACACCTCCTTTAGGTCTGAAATTTTGGAGCAGTTGATAACCTGGACAATTAAATCTAGACGTGTCAGATGTGGATGTTACTTGAGTCTCTGTCAAAAAAAGGAGAGTAGGGGATTCTGCTTGAAGAAATTGGTGTACAGAATTGATGTTAGAGTGAAGTCCCCTTATATTACTAAAGAAAAAGCTGCACCGACGAGCAGCTTTGGGACGTTGCAATGTTCTTGACACAGTCGCATGATGATGACCGGGAGGGCCCTGTGTCAATGACCCAACCCTGCCGGGGGTGGATATCCGAGGGACCACCAGGTTTGCTCTTAACAATTGTACTGCCATATTTATTAGGTAAGTGTATGGTGTTACATGTATGATATGTAGTGGGAAGAGTAGTGTTTTATGGATAGAGGATAGCGATGTAGGGCAATGTCGTGAAGTTGGATGTGTATGTTATATAAAGAGGGTTTTCCTGATACCCCTGATGTGTGAGGCAGAAATATATGTATCCAGCTACCAAGGCCTGGGAGAGAAAATGGAATTCAGGCTATTCCCTGAGTCTCCCGAAACCTTGGCGGTAGTACT
The DNA here is from genome assembly GCA_032716605.1 of Paralithodes platypus. Taxonomy (NCBI): domain Eukaryota; kingdom Metazoa; phylum Arthropoda; class Malacostraca; order Decapoda; family Lithodidae; genus Paralithodes; species Paralithodes platypus. The sequence continues at coordinate 17,591,462 of CM064511.1, read as the reverse complement.
TCCCTGGGGGCTGCATACCCCTACTACCTACACATTAGTGGTGTATATGGATTTCTGTTATGGTGGATGGGTGTGGATAGGGGAGATTTTGTATGTGTTTTCGACCATTCCATTCCTACACAAAATGTTTATATCAATCTATTTGACCTTCCATAATGAGATAAAATACGATTCATCATGAAGTGTAGGCCACCGGCAGATATGTAACATACGGATATATGTTGTTGTTGTTGTTGTTGTTCCCTAAGCTGCCTGGCCGAACAGCCCCGAGTCCCTGAGAAAGGCCATGGCCACGATCGGGCTTTCCCACAGAGCTCTCATTGAGTGTAGATTGTGTTGTTGGCGTAAGTGGTTGTGTGAAATGCAGTCTTCTATGGTTGTGTTTAATGGTATGGGGTGCTGTGTTACATCCCGGGCAGGCGTCGACAACGGAGTCATCCAGTCTCTTCTGATAGCTCAGGAGAGCTGGATGGTGTCCGCATCTCAGCCTGGCCAGGTGGACTCTGTCCTCGTGAGGAAGGGAGGATTCGGAAGGATGGATTTCGGGAGGTCGTGCATGCAGCTGCGTGTTGTCTGTGAGTGAGTGGATGGATCGGTGAGAGATATGAGTATGGATGTGCTTCTGGAAGTTGGTTCGGGGTGGGCAGGGAGGGAGAGAGGACAATAATTGTGTGTGATACCGTGTGCTGGGTGTTGTTTTGATATTTCTTGGTGTGTGTGGGTGTGTTGCCATGTAGTTTAGTGGGTGGTCTTGGTTCGTGGAGGCTGCTGCCAGGAATTGAGTGCCTCTCATGTCCAGATGGTCTTTGACTTTGAGGATTTTGGTTTCTTGATGTGGGTGCAGTAGCTGTGCAGCCTGTAATGATCTTCAAGGCTTTGTTTTTAATAGTCTGTAAGGTCTTATGATGTGTTTCAGCTAGGTTAGAAGCCCAGGCTGGGCTTGCGTATTCCATCACTGATCTTATGTATTGTTTATATACTGTGGTGGTAGTTTCTTTGTTGTGTCCAAATTTTGTGTGAGCAAGTGACCTGAGGGCGTTAAGTCTGGGTGTCAGTTTCTTTTTAATGTTTGTGGTGTGCTGTTTGAATGTCATATGAGTATCATATGTTACTCCTAGGATTTTGGGTGTGTGTGTATGTGTTAGGGGTGTGTTGTTTATGGTGAGTTGAGGGATGTATTCGTGTTCTCCTGTCCAACTTGTGAGCAGGGTTGCGGTGGATTTGGCTGGGGCTAGATTAAGTCTGTTTGTAGTGCACCAGCCATGTAGTGTGTTGAGATAGGGTTGAAGGAGATCTGTTTCTCTTTTTGGGTCATGGTGTGTGCATGTGAGTTTTATGTCATCTGCATAGGAGGCTAAGTTTATTTGGGGCGTATTGGGTGTAGTTATATCGTGCATGTACAGATTGAAGAGTGCGAACGATAGGACGGATCCTTGTGGGACTCCGTTTGGAAAGTTTCTGATTTTAGATGACTGACCGGCAAAAGATACGTGTGCACATCTGCCTGCTAGGAAGTTGGCCAGGCACCTTGTTGTGTTGTTGTGCATGTTTGTGTTGTAGATTTTGTTTGTTATGTTGTGGCGGGGGATGGCATCGAAGGCTTTACTAATGACGGATATATTATAAACTATGGATGAGACCAGGAATAATCGTGTCTTTAGACCTATTCCTATAGATTAAAATGTAGGTTAAGGTACAGATACGGTACCGGTATATAATTTGCTTCAACAGACAAACTTCATGATAAATCGTATAAGGAACACAGTACACTGTACCGGGAAGACATTGATCTTGGTACAATGGCAGAGCTGCTAATAAAGCGAAAAATATGAAAATAGTTGTTTAGGCCAAACATGATCATTTCAACTGAAAATATGCATAAACCAATGTTGTGAATAGATCATAATTTATACAATATGCTTACGTGTCAGATATATTTTGTCTATACATGCAGCAAAATTAAGACTAAATTAAGTAGTTTCGTTGGAAATATAAGCGAAATACATCACAGACTTACCATTTTAATGCAGCAACATTTTATAAATCTGAACTTGGCTCTTTTACCAACCACTGGCGTGCACAAATATCACACCCACCACCCCTACCGAAGAATTAACTTAACTAACGGGTTATTTGAGAAGGTTTAAACAAAATCCGTTGTTTAAATGTATGTTACCTTCCATAATAGGAAAATATACGATTTATCATGAAGTTTGTCGGTTGAAGCAAAACTCTATACATGTACCGTATCTGTACCTTACCTACATTTTAAAGTATATGAATAGGTATAAAGATCTGGTCTTTTCATACAGTATAGTACCGGGTATATCATACAGTATAGTACCGGGTATATCATACAGTATAGTACCGGGTATATCATACAGTATAGTACCGGGTATATCATACAGTATAGTACCGGGTATATCATACAGTATAGTACCGGGTATATCATACAGTATAGTACCGGGTATATCATACAGTATAGTACCGGGTATATCATACAGTATAGTACCGGGTATATCATACAGTATAGTACCGGGTATATCATACAGTATAGTACCGGGTATATCATACAGTATAGTACCGGGTATATCATACAGTATAGTACCGGGTATATCATACAGTATAGTACCGGGTATATCATACAGTATAGTACCGGGTATATCATACAAAAGGTCGTTTCATCTCCGCAGGCAGGCTACACTTCGTGATAAATCATAGTTTCTTTAATTGTGGAAGGTAAAATGGATTGATATAAACATATCTTGTGCAAAAAGGATCGATATAAACATAGCTTTTGTAAGGATGGAATGGTTGAAAACACATGAACAATCTCCTCTATCCAAATCCATCCACCCACACCATACACTACCTTGTGTAAAATTAATCAATTAATATATATATATATATATATATATATATATAAGCAATGACAAACATTTATTACAGAACGGAAGTGATTTTAATGGAATGCTGGTATCATATAAAAAACAAATCTGTAGTTGGCCTACTTTGCTTCACATTATTATTATAATTGAAGGCTGTAGTAGACTGTAGATATATCAATAACCATATAATAGTATATGTTACCTGGCTAATGGAGCGTAGGCGACGGGAAAGGGGTTATGTTGGGACACTCTAGGGCAACAAGATGGTGATGGAGTTGGGTGACAACAAGAGGTGAACAAAAGGAATTTAGGGGATAGTTATTAAGGAACACCCCATTCTTAATATTAATCATCCATTACAAACCCCATTGTACTTGAATAAATTAATGAAAGCATATGGTCCTCCCGGAATTCGAACTCGGGACACCACGTAACCCAGAACATAAGCATCTAAACCTTTACACCACCAACACAGTTAAAGGTTGAGTACACAATCACGATCAATATCCATTTTTCGAATTTTTGAATAACAATCTAATCATGTACTCAGACCCAACTGCATTATGAAGGGGGCCTCTAAACTTAAATCATAATGGGGATGATGATAGATGATCAGTGAATTGATGGGAATACACAAAGAGGTTAGTACTAAGTGGGAAATGGAATGGAATGAGAAATCACGAGAGGTAGAACTTATGGCAGTGGTGGTTGTAGAGCGAGTGTTGCTCCCGGACAATATTTGCAGGAAGCCCGCTATTTTTACGCATGCGCGGACAGGTCGGGATATATTTTCCTCCCCTTTTTATAATTACCTAAGTTCATAGGAATGACATATTAACCAATATCTAATACAGAACATAATTGAATGTTCTTCCCATATACAGTATACTAAATCATATTATTACGATCCTGAATCCTACAAACTTATACTTATAAATTAAGATTAGACTTAAAACTAGACTGTCCATGCTCCTGGAATAAAAGTATGGACATATTCCCGCCCCCGAGTTTGTACAACATTTACAACAGCCCGGAGGCTAATATATCCCGCCATGATTGAGAGGATGCTTGTGCCGCTTGTCGACGAGGACGTCAACAGGTTGACCGTTTGAGGTTGCCACTACGGGAACGTCTCTGGTCAACGTTACCGAGGCGTCACCTTTGCTATCAATATCCCCTTTTAGAGGGCATAAACGGATAGTTAGTCGCGTGAATATAACCGACTTAGTGCGGATTTTAGCCACTCTGGCTTCTCCGTTATGTCCGGGTAATAATTTGGTAATACGGCCTAACTTCCAGAAAGTGCTAGGACCCTTGTCATGGATGGTGACAACATCACCGTTACTTGGCCACCAACTGTTGATTGGTCGATGTTTACTCTTATGTTCCTCCCTGAGCGTCACCAGATACTCATTAGACCAGCATCTCCAGATATCCTGTGACAATTTACGGATATACCGGCATCTCGCTGAGATAACATCCTTGTTGACGTAGTCCGGGTCCTCAATCTCGTCCTCCACTTCATTCTCCTCAGAAAGATCTTGCAACAGATGTCCCTGTACCAACATTGAGGGTGTTATTGGGGTAGGATCCTCTAGGTCACCTGAAGCATAAAAAAGAGGACGGTCATTAACTGTTGCCTCAATTTCCAGGAGTAGAGTTGTCAATTCCTCTAAAGAAATGAGAGCACGTCCCGACACCTTCCTCAGTCCCGCCTTGACAATGCCAATGGCTCTCTCCCAAATAGCGCCGAACCATGGCGCTCTGGCAGGAATAAACAAAAATTCACATTGCACATTGCCAAGGTGAGACTGAACCTTAAGGTGATTGCTGATATCGGATAGGTACCTAGAGGCCCCAACAAACGTGGATGCATTATCACTCAGGATGCTCCGGAGAAACCCTTGCTGACTGCAAAACCTCCTGAAAGCGTGGAGGAAACTATCACATATGAGATTGGTGACTACTTCAGTGTGCATGGACTTAATGACAGCACAGGTAAATAAGATCATGTAAGCCTTCATAACTGGTGAGTCTTTAATCGGGATTGCTCCACTATAGTCCACCCCAGTGATCTTGTATGAGTCTCCAGGGGTGGTCCGCAGGGCTGGTAAAGTGGGTAATCCTGTGTAGTCATAGGGTTTACCTTGTACCCGACGAAATTTTAGGCAATTTGCGCAGTACTTTTTTCACCACCTGCCGGATTTTAGGAACCCACCCTTTTTGGCGAATGTAGGTAACCTTGTGGCCGACCCCATAATGGCAACAGAGACGATGGCACCTATCTATTAAGAGATGGGACAAGGGATGCTTGGAGGGAGATAGCCGCTAATCTCAATCTGCCTCCACAATGTATTATATCTCCCTTCAGGTGTAATCCTAATTGGCAAATTAAATTGTTTCTGGACTGTTCACCTTTCACCAATATTGAGTACTCCTGCGAATAACTTTCCTTTTGGCATAACTATAGTAGAATATTGTCTGCAGTTCTAATATCTTTTACGTTGAGGTGAGCACTACCTGTGGGAGGCAGGCCATTTACTTTTGCCTTCAAATTTTCCACGAAACGTGTCAGCCATACCATGACACGCTGCATTCTTTCGTAGCTGTTATATCTGTCCCAGTCCCGTAACTGTGTGTCATCATGGGGCACCGTGCCTACAATTTAGGTCACGATACCAGCGGCTACACTTGGAGATCTATGTTTTCTGGCCATCGGAGAATGAAATAACAATCGTGGGGGGGGACCTCAATGGTCACGTGGGAGCATCAGCAGATGGATACGAGGGGGTACATGGAGGAAATGGCTACGGAAGGAGAAATCTGGAAGGCGAATATATATTGGAGTCCTGCGTTGCACTCAATATGGATGTGTGTAACACAAAGTTCAAGAAAAGACAAAGCCACCTGCTCACATATAACTCTGGGGTCTCCAGTAGCCAGATAGATTACTTCTTGGTTAAAAGGAAAGACTGGAAACTAGTTCGAGATGTAAAGGTCATCCCGAGCGAAGAATGTATCCCCCAGCATAAGCTACTTGTGTGCGACATGAGCTTATACAGAGATCCTAAGTGCAAGAAGGTAAAGTGTGGCTGCTGAAGGACAAGGAAGTTAGGGATAGGTTTCATAGTGAACTGGAGGAAATTAATAGAAATAAGGAAGCTAGGCCTAACGATGTAAATAGTCAATGGAACTTTCTTAAGCATAGCCTTATCGCTGCCACTGACAAAGTCTGTGGGAAAACAAAGGGTCACCCCAGGAATAAGACCTCCTGGTGGTGGAACGATGAGGTAGAACATGCTGTGAAAGAAAAAAGGAGATGCTTCAAAGCATGAAAGAAAGGAGGCAGCAAGAAGGAATACCAGGCAGCTAAACGAACTGCCAAAAGAGTTATTTACAATGCTAAAAATCGCATTAAGGACCTGGTCCTCGAACAACTGTGTAACTCTGACAATCCCAATGGGATCTTCAACCTAGCTAGGAGAGTTACAAATGACAGTAGGGATATTATAGGTGAACAGTGTGTTAGAAACGATAATGGGAAGATTGAGTATGCAGAAAATGAAATCAGAGAAGCATGGAAGGTACACTATGAACGAATGCTAAATGTAGAGTTTGAATGGGATAAGGAACAGCTTAGTATCGAAAAACCAATATCTGGGCCCCCTCCATTGATACCACCAGCTGTAGTGAGCGACGCAATCAATTAAATGAAGGACGGTAAAGCTCCAGGTTGCTCTGACATTGTCGCTGAGATGATAAAAGCCTCAGGGGAGACTGGAGTAAACTAGTCACTGAGTTGATAAATACCATTATTAAAGATGAGAAAATCCCAGAGGATTGGCTCAAAAGTGTAATAGTAAATATATACAAAGGAAAAGGGGAAGCGCTAGATAGAGGAAATTATAGGGGCCTGAAAATGCTTGACCAAATCATGGAGGTCTGTGAGAGAGTCCTTGAGGGTTTGATCAGGCAAAGCATCTCTATTGATGATATGCAGTTTGGTTTTATGCCGGGACGGGGTACAACCGATGCTATCTTCATAGTCAGGCAGATACAGGAAAGATACTTACTAATAGGCAGGGATCTTTACTTTGTGTTTGTGGACCTGGAGAAGGCCTTTGATAGGGTGCCTAGAGATGTTGTGCAGTGGGCTATGAGGAAACTTGTTGTGGAAGAGTGGCTGGTGCGTGTGATAATGAAGATGTATGAGGATTCGCAAAGTGCGGTGAGGGTGAACGGTGTACTGAGTGATGAGTTCGCAGTCCGTGTTGGAGTCCATCAGGGTTCAGTGTTAAGCCCCTTCCTCTTTATTATGGTCTTGGAGGCACTGTCTACAGTTTTTAGAGGCGGACTCCCATTGGAACTGTGTTATGCAGACGATTTAGTCCTAATAGCTGACAGTATGCAAGATGCTGAGGCCAAATTCAGAGAGTGGAGAGAGGGCATGGCGAGCAAGTGTTTAAGAGTCAGTATTAAAAAAAACAAGGTTATGCATTGTAGATTGAGACGAGGCAATGTGGAAAAGAGCGGTGCATACCCATGTGCAGTGTGTGGAAAGGGAGTGGGCGTTAACTCAATTCAATGTAGCATCTGTCGATGTTGGGTACACAATAGGAGTAAGCGCTGTAGTAGAATAAAGGGATCCCTGCCGAAGGATAAGTCAGAAATAGAGAAATTTGAGTGCGTAGTGTGCAAAGGCGAGCTTGTGTTAAGTGATGATCCTGTGGCTGTGAATTTTGGAAATGAGTCTATGGAGCTGGTGAACAAGTTTTGTTACCTAGGAGATACCATCTCTGCCGGGGGTGGGGCCGAGGCTGCCACTGTTGCTAGAATTAGGTGTGGCTGGGGGAAGTTCAGAGAACTGATGCCAATCCTGACTATGAAAAGAATGCCTCTCCCCCTGAAGGGAAAGGTGTATGCCTCATGTGTTAGAAGTGCAATGACGTATGCCTCAGAAACATGGGCCGTTAAAGTAGAGGATGTCAACAGAATGAAGCGTAATGAGATGAGAATGGTGAGATGGATGTGTGGGGCCAGGCTACAGGATAGAATAACAAATGTTGAGCTGATTAGACGTTTAGGTATAAAGAGTATTAGCGAGGTGATGCGTACAAGTAGACTGGGATGGTATGGACATGTGGAGAGAATGGATGAACAAAATTGGGTGAAAAAATGCAGGTCTGTGATTGTGGAGGGAGCTGCACCAAGGGGTGGACCGAGGAAGACCTGGGATCGGACTATACGCGCCGATCTCAAATCCAAAAACTTGACAAGTGAAGCAGGCCTTAACAGGGTTGCCTGGAACGCTGCCATTAGGACAAGAGACTGAAACTGCACTTATGTGTGGAACACTCGGTCTTAAAATGTTATGTATGTTTGTATGTATGTATCCATCAGGGTTCGGGAGCCAAATAGGCCTATTCCACCACAATGCAGAAGAACTCAAACATTTAGCAGACACGCCTCGAGATGCTATATCACTCGGGTTCTCTTTGTTAGACACATACCGGAAATGAACAGTCGGGACTAGGGCATGTATCTCATCGATGCGGTTAGTGACATACACTGGTAATGTCTCTTTACTATTAATCCAGTGTAGGGTAATTTAACTGTCACTCCACACATAGGTTTCAGAGATATGAAGTTTATCCTTATAGGTTTCCTCAATAAAGTTTACAATTCTTGCGGCAAGCAAAATTACATTTAATTCCTATTTAGGGATAGAAAGGGACTTGATTAGCGCGACCTTAGCCTTTGCCATGACTAAATGGCTGCCCTCTGAATCCACAAGATACACAGCAGTCCCGTATGCAATACTGCTGGCATTAACGAATACATGTAGTACAAAGGAGTACAAAGCAAAACAAGCAACAATAGGTCATGCGACCCCTCGAGGTTACTTGCCCTCCAAAACACTGCTGTTCCAAGTGTTGCAACAGTATTTCGGAGAGAATGTGGGAAAGATGTGAGAATGAGAAAGAAGTGCTGCTCTGGGGCTTAGTTCATGGCAGGGGAAATTATATTAAGATCTGTTAGGTTATTGAACAAACACTACTAAAGAAAATATTTATTCAATTACAAATTCAGTCAACCTTGGGTTCAGGGCAAGGTCCTTGTCTAAGCGAACTTTGAAGGAATCAGCGGTGTTGCAGTCTATAACATCTCGGGGAAGCCCATTCCACAAAATGACGACTTGATTGAAGAAGAAATTCTTGGATATGTTAGAGTTGAATGATTTACCAATGATTTTGCAGCCATTTCCCCACGTGTAGTTTGATCGGTCAATCGTAAAATATTTATTACAGTTAATTTTGTCGATGCCTTTGATGATCTTTAAAACTTGAATAAGGTCACCTCTTAATCTGCACTTGGTTAATGGATATAAATTTAGTTCTTTAAGACGTTCCTCGTATGGTTTGTTCCGAAGACAGGGTATCATCTTGGTAACTCTATGTTGAACTCGTTCCAATTTGTCTATATCTTTTTGATAGTAAGGGCACCAGAACTGAACGCAGTATTCAAAAAGTGGGCGGACTAATTAATTTTAAAGGGTGAGGATAATGTTTTTTTATTTATGTTTAAATGATCTACCTATGAAACCTATACTTTTGTTTGCCTTCTTAACAACTTCAGCACAAAGTTGACTTGGTTTTAAGTTACTTGATATTATTTCTCCTAAATCGTTTTCTCTGTCTACACTCTTTAGCTGGGTGCCATTCATCGATTAGTCTGCCTTTTCGTTGCGGTATCCGATATGAAGTACTTTACACTTATCTTCATTGAAGCACATTTGCCAGATTTTGGCCCATTGTGAAAGCTTGTTTAGATTGTTTTGCATATCTTCAACATGTTCATTTGTCAGTACGGAATATGCCATTTTTGTGTCATCTGCAAACTTTGAGATTGTACAGGTGAGATCCTCATCTAAGTTGTTAATGTAAATTAGGAAAAAGACTGGCCCCAGCACTGATCCTTGAGGTACACCACTAGTTAAATTGGTCCACGTTGATGCTTCCCCATTAATAACTACTCTTTATTTCCTTTCACTAAGCCAATTTTCTATCCACTGTAGAATGCCGCCTTGTATTCCATGCGCTTTCAATTTCATCACTAACCGTCTATGTGGAACTTTATCAAAGGCTTTCTGGAAATCTAAGTACAGTATGTAATATCTACAGCTTTACTTTCGTCATATAGATCTAGGATGTCATGGTAGAAGTCTAAAAGGTTTGCTAAGCAGGAACGTTTTTGCGAAAACCATGTTGTGTGACTTTTAGTATATTATTTTCCTCCAAGTGATTAACGAGTCTGTTTCTTATTATTGTTTCTTGTATTTTGCATACTACTGAGGTCAAGCTGATTGGACGATAATTGCTAGGCAAAGATTTGCTACCTTTTTTAAAAATTGGTGTTACGTTTGCAAGCTTCCACTTATCAGGTATTTCGCCGGTTTCCAAGGATTTGTTGAAGATCATCGTCAGGTGTTTGGAGAGCTCGCATTTAGCTTCTTTAAGAACTCTTGGAAAAATCGTATCGGGTCCAGGTGATTTGCTTTCATTGAGATTATCTAAACATCTCAGTACCTCTGCCTCAGTAATGCTGATATTTCCAAGAACTTCCAAATGTCTGTACTGTACTGTAGGGATGTCACTTAAGTCTTCTGATGTAAAGACTGCTGCAAAGAAATTATTGAGAGTATTACTCATTTTGGCATCTTCATTGGTAAAATCTCCATTTTCATCTACCAAGGGTCCAATCGTTGAAGTCACCACTTTCTTCTTCCTGATGTAACTGTGGAAGTTTTTTGGGTTAGTACCGTTAGTCTTGCTTTGATTCGCAACATGTAACTTCAAAATGTTTTTACTTTGTTTAATTAATCTTTTGGATTTATGTCATAGATCTCTGAAGGCCTGTCTATTTTCAGCACTATCGGAGGTTTGTAATCTCTCATGAGCATTCTTTTTAGCGAGTAGACATTCAGCATTTCTATATTCCACCATTTAGGTTTGTTATTATGTGCAGATCTTCTGTTTGTTTATGGTATGCACTCGCGTACTGCGTACGTCTAAATTTCTGTGAAAAGTTTCCATGATTGGTTTATCTCATTATTGTTTAGAAAACTCCAATTGGCTTCTTTAAATTTTATTCTGAGTTTATGGAAATTTGCTCGCTTGAAATTTGGAACTTTCTCATTGCTGCTATTGAGTTTATTGCTATTAAATGTTATACTGAAAGTGATCGTACGGTGGTCACTATTGCAGAGTTAATCACCAACAGTCACATTATTGATCAAGTCTTCTTTTGTTACAAGTCCAAGGTCAAGAACTTTATTACTGCGGGTTAGAGATTGAACAAATTGATGAAGGGAGCTTTCTTGTATGTTGGCATACAGATCGTTTCCAGAGTGTGAAGTATGAGTGTCACCCCATTTGGTCACTGGTAAATTTAAATTACCAACAAATATAGTATCGTGTATGTTACTTATTTCTGCAATTTGCTCGTAAATTGCTTGATCGTTTTGCACTGATTGGGCTGGGGGCCTGTATATTAATGCTAGGATTATTTTTGTTCCTTTATTGTTTTTATTAGCACATAAGATGAATCAATATTTACTATTTGACGTTTTGACAAGAGAATTGGGCTAAGATGAAAAATATATTGCTGCCTCCATTTTTATTTATTCTGCTTTTCTCGAACATTACATAGCTGGAAAGTGAAAACTCTACTAAAATGTCTCTGTCTTCCGTATTTAGCCAAGATTCTGTTATGCCGATTACATCAAATTTTCTGTAAACACGAGTTCCTCTAGTTATGAAAATGTATTGCGTATACTTCGAGCATTCACATAGAAGTCCTTTAACCCTTCCAGCCCGGCTGTCCTTTTAAAAGGACACCGCGGAAGATGGGCAGAAGCCCGGGTGTCCTTTTAATAGGCAGTAAGCTTGAAAGCATATTCAGCTTGGTCTGAACGCCGTGTGTCCGACGCATGTAAACAAAGCCGGTCGTTGCGTCACTGCACCTTCGAAAACAAGAGGGAGACATCGGATCAATGTTGTTGTTGTGACGTAGGACGAAATTAGTGTCTGAAAAGCGCCGATATTGTGAACATCGCGGAAAAATTCGCTCCACGGAAATCGTTATCACAACTGAACCAGTTGACTTACAGAGCTCTACTCAATGGTAATCTACAGATTGAAAACCGCACTACGTTTATAGATGCATGGGAAATTTCTAGCAGTTAAAATAACAAAGATACGGTAGCCTAGGCCTTGACGTTTTTCGGCCAAAACGCCCGGGTAGCCCACACTGTCCTTTGGAGGACCAGCCCGGGTGGGAAGGGTTAAAGATGTGTTTTTTTTTATATCAATTGATGCTCGCCACATGTATCCATTCTGTTTACTTTTCAAGTACCACTCACAATTAGTTTATCATCTGTGGTTAGGCCAACCTTTTAAATTGCAAACAATTACATTTCGAAGGCTAGATATTTAAATTCAAGAGATTAGGCTAACATAAGGCTAAATTTAGAAGATTAGGCTAACTTGCTAGAAACCAAAACTTAATTATTAAGTGAGAATTAAACTTAGGTTAGGTTGGCATTATAGAAAAAACTTACATATAAATTAGGTTAGGCTAATTTTAAGACAAAATTAAATTTTAAGGAGAAGGTATTTAGGCCAATCTTAAAGAGAAATATAAATGTTGAAGGGGTTAGGCTTACATAATTTGTGATAACTTTGAATGTGACATGGTGTTAGGCTAACCTACATATTCAATTCAGAAAATGTGCGATCCATCAGCTGTATCATCGGCAGTGGAGAACAAACGAGCCAAATCCACAATCTCCCCAGGGTATCGAGCCCTCTGTTACAAAATTTTCTTCACCAATAGCTCCCCCTGCCACGCAATCCTTAAAAATGCACGGTACATATTAGTGGGGATACTAGATAATGCGCTGCACTTGCACCCTGGCGGCCTCCTGATTGACAACACATACAACAACACAACCGCACCGGAGACACACAACAAACCACCGAGAATTACTAATGTTTATCGCCGGACGAAGGACCAATTATTATACAGTTATTATTACCCCTTCGGGGTAAGGGAATAGAATATGCCCCACGTGCCTCCTTGCTTGCGACCCCCCACCCGTGAAAAATACTTACTGCAACGATAAACGAACGAACAGCCTCGGATCTAGACGGACCTAATGTTGACGAATCCCGACCTATCATCAACAGTCTTATAATTGCGACTTGGAATGTAAGAGGCATAAATGATGACACAAAAGAGAGAGAAGTCCTAGAAGTGTTAGTGAATGCCAGGCTGGATGTATGCAGAATGACTGAGACCAAATGGAGGGGTACATATGTGAGAGAATGGGAGTGTGGAATGGGTGTGTGTGCTGGAGTGAGTGAGGGAGCGAAAGAAGGTGCGTGTTTGTTTGAAATTAATAAATGGAAGGAGCGTGTAAGAGCCAATGGGTCTGTGGGTTCAAGGATTGTGTGGGTGAGAATGAAAGTAGGAATACAAACGTGGGTGGTTGTGTATGTGTATTCTCCGACAGAGGATAAAACTGTAAGAGAGAAAGAGGAGTTCTGGGTGAATGTGGAGGCGTGCCTGGATAAGTTTGGCAAGAGCGAAAGAATATTTCTGATTGGGGATATCAATGGGAAGGTGGGTGATAAGAAAGTTGATGGAGTGGTGGGAGGGTGGAGTGAACCGGTACGTTAGAGGTGAATGGGAATGGTAGTACACTTGTGGACGCATGTGTGGGGAGGATGCTGTGGATAGCCAACACCTTCTTCCGACACAGAATGATACACAGGTACACATATAAAGTGGTGTCGAGGAAGAAGGATGAGACAGTGGTGGAACGAAGGGCACTGATTGATTATGAGTGGATGAACGAATACAGAATTTTTGGAAAATATATTCCCACAGATAAAGTATGATAGTGCTATATTTGCATAACAAATTACTTAGCGTATCATATTAAAGTAAGATTGTAAATTTTTTCAGGTATGTTTTTAAGAGCACTAACCCACTGAACCCCAGCTAGTTATAAATAAATGTACCACCAGGGGCCAGCAGGTTTAAAAAAAAAATAATCCAGAAACAATAGCGAATGGGTTAGGAATGAAGGAAAACCCACAAAAAAACTATCAAAAAGGTCAAAAAGGGGTCCTACAGAGCCCCCGAAAGTCGATTTTACAAGAATACAAAATTGAAGGCAATAACACCAAAAAAACATGTTTTTGCGCGCTCACGTGCACGCGGTTGGACTTTGAGAGTTTTCAACCATCGGCATGGTTGCGTGGGATACTTACACAGTTCCCATACAAATCTGAGCCCTCTAGGTGCCATAGGACCGGAGTAATTAACACTGACGCAACGTATGTGACGCTGGGGTTTAGCGTTACATACATTGCCGACGCACTGTTTGCGTCGCTGGGGTTCAGTGGGTTAAGGATATGTAACCCAGAATGCATAGACAACGAATACAAACAAATATATAATCTAGCCAAAACACTGCTATTCTGAAAGTCTTGTTGATCAAAGTTTAGCCAAAGCAGAAAACACCTATAATGTAAGTAATAAAGCTCCCTTTTCAACGAAAAATATCTTAGTTTTGCCATATCACAATGAATTAACACCACTCGCAACATATCTCAAGAATTTGAATATAAATGTAGTATTCAATTATGAAAACTCCGTCAAGTCTACTTTGATCAAAAACAGCCCTAAAAATGATGCAGGTGGTGTATATTTCATTCCGTGTAAAGGATATAATGACATATACATAAGACAAACTGGAAAAAGATTAGAGGTGGGAGTTAAACAACACCAACAATCAGTAATGTCAGCTCATGAATCTAATGGTCTATTTACACATAAACAAAGACAACACCATCATATCAATTGAGATGACGCTAAGACGATCTACTGATCAGGCTGCTATTATCAAAAACTATTTGCTGAGTCAGCCTTGATCAGAGCATATACAAACACTATGAATCAAAATGATGACCTTTACAAAATAGATAACATCCTACTAAATCTCTTCCATGAAATTGATAAGATATAAAGAGCTAGAAATATATGTCCAGACCGTCAGATTATTCACTGAAACAGCTTGTAGTTTGACCTCTGACCCTTTTGGTGAGGTCAATCCTCATAGTATTAGTGAGTTAGGTATTTAATTACTACTGTACTCGTGAAGTATGATCACTATGTATTTACTTTTGTTTATAATTATTATTGTAAATACCGGTATGTATGTATATGTGTGTGTGTGGGTTCCATGTCAACTCAACCAGTAGACCATTTCAACCAGTAGCTCTCAACCAGTGCCAAATTAACCCAGACCAACCAAACCAGTGCCAAAATATAGTACTAACCTAACCTAACCTAACCGTATTGGTTGATTTGGTACTGGTTGAGATCTGCTGGTTGAAATGGTCTACTGGTTGAGTTGACCGGTCACCGTGTGTGTGTGTATGTATGTGTGAGTGTATGTATATAGTTGTGAGGGGGATCTGCCGTGTGTGGGCCATTCGGCTCTCGGCAGACTCCTTTTTGTCCTTATGTTAACCTGACAATTTTGGTGAGGTCAGGCCTCATAGTATTAGTGAGGTGGGCCAATAATTCGGCTTATAATAAATAGGGTTGGGTGTGAGAAGGAAATGCCTTGTGTGGGCCAATCCGCTTTCTCCAGACTCCCATTTTCATATGTTCTTATATATGTAATTTATATTTGTATGTATGTAATGTAGGTGATTATATGTATGTATACGTGTATGTGTATATACACAGTATGTATACCTATATGTATATCTTCATATATACATATATATACCGGTATATAATATAACATATAATATATAATTTGTAGGACATCAATTTTGTATGTAAAAGAGGCATGCTCCTAAATATATCGCAAAAGGCAGTAGGATGGCAACACTTTTTGTTTTATATGCTAGTTAGCATCTCACAGATAATTTAAGACAGGTATTTAAACCTCACTCTTCCCCTGTTTTTCTTCTATTACCCTGAAGATTGTGACGCTTCTGCATAGTAGCCACGTGCGGGCATGCGCGAGCGTCGGCTGCCCAGCCGTTTAGAAACCGGCTGATGGCAGCCGGTCGGCAGGCTTTTCCTTAGTATATATCCTACGACAATGTAACTAATGTCTGGGATATTCTTATGTTGTTTCACAGCTTGAAGCTGCCCTTATTCTTAACCAACGCATCTTAGTATATTTTATTCTCGATAGTTGATTATTTCATTATAATATATAAGATGTAAGTCTAGTGAGGGCGGGAGGAGACGAGCGGGAGAGAGAGACCGGCTTGGGACGTTGCTTCGCTTGCCAGCTTGGGACGAGCCTGAAGCGTTGCCATATGCATTTGATTGCAACGTTAGGCTTAGATTCGACTCACGCACGGGGTAGAGGATTTTGACCAGGTAACAGTGTTGAGTGTTGCCAAGCCTGGGATGTATTTTGTATGCCTGGGGTGGGGTCCAGACAGATTCAAGACTCAGAGCTCACCTCATTGTCGTACCCTTCGGACCCCCTTGATATCTATCCCTCTCAACCCCACTTAGATCACATTCCCCAAACCCAACAAAGACCCCACGCTACCCTCCTCGCACCGCCCCATCACACTCCTTTGCTCCCCCTCCAAAGTCATGGAACGCCTAGTATTACAACTAATTACACCTGACCTACCCCTAGCTCCAACACAACATGGCTTTAGGCCACTGCACTCCACAAACACTCTTCTCACAGACCTTACACAAAGAGCATTCGACGGCATCAACTCAGCTAGACCAACACACAGATCACTATTAGCCACACTCGACATTAGTAAAGCCTTCGATGCCATCCCCCGCCACAACCTAACAAACAAAATCTACAACACAAACATGCACAACAACACAAAAAGGTGGCTGGCCAACTTCCTAGCAGGCAGATGTGCACATGTATCTTTTGCCGGTCAGTCATCTAAAATCAGAAACTTTCCAAACGGACTCCCACAAGGATCCGTCCTATCGCCCGCACTCTTCAATCTGTACATGCACGATATAACTACACCCAATACGCCCCAAATAAACTTAGCCTCCTATGCAGATGACATAACACTCACATGCACACACCATGACCCAAAAAAAGCAACAGATCTCCTTCAACCCTATCTCAACACACTACATGGCTGGTGCACTACAAACAGACTTAATCTAGCCCCAGCCAAATCCACCGCAACCCTGCTCACAAGTTGGACAGGAGAACACGAATACATCCCTCAACTCACCATAAACAACACACCCCTAACACATACACACACACCCAAAATCCTAGGAGTAACATATGATACTCATATGACATTCAAACAGCACACCACAAACATTAAAAAGAAACTGACACTCAGACTTAACGCCCTCAGGTCACTTGCTCACACAAAATTTGGACACAACAAAGAAACTACCACCACAGTATATAAACAATACATAAGATCAGTGATGGAATACGCAAGCCCAGCCTGGGCTTCTAACCTAGCTGAAACACATCATAAGACTTTACAGACTATTCAAAACAAAGCCCTGAAGATCATTACAGGCTGCACAGCTACTGCACCCACAGATCACCTACATCAAGAAACCAAAATCCTCAAAGTCAAAGACCATCTGGACATGAGAGGCACTCAATTCCTGGCAGCAGCCTCCACGAACCAAGACCACCCACTAAACTACATGGCAACACACCCACACACACCAAGAAATGTCAAAACAACACCCAGCACACGGTATCACACACAATTATTGTCCTCTCTCCCTCCCTGCCCACCCCGAACCAACTTCCAGAAGCACATCCATACTCATATCTCTCACCGATCCATCCACTCACTCACAGACAACACGCAGCTGCATGCACGACCTTCCGAAATCCATCCTTCCGAATCCTCCCTTCCTCGCGAGGACAGAGTCCACCTGGCAAGGCTGAGATGTGGACAGCATCCAGCTCTCCTGAGCTATCAGAAGAGACTGGATGACTCCGTTGTCGACTCCTGCCCGGGATGTAACACAGCACCCCATACCATTAAACACATCATAGAAGACTGCATTTCACACAACCACTTACGACAACAACACAATCTACACTCAATGAGAGCTCTATGGGAAAGCCCGATCGTGGCCATGGCCTTCCTCAGGGACTCGGGGCTGTTCGGCCAGGCAGCTTAGGGAACAACAACAACAACAACAACCCCACTTAGAAACTTTCTCTCTTACTTTGTATACCTTCCTTCCACTACTTCACCAATCTATTTAATTATCCCATCCCCTTGATAGACCTTATATCTATTATTGTATTAACGACGAGCTCTCAGATAATTAGATAGGATTTTGGGCCTTATGCGGAGATGTAATTGTTAATGAGACCTAGGAAGCTTTTTTGTTGTCTTATATTTGGTGGTTTCATGCTTGCTAGTGTGTTCTTGTGTCAGGTTAGCAGGGGCTAGACCGGAGGAGAGGCTTTTTGCGATCCTTCAAGTAAAGTCTGCTGGTGCGAGTCCTGTGGACCCGCACGACTTTACTAGGATACCCGTGGGAGTCTGGGGGTATTTTTTTGTCTGTGTCCCTGTGTGTCTAGTGTTGTGTTGTGTGAGGGCCCTTGCCTAGTCCACTCAGCACTGCGCTAGCACGTCTTGCTTTTGTTTTAGGGTCGCCAGGAGAGAGTCAGATACTTGCGATCTGAGTCTCTCAAGAGAGCACCCTTTCAATTAGAGTAATTTGGCACACAAACTTGGGAACGTCCCTAGGCTAGAGCAGGTGGCTCAGCCCGGGTATCCGAAGCCTATATCCTTCCGGCTAGACCTCTGCCACCTGGCAGATTAACAGCTAGGGGTTTATTATCTCTGTATGCATGTTATTGTGCCACAGTTTACCGTTTTTGTGAGCAATGTGAGTCAGGGTGTGGCTTAGGGACTCTGTCCGAGCAGGCTTGCCTGACTAAGAGTGAGAAGCACACCTGTATGTGGTTATGTTTCGAGTTGCTGCCTTTATTTAATTATACCTATGCCATTATACACTGTATGGCCTATCACTAGTATTTATTCCTGCTTATGAGTTAAGAGTTCTCTAAATCCGTAACGTACTTTCTTTGCTAAGCATCAGATCCTACAGTAGCCGCATGCAGTTTAGAAACCCGCATCTTGTCTACCTGTACGATGTTTTGAGGACTGTTTGCTTTCACCTTCTTTCACGCAGGGGTGATTAGTTGTATTAATTAACGTAACGTTAAATGTACTTTCTTCTAGTTTGTTATTAAATTGTTTCTGCAATTTAATTCCGTTATCTATCTTTTCCTTGAAGCGTTAAGTCAACTTAATTGTGTGATCTTTTATATAGCCTGCTTGACTATCAGCAGTCTATAGTGCGTGCACCCTGTAACCGAGTCATAGGATACCTCGTTCTCCAGGCAGGACTCTTAACGGTTTAGGGTGGTTTGTTGCCTGGGTTTATAGATAAGGGTTGGATCTAGCGTTTTCCGTTGTTGCTTGTTGCCGCATACCTAGTCCAATAGAAAGAGCCCAGTGTTTATATACCCCAGGACGTAGCAAATGGCGACCTTGCATAGGATTTACTGAACAGAGGAATATAGTGGTCATTTGTTTTGAGAGTCCTTATGATTAAAGGAATACAGTGGACATAGAGTTTTTTTTTTTGGAGCAACCAATATAATACATTAAAGACTTTAAATAACATTAGTATATACATACTTGCATAGGAGATAAGGCACATTCTATAACCGTGATAATTACTGCAGTACACAAACATGTCTAATACATCAGAATACAGTGATGGGTCAGGTCATGATACAGGCTCGGAGGGAGAAAGACCTGTGGAGTGGCTAGTCGATAGCGAGGAGGGTGCTAGAAGATTTTTAGAGATGCCCCTTACCGCTGCCAGGGTGTTGAAGCTGAATACGTATGGCTTAAAGTGTGTGGCAGGTCTTCAGGGTCACCAGGGTTTAAGTGGCATGAGGAAAGATCAGCTGACGACTTTGATATTGGGTTTAGAAGGGAGAGACCTGGGTGGAGAGGCGACTGGGGGCCCCGGTCCCCAGCCCCCCCTCCACTCTACCCCCGTATCAAACGTCAGGGTGCCTGAATTTAGTACATACCCCAAAGTTGATGGTCAATGGCAGCGTGGAATTCAATCACAGGGACCCTCCCCATTAAATGCACCTTCCCCTCCTCAAGGGTTGACTCCAGATTTGTTGTTTCGGCTTGAGATGGCCAAGGTTGAGGCCGCCGAAAGACAGGTTAGTGTGCAGGCTGAGGTTGCTAGAGCTCAGGTTGAGGCTACCGAAAGACAGGCTAGTGTGCAGGCTGAGGCTGCAGAGAGAACAGCTATACGAGAGGCTGAACTGCAGGCAGAGTCTACTAGGTATCGGGCTGACAGGGAGCTGGAGAGATCTCGAGTGGAGGTAACAGGGCGAAATATTGGGGGAGGTAACAGACATCGGGACCAATCATTGTCGCACCTGCTTAAACTAGTTCCTGTGTTCGATGAATTATGTGTGACTGAGTTTTTTATGCGATTTGAGAAGAAGTGTCACGAACACCAGTGGCCTCAGGAAAAGTGGGCAGCATTAGTTTCATCAAGACTCCTAGGAAAGGGGCTAAAAGCGTATGATGCACTACCTTTAGAGTCCTGTGTAGTTTATGATGAGCTAAAGAAGGCTGTGCTACGGGCCTATGAGTTACAACCAGAAACTTACCGCTTGAAGTTTCGGGGTGTTACTAAGGGCAAGGATAGTACCTTCCTAGAACACGCCCGGGACTTGTCTGATGCACTACGACATTGGCTGCGTTCTGAGAGGGCAGCTACTTTTGAGGAGTTGAGTGAGCTGGTTCTCTTGGAACAGTTCTTTAAGTGCACAGGCGGGGACTTAACATTAAATATAAAGGAAAAAAATCCTAGAACTCTCCAGGAGGCAGCAGAAATGGCTGACCTCAGACTGTCATTAATTCGAGGGTGCGGAGCAGCAGCTAGGAGTGAGTCGGGTGCAAAGGATCGTACCCCTCCCCCTCCCAAGAATTTTGATACACATAAATACACAAAACCATCTAGCACTGACAATAAAACTGAACATAAACCAAATACCGTCCCGTATAAGAAGTCTAATGGTACCTCCCATTCCCAAGGGAAACCAAAGAGTAAAGAGTGCTTTGCATGTCACAAGGAGGGTCACTTTGCAAATGCTTGTCCGAACAAGCCACCAAGCAAGGTTGTGTCATTGGCCCGCAGCATAGGGGTGTCGCCTATATCTTCTGAGTTTGCCAAGGGTAGTTCGTCAGAGGGTGGGACACAGCCTGTGTTCAAGAGTCCGGAAGGCTCGAACCCTGTCCGCGACGTCTTTGGGGGTCATAGAGGGCATGGTATTGTGAGGTGAGCTGGCGAAAGACGAGGAGTTAAGCTATTGCGTGATACGGGGGGTTCTCAGACCTTGTTAAAGAACTTTACTGGTAGGCCGATTAACGCTGCTTGGGTGGTGGTAGTTCAGGGGATCAATGCTACGAAGTCCTACCCGCTGGTGCGGATGGAGCTGGAGGTGGGTGGTGTGGCGAAGGAGCTGGATGTAGGAATTGTAGAGAACTTGCCTGTTGGGGGCGTCGACCTCCTCCTCGGCAACGACTTTGCGGTGCCTGCTTCTAAGGTTTCACCCTTGGTCGTTGCCGAGAAGGAGGCTGACATTAGTAGGGAGGAACAGGAGTGGGTTGAGAAGTGTAGCGTACAAACCATGGCGTGTGTTGTGACGCGTTCTCAGACATCCGGAGCCTTGCAGCCACCACCTCAGTCTATCAAACCGCGGAGGAAAGGTCACAAGAAAACGGGAAGTGTTGGTCAATTGGAGAGTTTTGAGCCGGCAGTGTTTCTTGGTGACTCATTATTGGCACCTATGTTAGAGTCTGGAGAGGCCTAGGGGCCTGTCACCGCTAGTGCAGGTGCAGGGCAGGAAGAGACTCTGCGACAGCATCGTTATGCGCAGCATGAGGAAAGGATGACTCAGCGGGACATTGGAGGTGGAAATAAATTATTTAAGATGAACTTGGATAATCTCGCACCTGCTGATATATGTTCCTTGCAGCTGGAAGATCCTGAAGTCAGGGCGTGTGGTAATGGTGCTATCGAACTGGAGAGCGATGGGGATGCGCAGCCTGGTGATTTTTTCGTGTCCGAGGGGATCTTGTATCGGAGACATCAGGATCCCAAGAAAAAGTGGGATGGCGGGTCAGGATTAGTGGACCAGTTAGTAGTACCGAGGGTGTGCCATGAGAGCTTATTGAGATTAGCTCATGATGTGCCTTTGGCAGGGCACCTGGGGGCACGTAAGACGGAGGCAGCTCTGAGCAAGCTTTTCTGGTGGCCTGGGTTAAAGGCGAGTGTCGTGTCATGGGTGTCACAGTGTCACACTTGTCAAGTTGTTGGGAAACCCAATCAGGTCATCCCGAGAGCCCCGTTACAACCCATCCCTGTCATTGGGCCGCCCTTCAGCAAAGTAGTTATCGATATGGTTGGCCCATTGCCCCCCACTAGTGCCGGCAATAAATGTTTACTAACTGTAATGGATGTAGCAACACGGTATCCAGATGCTTACCCCATGCGCAACGGGATGGCTAAGACTGTTGTCAAAAACCTACTTGTCTATTTCTCTCGTTATGGCTACCCTCAGGAGATCCAGTCTGATCAGGGATCCAATTTTACTTCTGCTCTGTTTAACCCGTGGAGCCCCGGCTAGTTTCGTAATGTTTGCGCACCAGAACCCGGCCGGTTTTCAAAAAATGGTTTTATTCCAGAAACAATAGCGAATGGGTTAGGAATGAAGGAAAAACCTCGAGAAACTGCTCAAAAAGCTTAAAAAATGGTCCTACAGAGCCCCCAAAAATGGATTTTACAGGAGTAAAAAATTGAAGGCAATTATCCCAAAAAAACAGGTTATTGCGCGCTCGCGCGCACGCACGTGGACTTTGAGAGTTTTCAACCATCGGCACGGTTGCGTGGGATACGTACACAGTTCCCATACAAATCTGAGCCCTCTTGAGTGACTACACCTGAGGTTACGGTCGGCGCAATTAGGGTGACGCGCCATGCGCGTCTCTGGGGCTGTGCGTTACATACATCGCCGACGCGTCAGGCGCGTCGCTGGGGCTATACGGGTTAAGCAGACCATGCAGCAACATGGGATAGTGTCTGTGGTGTCATCTGCCTACCATCCCGAGAGTCAGGGAGTTTTGGAAAGGTGACACTCGACTCTCAAGAGTATGTTGCGGTGTTATTGCATGGAAAATGGGAAGGACTGGGATCTAGGTCTCCCATACGTTTTATTTGCTGCGAGAGAAGTACCTGGGGAGAGCTTGGGATTTAGCCCGAACGAGTTGGTTTTTGGACACAGGGTCAGGGGGCCCCTCCACATAGTCAAGGAGATCTGGGAGGGAGTCACAAAGCCATGCTCGCTTCTAAAGTATGTAGTTGAAAGCCGTGAGAGAATGCTAAAGAGCTTGGAGGTAGCAGGTCGGAACCTTAAGAGTTCACAAGCTCAGATGAAGGACAGATACGACCAGAAGGTGAAGCTGAGGGAGTTTGAAGTAGATCAGGAGGTACTGATACTACTGCCTCTGGTGGGACACCCCTTGTCTGCCAAGTATTCTGGTCCGTATCGGGTTGTAAGGAAGGTTTCTGATCTAGACTATTTAGTAGCTACTCCTGATCGTAAGAAAAAGAACCAACTTTGCCATGTAAATCTGATGAAAGAGTATGTGAGGCGCCCCTCCGAGCCTCTCACTGTCCCGGTGTTGATCTGCAGCGATCGAGGTGGAGAAGGAGGAAGGGACAGTCAAGCTGCGGGGGGGGATAATTGGGATTGTCATGTTTCCGCGGATCAGTGGGCGGGGAATTTTAGACAAGTGGCTCACGAGTTGATATTGCACCTGCCTGAGCAACAGCGTGTAGCTGTGCAGCACTTGTTTGATTCAAACCCAGCTGTTTTCGCGGAGCATCCTGGCCTCACTACTCAAGCGGTGCACGATGTCGATGTTGGGGACCACCCGCCCTTTAAATCAGTGCCATACCGTGTTCCCCCTATTAAATTACCAGCACTTAGGGAAGAGCTGGATTATATGCTGAAACGTGGGCTGATTTCTGAGGGTGCAGTAAGGTGGACTTCCCCAGTCACATTGCAGCCCAAACCAGATGGCAAGGTGCGGTTTTGTATAGATTTCCGCAGGTTGAATGGTTTAACCCCCACAAATGCCTACCCTCTCCCTCGCGTGGACGACAGTGTGGATAAGATAGGAAAAGCCAAGTTCGTCACTAAGATAGACCTTGTTAATGGTTATTGGCAAGTGCCCTTGTCTGAGCGAGCGCGAGAGGTGTGTGGGTTTGTGGTGGACGGTGCCACATATCGTTGCCATGTTATGCCATACGGGCTGAAAAATGCCCCTGCAACGTTTCAGAAATTAATGAACGACATTGTAGCCGACATTCCCAACTGTACGGTGTACCTAGATGATGTCATAATATACGACGATGATTTTAACAGTCACTGTGCTCACATCGGACAGCTTTTTAATAAACTGAATGAAGCAGGTTTGGTGGTAAACCTGGGTAAGTGCGATTTTGTCAAAGCCATAGTTTTGTACCTGGGATTCGAGGTGGGGATGGGTCAGGTGTGCCCTCCACAGACAAAGATCAAAGCCATCGATCAGTTTCCCCAGCCTACGACTAAGAAACAAATCATGCGGTTTCTAGGTATGATAGGCTATTATCGTCGCTTCATCAAAGGCTATTCGACTGTACTTGCACCTTTAACTGACTTATTATCTAAGGACAAGAAGTTCCGGTGGGTTCCTGAGTGTGCAGAGGCGTTTTCCTTGGTGAAACACCTGTTATGTACCCACCCCATACTCAGGGCCCCGGACTTCAGCAGACCTTTTCAGCTGGCGACTGATGCCAGTGGCGTAGGGGCTGGGGCTGTCTTGTTACAGACAGATGATGAAGGTATCGAACATCCAGTGAGTTTTTACAGTAAAAAATTCAATTACTCTGTAATTGAAAAAGAACTCCTGGCGATAGTGTTGGCGCTCAGGCACTTCAATGTATATGTACCTGCTTTCGGACCAGTCGTAGTGGTTTATACCGATCATCACCCTCTGAAATTCTTGAATCAGTTTCATAACCGGAATATGAGGCTGACCAGGTGGTACTCATGCTTCAGGAGTATAATCTGGACATACGCCATATTGCCGGTTCTGATAACGTGATAGCGGATTGTCTATCAAGGGTGGATGATGTTGGTTAGACTGCCACAGGATTGAGGGTTGAGTGTGGAGGAAAATAGGCTGTCACTGTAGTTCAGCCGAAAAAAACAAATTAAAAAAGCAAAAACCTTATCAAAACTCTTTATTTTTTATAACGTGTAGAATTTTGTATAAGATGTTGTAGCAGTATCTAAGTTGAATGTTTTCGCTTATTGTCGCTAAGTTAGTTGAACTTGCTCGGTGGAGTGCAACAGTCTTTATTTTTTGTATATATAGTGCCTTGTGTCACAACAGTGTGTGGTACTATGAGAAGCTTTCTGTTAGATATGAAGAACTTAGTCAAGGGTCTTATATCTTGGGGGAGGTGTGACGCTTCTGCATAGTAGCCACGTGCGGGCATGCGCGTGCGTCGGCTGCCCAGCCGTTTAGAAACCGGCTGGTGGCAGCTGGCCAGCAGGCTTTTCCTTAGTATATATCCTACGACAATGTAACTAATGTCTGGGATATTCTTATGTTGTTTCACAGCTTGTAGCTGCCCTTATTCTTAACCAACGCATCTTAGTATATTTTATTCTCGATAGTTGATTATTTCATTATAATATATAAGATGAAAGTCTAGTGAGGGCGGGAGGAGACGAGCGGGAGAGAGAGACCGGCTTGGGACGTTGCTTCGCTTGCCAGCTTGGGACGAGCCTGAAGCGTTGCCATATGCATTTGATTGCAACGTTAGGCTTAGTTTCGACTCACGCACGGGGTAGAGGATTTTGACCAGGCAACAGTGTTGAGTGTTGCCAAGCCTGGGATGTATTTTGTATGCCTGGGGTGGGGTCCAGACAGATTCAAGACTCAGAGCTCACCTCACTGTCGTACCCTTCGGACCCCCTTGATATCTATCCCTCTCAACCCCACTTAGAAACTTTCTCTCTTACTTTGTATACCTTCCTTCCACTACTTCACCAATCTATTTAATTATCCCATCCCCTTGATAGACCTTATATTTATTATTGTATTAACAACGAGCTCTCAGATAATTAGATAGGATTTTGGGCCTTATGCGGAGATGTAATTGTTAATGAGACCAAGGAAGCTTTTTTGTTGTCTCATATTTGGTGGTTTTATGCTTGCTAGTGTGTTCTTGTGTCAGGTTAGCAGGGGCTAGACCGGAGGAGAGGCTTTTTGCGATCCTTCAAGTAAAGTCTGCTGGTGCGAGTCCTGTGGACCCGCACGACTTTACTAGGATACCCGTGGGAGTCTGGGAGCATTTTCTTGTCTGTGTCCCTCTGTGTCTAGTGTTGTGTTGTGTGAGGGGCCTTGCCTAGTCCACTCAGCACTGCGCTAGCACGTCTTGCTTTTGTTTTAGGGTCGCCAGGAGAGAGTCAGATACTTGCGATCTGAGTCTCTCAAGAGAGCACCCTTTCAATTAGAGTAATTTGGCGCACAGACTTGGGAACGTCCCTAGGCTAGAGCAGGTGGCTCAGCCCGGGTATCCTTCCGGCTAGACCTCTGCCACCTGGCAGATTAACAGCTAGGGGTTTATTATCTCTGTATGCTTGTTATTGTGCCACAGTTTACCGTTTTTGTGAGCATTGTGAGTCAGGGTGTGGCTTAGAGACTCTGTCCGAGCAGGCTTGCCTGACTAAGAGTGAGAAGCACACCTGTATGTGGTTATGTTGCGAGTTGCTGCCTATATTTAATTATACCTATGCCATTATACACTGTATGGCCTATCACTAGTATTTATTCCTGCTTATGAGTTAAGAGTTCTCTAAATCCGTAACGTACTTTCTTTGCTAAGCATCAGATCCTACAGTAGCCGCATGCAGTTTAGAAACCCGCATCTTGTCTACCTGTACGATGTTTTGAGGACTGTTTGCTTTCACCTTCTTTCACGCAGGGGTGATTAGTTGTATTAACACCTTAAGAGCGGCCTATGCGGTTTATTTATATGTACCGCCCAGCGGGGTGTTTTTAGCCAAAATAGGGCTGTTTACGTGATCATTTTCATGCCTAAATAAGACCCAGAACGTAAAACAAGTATCTATCCCTGAAAGGGCATAAACAGAGCTTTCGAATGACACCATAACGATCCTTTTATGATGGCTAGTTTTCTTGCAATAACCGTGCAACGCGAGTGCAAAAAGCATGTAATTAGGCACTTTCCCCATACAATTCCTTATATAGCGAGTGAGAGAGGTAGGAGGGAGGTGAGATTCGTGTCAGTAGGTTCGCCGCGGTGGTCTGGAGCAGTCATACGCTCGCTACTCTCCTGCCACCACTTGTCTCTCTCTCTCAGCAACATTACGTGCTGAAATTGCCACTCGAGTTATGTCGAGCGCCGCCACATAGTCCAGCTTTATTTAACTCGACTTATGTGGTGAGCCGCTAATTAAGGGTTAATTAACGTAACGTTAAATGTACTTTCTTCTAGTTTGTTATTAAATTGTTTCTGCAATTTAATTCCGTTATCTATCTTTTCCTTGAAGCGTTAAGTCAACTTAATTGTGTGATCTTTTATATAGCCTGCTTGACTATCAGCAGTCTATAGTGCGTGCACCCTGTAACCGAGTCATAGGATACCTCGTTGTCCAGGCAGGACTCTTGACGGTTTAGGGTGGTTTGTTGCCTGGGTTTATAGATAAGGGTTGGATCTAGCATTTTCCGTTGTTGCTTGTTGCCGCATACCTAGTCCAATAGAAAGAGCCCAGTGTTTATTTATATATCCGAGGACGTAACAAGATGTCTTGAAAGAATAAACGAAAGCTTGGTGTTCCATTGTTTCAATTTTCCTAGCGATTTTTGCTACACATATAAAGCCTATATATATATATATATATATATTGTGACAGACGGAGCAACCAGTCTGGAATTCTAAGCTGCCCAGCGGATTGGCGCCGGCATGAAACTAGCAATTTGATTAGGGAGCGGCACCTAGAGATTGGAATTTTCCATCACGTCACGGGAAAGGGGCTAGGTGATTCGCTAGAAACCAAATAGATTCATAGAATGTGTATTCAGGGGTAGACTGGGGTTTGGAAATTAGTAGTATTCCTGACTCGGCTGATACCGTGAGTGTGGAGGAGTGGCGACGGAAGGGAGGAGAATTCAAACATGGAAGTAAAACAGATAAGATATAAGATATTAATTTAAATGTTTATCGAAGTGGAATATATAAGATTTTAATAATAATTGAAGTGGTAATGGTGCTCTATGTACGTGAAATGATTTAACTTAACTTTGGATTGTAACTTTAAGATACCATACTTAACATATGTGGTGTGGTCATACAATTAAATGATGACAGGTTATAACTACAAGGTGTGTTGAGGTGAGCTTTCGTACCGCCTTGTGGGTTAAGTTGTATTTGTTCTGTGAATTTAGAAAGGTTAATAATGCGGTGTGACAATTGAGAGGTTTAGTGGTGACTTTAGTAATGATTTATTTTGTTTTTCAATGTGAGTGAGAGAGACAAAAAGCAGAACTGCCTGTAGCGAGTGCCTCCCACATAGTTGAAAGAGTGACAGGGCCAAAATCAAGGAACGTTCGACCCATAATGCGTGAACACACCGAGTTTGAAGCAATTTAAGTCATAGGAGTCGTTTATTCATCTTCAATTTGTCAAGCACATTATATTTTTGATATTCAAGTAACTTGCAATGCATCCTTGTTGTAGTTTCTATTAACCCATTGACTGCTGGAGACGTTCTGGAACGCCATGGCAATTTACAGCAATTTAAAGCCTTTTAAAGCATGTAGAATCGAGTGTCAGTGGGCAGGACCGCAAGAGGTTCCCCTCTGCTCTCCAGTACGGCGGTCGGCACACTAAAGGGTCACCCACATATCTCTTGAGACCTCTGCAGCACTGCCAATGACAAATATAGCACGCCATTGCTCATAATTAGCGAATATTTGCCGATGTCTTTGGTAGCACTGCAGGTTACTCCTGCGCGCTACAAAGCTCGTTCTGGTGTAATTTTGACGCTATTTTCTTTAAGTTTTTGGCTGAATACATTTAATTTCATTCAGACACTTGCTGAATGCAATTACTGCGGCACTTGTCATATGACAATTGCTTAGTCACCAGTGTGCCATAAGGAAGTTTCAAACTAAAAGTATCCTTCATTCCTTGCACATTGTCATGTATAAATAAGAGCTAGAACGTATTTCAATGATATATCCCTGAAAACAGAGGAATAGACCTTTCCAATGACATCTGAATCGTGTCTGTACGACCACTGCTTCCCGTGCAACAATATTGCACAGCTGACACTAAATCGGTAAAAAATAGCGAGTTTGAGCGGTTTTCGCTATCCCTGAGTCTGTAAGGGAGTTGGAGATGTCTCCCACTGCCACTAGTGATCGCCCAGAAATGGGGGGCTATGGATGGGACCATTCCGCACTGCTTATACTCGCTCACCTGCCTCCCAGGCCTTAATGTTCAAGACAGAAATTCAGCAATTGTCATATGACAAGTGCCGCACATTCGACCATATTGTATATATAACAGCCTGCAGTCATTGAGTTAATCAATCATGAGTGCCTGAATGAGCCCTAATTTGGCGGAAATATGCCCGCAGCGTAAGTCTTAATAATAGTGATAATTGATTAACACCTTGGGTGCGGCACTTGTCATATGACAATTGCTTGGTCACCACTGTACAATAAGGGGGTTTTGGACTAAAATTAACCTTCACTCCCTGCACATGTTTATGTATAAACAAGAGCTAGAATGTATTTCAATGATATATCCTTGAAAGCAGAGGAATAGACCTTTCCAATGACACCTGAATTATGTCTGTACAACCACTGGTTGCCGTGCAACATTATTGCACACGTGACGCTAAATTGATAAAAAATAGCGAGTTTGAGCGGTTTCCGCTATTCCCAAGTCTGTAAGGGAGTTAGAGATATCTCCCACTGCCACTAGTGATGGTTCAGACACGGGGGGGGGTGGGGATGGGATGGTCACGCGCTGCATAGACTCACTCGCCTGCCTCCCAGCCCTTGTTCAAGGCAGAAATTTGGCAATTGTCATATGACAAGTCCCGAAGTGATGACCGTATTTTTTTTATATAACAGCCCATAGTCATTGAGTTAAGCATTGAAATAATTGAATAATTAGTAAACTAGCGAGCAGTGAACGATCGGACAATCATATACCTGTACGTCCTGGATCTCCATATTTAGGTATCTTTATATTTTTCCTTTATTTTGTACATAAGTTTTCTTTTGTTTATTGTGTTTGTAAATACATTTATTGTTGTTGAATTGGTGACTTTAATATCTTCCTTTACTTGATAGTGCTTGAAAAGGATATAAGATAATGATAATGAAGGATAATACAAGTATAAGAAAATTACCATAAATATTTATAATAATTAATCATAGTCATAATTAATCTTCTTAATAATAATTCATTTTAATCATTATAAATAATCATAATAAATAATAATAATATCAATGAATATAATAATTAGACATAATTAATCATATTTTATCTAAATAGGCCTAATCAAAATTAATCGTGATAATCATTAAAAAAATTAATATGATCTCAAAGTGCTTCTGGAACTTGTAATTTCTCTAGCTAAGCTTCCTTTATGACTAGTATATAATTCTTGACCTGTCTGATTTATTCAAAGTGAAAGAAAATCGAGCAATACCAGACAACTAAAATCCTACCAGAGACTTGAGAATCATAAAAACTCACCGTTACCACTCTGGTCAAGCGAGCCAACTGCTTCGTGGCCGCCAGGGTCGTAACTGCGACCTCGCCAGGATAGATTGTTCCATGGATACATTTACTGCTAGTCATTAAAATTATTTATGATCTTTAGCATTTTCATTTAA
This sequence comes from Paralithodes platypus, assembly GCA_032716605.1. Taxonomy (NCBI): domain Eukaryota; kingdom Metazoa; phylum Arthropoda; class Malacostraca; order Decapoda; family Lithodidae; genus Paralithodes; species Paralithodes platypus. The sequence goes on along the minus strand of CM064511.1, from coordinate 17,560,396 downwards.
ACTTCAATATGCCTATCACATAGACAAAAAATATTGATCAATCGGGAAGACGCACAGAATTTTCTAGATTCAAATCCCACCGCTGAGGAGGTAGACCTCCTATCTAGGGTTGAGCTTTGAGTGCTCACCTCTTATTCAAATTTGCCATCCTCTGAGAATTTAACAAAGGTCATGTTATCCACCTCCGTTAAGACGGAGATATTCGGGATACATGACACTAACCAAAGACTTGAGGGTTGGTTGGATGAGGTAACTGGTGGTGACTTGGTTGACTCTAGATGGCTTGTTGATAACTCCGGTCCGAGTCCTTAGGGGATAATTCCCCCTCCCGAAAATCTGCCGCTAGGCATTATCCCGGCTGAGTATATAGAGTTGGCTAGAAAATGCTACCCAAGCTCAGGCCGCATTACAGGCCCAACAAGCTCAAGCAGAGTTAGAAGCCCAACAAGCTCGGGCAGAATTACAAGCCCAACAACTCAAGCAGACCATGAATATCAAATGGTTCAGTTGGCTGCCCAGAACACCACCAGTTCCTTGGTTTCCTCTCCCCCTCAGGGCTTAACTCTGAGTAGTGTCATTCCCCTGTCTACCAATAATGGTGATGACTATTTTGTACTGTTCGAGGATGTTGCAAGGGGCAATGAATTAGACCAGAGAGTAATGGTCTTTCATTCTCCAAACTGTTTTGACAGGGCAAACCCGCACCACGTATGTAGCGGTAGAACGGGATGTGAAACATGACTATGGTCGCCTCAAATTAGCCATTCTGAAGACATATCAGTTGAGACCAGAAGCCTATGGGCAAATCATCTGGAAGGTTCATAAGAAGCCTGAAGAGACTCATGCTGTGTTCTCCAGGACTATGACTAAGTCCTTTAATAATTTGCTAAATAGTGAATCTGTCTCTTATTTTGAGGGTTTTAAGTACCTGGTCTTGCTGGAAAACGTCTTGTGGAAAATTGAACCACAGGTGGCTTATCATTTGAGAGGTAAGAAAATAGACAGTCACAGCTGCCATGGCTGATGATTATGTTCTGATCAATAAGTCCTGTGGTAAGTAGCCTTATGATAATACCAATGGCAATCACTGTATTAAATCTAATCACAATAAGAATCATGTTCCAAGTAACTCCACTCACTCTCCCAAGCCTGTTGTGCCGTCTTACTCTCGTAACCCTCAGGATGCTCCCCGAGTCAGGACTGCTACTCAAACCCATGATAATGGGAATCAAAGTAATAATTATAGTAACAGAGGCAATGCCTCCCAGAAAGTAGGTACTTATTGTGGCAAACTTGGCCACTTAGCCTATCAATGTTGGACCAAAGAGAGAGATGAAAGACAAAGAGAATCTGTGGCAGTGGTGTCAGATTCTCGGGGGAATGATATGAGTGAACCTCAGAGTAACAGTGAGAATGGTGTGCTGGCGCGTGTGATGCAATGTTTAGTAGTAAGCTTTCCACCCACTACTTGCTCTCCTGACAGTTACTCCCCATTTATTTCATCTGGTACAGTAAATATGAATGGTTCTGTGCATGCGGTGAGAATTCTGCGCGATACATGAGCCTCACGCACACTGTTGTTGAATCCTAACCATGGTTTAAGTCTAACTGATGACCATATTGTATTGAGGAGTGCTGGTGGACTTTTTCTGTTCCCCTACCTCAGGTGGAACTAGAATGCAACTTGTTCAAGGGTAAAGCCTGTGTAGGCCAGGCAGAGGAACTGCCTGTGCCAGGTGTGAGTCTCCTTTTGGGTAACAATTTGGCGGGGGATCAGGTAAAACCTGACCCGGTTCTGTCGGTCATCCCTGTTGATGAGCCACTGCCTGGTGTGCTTAATAAGGAGATAGATTTGGCTTTCCCAGTATGTGCGGTCACCAGTTCCACAACAGCCCCCTCTGAGCACAATATTCCTCCCGATACTCCTTCCTCTGTAACTTCAACTGGGAGTGAGGAAGAGATGAGAGGGTAGGTGGGTAATGATGTTCCAACCAAACTTGATTTTGTTCAACCGAGTGTGAGGATGAGATGGATGTTATGGATGATATGAATATGATGCTCCAACTGAGCATAATGATGTTCCAACCGAACTTGATACTGTGAATTTGTCCTCTGGCACTTCAACTGAGTGTGAGGATGAGATGGTTGGTATAGATGACTTGGATGGTGCTCCAACTGAACCTAGTCCAAAAAGTAACCCTTCTGATGTAGGCCTATTCATGGATGACCTTAAAGATCATATCTTTCCTCCAAACTGTTCTAGTGGCCTGGTAGAAATGCAACATGATATTGCATGTAATGATATGTTTGCCAATGGTTTGAATGAGGAAAATAATGTGAATGAAATTGGCGATTGCTGTGATCTGAATGATGTGTTATGTTGGAGATGGCGACACCCGCATATGGCTGTCAATGATGACATGTGGGATGTCCATCAGGTGTTGGATTTATGTAAGGAGCCTGGAGGAGATAGGGATAGGGGTGTGCTGAATCCTTCTCATCGGACTCTTCTCCTCCCGACTCTACCTTAGTTGCTGTACTTAATGTGGGTAACCTTGGGAGCTCTGGTGTGGCAATGAGGAGTGTTCATCTACCCCGTACCAGACTGTTCCAGGTCCTGCATGTGTCAGTCTTGACCCTGAGGTTGAAGATGTCTTCAGCCATCTAACCCTAGGTAATATTAGTACTTTTGGGGGTAATTTTATTGCCTGGAAGGAGTTGCCTAATCACTATTGTCACCGTCCCCCTGGTAAAGCTAGTAAACTAATCAATGTTCTTTCACAGACCCCATGTGTGTTCCAGGTCTTAATTCACTGGCTGCTCTTGATCTGGATGTTGGGGATGCGGCCTGCATAAAGTTTTCTCCCCATTATGCCTTCCCTCAACATCGCGGTATTTTGCAAGTAGAGCTTACCTATATGCTTGATAATAATGTAATTACCAGAGCCATGAGTCAATGGAATAGCCTGGTCACAGTGATTCCCTGTGAAGAGTGAAGTTTCTGTATAGACTAGGGGCAAGCCAACTCGGTAACAAAGACTAACACATACCCATTACTGAGAATAGAAGACTGTATAGGTCAGCTTGCTGAAGCTAACCTGGTTGTTAACTTAACTAAATGTGACTTTGTTAATAACACCATACAGTATCTTGAGTATAAAGTGGGTTAGGGTCAGGTTGTACCTCCCACTGCAAAGGTAGATGCCATTCTGGACTTCCCTGCCCCTAGTAGTAAGAAAGAGATTCAGAGGTATTTGGGCATGATTGGATACTACCGGCGGTTTATAGTTAATTTTTCAAAGCTAACTTCCCCTTTGACTGATCTTCTTAGGAAGGACATTAAATATAAATGGTCTCCAGAGTGTGAAGAGGCCTTTAATGCAACTAAGAATATTTTGTCTACTTATCCTGTTCTCCGTGCCCCTGATTTTGATACACTTTTTTCTCTTGCTGTAGATGCCAGTAATTCAGGGGCCGGAGCAGTGTTGCTCCAAGAAGATGACTCAATGGCCTTGCATCCCATCTGTTATTTTAGTAAGAAATTGAACTCCGCCCAACGTAATTATTCAATCATAGAAAAGGAGCTTTTGGCTTTGATTTTGTCCATTCAGTACTTTGGAGTTTATGTTCAATCTGCCCCTGGCCCAATCACGGTATATACTGACCACCATCCACTTGAATTTTGAAAGAAGTTTAGAGACAAGAACCAACGCCTCACCAGGTGGAGCCTATTGCTACATGAATACACCCTCGACATTTGCCAAATCAAGGGTGTACAGAATGTTTTGGCAAATTGTCTGTGGCGTGCTTAAAATTTTTACCGAATACTCCCCTTTGTCGCATTCTCTTTTTAGCGATGGAGGTGTGACAAACGGAACAACCATTTTGGAATTCTAAGCTGCCCAGCTGGCAGGGTCATGGATCTATACACTCACCCTGGACTCAACCAAACCCCCCCCCCCCCCTGTGGACACAGGACATTTTTAGGTGGTTGGGCCCGTTCTGGTTCTGATTGGCGACGGCATTAAACTAGCAATCTGATTTGGAGCGGTACCTCGAGACTGGAATTTTCCATCACGTCACGAGAATGGAGCTTGTTGATTCAGTAGAGACCAAATAGAATGTGTATTCAGGGGTAGACTGGGGTTTGGAAATTAGTAGTATTCCTGACTCGGCTGATACCGTGAGTGTGGAGGAGTGGCGACGGAAGGGAGGAGAATTCAGACATGGCAGTAAAACAGATAAGATAATTATAAGATAATAATTTAAATATTTATCGAAGTGGAATATATAAGATTTTAATAATAATTGAATTGGTAATGGTGCTCTATTTACATGAAATGATTTAACTTTACTTGGAATTTTAATTCTAAGATACCGTACTTAACATACGTGGTGTGGTCATACAATTAAATGATGACAGGTTATGACTAGCAGGTGTGTTGAGGTAAGCTATCGTGCCGCCTTGTGTGTTAAATTGTATTTGTTCTGTGAATCTAGAAAGGTTAATAATGTGGTGTGACAATTGAGAGGCTTAGTGGTGACTTTATTAATGAATAGTGAAACTAGTCGTATATTCATTATCAATTTGTCAAGCACATTATTTTTTATTTTTTTGATATTTTTGCAGTTAAAATAAATGTACATGCTCACATTAATATGCAGGATTAGAAACTGCATAATGAATCGTCGGCTTGTCCATATTTCTTTAACTGTCTTGATGGTGTGATGCATAGTGCGCAGAGTTTCGATGTGAATGTCCTGCGTCAGAGTCCTGGGAGTGCCACATGTGTTTGTTGATTTCATTAATTGAGTTTAGATGTGGGGTTGGTTGGTGTAAAAAACATAATAATTCAAATAACTTAAAATGCGTCCTTGTTGTAATTTCTATTAATACTAGTGATACTTGATTAAGCGTTGAAATAATTGAATATTTGGTAAACTAGCGAGCAGTGAACGATCGGACAATCATATAGCCTACAGGTACGTCCTGGATCTCCATATTTAGTCATCTTCATATGTTTCCATTATTTTGAACTGAAGTTTTCTTTAGTTTATCGGGTTTGTAAATATATTTATTGTTGTTGAATTGGTGACTTTACTATCTTCCCTTCCTCGATGGTACTTGTAGAGGATATAATATGATAATGATAATGAAGGATAATAAAATTATAAGATAATTTCCATTAATATTTATAATATATAATTCATTATTCAAGTAAATTACAAAAAATCAAAATACTTAAGAAATAATACTTTATAATAATTAATCATAATATAATTAATCTTCATAAAAATAATTAATCTTAATCAATATAATTAATCATAATATATAATAATAATAATAATTAATATAATAAATAATATAATTCATGATAATCATAATAAATAATCATAGTTAATCATAATTAATTGTGATAATCATTAAACAGTTAAATGTGATCTTAAAGTGCTTCTGGCACTTATAATTTTTCTAGATAAACTTCCTTAATGACTAGTATATAATTATTGAGCTGTCTGATTTATTCAAAGTAAAAGAAAAGCGAGCAACGACAGATAGCCAAAATCCTACCAGAGACCTACTGTAAGTAACATAAAACCTCACTGTTACCACTCTGGTCAAGCGAGACGACTGCTTCTTGGCCGCCAGGGTCGTATCAGTATATATATATATATATATATATATGAAAAACTGGTGATGGGCTGGTCTATCAGAGTGAGAACTGAGCGATCTCTGCCATACCCATAGCTTACTCTGACTGTTCCTTCTACTTATATATTTTCTAGATCTCAAGTGACGGCGTCTCTTCCGTGGATTGACCTCCAATCTACCAAGATTGGAAGCCAAAGCGTCACATTTTGCCTTTGCCCCTCAACTTTCTCTTCATAATTGCTGAGGAGCACAGGGCCCTGGGTGGGGCTTTGGTTTCCTGGGCGTTTCCTCACCCTCCCCAGCTCCCCGCCATGGAGTGGCTTCGGTATGGCTTTATTGTGGTCGGCAGGGAAGGTTCTGTGGGGGCGCTCGGGTATGGCCTTGGCCTTGTTCGGGGCCTTGGGGCTGTTCGGCCAGGCAGCTTGGGGAACAGCAACAACAACAACAACAACATGAAAATATGATTATACTATCGTGCAATATCATATGTATGTGAGGGTGGGTTGTGATGTTACAATTATGGGTTATTACATTAGTGAAATTGAAGTTCTCATATGAGGACACCTGGGCTAAGTGGGTTACATTAGTTAAAGTGAAGTGCTCAAACGAGAACACCCAGGCTAGGTGGGTTAATGTTAATATGCTTCATATATAAGTTCCCAGAAAAATTGTAGTTTCTGTTAATACATTTTTGGACTATCCTATTATTCATGTTTCAGTAACTAAGGTGTCATTTAAGAGAGATAACTCTCAATACGGTGCAGCCAATTATATACTGTTGCAATAGGTAATATTACTCTGCACCTTATGTTATTGTGGCTAAATAAATATTTTCAATATTTCTAAAAATAGTTGAGAATTGCACCAAATGACTCCAACAAATGTCTAATAATGCTTTAGCAAAGAACTAAACAGATGAGAGTCACAACGAATAGCGCAGAATATCAGCAAGTGTAAGTAAATGCATCGCAAACGTCACACAAGTCGGCGTGAATGCGGCCAAAGTTTGAACAAAGGATACTGACAACATTGCCCTTCCGGCATTATTCTCAGCATTTCTGTATGCATTCGGATTTTTTCAGCATTTACTTGCCAACATTCTGGATAATTCTGGGTTACTCGGGGCCGAAATATGACCGTTAAATTTGAATTGGTCTATATTTGGTGCCAATATTTGGCACGAATGCATTCGGAACTCATTCGTACCTATTCAGTTCCATTCTGCTGTTTTCGCCTCAAATTGCTATTCCCCATCATTCTTTGCTGATTCACGTGTTACACTCTTAAATGTGTGAATGCCCCTTTAGAGAGCAGCAACTCTTGCTCTCATGATTGTAGCAGCACCCTGTGAGGTAACTGACAGTTCAAAAACCCTTGCTCTCTTACCAAACCCAAGAAACATAACAAGAAAAAGAAGTCCAAGCGCAAGCAAAAGTATGAGGAGCAGTGGCCCCTAGCCCAGAAGTCTAAGAACCAAAAATTTCTCTCTCTCTCTCTTTCTGTATATATATATATATATTCTCTTTTAAACAGACGAGGTTAAAGGCAATAGCAGTTTCAGCATTTAGTATTTTATTGTTACAGTTTTCAATATTTCTAACAATTTTCCTCTGGGGTTCAGAGATGAGGTACAACAGGTTAGCAAAATTCATGGTGGATCCAACGTTTCACAAGTAAACATCTTGCATCTTCAGGGAATGGGCAGGTAATGATTAGAATAAGGACAAAGCAACATATTTATACAAAATTCGAGGATCAAGAATAGGTAGGTGGGCGGAGCTACTGGGTGTGGGGTGGCTGTTCATTGGTGGAAGGCAGTCTATTCGCGAGACGGGCACTAAATCTTATCGGTGGTTGGTTGTTGGCTGTGGGTGGCTGTGATTGGTTGGTGTTGTCAGTAGTGTGCTGATCGCGGAAAGGTACGGGAGGGGGCACAGGGCGAGAGGAACGAGGGCAGTATGCCTGTAGCGCTTGCCTGAAGGAAGAATTTGAAGGTCTTGTGTTTGGTTGTTGATGCTGGGGTTGAGCGTTTGGATATATAGAGCTTCTAAAATAGCTAGTCTTCTGGGGTCTGATTCTTTGTCGAGTATGGTAGTTTGTTTGTCTAGGTCGGCGCGAGTATGAAAGAAATAATTCACAAAAACGTCCTCCCCACCAACCCTGACAATAAAATAAAACTCATTATTTACTACAAATCTCCTAAGACCTCCAACCTTGTCCTCCGTAACCGCCCCATTTCCACCAACCAACCGAAAGACGATCATGTGATATACCAGCATATTTGCACCTCTGGGGACTGTGGACCCCTATCCTATGTTGGAATGACACAGACTCGCCTTTCCCGTCGACTAACCCTCCACCTTCAATCTGGCGCTATAAAAGATCACTATCAAGCCCCCCACCATCTTGCCCTAACTCGCGCCGACCTAGACAAACAATCTACCATACTCGACAAAGAATCAGACCCCAGAAGACTAGCTATTTTAGAAGCTCTATATATCCAAACGCTCAACCCCAGCATCAACAACCAAACACAAGACCTTCAAATTCTTCCTTCAGGCAAGCGCTACAGGCATACTGCCCTCGTTCCTCTCGCCCTGTGCCCCCCTCCCGTACCTTTCCGCGATCAGCACACTACTGACAACACCAACCAATCACAGCCACCCACAGCCAACAACCAACCACCGATAAGATTTAGTGCCCGTCTCGCGAATAGACTGCCTTCCACCAATGAACAGCCACCCCACACCCAGTAGCTCCGCCCACCTACCTATTCTTGATCCTCGAATTTTGTATAAATATGTTGCTTTGTCCTTATTCTAATCATTACCTGCCCATTCCCTGAAGATGCAAGATGTTTACTTGTGAAACGTTGGATCCACCATGAATTTTGCTAACCTGTTGTACCTCATCTCTGAACCCCAGAGGAAAATTGTTAGAAATATTGAAAACTGTAACAATAAAATACTAAATGCTGAAACTGCTATTGCCTTTAACCTCGTCTGTTTAAAAGAGAATCTATTACCTGGCTATACTAACATATATATATATATATATATATATATATATATATATATATATATATATATACATACATATATATATATATATACATATATATATATATATATATATATATTATATATATATATATATATATATAGAGAGAGAGAGAGAGAGAGAGAGAGAAAGATATTATTTTTAATAATTATGTTAAGGTATTTCTTTGCTCATTGATTTATTTGATGTGATAATGGTTTGGACCTGGACCATAACATAAAACCTTTTTGTGAATTTTATGAGTTATGGTAAACTTTTGGAACACTGGCCGAGGCACAAAATGTCTCCCAATAATAATGAAAAGTCCTGGATATTTATTGTTCCATTACCAGCGTACACAATATTGGTAGTAATTTCCAGCAGGTAGCACCGCCAGTGTCGCTCTTATTTTCACTAGAAATTATTGTGTCATACAATTACTTGCTTTGTTTAGCGTGGCGAGCAACACGGGCGGTGGTGGTTCAGTGGGTCTGGTTGTTGGTGTTCAGGGGACTACCCAATGTGTACGCGGTGGTTCTATGTGTACGTAAACATCAATAAACATCTTGCCCACACAAATATAATTGGTTAAAGTAATGTGTTTATGTCAAAATGTACCTTAATTTTCGATCTTTTTTTATACTAAATATATCAATAAAAGCCTACTAATACATATGTGTAGGTAATATATCAATAAAAGCCTACTAATACATATGTGTAGGTAATATATCAATAAAAGCCTACTAATACATATGTGTAGGTAATATATCAATAAAAGCCTACTAATACATATGTGTAGGTAATATATCAATAAAAGCCTACTAATACATATGTGTAGGTAATATATCAATAAAAGCCTACTAATACATGTGTAGGTAATATATCAATAAAAGCCTACTAATACATATGTGTAGGTAATATATCAATAAAAGCCTACTAATACATATGTGTACGCAATATATCAATAAAATCCTACTAATACATATGTGTAGGTAATATATCAATAAAGCCTACTAATACATATGTGTAGGTAATATATCAATAAAAGCCTACTAATACATATGTGTAGGTAATATATCAATAAAAGCCTACTAATACATATGTGTAGGTAATATATCAATAAAAGCCTACTAATACATATGTGTAGGTAATATATCAATAAAAGCCTACTAATACATATGTGTAGGTAATATATCAATAAAAGCCTAACTGTGATTCCGTGCTGACTCCCTGCCTAGGCAAACTCTTTCGTCTCTGTCTATCCTCTAACGTCTTCCTTTCATGCTGGAAGTTTGCTCACATTCAACCTGTCCCAAAGAAGGGTGACCGCTCTCAACCCTCCAACTATCGTCCAATTGCTCTTATCTCTTGTCTTTCTAAAGTTTTTGAAACTATTCTTGCTTCCAAATTTCTTAAGCATTTCTCTTCTCATAATCTGCTCTCAGATCGCCAGTATGGCTTCCTTAAGGGTCGCTCTACTGGTGATCTTCTTCATATCTTACTAACTCTTGGTCATCCTCCTTTCGGGACTTCGGTGAGACTTTTTCTATTGCACTAGACATATCGAAAGCCTTCGATAGAGTCTGGCATAAATCGTTAATTTCTAAAACTACCCTCCTTCGGTTTCTATCCCTCCATCTGTGCCTTTGTCTCTAATTTCCTTTCCGGCCGTTCCATAGCTGCGGTTGTGGACGGCCATTGTTCACTTCCTCACCTTATAAACTCCGGTGTTCCTCAGGGCTCTGTCCTATCTCCTATTCTCTTTCTAATTTTTATTAATGATCTCCTTAACTGTACCTTAATTCCCATCCATTCATACGCAGACGACTCAACCTTACACTACTCCATTAGTTTTTCAGAACGCCCCAGCCAGCAATCCCTCAACGACAAACGTAATGAAGCCATAGAACTCTTAAATTCTGATCTAAATACTATTTCCAATTGGGGCAGAGAAAACCTTGTTAACTTTAATGCTTCCAAAACCCAATTTCTCCATCTATCTACCCGGCAGGATCTCCCAGCGGACTATCCCTTGTTCTTCAACAATACAAAAATCAACCCTTCATCTTCTCTCAATATTCTTGGTGTCTCTTTTTCTTCTGCTCTCATTTGGAAGGACCATATTACCAGTCTTGCTAAGGCAGCCTCCCAGAAGCTGGGTGTGCTCAACCGCCTTAGGGGGTTCTTTTCCCCTGCACAGCTTCTTGCTCTGTACAGGGGCATAGTGCCCCCTTGTATTGAGTATTGTTCACATGTGTGGGGAGGTTCCTCTCACACCGCTCTCCTAGACAAAGTTGAAAGGAAGGCCTTTCGTATCATTAACTCCCGTCCACTCACCAACTCTCTGCAATCTCTCTCTCTCCGCCGCAATGTTGCATCTCTCTCGCTACTATAATAATCAGTGTTCCTCAGAGCTATCCCAGTGCATACCACCTCCTTTACGTAGGGCACGTGGTACCCGTCTTGCAACTCAATCCCACCCCTACTCTGTGCAACTCTCCAACCCAAGAGTGAAACGTTACTCTCAAACTTCTTCTACTCAATATCTGAGCTCTGGAACTCTCTCCCAGAATCAGTCTTTCCCTCTTCCTATGACTTAAATTGCTTCAAACTCCGTGTGTCCAGGCATTTTGGCTCGAACGTCCCTTGATTTTGGCCCTGTCACTCTTTCAACTATGGGGGAGGCACTCGCTATAGGCAGTTATGCCTTTTGCCTCCCTCAATCACATAGAAAAAAAAAAATAAAACAAAAAAATCAATAGCATGCTTTCGACGAGGTTATAAATATATATATATATATATATATATATATATATATATATATATATATATATATACAGTATACAGTATATATCAATAAAATAGTTTACTTATAAAACAAAAATGTTTCCAAATGGGGAGGCTTGATTGCCAATCCTATCTATTCAAGCTAAAGCTCTACTATCAGAAGTCCTATTTTTCTATCCTGCATAGGGTTGCAGGTATCATTACGTTATTATCAACTTCTCAGATCGAGTCACATTATAGGCAGTCCACTCGTTGGATCAGCTTAGACTCATGAGACAGTTTTTTGCATATGACCCGAACTATCTATTATATAATCCTAGCTTCTCAACAGTTGGTTGCATATGTGTAGGTAATATATCAATAAAAGCCTACTAATACATATGTGTAGGTAATATATCAATAAAAGCCTACTAATACATATGTGTAGGTAATATATCAATAAAAGCCTACTAATACATATGTGTAGGTAATATATCAATTAAAGCCTACTAATACATATGTGTAGGTAATATATCAATAAAAGCCTACTAATACATATGTGTAGGTAATACATCAATAAAAGCCTACTAATACATATGTGTAGGTAATATATCAATAAAAGCCTACTAATACATATGTGTAGGTAATATATCAATAAAAGCCTACTAATACATATGTGTAGGTAATATATCAATAAAAGTCTACTAATACATATGTGTAGGTAATATGTCAATAAAAGCCTACTAATACATATGTGTAGGTAATATATCAATAAAAGCCTACTAATACATATGTGTAGGTAATATATCAATAAAAACCTACTAATACATATGTGTAGGTAATATATCAATACAAGCCTACTAATACATATGTGTAGGTAATATATCAATAAAAGCCTACTAATACATATGTGTAGGTAATATATCAATAAAAGCCTACTAATACATATGTGTAGGTAATATATCAATAAAAGCCTACTAATACATATGTGTAGGTAATATATCAATAAAAGCCTACTAATACATATGTGTAGGTAATATATCAATAAAAGCCTACTAATACATATGTGTAGGTAATATTTTCATTTGTGTTTGCGTACAAATTCGATCACCCCGTACCAACTGACTACCCACTCCCGTTATGTAGCCAAGTGGAGCAGGGAGTGGCATTGAGTTTCGAATCAAAACAGTAACCCTCCGAAAGAGCTACAACCAGAAATACCACCACCTCCTAACCGAACTATTCTCAATATTTCCTATATAAGCCTTATGTAATCTAATCAGACCCACCCTAGTCCAACCAAACCAACACTACAGTAACTTACTAGATAAGCCTAGGCTATTATAACCAATGCTGTTATTTTATTGTGGCCGTTTGGGTTGTGGCCGTCTAGGAGTGTAGCCGTGTATATTTATTTATTTGGCATTGCAATGGGAAGATGCAGCTTGTGTGTCTGGTTGTCCGTCAGTCTGTCTATAAACTCTTGCTTGTCGGCTTGATAGACTTATACTAAACTTGAATGGTATATTTAGTCAGTCAAGGCCATCGCCATTATACATTTATTATAATGCTATATCATCGATGAGATCACGTGGAGGTACTTCTAAAAGCTGATCACTTTACACAGTGAAAGTCACTCTAGGATAGTATTACTTTGGCAAGAATAATGAACAGTGATTGGACAGTGATAATTATTATTATAATAAGAGGAGAACAATTATTGATGAGACAAAATGCTTTTTGTTGAGCACTTAAATTATTTAGGAAAGTGTTTTTAGCAAGAATTGTAACATGATCCTTCCAAAGCAATATCATGAGGAAAAGAGAGCTCCAGTATACTAATTAAAATGTAAAACTTGCAAACTAAACAAACCAAAATTGGGACAAGGACAATATAAAGTCAAATTAAATTATCAAAATCGCTATGTGGAAACAACGTTTACTAAAATGAAAATTATTAAATAAAAGAACACAATCCAATTAGAGAGTCAAGGTAAGTTGTTGAAAAGGAATAATTAATCGGTAGTTGATAGTGGTTATTAAGTAGATGAAAAATGGTGTTTTTGTAATTGAAGCAGAAAGGTAATCTCAGGTCCAGCTGGAGATAAATGACAAATACGAACATAAGTGAGCTACGTCCTCATCATGAGTGTTTTGGAGTGACTGCATAGAAAGGTTCCTGTGGGAAACCTGATGCATAGTGCAGGGTAGAGGCATTGGCATAAGACCGGTTATAGAGCCTTACATACACTATAGCTAAGATCTTCAAAGAATATTAGTTTTAGAAATGGAGGTAGGGCAGAATTCTGAGGAACCTTGACGTTGGTAGGTTTGAGAAGAGAGTACTGATATTTCAGAACAGCAGCTTTAGAATAGCCAGAAAATAAATTTGATATTAGACTAATATATACCCAAGGAGGACAGTTCCGAGATAATGGATTTGTGCCAGACTTTCTTGATGTGTCAACGGAAACAAAATATTGTACTTTACATTGTTTCAGCTCAATGATAAGACAGAAAAGAAAAGAAAAACTTGCTGTGTGCAGTGCATTAACATTGTATGGATATTCCCATATTCAGAATATGCTATGAGAGTCAGCACGTCCTAGCTAACGAATTGCTCAATAGGTGTGTGTAGTACGAGATGATGAGTCGAGGTGACAAGATAGTACCGATAGTGGTTTGGGACATCGAGACATACTGTGCCAAGGGGAGACTGTTTCATTGGTCTTGGAAGCCAGCATATCATCAAGCCTCATCTGACTATTCATCAAACTCATCACCTGGAATAAGACCTCCAAATGTTATTGTGTTAAACTATACATTATACAGGCTATAAATATCTTAATTATGTCTGGTGGTAGGGTTAGAACATAATACAAAATGTATATATATAAACACATGGTGTAGTCAAAGGGGTCTTCGTAAGTTGAGTTACATTATTATAAGCTATGTGTAACTGCACCCTGATTTGTCTTTTACATATGAAAAGTATATATTTTTAAGATTAATTATTACACATTAAAAAATTTCTAAATTCTCGGCAACTTAAACAGTATTTTACTATTTACAATTTACAAGATAGTAAAACGCAAAGCACTAACTTAAATAAATGACAAACCAAATGGAATCGTTAACCCCACATGTCATAGCTCGCTATAGTAACATAATAAGTGATACACATGATATTATAACTTTACATGATGTTAGGTAACAAAGCGTCTGCTACGTAGTTTGTAAACTGAATATATTCGCAAAGTAATAGCGAGATTAACACAAAGAAAGAGTCATCGTATTTAAAGTGTAGGAATAAGGTTGTAGCCACTTCAGTGATTGTGTTGGGACCTTCATCCCTCTGGTTCTTATATAATACAGGGATGGTACATATGGGTCTTCAATTTTTACTACCTCAAATTACATATAACCTGCTCATCAGCCAACTTCTATACCAATAAAGTGATTGCTAGAGCTTTTCCCTAAAAGTTACGTCGGTCTTTGTGAGCTTAATAATATGCGAACGTGCTGTGTAATCCTCAAACAAATAATATGATAAGTAATATGAAAATAGTGGTAAGGTAAGCGAATATCTGGAGGCAACTTTACCCGATCCTGCCTAGCCATCAGGATTGATGGTCAATGGCCGAGTAATCAACAAGCTCTTTCCCTGTGGAGTTGTCTCTCGTCCACTTGTGACGCAAACACGTATGTGATATTTCAGTGTACTATTATCTGCTTGTAGAGATAGTTGAAGGTATCACTGCCACAACTCTACACCATATAATTGTAGGTAATATATAATAATTTGCAACCATCCAATGTATATTTAGGTTGATCATGAACAAGACTATATTGCTTGAAGTTCAAGAATAATAGGTAATAGCCTACAGCAACGTAGAATACAAATCGATAATCATAAGTGGTGCATTGGTTTCAGTAACAATTATTGGTGTAATTTAAATCTAGTATGCTATAAGAATATACTAATATTACTACTACTACTAACAATAATAATAATAGTAATAATAATAATAATAATAATAATAATAATAATACACGTTTTACTTAATGATTGGCAGTCCGAAGAGCTGAAAATATACATTTTACAATCTAGTGATTCTAGTGGATGAACATGAGAAAAGGATGATGTAGATAAACATTAGTATGCAAATGGTAAGCTTCACTTACAATGTATATGTATAATATAATTGTAAGAATTATTATATCAAAGATACTAAGTGCAAGTGTAACAAGTCAATTGATGTTAATTTACACTCCTACAAACATATATACATATAATACACTAATACACACGTTGAAATACATGTGCTTACATAATTATACATGTGCCTATGGAACGTGTACCCGGTATATATAGTGTATATCACTATTGTTTAAGTATGTGTACGTATGCATACATGCATACAAACTTTCACACATTTCTTCCTACAAAATAATATATATACAAATACATACCTAAAGCAGCGGACATAAATATATACCTAAAGCAGCGGACATCAATATATACCTAAAGCAGCGGACATCAATATATACCTAAAGCAGCGGACATAAATATATACCTAAAGCAGCGGACATCAATATATACCTAAAGCAGCGGACATAAATATATACCTAAAGCAGCGGACATAAATATATACCTAAAGCAGCGGACATAAATATATACCTAAAGCAGCGGACATAAATATATACCTAAAGCAGCGGACATAAATACATACCTAAAGCAGCGGACATAAATATATACCTAAAGCAGCGGACATAAATACATACCTAAAGCAGCGGACATAAATATATACCTAAAGCAGCGGACATAAATACATACCTAAAGCAGCGGACATAAATATGTACCTAAAGCAGCGGACATAAATACATACCTAAAGCAGCGGACATAAATACATACCTAAAGCAACGGACATAAATATATACCTAAAGCAGCGGACATAAATACATACCTAAAGCAGCGGACATAAATATATAAACGGAAACACGCACTAGCATGAAAACATTCAAACGTGCGAATTTGGAAAATTAAATAGTGAATATAAACACACACTAATTACACATACTCATACACATGCATTCCGGCATAACCGCCATGAGTACACACATACATACGTGCGACACATATATTAATATCATACAAATCAATATACATATTCAGACTCACATATTGCATACATTCACAATCAAATATGCAACATACAAACATGCCAGCTCATGGGAATACATCCACATCGCATTTGCAAGGGAAACATGCGCCTATGTAAATATTAATATACATATAGGCACTTGCAAACTGTATGCAAACAGGCAATAAAGCAGCTTGCAAAGTTGTCTGTTCATATGCCTATTGCTGATTCGCAGACAATACTTACACGTATATTTTATCACAAAACTAGGAGAAAGTATGGGGGGTGGGGGTTATATATATATATTGAGAGAAGGAGGCATTGTTTATGGGAGTGTAATGAGTGTTCAGCTGGGGGTGCAGCTGGGACAGGTAGAAGACAAAACAGGAAGCTTAGGATATCGGATTATAATGCAAAGTCAACCCAGGTCAAGTGAGGGATCTAAAGGGATAAAAGCGGAGAACGGATTATAATAAAGAGGGTGTTCCTTTGTATAGGTGTGTGTGTGGTGTGTGTGTGTGTGTGTGTGTGTGTGTGTGTGTGTGTGTGTGTGTGTGACAGAAAGCGAAATGCAATGAAACTGGACATAGTATTGATATATATAGATAACGGTGAAAACAAAATAATAATAACACTAACAGTACGCTACTACTAGTAGTACTACTAATACTATTTATTTTATTTGTTTAAACCACTCAGCCTGTGCATCCCCTCTTTGGACCCTAAACAAGGTCAGAACAGTCATCAAAGCGCCCGACTTGGTAGTCATTCAGCTACTTCCTATTCCGGGGTAAGCACTCAGACTCATCATCGTGGATTACTACTATTACCTCGATTTTTATTTAATATTGTACATACATTATATTTAACAAACATCAGATATTACTACTCTACACCATGCAACTTAGGGGAGGTGTGGTGGAGTGGTCTTGCCACTGGCCTGGTAATCCAAAGGTCCCGGGTTCAAATCCCGATGTATCAATGGGAAGATATTATTGGGATGGAATTTGAGCTGTACCTAGTATCAGTGCATTACCACAAGCCCACCGAAACGTCAATAAAATACCCTCATTGTTCCCTGATTAAATAGCAGTGTATGAATATTCCCATATTCAAAATATGCTATAGGGGTGCAATGCCTGGTGAGTTATCTGCTCAACAGGTGGCGTTGTGTGTGTGTAAGTGTGAGAGTCCGAGTGTAGGGGGTGAGACAGTGAAGCACGGGAACGAGATGGCTTCAGAGATGGGTCGTTTCGGGCCATGAGTGAGCACCGTGCCTCATGTGAAGGCAAGATGGCAGGTGCTCGTTGTACTCTACGTGCTTCACATGTCTCACTCCCTAGACTGGAACAAGACCTCACGGGCTTCACTGTTCATTGTAAAGCGGTGAATGTTAAGGCTCTCAGCCTATGCCCGAGAGGAAGTAAGTTGGAATATAGAAAAAATAAAAAATAAATAAAAAAAAACAAAAAAAAATCAATCCAGTTGCCTCCCCATGCGACCCTCTGTCACTGCTGCCTCGTAGTCCACTTCTGCCACCGTCGCTGGTTGTGGTGTAGACAGTCTTGTTCCCCGCAGGCATAGTAGTGCTGATCTGAGCAATAAGAAAGATAGACGGCACCTCATTCAGGCTACAACGTGGCTCCTGGGCTGTTGCGTCTTCTCTGCAAGCCTTGAATAGAAGCACTGGGCCCTGGGTCCCATCCCTCCAGATGTGGTGAAGACTAGTGGGGTACAGCTGCCTTGTTCGATATTTAAGATCCTTTCCCCATATGCCCTGACCTTCTCTTGTTCGTTCCTCTTGTGTGCAGCATCCAGAGACAACTCGCTGTAGCTATGGGCCATTGGGTCAAATATTGTACTACTACTACTACTACTACTACTACTACTACTACTACTAAATAATAATAATAATAATAATAATAATACAAATAATAATAATTATTATTATTATTATACTAATAATAATATTTATGATAATTGTAGTATATGATTATTTATAAAAATATTATACTAATAGGGTAGGAATCATCAGACAGTTGATCAGAAACTTAAACTATATTTAATAAATTCGAAAGGCAATAATTATTTATATTCTATATAGTTAATGGTTCTCATTCCGGGTCGAAATAAGTTCACACTAGAAGAGGTTGAATATCCTACAATTACACAGTATAAACTTGTCCTTTGGGATTATCAATTCCCATAACAATCTATCTGTGTACTCTCTATTCAAAGATTGATTTAAATCGACTTCGATTTCAAGTCGCATTAACTATGAACTTGAAATTAAAAAACACTTTGCATTGAATAATGTAGGCTATGTTATTATTCCTTCAATAATACTGTAGATATCACGCGCAATCGATAGCATGCTTCGACTAGGTTATATCAATCAAGTATTATAGTATGCAGTTTACTTTGTTAACGGAATAGTTTCCAAATGGCCAGGTCCTTGTACCTTTCTCTTGACTATTGCTCAAGCTAAATCATACTAAACAAAACCCTAATTAACAAACCTGTAAATACAGTTTATATATTGCGAGTATTCTTACAATAATAATCTATCCCTTTGCTTGGAGTCAGATTTACATTAGGTTTAACCTTCATTATCTGCTCTTATGATATACCTAGTCTGTTTCGGTAGCTGAGGGTTGAATCGTTATCTCCCGATTAAAATTATGAGCTAAGATAAACTCTCAAAAGTCTTCGGAAATCATTATGTTCATTTAACTACAAATTATCTTGCTAACAAAACCTGATGCTAATACTATCTAATAGCTTTTGTTTTACTAACCAATCGAAAGCTAGCATTTAATATATTTTAGTACTTCATTTAACTCAGTATATATTTTAGTACTTCATTTCATTTGTCTTCATGTAAGTCTTTTTGTGGTTTTGCCCAAGAAAGCATATCTATTTTTGGGGTTACCCGGTACTCTCAGTCAAACATCTCGTCTTTCTTAAGCCTGGTTCACACATAGCCGAGTCGGTGCCCGAGTCCAACAAGAGTAATGACATTTTGCTATTCGGCAATGACTCGTCAATACTCCTCAACACTCGTGTATACTCATGTTACACTCGTGTATACTCGCCATGGACTCGCCACTCTCGAGGGTACTCGTGGCGTGGTCCAAAAATGTCATGCATGCATGACATTTTTGGGCCGCGCCACGAGTGTGGCCTGAATACGTGTAGATTCGTGTACATACGTGTTTATTCGTGTAAACTCGTGTTTGACTCTGAATAACTGAGTTATTCGTGTTAACTTGTGTTGGCTCGTGTAAACTCGTGTAACACTCTTTGGTGATTCGTCGCTTGTTGTAATCATTTCGACGTTGGCGAATCAACATGAATCAACACGTGTCTACATGCAACAACACGTATGTACCACACATGCAACGCGTATCAACAAGAGTAGAAAGCACGAATGTGAGTGCCAAAATTTGGTGCCCCCATGATGCCAGAGTTTACACGATTCAAACACGAGTGAAAACAAGAGTCAACACGAGCCACTGAGAAAAAGCACAAGTGTAACACGAAAAAGCGAGAGTGTCATTTGAAATACAGATATTTCAAAAATATAGGACGAATCAACGAGAGTTTACACGAGTTTACACGGATGTAGCACGAGTCAACAGGGATACAACAAGAGTCAACGCGTACCTACACGAAGCAACACGAGTCGTGGAGTGTAGCCCGAGTACTGGCAACACCGCGTGAAGAGTTGGCAGCAGCGCCGCTCACACAGACGCCTCCCACACCCTATAAATGCCCCCACCCACGCTGCCTCGTCCCACTCCACCGCCGCACCACAGACCGAGCACAACCTTGACCTGCATCTCTGACCTCCCTATCTGCTGCCCATCTACCCACGCTGCCCTTCGCCATGCTCCCTGAATAAAAGAAGGTCCCTTCCATGTCTATCAACCCTCGACATGTGCAGAAGGGGACGCAGGCCAAGCGTGTCGTCAAGCCGCTGCCTGGGCCCTTCCAACCACGTGACACAGCAGCCACCCCACGCCGCCCACCCCCGCCCAAGCACAACCAACTTAGTGCGTCGCCCAGCTCAGATGACATTGTACCAGACATCCAGGCCCCTGCAACTATTAGTGATCTTCAGGACATAGCCGATTCGTTCGATGCAGACGCTACCTTCCTCGACGAGGACGAGGCTGAGATGGACGACGCCCAAGAGGAGCCCGATGATACGGAGCCCATGTATGCCGATGACGACCCAGGCAACTCCCAGAACATGGCCGATGATATACCCGTGTATGGGGCTATCAAAAAGAACAAACTGACCTGGATCCTGTTCGACGACGAGACGGAGGACATGCTGGTAGAGTGGGTGAAGGACAACCCCATGCTGTACCAGAAACATCTCAAGGAGTACAAAGACAGCTGCAAGAATGTGCGGATGTTTGAAGAGAAGGCTTACAGCTTGGTACCTCGTGTCACAGGTAAGTACCCCAAACTAAAGCGCGCATTATGTTATTGTAGTGATAATATGTTTTTTAATACCTTTTTGTTGTGATCTTGGTTCGATTCCAGGTTATTCATACGTTAAATTCATCCTGAATTTGTTAAAATATGTTAAGAGTTGTATATATGAAATGATGTGCTGCCAATATCACCCACATTCCATTCAATATCTGTTTTCATCCTTGAATCTATATTTGATTATGTACCTATCTTTTATCTGCTTACGACGATATATGAAGCATTTATACAATATGTCCAATGCCCAATTAATGTTTCTGTTTCCGCAGGAACCAATCTGAACAAGTGGGTGACGGGAATGCGCATGCGTTATGCCAAACTCACAGACGAGAAGAGTGGTGCGGGCACCCCTGGGACCAGCGAGGAGCGGCCAAGGTCGGCCCGGGATGAGTGGATACTTCAAAAGTTTTCCTTCCTGAAAGGGCACATTGCCCGTGTCAAGACCCGGGTCATAGCTAAGGTGAGAACACTAATATACATACCTAACATTTGTGACAATAATAAATAAATGGGAAAATATAAAACCAAGTCACAACCAGCAACAATATACAGTATTATTTTTATTAATCTCACCACCACACCCCCAATGAAATTAATTAAAGTACATATGATCCACCGGGATTCGAACCCGGGTTATCACACACATATTTTTGCCACCTTAACCATTATACCTCCAGGACGGTTAAAGGTTTATGCACACGCCTACGACTTATTATCCATTCTCGAATACTGGATATTAATCTAATCATGTTCATATTCCCAACCGCACTATGGTAGCCTACTGTTTAAGTGAGAGGAAAGAATATTCATGGGGCACAGATCATATAGACCGGCCTCTCGAAGAAATATCCCTAAACCTACTAATAATATTATTTTTATTAATCTCACCACCACACCCCCAATGAAATTATAAGTTCTCGTGTTAAAAACAGAACACTGTAATAATATGCTCCCATTTACCTAATAGTGTCGGTTGTAACATATTTAAAGTTCCCATATATACTTGTTTGTGATTTATTCTAGGTATACATTTATAAAGAAGGATTTATATAAAGATCACATGTCTATACATATTAATATTTATTGTCAAGGTACATATGCTATCAATCATAGATAAATGTCCGATAATTTAATTGTGCGTCATATATACAGTATATATATATATTTTAATTATTTCTTTGAAATACTATATTTATGCCTTTCTTTCAGTTCCAAAAATCCGAGCAGGACGCCCAGGCAGAGGAGGCGGTAGAAGACCCAGAGGGTGGTGGAGAGGACTCTGGCATGCCCCCACCATCTGGCACACCTACGACTGCAGGCTCCAGCCAGACGAAGCGCCGCAAAAGTGCTGAGGCGAGCCCACCTGTGGAGGTAAATATGAAAGCATTGTTAACATAATTCATAACTATAGTATTCATATAAAAAAAAAAATTTGGATGCTGTATATTGCCCAGACGAGCCCAGCTGTGGAGGTAAATATGAAAGCATTGTAAAACATTATTCATAACGAGTGTATTCATATAACATATATTTTGTTGGATGCTGTATATTGCTGAGACGAGCCCACCTGTGGAGGTAAATATGAAAGCATTGTTAATATCATTGATAACGAGATTATTTATATAATAATGGATGTAGAACAGGCGTCAACTGTGGTAGAAGTTAATGATAAACTGTTAATGATTATAACTTACCATGGCGTGAATATATTACTATATAATAACAACATGTATCTAACCAACACATTTTTGTTTTTCTAGATGACTGAGAAACGGGACGAGCTGAGGAGAGACATGGCCAGCCTGATGTCGACCCTGGCAGTCAAGCAGACGAGGTACTCCCACTTCGTCGCCTACTTGGAGCAGCAGCTGGACATCTTACCTAACCAAGTAGGGGACTCATTGTCACGAAACATGATGATGCTCGTGCTGCAGGCCAGGGAAGATATGGATGCCAGCCCACAGGCGTCACCCTCTCAACCCTCTCATTCGCCTCAGGCCACCACAGTACCACAATAACCCCAGCCACCAACCCCAGCCACCAACCCCACCCCAGCAGGCAGGACCGTCGTCTGTGCTACCACGTGGGCCCCCAGGTTTCAGCACCCCCACGTTCTCAGAGATGATGGCGGCCTCGTTCAGGACACCTGTACCTGGAGTGGTGGGCGGGCTCTCTGACCCCCACACATGGCACGAACCTCCCGGTTCCTTCAACCCCCAGCAGGCCGCCAACACCTGGTGGATTTCTGCAATACACCAGGATGAACCCGGCAGTCACCACCCCCAGGCCTGGGGATGACGAGGTGGGAGTTGTGGTGTGAACATGTTCAATGTAGTCATGAACCCCATTGATGGGGAGGACGAGGCATTACATTATTATATATGTGTTTAGTATTAAGGGAACCTTTATATTTTGTATACAAAAATAAAATGAATGTGATTTGAGATGTTGTTTTGGATCCAAATATTAGTTAGTTATTTTATCTATAAGTTTCATTTATACTTTTACTTTAATTAACCATCAAATGAAGAGTTTAAAGAGCAAATAATAAGTTATACAAGTTCTCTATAAATGAGATAAAATATATATAATTGATCTAAGTGATTTTAAAAACATAATTCATGGAAGAACAGATAATGGCAATGTGCAGAACAATATTATAAAGACTGCTATGGATAAACAAAATGTAATATATACAAAGCAAATATAATACAAATATGTACCTAAAATAACATAAAAAACATATGAGTGATGTGAAACTTAAAATATATCGAATAGATAATTATAGAGTCTGAAAAAACCGAAAAACTTAAAAAAATATATATAAGATATATATAAATGTATAATATATACATAATATAATAATGAGACTGAAAAATAAATAACAATATTACCAAAATATGAGACTAATAGAAATAAGATCACAGTAATTCATAGACAAATGTAAATTGAAACATATGTCGAATATATCAATGATTCTGAAAACACATAGAAAATTTGACAAAGAAGTATATATATAAATATCAATGTATAATATATAGAGAGAATATAATAATCATACTGAAAGAAATTATTAAAACGCAACCCAAATAAGAGACCAATAGAAAAAGGTACACAAAAAGAATAATATATATATATATATATATAGAGAGAGAGAGAGAGAATATAATAATGAGACTGAAAAATAAATAAAAATATTACCAAAATATGAGACAAATAGAACAAAATCACAGTAATATATATAAATAAAATAGATCTTACCCAAACAAGAGACTAATCTAAAAAAAAAAAAAGTAATACCTTAGATCATGTCATCCTGCCAGGGGTGAGGAATAGTAGTCTGTGAGGTGCTGGCGTTGAAGCTTGGCCTGGGCTGTCATGACATTCTCGGAGAGTCTCTGCAGGGGACTCATCCTCTCCACCTCCTCCCTCCACGCCCCAGGAATGACAGCATGCGTCACAGGGTCTTCCTCGTCCATTAGATTGACGTGATGACCAGGGTACCGCAGCCGCATAAGGTTGTGCATGCAACAGCAGGCCAAAACCACTGACTCGACACGGGATGGGTGGAGGGGTATATTGGAGAGGAGGCACCGGAACCTGAGATTGGGAGAGAATGGTTAGGATGATGTATAGTTTATACTTGACTGTAGTTATAGTTCATATTATTAGGGTGGCATATACATTGCCTTGTTATATCACATGTCGCATCTCCGAAACCTGTATTTGTGGGAAATAACATGACATTACCATACGCTTACCTGGAGGACATGATGCCAAAGACATTCTCCACAACGCGGCGAGCCCTGGACAGACGGTAGTTGAAGATCTGTTGAGGTACAGTAAGCTGGCGGGTAGAGTGTGGCTTCATCATCCACCTTCGCATGGGGATGGCGTCGTCACCAGCCAGGAAGTAGGGAACAGGTGTGTTGTCGTTGGGCAGAGGTTCGGCAGCAGGGAGTCCCAGGGTGCACCCATCCAATGCTGCTCTGATGTTTGTTCTTAGAAAAACACCTCCATCTGAGCAGCAACCGTGATTGCCAATGTCGCAGTACATGAATTTTTAATCTGCGCCTACAATAGCCATGAGCACGATGGAGTGGAAGCCTTTATAGTTGTAAAATTCTGTTCCGCCATGGGGAGGGCATCGGATGGTGCAGTGCTTTCCGTCGATGGCACCAACGGCATGGTGGAAATCCCACCGTTTGACGAACTCCCTGGCAACCTCCTTCCACTCCGCCGGGGCCCTGGGGCAACGTATAACCACCTGCTGGTACTCTGCGATGATGGCTTCACATGTCTCAGGCAGAATGAGGGAGGTGGTGTTCTGGGCCACACGGAACGCGTACTGCAGGCTAGGATAGGAGTCACCCGTGGCCAGGTAGCGGAGTGTGATTGCCAATCTCAGCCCAGGTGACAAAGCCTCCATCCAAAACGTGTCCTGCTTCTCTATCCTGGGCCGACACGCTCCACCAACTCCCTAAACATGACGTTGTCCACACGCAGGAAGTTCCGGTATGATTTGGGATCCTCTACCTCAAACTCCTTCAGGAGTTGTTCGTAAAAACCAACTCTAGCCGTCTCAGTAACCAACTCCTGGCCCAAACTGTCCTTGGTTTCCTTTGCCGTTGACGTTGGCGTTGGCGTTCAGCTATGGCCTCTGCTTCCTCGATGTCTAGGAGATCCATCCGCATCTTCAGGAGTCTCACGTTAGCTGCCGCGTTGCGCTGATTGATGGTCAGGGTGGGTGGCTGTGTCCTTCCTGCGTGTTTCCTCCGTGGTGGTGAGTGGTTGTTTGGCACTGGGTGGTGGTGGGGGCTGCTTATATAAGTTTCGTGCACAATGGCTGTCACTCGCCATGACTCTTGGTGGACTCTCAGCAACTCTTGCACACTCGTAATGACTTGTAAACCCGTGTTGACTTTCGTGTTGATCCGTATAACACTCGTATTGATCCGTGTGACACTCGCGTTGACTCATGTTGACTCGTCCATACTCTTTGTTAACGTACCCTGGAATGTGGCCGTTATTTTTCAAAGTTTTGACACTCGTGTTGGGTTTGTGTTACACTCGTTTTGACTCTCAGTTACTCATACAGACTCTTGCATGCACACGTGTTGACTCGTATTGACTCATGTTAACTCGTGTTACACTCTCGTTGACTCGGGATCAATTGCTACTCGCGGCCTACTCGGCCTCCAGCGACGGCGATAATCAACGAGTGTGACTCGTGTTAGACTCGGGCACGACTCGGCTATGTGTGAACCAGGCTTTAGTAAAAGCTTGCGAGCCTTAGAGAATCCCATATAAAATATTTCTTCTTGTGTTATTATCTCTCTCTTCTTCTTCTCCATTTTTCACCTTCTCAGTGCTCTCTGCTATACTCTGCTATACTTGTCCTTATCTTCCACCAACTGGTTCCGATTATAGAATGCTTATGATTTGGTGTGAAGGCGAGGATACTTGAGGTGGATTTGAGCGAAGGCAAACTTGCTAATATTCTCCTTCGATGATGTATATTGTTCCTCAACTGTGCTCAGGTGGCCAGGCGATTTCCCTGTTACTATCCCTTTATGGTGGTTGGAGAGGATAGAAGGTTGGGTGGGAGCGCCGCTGGGGAGATGCTCTCCTGACTATAGCCTACCGTGTCACAAAATGAGCTCCATGGACAGGTCAGACAGGGAATACAGTAAAGGTGAGACAAGTAATAATTTTGATCACCCAATGCCTCGAATACTAGAGTTGGGACAGAGGAAGTAGTAGGGGGTGAGGAAATGAGTTGTAGTAGGAGATGAAGGCGTCGTGGCTTGACTCAACATGCATGAGTTTACACTCCTTTTTGAGCTCCATGGCCGCGCCTTCCTCCTTATATACCAGCACCTCGTGCCAGGTGGCTTGCTGATTGGTTGAGCCGGCCAGGTGAGTGCACAGGTAAAAGCACAGCAAGCTTTTATTTCTTCTTTTCCTTCTTTGTGTTTTATTTCACTCAAATAGTACCCCGGCAAAGTATTTCCCACATTTTTATGTGGCTGACGGGAGTATAGGGGTGGCACAGTGGTATTAGGATGCTTTTTGCCAGGATATATGGTGCGAGAGGTAAATGAGAGCGTGTTAGAAGTTAGTCAAAATCTGTACTGTTTAATTTGAATGTCGGCATGATCAAAACAAGGCTGATGATTGGCTGCCATTCCGGGGAGATTTTGGTGACATTCTTGACAACCTTTTCTAGCATTTTCCTGGGAAAATGCTGATTGGTGATTGGTCTTCACAATTTTTACTTCACCATCCCTTTCTATATTTAGGCGAACTCCCGATCGCCACACCATCTTTCCAATATAACCCCTCTCTTCTGGTTCCCAGTCAATTATATCTCCATACTGTACCAGGCAAGTGTGTAGCTGTCTTGGCTGGGTTTGGTCAAGGCCTTCTTGATACTATCAGGCCTGGGTCTCCCGCCAGTATCAAAGCTGTGACGTCACAACCAGTGGCCGTGTATTTTCCCGCCAAGGGCCCCGCCACCTTGTAAACAATGAGACAGCTACGATCTATCCTAGTTTAATTCTATTTTTTCAACTCTTCCATCAGGATTTCGTAAAAGGTATCTCATACATATGGAAATGTATATGTATATGTATATGTAAAGAAGGGCGAAAAATAAAGAAGGGCGAAATTCACCTACTTGCTTACTATCAGAATCTATCAAGAGTGGTTAAAAAATGTATAAGGACAGACAAAAGAAATTATGAAATCAGGATAGCCAATGACTCAAAAAATAACCCTAAGGCTTTTTACCAGCTATATAAATCTAAAGTTAGAGATAAAATAGGCCCCCTTAAAACTTCGATAGGAGAAATGACAGAAAGTGATTTAGAAATGTGCAGTACATTAAATAGTCAGTTTCTATCCGTTTTCACTAATGAAAATTTGGCACAGATTCCAGAAGTCCGTAAGGTGTATAGAGATAGTATAGAAATAGGTTAAGTACGGTTACTATAAGTAGAAATGATGTGCTTAAGGAAATTGACAGACTGAAACCTCAGAAATCGCCTGGTCCCGATGAGGTATATGCCAGAGTATTAAAAGAATGCAGAGATGAGTTAAGCTACCCCTTAACATTTCTTTTTAACAATTCATTAGAAACAGGTATAGTTCCAGAAGCTTGGAAGCTTGCAAATGTAGTTCCGATTTTCAAAAAGGTGATAAATCAATAGCATCCAATTACCGTCCCCATTAGTCTCACTTCAATCATAGGAAAGCTACTAGAGTCAATTATTGCTAGGAAAATGAGAAACCCTTAGAAACATTTAACTTAATCAATTCTTCTCAGCATGGATTCACACAGGGACGTTCTTGCCTTACTAATTTGCTTAGTTTTTTCTCAAAGGTATATGAAGCAGTAGATAATGACAAGGCATACGATATAATATATTTAGATTTCAGTAAAGCTTTCGACAGAGTCCCTCATGAGAGATTGATGAGAAAGGTTGAGGCACATGGAATAGGTGGGGCGTTGTTGGGATGGATTAGGTCATGGCTAATTGGTAGGAAACAGAGAGTCAGCATAAATGGTACCAAGTCAGAGTGGGGGAGCAGTCAAAAGTGGTTGTCCCCCAGGGATCGGTATTAGGTCCCCTGTTGTTTCTTATATACATAAATGACCTAGATTTAGGTATAACTAGTAGGATAAGTAAATTCGCAGACGATACTAAAATGGGGGAGATCAATTGATTCAGATAGCGATATAGAGTGCCTCCAAAGGGATCTAGATACCTTACATGAATGGTCAGTAAATTGGGCAGATGAAGTTTAACATTGACAAATGCAAGGTATTAAAGATAGGGAAGATGCAAACAAATGTTAAATATAAACTAGTAATTTAGAATTAGAAATTCAGACTGCGAGAAAGATCTAGGTGTGTTTGTTAGCAATGATTTGAAGCCTAGAAAAACAGTGTATAGGCGTTCGTAATAAGGGCAAACAGTATTCTCGGGTTCATCTCTAGGAGTGTGAGTAACAGAACTGCTGATGTTATCTTAAAACTTTACTGTCATTAGTGAGACCCCATATGGATTATGCTGTCCAATTTTGGTGTCTTATTACAGAATGGACATAGATTCATTGGAGAGAGTACAGCGTAAAATGACAAAAATGATCCATAATATTAGAAATCTTCAGTATGAACAAAGGTTGAAGAAATTAGGTTTACATTCGTTAGAGAGACGCAGAGTTAGAGGGGGATATGATAGAGGTGTTCAAGTGGGTTAGTGGGATTAACAAAGGGGACATGACAAATGTACTAAAGCTCAGTGGATAGCGAAAGAACTCGTACCAATGGTTTCAAATTAGATAAATTTCGTTTCAGAAAAAGATATAGGCAAATATTGGTTTGGTAACAGAGTTGTAGATGGTGGAATGGACTACCAAGTGCTATAGTGGGATCTAAAACTGTAGGGAGCTTTAAGATAAAATTGGATAAGCATATGGACGAGAAGGGTTGGGTGTGAAGGGGGATCAGCCGGGTTGGGCCAATCAGCGCTCTGCAGACCCCCATAATCCTGCGTTAATCTCTAACCGTTTTGGTAGGATGATCCTCAGGGCATTAGAGTGTTGAGCCTATAATTGGGCTTTGTAATTGATTTGGGGTTGTGTGGGACTGGGATCTGCCTTGCTTAGGCCAATCGGCTTTCTGCAGACTCCCATTTTCTTATGTTCTTATGTTCTTATATCCATTGTAAAATGTATTAAAAAGCATCACTGCTATGAAAGAAAGCAGTTTAAAGTGAGATATGAAATGGCAAGATTGAAACTATAGGCTGTCAGCAATGGATATCAACTACCAGAGATTTCTAAAATTCTTTAGGCTACGAAATTGCAGCACACATACGAAGTATGTATCAAGGTTTCTCGAGGTTCTTTATTAACTGTGCATAATTCCTAATCTTGGTGGGCACAATTAAATCGAATTGGAGAGATTGCTCGAGTCAGGGATATCTTATTTCACTGCACTTAAGGTAATAATATGCAGATATTGGTTATAGGCTAAGGACCACATAAATATCTACTTTTAGGTTAGATATAATAAGTTAGTTAGGCTACAGTTAGTTATAGCCTGTAAGAATATGCAGATATTGGTTATAGGCTAATTAGGACCTCATAAATATCTACTGTAGTGTTAGTAGATATAATAAGTTAGTTAGGCTAAAGTTAGTTATAGCCTAACTGGTTATTAGTTAGTTAGTTAGGGGTACCGTTAATGTGAAGCGATGGTCACATTTTTATATTTTATTCATAGCCTATTTTGTTTATATTTTTTGGATTTATTAGTGTGTGTTTACCCATTATTTAGCAATGTTAAGACATATACCGGTCAATATACAGGAGGCGCTACAATATAGGTAGCAAAATTTTAATGGTACTTTTGGGTTCCTATCATCATATGCTTCATTTCTATATACTTTTTATCCCCGGGAAAAACAAAAAAAATCTTGGGATTTTTCATTTATTTTCTTGGGATTTTTTGTTTTGGTCATTAACCTAACCAAAAAACCTAACCTAACCTAACCTAATAGCCCCCAAATACATTTAGGTTAGGTTAGGTTAGGTTTTTTGGTTAGGTTAATAAAACAAATAAAAACAAAATCCAAGAAAAAAATAAAAAACCTAAGATTTTTTGTTTTTTCCCCGGGGATAAAAAGAATATAGAAATGAAGCATATGATGATAGGAACCCAAAACTACCATTAGAATTTTGCTACCTATATTGTAGCGCCTCCTGTATATTGACCCATATACCCTACCCATGTTTTGCCATTAACCTAACCTAACAACCTAACCTAACAACCTAACCTAAACCTAAGATGGTGCACTTATTCAAATTTACCTTTTACTTATTGAATGAACAATATACATTATATTAAAATATAAATTTTACTTATTTAAATGTAATTTTCAAATGTAGATTATACTTTTTAACCCATTGACTGCGGGAAACATTTCGGAACGCCATGGCAATTTACAGCCATTTACAGGCTTTTAAAGCCTATAGAATCGAGTGCGAGGGAGCGCGAGTGCGACAGGGCACCCGTCTTTCCTCCTGCCAGCCGGCGGGTGCACTGAGAAGTATGAGCCACACTCTCGCGACTTCGCGAGATATACAGCGCTGCGAAAGGCAAATGTAGCGCAACATTAGCGATAATTGCTCATTTTAGCGAAAGTATATGGTATCGCTGCGGGTGAAGCCCGCGAGCTACGAAGTTCGTTTTGGTGTAATTATTAAGCTATTTTCTTCTAGTTTTTGGCTGAATACATTTAATTTCATTCAGACACTTGCTTAATCAATCATGAGTGCCTGAATGAGCCCTAATATGGCGGAAATATGCCCGCACCGTAAGTGTTAAAATGCAAATTTTACTTTACTATTGTAATTTTACTTATTCAGATGTATAATATAAGTAATTGAAATAGATTTTACTTATTTAAAATATTTTTTATTTGAATAAGGAAAATCTACATTTGAACAAGTACTTTTTTCAATTTGGAATAAGTAAAATCTACATCTCAATATGTAAAATCTGTATTTGCTGTAATATGATATGCAAACTAAAGAATAACTGTTCTATAGATATTGCTGCAATCTCTTCTTTGATTTATTAGTGTGTTTTATACCCATTATTTTGCAATGTTAAGCCATACCCCCCCCCCCCCCATGTTTTGCCATTAACCTAACCTGGTATGTAAGGTAAGGTTAGTTAGTTTAGGCCCTATTTATCATCTTTTTACATCTTTAATGGTGAATTACACACAGATGATAACAAAGTGAGATAAGTTATCTAGCAGAACGTTAATTTCTCTAGTAATACACCATTATTGGGAATATCCTTATATTTGCCCCTGACATATATAATAAATTGGGTCAAGTTAAAGGTAAATTTCTGTTGCCTGACAACTATCGGATTCTGTGACATCATCACAATGCTGGAATGCGCAAAATTTGCACGACAGTCAACTATCGGATGCCGCCAGATATAACATTTTTGAATACAATACAGTATTTGATTTCTTTACTGACGTAAATTTACTTTATTATACAAAAACCTGAGCATCCTTAATATGTTTTGATGCATACAAAATATACATCTTACTAGGTATGCAGCTTATGTAATTCACCCTTTAACCCCACATTATCCCTCATCTTCATAGTCCTCCCCACTAGTGGAGGCCGTGTTTTTAGATTGATGGATAATGGGTAAATACTTCTTTCCGCATGTCCTCGGCATACAAAGCCGCTGTATATAAAGGAAAAAACACACAAAAATTATAAAAATTGCTGGTAAAACTCATGATGGTGCACTTACTCAAATTTACCTTTTACTTATTGAATGAATGGTATACATTATATGCAAATATAGATTTTACCTATTCAAATGTAATATTACTTTCAAATGTAGATTATACTTTTTAAAATTCAGATTTTACGTTTTCTAATGTAATTTTACTTTTTCTGCTATTCAGATGTATAATAAGAGTATTTTGAAATATATTTTACTTAATTAAAATAAGTTTAACTTGAATAAGGAAAATCTACATTTGAACAAGTCCATTTTTTCTATTTGGATTAAGTCAAATCTATATCTTTTACTTTTTACTTATTCATATGAATAAGTTGAATCTTCATTTCAATATGTATAATCTGTATTTGGTGCAATATGATATGCAAACTAAAGACAAACTTTTATACAGATAATGCTACAGTCTCTACCCTCCTGTTGCCCTAAAGACAGTCATTTGCTACAACTGACCAATCCACCAGCTTGTATGTGCCAATGTGGACCTGATGCTTGGGCCAAGTAGGCCTACCAGTAGGACTTCTGTGGTGGTGTGAGTGGCAGAGAAGCCCAAGGCCTTCTTTCAGTTTTGAAAAGGTAGGATATGTTATAATAGTGACCAGCAGTACTTCAGCCAAGGCTTGAGGAATAACTCAAATATATGGTGCAATATATGAATTCTACATTATGTAGTTCCTTATTTTTGGTGAATAGAATGGAAGCAAGAGCATTGGTGAAATTATTTTATTGCCTAATTTTTAAACTTGTGGTAAATCCAAGTTTTTCTTTTGTGTGTTTTGTTTGTGATATGGGCCTAGGTTACATAAATATAATTATATAACTATAGCTTTTAGCCTACAGTAGTTTAACACTATCATTCGGGTTTGTGCACAAATTGAACCAATGGATTATTTGATACTGGAATGTATAAAGGAGGAGTCATAATCAAGTGTTATTCTAGGATTAAAGTATTGATAATGGAGGTAGTATTAAACTATTTCTAGGCTAATGGGCTATAGGCTTAATAAGATAGTGTACATTGTACAGTATACAGTATACTGTACCTAATTGATTTGTTCTGAAAGAATCTTTATTCAATTTTGAGATTAGGGAGGATTACTTTGTTTCACCTGCATACTGCTGGGAGCCTCGCAGGAGCGACGGTAGTCAAATCTATCACCAGATGCCATGATCCCCGAAGGGGTAGCCACAAATGAATCGCCCCTGTCAACCGACAGCCCTCTTCCCATCCAGCACCGCATTCACGCATATACCTCTCGACTCCATCCTTCCACCTCATTCTCGGTCTGCTCTCCTCTCTGTCCTTCCACATCACTCTTTTTATACACTCTCTTAGTCATTCTCTCGCTTCCCATACATTCCACATGGCCGAACCATCTCAAGGTGTTCCTTTTCACACTTTCCAGTATAACCACACCACACCACTCTCGTATTTCCTCATTCATCCATGTAACTCCACACACACTTCTCAAGTACGGTAACTCATTTCCACCTCTCTCACTAATTGGTTGACACATAGTGGCAGCTATGGTCTCAGTTCATTTTTCATATTGATGTCTGTCCTTTTTCTAATCTTATTTCTTTATTTCAGATGCCACGTAAATGTTGCGGTCCTGGCTGCATGTCCAATTATCGGGTATGCGATGCATCCGTCTTTCGCTTCCCCAAGGATAAGGAGCGGCGACAGCAGTGGGTCAAAGCCATCAACAGAATGGATTTTACACCTAATGATAACACTGTTGTGTGTGGTAAGCACTTTGACCCTCGCTTTGTTATCACGGAAGACAGGATGACGCGGCCTGATGGAACAGTTATAACAGCTAAAGGAGAAACTCCAACACTTTCAAAAGATGCTATTCCAACTAATTTCCCAAACCAGCCCAAGTACCTCTCCAAGGAACTGCCACAACCACGAACAACACCACAGGAAAAAAAGACCGTTTGCATGCAAGGGATGAAACTATATTTAATGAGTGGATTGAGAGTGACAAAATTGTAGATTTTGAAAAGTTTTGTGAAGGATTCAGTGGGAAGCTTAGTAATATGTGGATATCAGTTCCTAAAGATAACTGTGTTACCTTTGTAAAATTAAACTGTGATGCCCAACCAAAGGTGATAGCGTCTTTTAAAGTTATGACAGATTTAACCATTATAGCATGGTATGACAACTAATTAGCATTGAACCACAAAAAATTACAATGGCTGTTAGGATCTGAGAACAAATGTGATTTGTGGTCAAAATTTGAGTCTTTGCTTAGCCACCTAGGTGCTCATCAAGAAGCAAGTGTCAATACCAGAGACAAACTAAGCCACTGTATTTCTTTGATAAGAGACATTCTTGACAGGGAGTCAGCTGAAAATGAAAATGGTACACAGAGTGATAGCACAAGTTTAGATGCCAAGGTATTGTGGTTTTGTTCTGAACAGTTGTAATTAACTATTCAGAAAAAAACGAAATACAGCAGTGATTTCTTGATATGGGCTTGTACTGTTTATTATTCCAGCCCTTCATTATAGAAGTCTATGCAGAATAGTGGTGTTGTTAATCTTCCTCATCCTGATTATTTAAGAAAGCTTAAATTGAGTAGCAGCATTCCACAATGTTCAGAAAGTTCACACAAGTTGTTCTTGAAAGAAAGTTTCATCACTGAGAGAGGAAGAAAAACTTATTACTCTAATGCTAGACGAGATTCATGTAAAGAAGGGTCTTTCTTATAAAGGAGGAAAATTGTACGGCATGTCAGTCAACTCGGAGAAAGCTGCCACAATATTACAGCCTTCATGATATCCTCTCTATTATCAAAGAACAAACATATAGCTGCAATTTATCCTGTGTGTAATATTAGTGCAGAAACACTTCTTGAATTAACAAAGTTCTCAAATTTATCCACAACATTGGATTTAAGGTAGTAGCACTTATCTTTGACAACAACAGAGTCAACAGATTTGTTTTTAACAAGTGTGTGGTGGAAAACTCTCTTCCTCCATTCCGAATCACTTTGATCCAAATGTCCCCTTATTTATTATTTTTTATTCAGTTCACTTGCTAAAATGTGTCAGAAACAATTGGCTCAACCAAAAGAATCCCATTCAAACATTTGTACTACCTTCACCTGTGGATTTTGAAACTACCAAGAAAGCCAGCTTGATGCCTTTGAAAGAACTGTATTCAAAAGAATGTAGTTCACATGTTAAGATGACTCCTGGTTTGTCAGAGAAAGTACTCTATCCTACCAATTTGGAAAGGCAGAATGTGACATTTGCTATCAAATATGTTTGATGATAAAAATGTAGCGGCACTGAAAATGTTGGAAAGTGGGAGTGTTTCAGGTGTCATTGATTTTTTGCAACAAATAATAACATGGTGGAATGTTGTTAATGCCAAGACACCAATGAAAGGGAAACATCTCCGTCAATATGAATGCAATACTGTGCGACAAGATTCCTCTCTTGATCACAATTTGTTATTTCTCATTAGATTTTGTGAGTGGCTCACAAAGTGGGAAGAGATGGAATTTGAACAAAGTGCAGGGAAGGTTAGAGTAGGAAAGCTTTCAAAAGAGACTTATTTTGCCCTGAAACACACCACAGCCACCATGATAAAACTTTGAGACTATCTGCTCAACCACCACCACTTTCATTATGTTTTGCTTGGTAAATTTCAAACTGATAAACTAGAAGCTAGGTTTGGACAATAATAATAATAATAATAATAATAATAATAATATTTATTCAGTTAGCAATTTACAGAGTTGGTACCACATAGTTTGTTATAAATATGACATGTACCAGCCTTGCATAATTCCAACTAAGGATAGTTAGGCGTTAGGCCGTTAGGCGTATTTCCATTGGGGTCCTTGTGGGATTAGGTTAGCTGGGGAAATGGGGAGGATAAAGAAATAGATACTTTAGAGAAAGTATTTCTAGGGGGTTATTTTAAGATACCTTACATCCTATAGTAATTATCAGTAATCCGTAATCAGTAATCATTTCAGTTTGGTTTGTCTATCTCTTATTTCGTATTTAGTAGTAGACATAAGCTTGGTGCTCCCTTCTCGCAGCTGTACGGTTCAGGTGTTCCTTCAGGCTACGTCTGAAGGAATACAGTGTTCTCTTTTCACGGACTGACTGGGGTAGGTCGTTCCAGTCTTTGACAGTACAGACAAATGAGTGGTGCAAACTACAATGTATCTGTTCTTCAAGTGTTGGAATCTGAAAGAAAATTGAAGATAATGAATGTACTCTCACTGGCTTCGGTATAAGTCTGGTTCACTGAGAATCACAGACATGAAATCTTCCCTGGATGATATTGTTAAATCAGTGTTCTGGTTGTGATTCTCTAGATACTGCAAACTTTGAAAATGTCTTGTCTCTTGTGGAACAGCAGACCTTATCAAATGAAGATGTAAGTGTTCTGATGTACATTGCAGGTTACATAGCTCATACAGTTCAGAAAAAGTTCAACTGCCAAGTTTGCACATCTCGGCTGTCACTGAACAAGCCGCTTAGGGTTGAAACTTCTGAAAACTGTGACTATCTTAAAGTACTTGATAGGGGAGGTTTGAAATGGCCTTCTGACTTCACTCTCTCAGTATGTACCAGCACTTACTTACCACATTTTTCAAACCCTACTGTGTCATTTTAAGGAGAACTTTCTACAGTCTCTTAGCCAAAGAGAACTATTAGTAAAGCTGTCCTGAGACTATCAGGAAACTATCTATGACCTAACCGAATGCTGCCCATGTGAAACATCACTAAGGAAGATTTTATTGCGATGCATTTGGTCAATGTCAAACATTCTGTTAAATAACTTCTCAAAGTCTTTCAACAATGATCTGTCAGTACAGAGTGTTGGGAAGAAAAGAAAACTGGCAACATTGAAGAGTTCTAAATAAATGGCAGCAAATGCCGATGGTTTTGCTATTGCTTGAACTGAGTATATTGATTTAAGTACAGTAACATGATTCTTGATTAAATTTTTAGCATGTACAGTTAGGAAAATTAGTTCATGGAGACTTCATTTAATAGACCTGTGGTTGGTAATTTCAGTAGAAGTTGCAAAAAATGAAAATAAAAATAAAATAAAGTAACTTTGCCATCAATATAACAGAACCACACACATCAATAGGCATTTCATAAATCAGTAGCCAGGTTTTTCTATTCCAGCTACTTATCCTTTCTTACAGTTGTTGTTGTTGTTCCCTAAACTGCCTGGCCAAACAGTTCTGAGTCCCCGAGGAAGGCCATCGCCGGAACCGGGCGCTCCCACAGAGCCCTCATTGAGTATATGTTGTGTTGTTTGTGTGTGTGATTGAGTGTAGTGCAGTCTTCCATGATGTGTTTTATGGTATGGGGTGCTGTGTTACAGCCTGGACAGCCATTAGCCACGGACTCCTCTGGTAACTGAGAAGAGCCGGAGTTTTGGAAGCTAGATTGTGTGTGTGTGGGTGGCGGGGAGGGTTGATGGCAATAACTCTGTGAGATATTGTGTGCGGTGAGCTGTTTTGATGTTCCTGTGTGTGTGGATGTTCTATCATGTAGTGTAGCGGATGGTGTGGGTTAATGGTGGCTGTGGTGAGTGTTTGTGTGCCTCGCATGTCTAAATGGTCTTTGACTTTGAGGAATTTTGCTTCTTGGTGTAAGTGGTCTGTGGGTGAAGTAGCTGTGCAGCCTGTGATAAGCTTTAATGCTTTGTTCTGTATGGTCTGTAAGGTGTTGTGGTGTGTCTCAGTGAGGTTTGCGGCCCAAGCAGGGCTTGCATAGTCCATCACTGAGCGGATCATAACCGTATATTGGTTGTATACTGTGGTGTTAGTTTCTTTGTTACTGCCGAATATTCTATTAGTGAGTAATTTAAGAGCAGTGAGTCTTGGTGTACATTTGGTTTTGATGTTTGTGATGTATTGTTTGAATGACATGGATGTATTGTATGTTGTGCCTAGGATTTTGGGTGTATGTGTGTGTGGTATAGGGTTGTTGTTTATTGTGAGGTGTGGTATGTGTTGGTGTTCTCTTATCCAGCTTGTAAGTAGTGTAGCTGTAGATTTGTTTGGGGCTATTGTAAGTCTGTTTGTGGTGAATCAGGCGTGAAGTGTGTCAAGGTATGGTTGTAGAAGATTAGTGGCTATGTTTGTGCTCTGGTGTGTGCATGTGAGTGTGATGTCGTCTGCGTAGGAAGCTATATGTATGTGTGGTGTGTTTGGTAAGGTATGTCGTCCATGTATAGGTTGAAGAGTGTAGAGGACAAAACAGCCCTGTGGGACCACGTTTGTGAAGTTTCTGGTGATCGATGACTGACCAGCAAATGATATGTGGGCATTCTATCTATCTATCTATTGCCGGATGCCTTACTCCCCTTACGAGGGTGGCCATACACAGAATGCCCCCAAGCGGACCTATTCCCTGTGAGAGGGACAACCCGAGCCAGTTTAGTAAAGGACTTACAGGATTAACCACTCAATTTAGGATCCGTCTGACTCCAAGGCCCTCTGTGTATCTTGTTAGCACTATTTTTCTACAGTGGTGTTCGGCTAATCCATCCACCAACCTGCCTTACCCTTAGGTAAGCAGTACGGATTTGTATCAGGTTTACTCCCCTAGACAAGTTGCCAACCAAGGCTGACGAGTCCCATCCACCCGGATTTGTATAAGGTTGTCTCCCCTAGATGAGTTGCCGACCAAGACTAACGAGTCCCATCCACCCGTATGTTACCTTCTTCAATAGCTGTGGAGAAAAATTTCGTTCGTAGGAAGGCGGGAACAGCAGGGATGTGGGCATTCCTGCCTGCCAAATAGTTGGCCAGCCATCTTTTTGTGTTGTTGTGCAAGTTTGTGTTATATATTTTGTTTGTGAGGTTGTGGCGGGGCTTGCATCGAAAGCTTTGCTAATGTCTAATGTAATAAGGAGTTTTCTATATCGGTTTCTTACAATTGATGGAAAATATGTCAAATTTCATTGGCAGGTGTACTCAAAAGGTATGTTGGCGGACTGTACACATTATTTACTGTAAAAGTTTTTAGTTAAAAAGTTACTAAAGAAGATATCTTGATTTATAAGATTAAAAACTACCGGTATTGCAGAAAACGTTAAAGGAAAAGTGAGATTATTTACTATGGTTTTCAAGCCCATACTATGTATATAATTATTTTTGTATTTTAATTATTTTGTGAAATGTGGATATTGTCCCATGAAAGTAAGGGTGTAAAGATGTTTGGGTATTTTGATATAACATAATACAGTTGTTTGGCAATTTTTGGTGGTGTTTTTTCAAACCAGTAAAACAGAAAGTGATGAGTATCTTTTGATATATTCGTTTTGTGTATATTAATATATATATATATATACTGTATATATATATATATATACTGTATATATATATATATTATATATATATATATATATATATATATATATATATATATATATATATATATATATATATATATATATATATATATATATATATATGTTTAACATGTATATAATTATTTTTTTATTTTAATAATTTTGTGAAATCAGGATATTGTCCCATGAAAGTAAAGATGTTTGGTTATTTTGATATAACAGAATACAAAAATTGGCAATGTTTGTTTTTTGTTTTTGTTTTGTTGTTTTAAACCAGTAAAACAGAAAGTGATGAGTAGCCTATCTCTGCTATATTATTATTATTTTTTTTTTTTTTATATATATAACATTCTTAAGCTCTACTATATATTCATAGAATCAATAGGTTTCTATGATGTTGGATCGTATTAAACTGAATTTATGCGATTAAAAGCATTAACCAAAAATAATAACGCACAAAATTATATGTGTTTTCCAGTGGGTTTTATTGCAAAAACCCATGTACGCAAAACTGAGTCACCCACTTGGGTGCAAACCCAGATTTGTATGAGAGAGAGAGAGAAACAAACTGAGAGAAAGAGAAAAGAGAAAGAGAGAGGTAGCCTATGCAGGGAGAGAGAATCTGCCCGTCACGCGCGGCCGGCCACCACTTGTGATGTCATCAATCTTACCCCCAGGCCTGATACAGTATCAAGAAGGCCTTGGTTTGGTGAGGTACTATTAGTGCTGTGCGAGCCAAGAGAGTGGCATCTTGATGTTTGAGTAGCTTGTGCAGTGTCTATACAGATTCCACCCTCTGCCCTTTTCCACTCACAATCGCTATCAGAGGACGGACCGTATGCTGGGGAGAGGCATGTTAACTTTGATGACACTGATTACCTGTGGGTGCCCTTTTCATATCAGGTTCCGGGTATTTGATTGGATGACGGCTAACACGGCTACTACGGGTAATAATTTCTATCTATCTATCTATTGCCGGACGCCGCGATCCCCGAAGGGATGGCCACGAACGAACCGCCCCCATGCACCTCTGTCCCCGGTCAGTCGACGCCCCTCCCCCAACCAGCACCGCCTTTGTTCATATACTTCCTCACTCCATCCTTCCACCTCTCTTTCGGTCTACCTCTCCCTCTCTGTCCCTCTACCTCGCTCTCGTACATCCTCTTAGTCATTCTCTCGCTTTCCATACGTTCCATAATTATGGCCGAACCATCTCAAGTTGTTCCTTTTCACACTTTCCAGCACATCTACCTCCACACCACACCTCCTTCTTACTTCCTCATTAGTCTGTCTATCCCTACATGTAACTCTGCATGCACTTCTTAGGTAATTCATTTCCACTGCTCTCACTCTTGGTCTGAGTCTCTCAACCAACGTCCATGCTTCGCTTCCGTAAGTCAGTGTCGGGATTACCACACTGTCATGCAAGGACTTCTTCACTTCCATACTGACCACCCTATTTCTTGTTACTGCTTTCAGCGTTCCTACAACCCTCTTCCCCTGTTGTACCCAGGTTGACTATTATGCCAGTCTTCCAGTCATTGGGTGCACTCCCCTTCTCCCATGCTAGTTTTCACATTTTCCATACCCATTCAATCACTATCTCACCACCATACCTCAACATTTCCCCACACACTCCATCTGTTCCTGGTGCTTTCCCCAACTTCACTCTTTTCATGGCTTCCCACACTTCTGACCTCCTGATCCCCACCTCCTCCTCCACTACTTCTCTTCTTCTCCCTCCCATACCATATCCAGCTATGTTTGCTGGCTCTTCATTCCTTACATTTAGCAACTCATTGAAGTACTCCCTCCATATTTCGACTCTCTCTTGCTTCTCGGCTAGCATTCTCCCATTCTTATCTTTCACACCATTACTGTTTCCCTTGCTACCTTCCCTAACTTTCTTGACTTCTTTCCAGAAAAAGTTTCTTACTCTCCCTCCATTTTACACTCAGATTCCTTCCAAATTCCTCATCTACTCTTCTCTTACTTTCCTTCACTACTCTCTTCACCACCCTCTTACTTTCCACGTACCTCGCTCGTTTCTGTCTCTCGAAATCTTCATTCCCTCTACTACCCAACCACTCTCTATATGCTTTCTTCTTTTCTTCCACAGCTATTCTTACCTCTTCTGTCCACCATGCTGTACCTTTCACTCCACTCCCTCTTCTCCTCACTCCACACACCTCCTCACATGCTGCACAGATCTCATCCTTACACACCTTGCTCATCTCCTCCACTTCCTCCATAACTTCCAGGTCGAACCCACCGAGTCGTCTTTCCACTGCTCTCCTGTACTCCTCCCTGACTTCCTCCTCCTGCAACCTCTCCACCCTCCTCACCATTCCATCCTCCTCTCGCCTCCCTCCAGCTCTCCTCACCCACTTCTTTTGTATCCTAACCTTAGCTACCACTACATAATGATCAGACAGACCCCCTCCAATACACCTATACACCCTAGCATCCATCACTGATTTTTTCATTCGTTCATCCACACATACATAATCAATCAATGATTTTCGTTCCACCACTATCTCATCCTCCATCGTACACACCCGTTTCCACGTGTACCTGTGGATCATTCTGTGTCGGAAGAAGGTGTTGGCTATCCACAGCCTCCTCCCCACACATACGTCCACAAGTGCACTACCATTCCCATTCACCTCTGATGGTACCCCCCACCCTCTCACCACTCCCTCAACTTTCCTATCACTCACCTTACCATTCATATCTCCAATCAGAAATATTCTTTCCTTCTTGTCAAACTTCTCCAGGCACGCCTCCACAGTCATCCAGAACTCCTCTTTCTTTCTTTCAAGTTTATCCTCTGTCGGGGCATACACACACACAATCACCCACGTTTGTATTCCTACTTTCATTCTCACCCACACAATCCTTGAACCCACAGACCCATACTCTCTTACACATTCCTTCCATTTGTTACTTACAAACAAACATGCACCTTCTCTCGCTGTTCCTTCACTCACTCCAGCACACACACCCATTCCACACTCCCAATCTCTCACATCTGAACCTTTCCATTTGGTCTCTGTCATTCCACATACATCCAGCCTGGCATTCACTAGCACTTCCAGAACCTCTCTCTCTTTTGTGCCATCATTCATGCCATTAACATTCCATGTAGCCATTCTCAGAATGTCCGAAGGAATGTCCTTAGTCGGTCGTGGTTCGTCAACATAGGTTCCGTCCGCATCCGAGGCTGGTCGTTCGTTTTTCTTTGCTTAGGTACTTGAGTGCGTTTAATAGCTTTAGGAGGCATCAGTAACCGTAAATCACTGCAAAACAAGTATTGAAGCACTGAGCGGACCGAGCGATTAGGTGGGCGATAAGGAACTGACGCTCTCAGCAGGGTTTTGGTGGGAACTTCTTACGCTACCAGACTTTTGTCCGGAGTGCGGATGGCTTGTCCGCTAACAGATGGACTCCGTTAAAAGCGAAATCCGTTACATCGACGTCCGTAAAATGAGAGTTGACTGTATATATATTTTACTACAGCATTTCAGTTGTCTTCATCTAAGTCTTTTTGTGGTTTTGCTCATGAATGCGCATGTATTTTGGGGGTGACCCGGTACTCTCAGTCAAACATTTAATCTTTCTTAGTAAAAGCTTGCGGACCCTAGAGTGTCACTTATAAATATTATTTCTTCTTGTCTTATCTCTCTCTTCTTCTTCTCTGCCTTTCACCACCTCAATGCTGGCAAGTACACTCTGCTATAGTTGTCCTTATCTTCCACCAAATGATTCCGGTTTTTGACTGCTTATGATGTGGTGTGAAGGCGAGGATACTTGAGGTGGATTTGAGCAAAGACAGACTTGCTAATATTCTCCTTCGATAATGTATATTGCTCCTCAACAGTGCTCAGGTGGACAGGCGATTTCCCTGTTACTATCCCTCTATGGTGGTTGGAGAAGATAGAAGGCTGGGTGGGGCGAGCGCCACTGGGGAGATGCTCTCCTGACTGTACCGTGTCACAAAATGAGCTCCATGGCCACGCCTTCCTCTCTATATACCCGTGCCCCATGCTAGGTGGCTCGCTGAATGGTCGAGCCGGCCGAATGAGTGCACAGGTATCCACGCAGCAGCTTTGATTTTCTAGCTTTTTCCTGGGCAAATGCTGATCGGTGATTGGTGCTCACCATATTTTTGTCAAAAATAATAGTAAGAATGTTAATAATACACAGAATAATAACAACAGACTCGTATGTGAGTGAGATGTATATATATATATATATATATATATATAAGCTAAACTGAACTAAATAGATATGAAATGACAGGCAGATCTTAGATATTTATATTATTTGTTATTGTTGAGATTGAACAATGTTTTAACCTGTCTGTTCTAGCGCTAATTAGCTGAAGCATGTAACGGCGAGCTGAGCTGTGGTCTAGGGGCATCTGGAGGGAGTAAGTTTCTGTGTCGTGGATGAACAAGGAGTTTAGATGCGAACTCATTGAGTGTTTCGTAGTGGTGGGCTGAAAGTACAAGCAGGCTGAGTGTGGTAAGTGCTTC
Organism: Paralithodes platypus; assembly: GCA_032716605.1. Classification (NCBI taxonomy): domain Eukaryota; kingdom Metazoa; phylum Arthropoda; class Malacostraca; order Decapoda; family Lithodidae; genus Paralithodes; species Paralithodes platypus. The sequence goes on along the minus strand of CM064511.1, from coordinate 17,516,064 downwards.
TTGGTAACCTGAGTATCTGCCACCCAAGATGATCCTACATGCCCTCTTCTACACTCCATCCAATTGTCATTGTTGTGTCAGGGTTATGGGGGAGGACCAGGCGGGAGAGGCATAGGTGAGCTTAGGAAGTATAGTTCAGCTAATTCTCCGGCGCCCCCATGGATCTCAGCCGCCTTAGCATAAACAGCCTGTATGTGGCGGTCCTGACTTTGGCAGCCACATGCTTCTTCCAATTCAGCTTGTTGTACAAAGTGTTCCCAAGACGTTGGTGGACTCAACAAGCTGAAGTAGATGAGGACTATAAACTCTAGGTAAGTTTTCTTCTAACTGCCAACATTTGTCTGCCTTGTCACTGTGGGGATTTGTGAACATGTGAGCTCTCTGTGCATGACTCTGGATGTGAAAGTGGGATATTCTGGGTATGGTTAAACCAGTTAAAACTTCTTTCAGCTGTTTTTATGTCCATTGTAAATTCCATTCCATGTAACCCTATGTTATTTACCATGACACTCGAGCCTCGTGACATATAGGATTGTATACCTGGTAGTTGTCATGACACAGGGGTTGTGTAAGCCGGCAATACACTCTGGCTCACCTCTAATGTCTTCTGTCACTAACAGGGTATGTAGCCTACAGTCACCTACCATTATACATGTGTCCTATAATAATTATATGATATAATATTACGGTATATAAACCCATACAACAGTAGTTATAGTAAATCTTATATGGATCATATATATATATATATATATATATATATATATATATATATATATATATATATATATATATATATATATATTATATACATATATATACTATCATATTTAAATATATATATATATATATATATTATATGTATATATATATATATATATATATATATATATATCTAATATATTTAAATATATATATATTTTTTTTTTTTGTTTTTTTTTTTTGTTTTTTTTTCAAAAGGAAAAGGGTAGCCAAAACAAGGAAGATCCCCATCTTCATATTTATTGCAATATTTCGGACTCTGCGTCCATCATCAGGTCAGTACACGATCATATAAAATGAAATTACCATACATAAAATTTCGTAAATAGAAGGACCCGTAAAATAGTTTAAATACAAAGTAAATAAGGGTATAAAATACCTAAATAAAATTAATTCGTTAACAAAACACCAGTACCGCATGAATAAAAGGAAAACTAATGCGATATGACTAAATAATAAAGACCAATCCCTACCCACCTAGATCCAACCCCAACCCCAAAGACACAAAACAAAAGAACATCTGAAAATGATATATTCTGACTGGGCGTACAATGTGAAATACTCCTAATGAATTTGAAATTAAACAAAACAAATATGAAACAATTAAAACTAAACCATTTGAAAACTGGCTAAACAATTGAATCAGTTCATAGTATTCAGTTCCGGCTTGCGTTGTTGAATTAATATCTTTTCCCCTAAAAAAGTACCTTGTTCATTATTAAATTTACCTATTATTTCAAAATCATTCTCTGAGAAAAGATGGTCATTCTCATGTGAATGATTTCTTATGGCCGAAAAGGCCCCGACCTCTTAATTCGCCTGCAAACGGGCAAGGACGCCGGCAAAATCGCCTATGGTTGGTACAGGGACGTGTGGTGTTGCCAGCACACGGGACGCGGGGCGGGAGGCTTCGGAGTACTTCCTTATTCAAAGGAAGTACTTAAGTTAATAACATAATATATTTATACGCTATTTAACCTCAAAGAAGTACTAGTGATATACCTTATTCAAAGGAAGTACTTTGGTAATATCAACAGGCAGTGTCATAATCGTGAGAGAGTATTGTGGATACCCGCTCGTGCGTCTATATTTATATTTTACCTATTACCTTTACTAAATCTATATCTGTGTGTCTTATCAATACAATTTATGAATGTACGCTGTGTTATATTTACTCTCTATTACCTTTGTACATGTGTTTAAGTGGATTCAACTTCTCCAGTCAAGTAAGAACCTACCTAATTAATCCAATTAACCACAGCAAAAACCTGGTATAACAATATAAATAGTATCGTACTGTAAACAACAAAATATATATATTCGTGTAGCCAAGTAGTAGGTTTTCTTTAATAGACACGAGGTTAAATGAAGCAGCATTTTCATTATTACTTATCTTCTTATTAATTCCATCAATATTTCTTACACTTTTCCGTTGTGGTTCACTGAGTTGGTGGATTGAGTTGGCGAAATTCTTGGGTCGATGAACCAGCCACTTTAATCCACCAATGCACTGAATCACAACGGAAAATTGTAAGAAATATTGAAGGAATTAATAAGAAGATGAATAATAATGAAAATGCTACTTCATTAAACCTAGTGTGTATTAAATACAAAAAAATATAATATATATATATATATATATATTCTTTAAGGCATATGAGATTAAATAAAACATCATAGTTAACATTAATATGTTTTTTATTGAGAGATTCAATGTCTCGTGCAATTTTCCGAACTGCCACTACATAGTCAAGCCCAAACCCCACCGGAAGAGGATGGAAATAGAGGTGATGCTGGATGACATCCAACGCCTTGAGAAAAACAAGAAAGTCACCACCACTCCTGCCCTACAACCAGCCCTACTGACCAAAGCTGCCAGAACCCGTGGCTCGCACCGCAGCTAGATCCTCCAGAAACAACACACCCAGGCAGCTAAACAACTACGGGAAAACCCCAACATCATCATAAGACGAGCGGACAAAGCCCCATGCCTGGTCATCCATGACAATGAAGGATACCTTCGGAAAATGGACTCAATCCTACATGACGAGACGAAATTCCAGAGAATAACTCGAAACCCCACAGATGAAATTAAAAGGAAGGCGAACACCATCATCACATCCATTAACGCCAAGGCTGACGGAATCCATCTAAGAAAACTCGTCGGTGAATTTTCCCCCGGATACGCTTACGGCACTGTAAAAACCAATGAAACGGAAAACCCACTCAGACCAATAATCTCGCAAATCCCGACGGCGACATACCAGATAGCGAAGACCGTCAACAACTTCCTGACGCCGTATGCCCCCTCTCAATACAGCTTATCCTCCGCCACGAACTTTTTAGAAATCCTTCGTGATGCCCCACTGACCGACAATAACATAATAGCCTCACTCGATGTCGAAAGCCTCTTCACTAATGTACCAGTGGATAGGACGATCGAATATCATCTTACGTCGGATACACCACTCTTCTGCCTCCATAACTCTAGACATCCCCGAACACGCCCTACGATCACTGCTGGAGCTATGCACCAAAGAAGCTCCCTTCATCTGCCCCCGAGGACACATGTACCATCAGATAGATGGTGTGGCGATGGGCAGTCCCCTGGGTGTCCTCTTCGCAAATTTGTTCATGGGCGCTATCGAGGAAGACCTCCTGGCTACACACCGTCCCTCCATCTACTGCCGTTACGTCGATGACATCTTCGTGCAGGTGCAGGACACCACAGAGCTTCGAGAACTTCAGCAACGATTCATCACATCAGGACTTAATTTCACCTTTGAGGAGACAACTGAAGGGAAACTAACCTTCCTTGACATCCTAGTCACCAACCAAGACACAGGCTTCAAAACCACTGTCTATACGAAGCCCACAAATAATGGACTCTGCCTCAACGGCGAAAGTGAGTGCCCCAAAAGGTACCACACCTCCACCATCTCTGCCTACGTCAGGAGGGCTCTCTCTCACTGTTCCTCCTGGCGGGACACCCACCACGAACTCCAACGCCTTACACAAGTCCTCATAAACAACGGCTACTCCAACTCTGATGTCGATAAAGCCATCAAGAAGAATATAGAAAAATGGTATAACAACGAGGCCCCCAACACCACCAGCCCCGAGGACATCAAAATATTCTATAAAAACTTCATGTCCTCCGACCACAAAACAGACGAAGCAGTAATAAGAGACATCATACTGAATAATGTCCAGCCCACAAACATGGATAGCAAAATCAAATTAATCATAAATTATAAATCCCCAAAAACCTCCCAACTTGTACTTCGTAAGCGCCCTGCCAACGACAACAAACAGCTGAATATGGATCATGTGATATACCAACATGCTTGTACCAACGGGGACTGTGGACCCGTAAATCGTATATCGGCATGACCCAGACTCGCCATTACCCGTCGTCTTACCCTCCACCTTCAATCTGGCGCTATCAAAAATCATTATAACAGCCCTGACCACCCTCAACTAACCTGTAAAGACCTTGATAGCAACACCTCCTTATTAGATAAAGAACCGGACTCCAGACGCCTTCCCATCCTTGAAGCTATATACAGACAAGCACTAAACCCCCCTCTTAATTCTCCCCACAGCGAGGAGATCCTATGCCAACAGACAACACGATGGGAATGACCCCGCCAATACTATACCTAGCCAACGCCCACCTCCTGGTGCCCCCGGACCCCAAGAGCCAATCAACAGACATATTGCGCAGCTAGCAGCGGCCAGCCAACCACGGACGCAGACTGCCGACTAGCCCTGCCTACATTTGCATACTTCGAGACACGTGGTCCCTATAAATACCCTTCTATTTTTCTATTCTAATCATTACAAGTGTGAACATGGCAAGAGCTATTGCTCAAACGTTACAACCTCCTACAACCCCTACAACCCCACAACCTGCTGATAACTTAGGTTCATTATTGTACCTATTGAACGACTGACATAATGCACGAGACATTGAATCTCTCAATAAAAAACATATTAATGCTAACTATGCTGTTTTATTTAATCTCACATGCCTTAAAGAAAATATATTACCTGGCTATACAAACCTCCAAATATATATATATATATATATATATATACTGGTATATATACCGGTATATATATATATATATATATTTATATATATATAGATATATACAGTATATAATTATATATATATATATATATATATATATATATATATACAGTATATATATATATATATATATTCTGACATACGGAGCCCTGTATGTTAATTTGACACCTTAAGAGCGGCCTATGCGGTTTATTTATATGTACCGCCCAGCGGGGTGTTTTTAGCCAAAATAGGGCTGTTTACGTGATCATTTTCATGCCTAAATAAGTCCCAGCACGTATAAAACAAGTATCTATCCTGACATAAACAGAGCTTTCGAATGACACCATAACGATCCTTTTATGATGGCTAGTTTTCTTGGCAATAACCGTGCAACGCGAGTGCAAAAAGCATGTAATTAGGCACTTTCCCCATACAATTCCTTATATAGCGAGTGAGAGAGGTAGGAGGGAGGTGAGATTCGTGTTAGTAGGTTCGCCGCGGTGGTCTGGAGCAGTCATACGCTCGCTACTCTCCTGCCACCACTTGTCTCTCTCTCTCAGCAACATTACGTGCTGAAATTGCCACTCGAGTTATATAACATATATTATCTTTATTTAATTCGACTTATGTGGTGAGCCGCTAATTAAGGGTTAAGAGTTAGAATTAGAGTTGAAGGAGTCGAACTACCCAAACGGCGAAGCAGACTAGCGAGCAAACTAGCGAGTGGGAAACCAGCTCGTCCGCATACCAGCAAACAAGCCTTCACACCTGCATGCGTCATAGGGGACCCTGCAAACTACTTCAATGACCCGACGCTATGACGTATGTTCGACGCCAGGAGCTGTGATTGGACCAGGCACCTGTTATGCAACTCGAGGAGCTATGATTGGAGCGCGCACCATCACTCGCCTCCTGATTCGTTCCTAGACCATCATTGTTTAGTATATAAGACCTGAGTTGTGGGCATTCAAATCAGTCTCATTTGGAGTTGGGGAAGGTGAACTTGCAGCTGGAGGAAGACGGGGTGAAGTATTATAATGGGATTGTGACTGTCAGTCAGATTATATAAGTGTGTGTTAAGTGTGTTCGGTGTAAACACTTACGTTATGTTGGTTAGTGAGATATGTGATTGGGAATTAACGTTAACGCTACTATTATGTGCTTAATTATTTGATTGCGAATTAACGTTAACGCTACTATTATGTACATAACTATTTGATTGGGAATTAACGTTAACACTACTATTATGTACTTAACTATTTTAGTTGACTAACTTGTGGACTAACACAACTCTTTAAGTAATTGGGTTATGATGAAAGTAATACTATTGTTTTAGATTAATACTTACGAGTTCTTTCATTTTCTTTTAATTAAGCTTACATTGCTTAACGGTGCTTAGTACGGTGATGCTATTGTCTCATATTAGTAATATCGCCTTAGACTAACATGGCTGTGTTAATATTACTTCTAGTGATTTCCTAAGCTGAATAAAATTATTTTAGCTTCAAAATATTATTTTTGCTTTTCATATTATTTGAGTGAGACCTGAATCGAATCTATGAAGCGATCCTGTAACTTAATTTACTCATAATCAAACCTCAATATTACGTGGTTAAGAAATTCATTTAACTAATTATTAAATATATATCTAACTTTTTATGTGACTTTGATATTAATCCTGATGATAATAATAATATAATACTATTAACGTAAGACAAGAACCAAGAATAATTACATTAAATATAAATAAAAGGACATATAAGAAAACTATCTATTCATTCCAAAAAGGGTAAGAGACAGAAATATTCTTACTTTAATATTTATCTTTCAAGACTTTTTATAGAATTAATAGTCCTTCTTTAGATATAACTTCTTCGGTTCATAACCATAGCCTACTAAGCTTCGGTTAAATAATAATTCTTTATAAATACTACATGACTTTAATTAGTTTCAGTATTTATCATAGTTAAAGAGTATCAGTCAATAAAGGATACTAAGTCCTAAGATCCAAAAGGAAAGCAAGCAACAACAGAAAATAATGTTATTAGATTTTACTTTTGTTTTGCCTTCAGCTGACTGATACCTTAATATATATCTCTGTGCTATCTAGATTCATCAAGTTAACCACTTGAGGATCAAGATACGTAACAGAAGAGTGGCGACCTCGCCAGGATTCGTTTCATACAGTTTCACTCAGTTTCATTACCGTTTCACTACTTAAAAATCAAATATTAATCATGCCTCAACTAATTAATGACGAAGATGCTCGAGTTTTCATAGAATCAGAACCCACATCCCCTGATATTGACTGTCTGTCAAAATCCGAACTGAAAGTGCTTGCCTCACATCTCCAGTTAACTGTCTCAAACATGTCTAAAGTAGAGGTGGCTCAGACCATAAAAACCCACCTGTTCCCTGTAGAAGGCGGGGAGGGTGACGGAGCAGTTGGTGGGATCCCGAGTAAACCTAGCCAACTTGATGAACAATTGCCACCTGGTTTGACCGGTGATCAAGTACTGGAACTAGCCAGACTAAAAATAGAACTAGCCAGAATAAATGCCAGTGCAACGACCGAACAATGTGAATATCAATATCGCACGGCTCAACTAAATGTCAATACAAATGCTCCCTTAATTGTTCCCCCTCTGGGATTGACTATGACTAGTGTCATTCCACCTTTCACTGAGGATGATGTGCAGGATTTCTTTGTTTTGTTTGAGGAAGTTGCTGGAGGTATGAAGTGGACAAGAGATCAATGGCCTTTTATGTTACAAACCGTTTTGACAGGGCAGGCTCGAGCCATGTATTTGTCAGAAGTAGCAGAAGTTAGGCAGGATTATGACAATCTCAAAGAAGCTATCCTAAAAACCTATCAATTGCAGCCTGAGGCTTACAGGCAATCTTTCCGTAAAAACCAGAAGAAAGTAGAACAAAACTCATAAGGTATTTGCCAGGACCATGACTAAAACTTTCAATCATTGGGTCAAGAGTAAGAAAGTCACAAGCTACAACGATCTGAAGGAGTTGGTCCTGTTAAAAAATTTCCTATGGAAAATTGATTCTTCTGTATCCTATCATTTAAAGGGGAAGAAGGTAGATTGTCTTGCCGACGCTCCTGACATGGCTGACACATACGTGCTCAACAACAAATTTCGTGGAAAGAAGCCCTACGATAATTCTAGTTCTAATTTTAAGTATCCCAATCACAAATCTGACAGACCCAGTCACAAGCCTATAACGTCTTCCCCAGCTAGCCAAAATAGAATTGTTCCCCCAACTAAAAATGCGACTCAGGGCAATGGTAACAGAGGTGGGCCCCAAAGTAATAGTAATGCTCAAAGAGGGAACGTTCCCGTATCCCCTAAAGTATGTACTTTTTGTGGCAAGAGAGGCCACCTAGCTTATCAGTGCTGGGCCAAGGAGAGAACCGAGAGATCGGGGCAGACAGTTGCCGCCGTATCTCAAACTCCATATGTGCCTGTAATGCAGGACTCCCGACAGAAGGAGTACCTAGCACCAAAAGTTCCTTTAATGCAGGACTCTCGACAGAAGGAGTACCTAGCAGCTAACGTAAATCATCTAGAAAGGGGTGTAGTAGCATGTGTGGTGCAACCCACTAGGGTTAAGCCAATAATAATTTCACCATCAGTGCAGGACAGTTACCGTCCCTTTATTTCATCTGGCAACGTGAGATTAAATGGTTGTATGCATGAGGTAAAAATTCTGAGAGACACAGGTTCTACTAGCACCCTCATGGTGAATCCTTACACTGAGTGCCCACCTGGCGAACCAGTTGTAATGAGAGGTGCTGGAGGCCAATTTAATGCACACTTGGTAAAAGGCGAAATTGAATGTGAGTTACTACAGGGTGAGGCCACCATAGCTTTGTGTAGGTCCCAAGATATCCCTGTGCCTGGGGTAACACTCCTTTTGGGGAATGATGTAGCAGGTGAGAAGGTCCGACCAGACCCCATTTTGTCACTTTCCCCTGTTAACGAGCCACTAACCGGTGAGCTCGAAAAGGAGATGCCAACAGTTTTCCCTGTGTGTGCTGTCACACGTTCAATGTCTCAAGTAGCAGTTCCCTCAGACATAAATGTACCGAATGTAAGAGTTGATGAAAGGGATGATGAGAGTGTGAATGACGCTCAAACTGTGCCTGATGATGTGACTGAGGTGGATTTATTTGACACCTTTATGGCTCATCTTGACCCTAATGATGACCATGAAACTCCTCCAAATTGTCCTAGTGGCCTGGTAGATCTACAGAGAGATGATAGTGAATGCAAGGAGTTAGCTGCCAGGTCCATGAGTGAAGAGGAATGTGAGAAGGAGGGTGGTGAATGTTTCTACCTCAAAGGAGGAGTATTGTGGCGTAGATGGGGACCGCCACACAGACCAATCAATGACGGGGCTTGGGACGTCCATCAAGTAGTAGTCCCCAAACCTTGTCGTAGAGATATCATGGAAATGGCACATTGTATACCATTGGCAGGACACCTAGGTGTGAGAAAAACTCTAGACAGAATCAGAGCCCACTTTTACTGGCCAGGAATGCGTGCAGATGTAGTGGAGTTTTGTAGAGTGTGTCACACTTGCCAGATGACAGGAAAACCCAATCAGAAGGTGCCTGTACATCCTCTGGTGCCCTTGCCCGTTTTCGAGAATCCTTTTACTCGGGTGGTAGTGGACATTGTAGGCCCATTGCCTAAGACTTCCCAAGGTAACATTTATTTATTAACTATCATGGACATGGCAACTCGCTACCCAGAGGCTATACCCTTAAGGACTACCTCTGCTCCAACTGTCATCAAGGAACTGCTCAAATTCTTCACCAGAATGGGTTTCCCCCATGAGGTGCAAAGTGATCAAGGAACTAATTTTACCTCTAACATTTTCCAGCAGTCCCTGAAGGAGTTGGGTATCGAGCATGTTAAGTCTAGCACCTACCACCCAGAGAGTCAAGGGGATCTCGAACGATTCATCAGACATTAAAGGGAATGTTACGTAAGTATTGTACAGAGACCGGAGTTGAGTGGGATAAGGGGGTACCTTTTCTTTTATTTGCTACTCGTGAGGTTCCAACTGAATCCCTGGGTTTTTCCCCTAATGAGCTAGTTTTCGGTCACCAGGTAAGAGGTCCTTTGCAACTATTGCAGGATAGCCTAGTTGGCCAGGAGGGGAACCAAAACCTCCTCAAGTATGTTTCAGATTTCAAAACCCGGCGGAGATCCTCATGTGAGTTTGCCGCTCAAAACTTGACAGTGGCTAAAAGCTCCATGAAGAAATGGTATGACAGAAAAGCCCGTGAGAGGGAGTTTCAGCCCGGTGATGAGGTTTTGGTCCTGCTCCCCCTTTTTGGCCAACCTTTATCTGCCAAGTTCAGGGGCCCATATAAGATCATTCGGAGGGTGAGCATTACCGATTATCTAGTAACTACCCCAGACAGGAGAAAGCCCACGCAAGTATTCCATATAAATATGTTGAAACCCTACCATAGGTCCCCTGATTCCTCTCCTCCAGATTCTCCCACTGTGGCAGTGAATGTCAGGACCTGTGGACAGCCTGGTGCGGACGAAGTCTTCAGTTCTCTTACTGACCCGCAACAGACTGTTCCAGAGCCTGAAGGTATCCATGCAGACTTTGACTTGTCATGTAGCCTATCCAACTTTCAGTATAATTCAGTGGCTTGGAGGGAATTACCATCTAAACTATGTCATCTTCCCTCTGATCAAGCGAACCAACTAATCTCTGTTTTATCTCAGTCTCCCAGTGTGTTCCGTGATACTCCAGGGCTCACTACTTTGGCCTTGCACGACATCGACGTAGGGGATGCAACTCCCATTAAACTATCCCCCTACCGTGTCTCACCACAACGCAGGAGTATGCTGCAGGTCGAGCTTGACTACATGTTGTCAAACAAGCTGATCAAAAGGGCCTTAAGCCAGTGGAGTAGTCCGGTCATACTTGTGCCAAAGCCAGACGGGAGCCATAGGTTTTGTAGGGACTATAGGCAAGTTAATGCTGTCACAAAGAACGATACCTACCCACTGCCACGGATCAAAGATTGCATTTACCAGGTTGGCCTCATACAGCAGTAAGTTAAACTTAATGAGAGGATTTTGGCAATTAGCTCTCCCTTGTAGCGAGGTAAATATCATGCTTTAGTAGTGCGCTGTCAAGCCTTCAGCTGTGAGATGCCTTGCAGTTCGAATAATGCTCCAGCTGCGTTCCGGCTATGTTCTGATGTGGTACCTGGAGACGTTGCCTACTTTGGGTGATATCCTTATTTATCCTCATTATAATCTTGCTGTTGCCAATCTGGTGGTGAATCTATTTATGTATTATGTTTAATATTATGTACTATACTCCTTAAACTCTTTTCTAGGAGGGAGGTCTGACATACGGAGCCCTGTATGTTAATTTAAGAGTTAGAATTAGAGTTGAAGGAGTCGAACTACCCAAACGGCGAAGCAGACTAGCGAGCAAACTAGCGAGTGGGAAACCAGCTCGTCCGCATACCAGCAAACAAGCCTTCACACCTGCGTGCATCATAGGGGACCCTGCAAACTACTTCGATGACCCGACGCTATGACGTATGTTCGACGCCAGGAGCTGTGATTGGACCAGGCACCTGTTATGCAACTAGAGGAGCTATGATTGGAGCGCGCACCATCACTCGCCTCCTGATTCGTTCCTAGACCATCATTGTTTAGTATATAAGACCCGAGTTGTGGGCATTCAAATCAGTCTCATTTGGAGTTGGGGAAGGTGAACTTGCAGCTGGAGGAAGACGGGGTGAAGTATTATAATGGGATTGTGACTGTCAGTCAGATTATATAAGTGTGTGTTAAGTGTGTTCGGTGTAAACACTTACGTTATGTTGGTTAGTGAGATATGTGATTGGGAATTAACGTTAACGCTACTATTATGTGCTTAATTATTTGATTGCGAATTAACGTTAACGCTACTATTATGTACTTAACTATTTGATTGGGAATTAACGCTAACGCTACTATTATGTACTTAACTATTTTAGTTGACTAACTTGTGGACTAAAACAACTGTTTAAGTAATTGGGTTATGATGAAAGTAATACTATTGTTTTAGATTAATACTTACGAGTTCTTTCATTTTCTTTTAATTAAGCTTACATTGCTTAACGGTGCTTAGTACGGTGATGCTATTGTCTCATATTAGTAATATCGCCTTAGACTAACATGGCTGTGTTAATATTACTTCTAGTGATTTCCTAAGCTGAAGAACATTCTTTTAGCTTCAAAATATTATTTTTGCTTTTCATATTATTTGAGTGAGACCTGAATCGAATCTATGAAGCGATCCTGTAACTTAATTTACTCATAATCAAACCTCAATGTTACGTGGTTAAGAAATACATTTAACTAATTATTAAACATATATCTAACTTTTTATGTGACTTTGATATTAATCCTGATGATAATAATAATATAATACTATTAACGTAAGACAAGAACCAAGAATAATTACATTAAATAAAAATAAAAGGACATATAAGAAAACTATCTATTCATTCCAAAAAGGGTAAGAGACAGAAATATTCTTACTTTAATATTTATCTTTCAAGACTTTTTATAGAATTAATAGTCCTTCTTTTGATATAACTTCTTCGGTTCATAACCATAGCCTACTAAGCTTCGGTTAAATAATAATTCTTTATAAATACTACATGACTTTAATTAGTTTCAGTATTTATCATAATAAAAGTGTATCAGTCAATAAAGAATACTAAGTCCTAAGATCCAAAAGGAAAGGAAACAACAACAGGAAATAATGTTATTAGATATTACTTTTGTTTTGCCTTCAGCTGACTGATACCTTAATATATATCTCTGTGCTATCTAGATTCATCAAGTTAACCACTTGAGGATCAAGATACGTAACAATATATATATATATACAGAATATATATATATATATATATATATATATATATATATATATATATATATACTGTTGTTGTTGTTGTTGTTGTTGTTGTTCCCCAAGCTGCCTGGCCGAACAGCCCCAAGGCCCCGAGCAATTCCAAGGCCATAACCGAGTGCCCCCACAGAACCCTCCCTGCCGACCACAATAATGCCTGGGTGACCGAAGCCTCTCCATGGCGGGGGGCTGAGGAGGGTGCGGAAACGCCCGGGAAACCAAAGCCCCACCCAGGGCCCTGTGCCCCTCAGCAATTATGAAGAGAAAGTTGAGGGGCAAGGGAATAATGTGACGCTTTGGCTTCCAATCTTGGTAGATTGGGAGGTCAATCCACGGAAGAGACCCGTCACTTGAGATCTAGAAAATATATAAGTTAAAGGAAAAGTCAGAGTAAGCTATGGGTATGGCAGAGATTGCTCAGCTCTCACTCTGATAGACCAGCCCATCACCACATGACTAGAACCCAATCCTCTCAGCATCAGCTAGAAAAGGCCCTAGAAAGCCGCCTTTGGCGGGGGGATAGCTCCCCTATTTCAACCCCTTTCGGGGTTGGGCACCCGCCCTATATATACTGTATATATATATACCGTATATATATATATATATATATATATATATATATATATATATATAATTATTCAAGTGTATATATATATATATATATATATAATATTTATATACAGTATATACAGTATATATATATATTTTTTTTTCGTTCTCTGTTTTACTTATAGATATATTAAGTATACATACTGTATATCTCCCAAATATACATGAGCTACTAAATGGTTTCATACACTCAGCAGGGCTTGAACCATCGACAGTTAAGACAATTGTCCATGCTTTAATCACCTTTACCATGGCGTCATAAAGGATACTTAACCTATTCCTATTTATATTAACCCTTACTATACCATTGACTGACCTTGGCCGTCAGTAAAAAAGTTACTCGTCAGTACCAGTGACGGACGACGTACGTCCATAATATGCGGTCCTTGTAACTGCCAGCATCCTGCGGTACCTGGTACCATGACATGTACGTACTGCTCTGAGACATTGTCAACACTTCTCAGCTTAGTTCCAAGGTTTTACAGGCTAGCTGGGTCAGTGCTCCTCCAACTTTTTATTGTATTTTTTATTTTTGTTCTATGTGAATGAGGGAGACAAAAGGCATAACTGCCTGCATCGAGTGCCTCTCCCAGGTTTCAAAGAGTGACAGGGCAGAGATCAAGGGACGTTCGAGCTAAAATGCTTGGACACACAGAGTTTGAAGCAGTTTAAGTCATAGGAAGAGGGAAAGACTGATTCTGGGAGAGAGTTCCAGACCTCCGCAGTTGAATAGAAGAAAGTCTGAGAATAGCGTTTCACTCTTGGGTTGGAGAGTTGCACAGAGTAGGCGTGGGATTGTGTTGCAAGGCGGGTACTACGTACCCTACATAGAGGAGGTGATATACACTGGGAAAGATCCGAGGAACACTGATTATTGTAGTAGCGATAGAATAGTGCGAGAGATGCAACATTGCGGCGAAGAGAGAGAGATTGCAGAGAGTTGGTGAGTGGATGGGAGTTAATGATACGAAAGGCTTTCCTTTCTACTTTATCTAGGAGTGCTGTGTGAGAGGATCCTCCCCACACATGTGAACAATACTCAATACAAGGACGTACTGTGGCCCTGTACAGAGCAAGTAGCTGCACAGGGGTAAAGAACCCCTTGAGGCGGTTGAGCACACCCAGTTTCTGGGAAGCTGCCTTAGTGAGACTGGTAATATGGTCTTTCCAAGTGAGAGCAGAAGAAAAAGAGACACCGAGAACATTGAGGGAAGATGAAGGGTTGATTTTTGTATTGTTGAAGAATAAGGGATAGTCCTCTGGAAGTTCCTGACGGGTAGTAAGATGGATACATTGAGTTTTGGAAGCATTAAATGTAACAATGTTTTCTCTACCCCAATTGAAAATAGCAGCTAGATCAGAAGATAAGCATTTTATGGCTTCATTATGTTTACTTTCGAGGGACTGCTGGCTGGGGCGTTCTGGAAAACTAATTGAGTGGTGAAAAGTAGAGTCGTCTGCATGTGAATGGATGGGACTAGATGTACAATTGAGAAGATCATTTATGAAAATTAGAAAGAGAATAGGAGATAGGACAGAACCCTGAGGAACACCGGAGATGATAGGAAGAGGAATTGAGCAATGGCCGTCCACAACCGCAGCTATGGAACGGCCGGAAAGGAAATTAGAGACAAAGGCACAGATGGAGAGACAGAAACCGAAGGAGGGCGATTTAGAAATTAAAGATTTGTGCCAGACTCTATCGAAGGCCTTCGATATGTCTAGTGCAACAGAAAAAGTCTCACCGAAGCCCAGAAAGTTGGATGACCAAGAGTTAGTAAGATATGAAAGAAGATCACCAGTAGAGCGACCCTTAAGGAAGTCATACTGGCGATCTGAGAGCAGATTATGAGATGAGAAATGCTTAAGAAATTTGGAATCAAGAATAGTTTCAAATGTGTGGGGTGTTCTCTTTGGCTTTGAAGCCATTTTGGCCACATTACCTGGTACAGGAGGGTACATTAATGTTAATACCCTCTGGTACAGTAGGGGTTAAGGAAAAGGTAAATCGTGGCAGAGTTGGTTAAAACATGGACAATCAGTGGTCTGTCAGAGGCTTGAGCCAAGCTAATAGTATGAATATATATATATATATATATATATATATATATATATATATTATATATACAGTATATATATATATCTCACAAATACACGTGAGCTAATATATGTATAAATACGCTGTGGTATAGTGGGTTAAAAGCTTGCCCTCTCGTTCTGAATGTCGGGGGTTCGATCCCGGCTGGGAATATTATATAATTATATATATATATTGTTACGTATCTTGATCCTCAAGTGGTTAACTTGATGAATCTAGATAGCACAGAGATATATATTAAGGTATCAGTCAGCTGAAGGCAAAACAAAAGTAAAATCTAATAAAATAATTTCCTGTTGTTGCTTCCTTTCCTTTTGGATCTTAGGACTTGGTATCCTTTATTGACTGATACTCTTTACTTATGAAAAATACTGAAACTAATTAAAGTCATGTAGTATTTATAAAGAATTATTATTTAACCGAAGCTTAGTAGGCTATGGTTATTAACCGAATAAGTTATAGCTAAAGAAGGACTATTAATTTTATAAAAAGTCTTGAAAGATAAATATTAAAGTAAGAATATTTCTGTCTCTTACCCTTTTTGAAATGAATAGATAGTTTTCTTATGTCCTTTTATTTATATTTAATGTAATTATTCTTGGTTCTTGTCTTACGTTAATAGTATTATATTATTATTATCATCAGGAGTAATATCAAAGTCACATAAAAAGTTAGATATATATTTAATAATTAGTTAAATTTATTTCTTAACCACGTAACATTGAGGTTTGATTATGAGTAAATAAAGTTACAGGATCGTTTCATAGATTCGATTCAGGTCTCACTCAAATAATATGAAAAGCAAAATATAATATTTTGAAGCAAAAGAATTTTCTTCAGCTTAGGAAATCACTAGAAGTAATATTAACACAGCCATGTTAGTCTAAGGCGATATTACTAATACGAGACAATAGCATCACCGTACTAAGCACCATTAAGCACTGTAAGCTTAATTCAAAGAAAATGAAAGAACTCGTAAGTATTAATATAAAACAATAGTATTACTTTCATCATAACCCAATTACTTAAAGAGTTGCTTTAGTCCACAAGTTAGTCAACTAAAATAGTTAAGCACATAATAGTAGCGTTAACGTTAATTCGCAATCAAATAGTTAAACATAATAGTAGCATTAACGTTAATTCGCAATCAAATAGTTAAACACATAATAGTAGTGTTCACGTTAATTCCCAATCAAATAGTTAAACACGTAATAGTAGTGTTCACGTTAATTCCCAATCACATATCTCACTAACCAACATAACATAAGTGTTTACACCGAACACACTTAACACACATTTATATAATCTGACTGACAGTCACAATCCCATTATAATACTTCACCCCGTCTTCCTCCAGCTGCAAGTTCACCTTCCCCAACTCCAAATGAGACTGATTTGAATGCCCACAACTCGGGTCTTATATACCAAACAATGATGGTGTAGGAACGAATCAGGAGGCGAGTGATGGTGCGCGCTCCAATCATAGCTCCTCGAATCACATAACAGGTGTGTCGTCCACTCACAGCTCCTGGCGTCGATCATACGTCATAGCATCGGTCATCGAGGTATGGGGCGAGCTGGTATGGGGCGAGATGGTTTGCCCACTCGCTCGTTCGCTCGCTAGTCTGCTTCACCACTTGGGTAGTTTGGCTCCTTGAACTCTAATTCTAACTCTTAAATTAACATACAGGGCTCCGTATGTCAGACCTCCCCCCTAGAAAAGAGTTTAAGGAGTATAGTACATAATATTAAACATAATACATAAATAGATTCACCACCAGATTGGCAACAGCAAGATTATAATGAGGATATAATAAGGATATCACCCAAAGTAGGCAACGTCTCCAGGTACCACATCAGAACATAGCCGGAACGTAGCTGGAGCGTTCTTCGAACTGCAAGGCATCTCACAGCTGAAGGCTTGAAAGCGCACTACAAAAGCATGATATTTACCTCGCTACAAGGGAGAGCTAATTGCCAAAATCCTCTCATTAAATTATACTTACTGCTGCATGAGGCCAACCTGGGAAATGCAATCTTTGATCCGTGGCAGTGGGTAGGTATCGTTCTTTGTGACAGCATTGACTTGCCTATAGCCCCTACAAAACCAATGGCTTCCGTCTGGCTTCGGCACAAGTATGACCGGACTACTCCACTGGCTGAAGGCCCTTGTGATCAGCTGGTTTGAAAAAATTAAGTCAAGCTCGACCTGCAGTATACTCCTGCGTTGTGGTGAGACACGGTAGGGGGATAGTTTAATGGGAGTTGCATCCCCTACGTCGATGTCGTGCACGGCCAAAGAAGTGAGCCCTGGAGTATCACGGAACACATTGGGAGACTGAGATAAAACAGAGATTAGTTGGTTCGCTTGATCAGAGGGAAGATGACATAGTTTAGATGGTAATTCCCTCAAAGCCACTGAATTATACTGAAAGTTGGATAGGCTACATGACAAGTCAAAGTCTGCATGGATACCTTCAGGCTTTGGAACAGTCTGTTGCGGGTCAGTAAGAGAACTGAAGACTTTGTCCGCACCAGGCTGCTCACAGGTCCTGACATTCACTGCCACAGTGGGAGAATCTGGAGGAGAGGAATCAGGGGACCTATGGTAGGGCTTCAACATATTTATATGGAATACTTGCGTGGGCTTTCTCCTGTCTGGGGTAGTTACTAGATAATCGGTAATGCTCACCCTCCGAATGATCTTATATGGGCCCCTGAACTTGGCAGATAAAGGTTGGCCAAAAACTAGCTCATTAGGGGAAAAACCCAGGGATTCAGTTGGAACCTCACGAGTAGCAAATAAAAGAAAAGGTACCCCCTTATCCCACTCAACTCCGGTCTCTGTACAATACTTACGTAACATTCCCTTTAATGTCTGATGATATCGTTCGAGAACCCCTGGACTCTCTGGGTGGTAGGTGCTAGACTTTACATGCTCGATACCCAACTCCTTCAGGGACTGCTGGAAAATGTTAGAGGTAAAATTAGTTCCTTGATCACTTTGCACCTCATGGGGGAAACCCATTCTGGTGAAAAATTTGAGCAGTTCCTTGATTACAGTTGGAGCAGAGGTAGTCCTTAAGGGTATAGCCTCTGGGTAGCGAGTTGCCATGTCCATGATAGTTAATAAATAAATGTTACCTTGGGAAGTCTTAGGCAATGGGCCTACAATGTCCACTACCACCCGAGTAAAAGGATTCTCGAAAACGGGCAAGGGCACCAGAGGATGTACAGGCACCTTCTGATTGGGTTTTCCTGTCATCTGGCAAGTGTGACACACTCTACAACACTCCACTACATCTGCACGCATTCCTGGCCAGTAAAAGTGGGATCTGATTCTGTCTAGAGTTTTTCTTACACCTAGGTGTCCTGCCAATGGTATACAATGTGCCATTTCCATGATATCTTTACGACAAGGTTTGGGGACTACTACTTGATGGACGTCCCAAGCCCCGTCATCGATTGGTCTGTGTGGCGGTCTCCATCTTCGCCACAATACTCCTCCTTTGAGGTAGAAACATTCACCACCCTCCTTCTCACATTCCTCTTCACTCACGGACCTGGCAGCTAACTCCTTGCATTCACTATCATCTCTCTGTAGCTCTACCAGGCCGCTAGGACAATTTGGAGGGGTTTCATGGTCATCGTTAGAGTCAAGATGAGCCATAAAGGTGTCAGATAAATCCACCTCAGTCACATCATCAGGCACAGTTGGAGCATCATTCACACTCTCATCATCCCTTTCATCAACTCTTACATTCGGTACATTTCTGTCTGAGGGAACTGCTACTCGAGACATTGAAAGTTTGTCAGCACACACAGGGAAAACAGTTGGCATCTCCTTGTCGAGCTCACCGGTTAGTGGCTCGTTAACAGGGGAAAGTGACAAAATGGGGTCTGGTCGGACCTTCTCACCTGCTACATCATTCCCCAAAAGGAGTGTTACCCCAGGCACAGGGATATCTTGGGACCTACACAAAGCTATGGTGGCCTCACCCTGTAGTAACTCACATTCAATTTCGCCTTTTACCAAGTATGCATAAAACTGGCCTCCAGCACCTCTCATTACAACTGGTTCGCCAGGTGGGCACTCAGTGTAAGGATTCACCATGAGGGTGCTAGTAGAACCTGTGTCTCTCAGAATTTTTACCTCATGCATGCAACCATTTAATCTCACGTTGCCAGATGAAATAAAGGGACGGTAACGGTCCTGCACTGATGGTGAAATTATTATTGGTTTAACCCTTGTGGGTTGCACCACACATGCTACTACACCCCTGTCTAGATGATTTACGTTAGCTGCTAGGTACTCCTTCTGTCGAGAGTCCTGCATTAAAGGAACTTTTGGTGCTAGGTACTCCTTCTGTCGGGAGCCCTGCATTAAAGGCACACATGGAATTTGAGATACGGCGGCAACTGTCTGCCCCGATCTCTCCGTTTTTTCCTTGGCCCAGCACTGATAAGCTAGGTGGCCTCTCATGCCACAAAAAGTACATACTTTAGGGGATACGGGAACGTTCCCTCTTTGAGCATTACTATTATTTGGGGCCCACCTCTGTTACCATTGCCCTGAGTCGCATTTTTAGTTGGGGGAACATTTCTATTTTGGCTAGCTGGGGAAGACGTTATAGGCTTGTGACTGGGTCTGTCAGATTTGTGATTGGGATACTTAAAATTAGAACTAGAATTATCGTAGGGCTTCTTTCCACGAAATTTGTTGTTGAGCACGTATGTGTCAGCCATGTCAGCGGCGTCGGCAAGACAATCTACCTTTTTCCCCTTTAAATGATAGGATACAGAAGAATCAATTTTCCATAGGAAATTTTCTAACAGGACCAACTCCTTCAGATCGTTGTAGCTTGTGACTTTCTTACTCTTGACCCAATGATTGAAAGTTTTAGTCATGGTCCTGGCAAATACCTTATGGGTTTCTTCTACTTTCTTCTGGTTTTTACGGAAAGATTGCCTGTAAGCCTCAGGCTGCAATTGATAGGTTTTTAAGATAGCTTCTTTGAGATTGTCATAATCCTGCCTAACTTCTGCTACTTCTGACAAATACGTGGCTCGAGCCTGCCCTGTCAAAACAGTTTGTAACATAAAAGGCCATTGATCTCTTGTCCACTTCATACCTCCAGCAACTTCCTCAAACAAAACAAAGAAATCCTGCACATTATCCTCAGTGAAAGGTGGAATGACACTAGTCATAGTTAATCCCAGAGGGGGAGCAATTAAGGGAGCATTTGTATTGACATTTAGTTGAGCCGTACGATATTGATATTCACATTGTTCGGTCATTGCACTGGCATTTATTCTGGCTAGTTCTATTTTTAGTTTGGCTTGTTCTAGTTCGAATATTTGATCACCGGTCAAACCAGGTGGCAATTGTACATCAAGTTGGCTTGGTTTACTCGGGATCCCACCAACTGCTCCGTCACCCTCCCCGCCTTCTACAGGGAACAGGTGGGTTTTTATGGTCTGAGCCACCTCTACTTTGGACATGTTTGAGACTGTTAATTGGAGATGTGAGGCAAGCACTTTCAGTTCAGATTTTGACAGACAGTCAATATCAGGGGATGTGGGTTCTGATTCTATGAAAACTCGAGCATCTTCTTCATTAATTAGTTGAGGCATGATTAATATTTGGTTTTTAAGTAGTGAAACGGTAATGAAACTGAGTGAAACTGTATGAAACGAATCCTGGCAAGGTCGCCACTCTTCTGTTACGTATCTTGATCCTCAAGTGGTTAACTTGATGAATCTAGATAGCACAGAGATATATTAAGGTATCAGTCAGCTGAAGGCAAAACAAAAGTAAAATCTAATAAAATAATTTCCTGTTGTTGCTTCCTTTCCTTTTGGATCTTAGGACTTGGTATCCTTTATTGACTGATACTCTTTACTTATGAAAAATACTGAAACTAATTAAAGTCATGTAGTATTTATAAAGAATTATTATTTAACCGAAGCTTAGTAGGCTATGGTTATTAACCGAATAAGTTATAGCTAAAGAAGGACTATTAATTTTATAAAAAGTCTTGAAAGATAAATATTAAAGTAAGAATATTTCTGTCTCTTACCCTTTTTGAAATGAATAGATAGTTTTCTTATGTCCTTTTATTTATATTTAATGTAATTATTCTTGGTTCTTGTCTTACGTTAATAGTATTATATTATTATTATCATCAGGAGTAATATCAAAGTCACATAAAAAGTTAGATATATATTTAATAATTAGTTAAATTTATTTCTTAACCACGTAACATTGAGGTTTGATTATGAGTAAATAAAGTTACAGGATCGTTTCATAGATTCGATTCAGGTCTCACTCAAATAATATGAAAAGCAAAATATAATATTTTGAAGCAAAAGAATTTTCTTCAGCTTAGGAAATCACTAGAAGTAATATTAACACAGCCATGTTAGTCTAAGGCGATATTACTAATACGAGACAATAGCATCACCGTACTAAGCACCATTAAGCACTGTAAGCTTAATTCAAAGAAAATGAAAGAACTCGTAAGTATTAATATAAAACAATAGTATTACTTTCATCATAACCCAATTACTTAAAGAGTTGCTTTAGTCCACAAGTTAGTCAACTAAAATAGTTAAGCACATAATAGTAGCGTTAACGTTAATTCGCAATCAAATAGTTAAACACATAATAGTAGCATTAACGTTAATTCGCAATCAAATAGTTAAACACATAATAGTACTGTTCACGTTAATTCCCAATCAAATAGTTAAACACGTAATAGTAGTGTTCACGTTAATTCCCAATCACATATCTCACTAACCAACATAACATAAGTGTTTACACCGAACACACTTAACACACATTTATATAATCTGACTGACAGTCACAATCCCATTATAATACTTCACCCCGTCTTCCTCCAGCTGCAAGTTCACCTTCCCCAACTCCAAATGAGACTGATTTGAATGCCCACAACTCGGGTCTTATATACCAAACAATGATGGTGTAGGAACGAATCAGGAGGCGAGTGATGGTGCGCGCTCCAATCATAGCTCCTCGAATCACATAACAGGTGTGTCGTCCACTCACAGCTCCTGGCGTCGATCATACGTCATAGCATCGGTCATCGAGGTATGGGGCGAGCTGGTATGGGGCGAGATGGTTTGCCCACTCGCTCGTTCGCTCGCTAGTCTGCTTCACCACTTGGGTAGTTTGGCTCCTTGAACTCTAATTCTAACTCTTAAATTAACATACAGGGCTCCGTATGTCAGAATATATATATATATATTTATTTATTTTTTTTATTTTTTTTATGTGGATGAGGGAGACAAAAGGTAGAACTGCCTGTGACGAGTGCCTTCCCCAGTGTTGACAGAGTGACAGGGCCAAAACCAAGGAATATTCGAGCCAAAATGCCTGGACACACATAGTTTGAAGCAATTCAAGTCGTAGGATGAGGGGAAGATGGATTGAGTGAGAGAGTTCCAGAGCTCAGCTGTTGAAAAGAAGAAGGATTGGGAGTATCGTTTCACTCTTGAGTTGGAGAGTTGCAAAAAGTAGAGATGGGATTGTTTTGCAAGACGGGTACTATGTACCCTACATAGAGGAGTGGTATACTGTACACTGGGAGAGCTCTGAGGAACACTGATTATTGTAGTAGCAATAGCATAGCGAGAGAGATGCAACATTGTGGCTCAGGCTTTCCTTTCATCTTTGTCTAGGAGTATATATATATACAGTATATATATATATATATATATATATATATATATATATATATATATATATATATACTGTATAATATATATAAATAGTAAAACGTTAAGTTTTCCTTATCACGCCATGGTAGAGTTGATTAATACATGGACACTCGTCCTGACTGTCGGTTCGAGCCCGGCTCCAAGTAAAAAATATAGTTTAGTAGCTCATATACAGTATATATATATATATATATATACATATAGTAGAGAGAGAGAGAGAGAGTCCAGATACCAATTTTATTTATACCGGGAATACCTCACAAAGATACAAAAGCTGAGGTCTAGTCTCATGATGTACCAACTTAAATGTTGTATTGAGATCAACTTGCAATGCTGTCGTTATCTCCTTAAAAGTCAGCATTCCCCAAAGACCATGGGTAATACAATCCTGCCCTCTTATGTGCCCTCTATTTTCAAGATATCTGACCTATTAGTAGATTAGTCTAGAATTCAGCATAAAACAAAACATAATAAATACATTGCCTGGCACACTGGGCACCACAATGCTTCTTTTACACTGAAGGAAAATGGAGCTAGTTTACCAAATTGCAGTCGTGGCTAGACATTTCTTTGTCATCCAAATAGAGGGTGGAATTTTACTAATTGGCGAGTCAGGCAGCATAAATAGCTGCTCATTCATTGGCTGAAAGCTTCTGCCCTGAGTCACCATTGGTTGAAAAAGCTTACTAATACAAATCCAGTAGCTTATGGTTATTGTTGGCTGCCTGGCCAAACAGCCTCGAGTCCTTAAGGAAGGCCATGGCCGAGATCGGGCTTTTCCACAGGGCTCTCAAGGAGTGTATATTGTTGTTGGCGTAAGTGATTGTGTGGAATGCAGTCTTCTAATAATGTGTTTAATAGTATGGGGTGCTGTGTTACATCCTGGACAGTTGTCGCCGACGGAATCATCCAGTCTCTTCTGATAGCTCAGAAGAGCTGGATGGTGCCCACATCTCAGTCTGGCCAGGTGGACTCTGTCCTCGCGAGGAAGGGAGGACTCAGAAGGATGGATTTCGGGAGGTCGTGCATGCAGCTGTGTGTTGCCTTTGAGTGACTGGATGGAACGGCGAGTGATATGGGTATGGTTGTGCTTCTGGAAGCTGGTTAGGGGTAGGCAGGGAGGGAGAGATGACAGTATTTGTGTGTGATATCGTGTGCTGGGTGTTGTTTTAATGTTCCTTGGTGTCTGTGGGTGTGCTCCCATGTAGTGTAGTGGATGGTGTTGGTTTGTGGAGGCTGCAGCCAGGAATTTAGTGCCTCTCATGACCAGGTGGTCTTTGACTTTGAGGACTTTTGTTTCTTGATGTAGGTGATCTGTAGGTGTAGTAGCTGTGCAGCCTGTGATGATTTTAAGGGCGTTGTTTTGAATGATCTGTAAGGTCTTGTGATGCGTTTCAGCAAGGTTAGAAGCCCAGGCAGGGTTTACATATTCCATTACTGATCATAATATTGTTTGCATACTGTGGTGGTAGTGTCTTTGTTGTGTCCAAATGTTTTGTGGGCAAGTGACCTGAGGGCATTAAGCCTGGGTGTCAGTTTGATTTTGTTGTGCGTGATATGTTGTTTGAATGTCTTTAACCCATTGGCTACGTTCCAGAACGCATAGGCAATTTAGAGCAATTTCCAGGCTTTAAAAGCCTGTAAAAGCCGTAGAAATCGAATGTCAGTGGGCGGGAGCATGAGAGACCTCTGTCCAACCCTCAGAGCATCCAGCCGCTCACTGAGGTAGACTGTGGTCTCGCGCGGCTGTCTCGACAGTGTTTCTGAGCGAGCGAGAGCTAATAATAATAATAATAATAGTTCTTACAGCTAGCGCATGCTAAGCTAGCTAAGGATAGCTCAATAAGGCCGATTAGGCGTATTTCCATTGGGGTCCTGTACTACTACCCCATCCCTTTGCTCATGAGGGATGGTAACGACTGAGTGCTTGTGAAAAATCTTTAATGCGCCGAGCGTGGGCGCGAACCCGGGCCTTCTGGGTGGAAGTCCGAGACGCTAGTCACTACACCAAGCGAGCCGCGAGCGAGTTTTCCCGAATGTCTATGGCAACGCTGCAGGTGAGCCCCGCCACCTACGAAGCTCGTTCTCGTCTCATTTTGAAGCTATTTCGCCTAGTTTTCAGCAGAATACAGTTAATTTAATGCAGATACTTGATTAATCATTCAGGAGTGCCTGAATATGCGCTAAATAGCGCAAATAAGCCCGCAGCGTAAGAGTTAAAGTATCATATGTTACACCTAGGGTTGTGTGTGTGTGTGTGCGTGTGTATGTGTGTGTGTGTGTGTGTGTGTGTGTGTATGTGTGTGTGTTAAGGGGGTGTTGTTAATGTGTTCGGCTGTCAAGCTTGTGAGGAGGGTTGCTGTGCATTTGGCTGGGGCTAATTTGAGTCTGTTTGTAATGCACCAGTCATATAGGGTGTTGAGATAGGGTTGACGAAGATGTGTTGCTGTGTCTGAGTCTTGGTGTGTACATGTGAGTGTTATGTCGTCTGCATAGAAATCTATATTTATTTGGGATGTGGGGGGTGTGAGTAGATCATGCATATTATATATAAATTATACAGCGAGGGCGACAAGAAGGATCCTTTCGGGACTCCGTTTGTGAAGTTTCTGATGTTAGATGACTGACCGGCAAAAGATACATGTGCACATCTGCCTGTGGCAAAGCAATCCCCCTAGCAGCAGGCATTCTACAAATACCCCACACAGCTTGTGTAAATGTACCAAGCCAGTTATTGCTGTATATCTTGGCAAACTATACACGATTAACCTATGGTAACGTCCAAGCTTCTTAAGGGCAAGTATTTTCAAATGTTATGACTTTCGCATATTTCCTATGTCCTTGGGTCTTCTCCTGGGTGACCTAGATGTGTGTGAATTTGCGTTTTTGTTTTTTGTGTGTTAATTGTTTTTTGTATTTTTGATTTTTGATTTTATTTGTTGTTGGTCTCTATTCGGGCTCTGTTTCGAGTCAGCCACCCCCGTTAAACAAAAATAGAAATAAAGGGGAATGAGCCTGAACAAATAAATAGATAGATAGATAGATATTAACACCTTTCGTGCCATGTAGAGGTCGATTTCTTCCTGGCAAGTGATAGCAAACCTGTAATATTGGAGGAACCGGCATTTTTCTACCAAATTTGTTTACACGTTTATATCAAAAGGGGGGTATTTGGGATTTTTTGTTTGTAATGCTTGATAGAGGTCTAGAGAACAAACTAAAATATATATACAGTAAATACTGGTAATAATACAAACAATAAATAAATATATAAAATAACGTCCCGTTAAACCCATATCTAGGAACCTCCTCACACTGCTGCAGCCAGATATATAACACTCGAGGAATGAACCCAATCATACCTTTTTACAAACAATAATTATTAGTATTATGTTTATTTATATACTAAGCAGTTTATGCCAAATTACATGACAAGAGAGAGCTTTCAATATATTTAAGGGATGGCACTATTGATTTTATAATACATGTGCGTTTAATATTAATATAAACTGGTCCACCTATACGAGTATGATGTAGCTAATTCCAAGGCTACAGATTATGTCCATTCTCTTGTACCCCTCTCCTCTTCCACTAGTATCACTGAATTGGTGTTTTATCGACCATAAAGAGATTTTTACGTTTTTGTATCAGTATTGGTTGAAATATTTTGCTTCATGATAAATCGAATAGCAGGAACAAATTAGTTTTACTTTGCAGGATATCTAGGTTAAACACATGTGTTATGTCAAATAATACATATATTTTTAGGATGGTAAATACATATAATTACACCAAATATAAGTTTATCAATTCATTATACAGACTTTTAATAATTTAACAATGCTCAACATAGTTTTAATTCGAATTAATTATCCTTCATTTCCTTCGTAGGTAAACTATGCTTAAATTGAATATATAACCCATTGATGCAAGTTTTGGGTTGCTCACCCTTAATTTTGAATCAGATTGTATTGATCGTTATAATTTGATTTAACTTGGTAAATTTGCTTAAATATATCAACCATATTTAATGATAACCTTTTGTCCAATCGAATTGCTTCAGTCTTTCTATTTTTGTCTATGTGGATGCTGGAGACAAAGGGCAAAAGTGCTTGCCTGCGCCGAGTGCCTGCGTGCTCCCCCAGAGTTGAAAGAGTGACAGGGACTAAATCAAGGACCGCCCGAACCAAAATGCCTGGACACACGGTGTTTGAAGCAATTTAAGACATAGGATGAGGGTAAGATGGATTCAGGGAGAGAGTTCCAGAGCTCAGCTGTTGAGTAGAAGAAAGATTGGGAATATCGTTTCACTCTTGGGATGGAGAATTGCACAGAGTAGGGCTGGGATTGTGTTGCAAGACGGGTGCTACGTACTGTACGTAGAGGAGGTGGTATACTACGAGAGAGCTCTGACGAACACACTATTGTAATAGCGGCGAAGAGAGAGAGAGAGAGTCAGTGAGTGGACTTGAGTTAATGAGACGAAAGGCTTTCTTTTCTACTTTGTCAAGAAGTACTGTGTAAGAGAATCCTCCCCACACATGTGAACAATAGTCAATAAAATGTCTGTATATATTGATTGTTAATCAATCAATGGGAGCCTAAGCCATTGAGGTGCGTAGTTACACTAACCCTCCGATTTCACTCCCAGGGGTTTCTCCACACAATTTCCCACAGAGTAGGCACATATTTGACATGTAGTCAGGCCATCAGTAACCCGTGTCCTAAGTAGACACTTGGTACCAAAGGAGTTGATGCATCTCTGTATATTACCGTTGAGTGTCCATATCTCTCGACCATATAACAAGACAGACAGCATGCAGAGTCTTGAAGATTGTCAACTTGGTTCTTCTGCACAAGTATCAATATTGTTATTGTTATGCAATTATGATAAGGGTGGTGTCTACTGCATGTTCAGGTGGATAACACAAACAAATAATATAATAGATATACAATTTGTTTATTTATATAGGTATCTTGAACGCAATTATAGATACAATAGAGTATGGTGTCTGGGTATTAGTTTATACCGGCTGTGCTCGTGGCAGCAGTCAATATCTTAACTTACTTTGCGGCAACGTCTTATTCTTTAAATATATATACAACCTGACGTAATCTTAATATTTTAGCAATTGAACACAATTACTCTCTTATTTCACATATATATAACTTATATAACAAATGACGACCTTGCCTAGTATCTTATCTTAGTCGTCACAACAACCTAGTGAACTAAGAAATAATTGCCGGATTTTTGGATATTTGGATTTTGAGGAATATTTTGGACACGTGGGAATTTGTTGGCAACGTGGTATAGCACTTGAGTTGTCTTCAAGCATTTTTGAGTGAATAGTGCTACATGAGAGTAGGTACTCTTTTTTTTGTTATAAACGTTGAGGATTTCCGGTAGACACTATGTCGAACGACGGATCAGTGTACAGTGAGGACACAGTACGGGAAGCAGGCGAGGAGGTGGAGTAGGTGGAGTTGTCTAGCGGCGCTCGGGTGGTGAACAGTGAGGAGGATGCTCGGATATTTTTGGAGGAGCCTGTGTCAGCGGATCAGGTGTCGGGGCTAGACCGGTACGGACTGCAGTGTGTAGCCACGGTCTTAGGGTTTCCCGGTACTAGCAGTTTGTCGAGAGGTTAGCTGGTTACCTGTGTTCTCGGTGGGATGCGTGGGGCTTCGGGTGGAGCGGGAGCTGGGGCACCTTGTGCCCAGCCCCCATTCCACTCGACTCCTACCATGGCGCCCCCTCGGGCTCCGGAGCTGGGTACGTTCCCGCAGGCCGATGCCCGCTGGCGGTTGGGTATGCCTCTAGGTGATTCGTGGGGTGGGTCCCCGATAGTAGCACCCCCTCCTCAAGGTTTGTCTGCCGAGATGTTGTTTCAGCTCGAACTCGCCAAACTTAACCAGCAGGCTGAGCAACGCAAGCATGAGCAACGAAGGCACGAGGCTGAGCTTGAGCAACGAAAGCATGAATCTGAACTTAGGATTCAGGCTGAGGAGAGAAAGGCTATACGTAAAGCTGAGCTTCAGGTTGAGGCTACGAAGTACTGTGCAGACATAGAGCTTGAGAAGTCTCGGGTGGAGTCGACAGGGCAGCGTTTCGGTTCTGGGAATCGAGGTCTTGATCAGTCTTTATCGCACTTGCTCAAGTTAGTCCCTGTATTTGATGAGTCGGGTGTCACCGAGTTTTTTTTGCATTTTGAGAAGAAGTGCCGGGAGCACCAATGGCCCGAGGTTAAGTGGGCAGCCCTTGTTTCCTCTAGGTTGGTTGGCAAAGGAGTCTGCCCTTGGAGTCTTGCATCGATTATGAGGTATTGAAGGAGGCTGTCCTGCGGGCATATGAGTTACAACCAGAGACTTATAGGTTGAAGTTCCGGGGTGTTACGAAGGGTCGTGAGTGCACCTTTCTTGAACATGCCCGGGAACTGTCTGACGCTTTTGGGAATTGGCTGAGATCGGAGAAGGCAACGACGTTTGCTGAGATAAAACAGTTGATGCTTCTCGAGCAGTTCTTTAAGTGTACGGGCAGCGACCTGACGTTGAACCTCAAAGAGAAAAATCCTAAAACTCTACAGGAGGCAGCTGAGATGGCTGACCTTAGGCTATCGCTAATTCGTGGGTGCGGGTCTGCACAACGGAACGATGCAGGTAACAAGGGGCGCAACACTCCACCCCCCCGAGTCAGTGATACACCATATAACAATAAAAACAAGAGCAATGATACCAGTTTCGATCACAAACCAAGGACCGTCCCGTTTGAGAAAGGTCAGGGCCCTTCCCCACCTCAGGGGAAGTCCAAGGGTGAAGTAAAGTGTTTTCGGTGTCATAATAAGGAGCATTTTGCACGTTCCTGCCCTAGTAACCAACCTACAGCAGTCATGTCTTTGGCTCCCAACATTGGGGTGTCTCTGAGGTCTTCTGCATTCACCCGGGGTGATATGTCAGATGCGGGGGCACAGCCAGTGAAGGAGTGGCCGAAAGGCTCGAAACCTGTCCGCGATGCTTTTTGCGGCCATAGAGGGCGTGGCTGCGTGAGTTGGGCTGGTTGCAAGCATGGGTTGGAGTTGCTGCGAGATACAGGTGCATCCCAGACTTTGATGAAGAACTTTACAGGCCAACCTATAAACGCGGCACGGGTGGTTGTGGTGCAGGGTATTAATGCTACACGGTCATACCCGTTGGTTCGAGTAGAGCTGGAGGTTGATGGCATGACACGGGAGATTGATGTTGGAATCGTAGAGAAACTGCCAGTAGAGGGCGTCGACCTTCTTCTCGGCAACGACTTTGCGGTACCTACTTCTGAGGTTCCACCCTTAGTCGGTGCCGAGAGGGCGGCCGACGTGAGTAGGGAGGGGCAGGAGTTGGACGAGAGGTGTCAACAACAGCAGAGAGCGTGTGTTGTCACCCGATCTCGTGCATCTAAAGTGTCACAGCCTATTCCTCAGTCTCTAGACCAGCGGAGGAACGGTCGGAAGGAGCAAGCTAAAGCTGGGAGTAATTTTGTGAGTTTTGATCCAGCGGCTCTTCTTGGCGACTTAGTATTAGCACCAACGCATAAGTCCGGAGTGGCCCCAGAACCTGTCACACTGGGTGCGGAGGTAGGGCGTGAGAAAACTCCGGGACAGCAAGTTGAATTCGAGGACGGTGAAACATGTCATGTGAACCTGAAGGAGTTTGTGAGGCAACCACCTGAGCAGCCTACTGTCCCTATGTTGGTCTGCAGCGGCCAAGGTGGAGAAGGAGAGGGGGGCAGTGGGGCACAGGTGGAGGAGAGAAGGGTGTCTAGACTTAGGATCGTATAGTGGATTTAGGAATTAGTTACAAGACAAGTAAAGGGATTGGATTATCAGCCTAAGGGGGAAGCATTAAGATCGTCTCACCTTTGTTGTTAATTCACATGCTATATATGGTCTATACATATTATAATGGCCACCAGTGAATATATATAGACTTCGCTGGTTATTGGAGCATGTTGATGGATAGTAGGTGCTGGGATGTTTAACTTATGTGGCCGATTGCCGGTGTTGCTGGTAAGGGTTGTTGTTATTGAGTGGCACCCTTTATAGGGAGATATCTTAGAACGTCAGCTTGGTAACAAGTGAAGCTAGACATGCGCAATCATTCTCGATGCTGCTAACGTTCCTCATATTACTTTAATTACTATATTAAATAGTACTTAATACTTATGGAATACTATATTCTCAAATTAACTCTTTATAGAATAAATGTACACCATAGCCTATACCTTAATTACCCCTTATATATTATTCATCTGATATACAAACCCAATTAACTTTAAATGATACTTTGTGTATATACAGAATTATAGATCCCATTTTTAACCAATCCCAACTGGAAATAGAAAGGTCTATCGTGGACACTCATAAGTCACGATATATTCCCGGCCACCAATATTTACAAATTTTACAATTTGGACTTAAACTAGTGTGGAAAATTATAAGGCTCCACCACCTATCAATGATTGCCAGAGTCGCGTGGAACCCAAAGCAGCCTGCCGCTGAGGACGAAGATTACTGTCATCCCGACTAGCAGCAGACTGCGCTGGTGCGTCCGCACCGGCGATACTATCTGCAATAATCTCGCCCACATCTTCACATTCCTGTTCAATAGGATACAATTTAGCAATCGGACGAGTGGTAATACCGGTAGAGGTTTTGACCTGCGTGACTCTAACAAGCTGATCTAGGCCCGGAAGTAATTTTAGGACGAAACCTAATCTCCTAAACAAACGAGGACCCTCATTGTGTATCAGGACAACGTCACCTACTTTGGGCCAAGATTTACCCTTGTTTCTTATTTAATTAGTATGACTTTCCCTTAGAGACAGCAGGTAGTCAGTCGTCCAGCGCTTCCACAAATCATTTGATAATTTACAGACATAATTATATCGCGCGGAGACGTTGTCTACAACATACAATGAGGGATCCGTGATTTCATCGTCGTTCATCGGTTCAGGAAACAGTCTAAGTCTACGCCCGCTGGCCAACTGTGAAGGGGTAATAGGTACAGGATCCTCTAAATCTCCTGACACATATCCTAATGGTCTGTCATTCACAGCCGCCTCCAGTTCTGTTAGTATCGTAGTCAACTCTGGAAGTGTGACTGAGGCACGACCCAGTACCTTTTTCAGTCCTGCCTTAACTGTGCCGATTGTTCTCTCCCAGATCGCTCCAAACCATGGAGCTCTGGCTGGGATAAACCTCCAATCACATTTAAACTTACTCAGATGTTGTTTGAATTGAGGATCATCTAGTCTTGATTTTAATAATTTGGCAGAACCTACAAATGTGGTGGCATTATCCCTGAGCATTAATTGGGGATAACCTTTACGACTACAGAACCTCCGTAAAATGTGCATGAAGGTTTTGCAAGATAAATGAGGAGTATCTTCTAAATGAATAGCACGCGTTACAGCACAAGTGAACAATACTATATAAACCTTTTCAATAGTACCGCCCCCACCCCTCACAGCCAGTGAGCCAGAGTAGTCCACGCCTGTGACCTGAAATGGTTCCACCCTGTTAACGCGGAAATCAGGTAGTGGAGGAGATGACTGCAACCCATAGCTTTTGCCCTGAAAGCGCTTGCACACGACACACTTCCTAGTTACTGACTTCACTGTTTACCGCATTCTCGGAATCCACCATCTCGTTCTCAGATACGAAACCACATATGCCACCCCATAATGCAAGCACAATCTATGAGCATTGTCTATCAACAGTGAGGTTAACCTGTGTTTGTTTGGAAGAAGGATTGGAAACTTAGTATTATAATCTATCTTAGCCCTTTGTAGTCTCCCTTTACATTTAATGATCCCTTGATCCAAAAAAACCCAACTGTTTAATAATGCTACTCTTAACCTTATTGTCAGTGGTGCTAGTGTCAAGTTCTTGTCGCTCCTTATGGTAAACTTCCCTCTGTGCTACATCTATTAAAGTGACTTCAGCTGCTCTTAGTTCCGGTACTGAAAGTATTCCATGATTCTGATCTGACCCCTTCGATTTGGCTTTCAGATTACCCACGTAGCGCTTCACCCATGCCATGATGCGTACTAGTCTCTCATACGAACTATAGCGAGGCCATTCTATTACATGGGTCTCGTTCGAGGGAGTGTCCGTAGAGGTCGCAAACATTTGTTGAACCACAGGACCTTGTTCCTCCCCATCTGGCCATTGTTCAGGATGGGATAGCCAAGATGGCCCTTCCCACCAAAGCCGAGAACTGTGTAGGGAGGAATGAGTAATTCCCCTTGTGAGCAAATCGCTTGGATTAACGTCGGTAGGGACATACCTAAACTGAGTGTTCATACATGACGCTAAGATTTCGTCAACTCTATTACGAACAAACACCGGTAACACTTTCTTACTTGCAAGCCAACATAAACTTATTTGACTATCACACCAGATGACTGTTTCTTTGATTGACAGCTCAGATGCGTAGGCCTCTTTAATGAACATGGCTAACCTAGATGCAAGTACGCAAGCTGTCAGTTCAAGTTTAGGAATAGTTAAATATTTAATCGGGGCCACCCTAGCCTTAGCCATAATCAAGCAGCACGTATCCCTGTCATCACAGAAATACGCAGCGGCTCCGTAAGCAACTGTACTAGCATCACTGAAAATGTGAAAGGTCACATATCTTGAAAAGGTAACCTGTCTAGGTATTGCAAGTCCATGCAACCCCAGAGATCAGAACCAATGTCACACCAGCATTCCCTAAGCGCGTCCGAAAGAGGTTCGTCCCACCCGCAATTTACACGCCAAAGCTCCTGTACCAAAATGCGAGCCCTAATGGTGACAGGTAACAAAACCCCCAGCAGATCAAAAATGCTAGCAGTGACACTGAGCGCTTCTCTTTTTGTGCTAGCTTGTAAAAAATGCTCCCTCTTCTGGAATGTAAACATATCTGTATCAGTTAACCAAGTCATCCCGAGTGTCTTCACCCTATCCTGTACTGTACTTGCAACATTATGTGAGAATAAGGTATCACGGAGATGCGGACTATTTGTGACCCATTCCCTGAGAAAGAGATGCGCTCCCGAGAATATGTCCTGGGCGCTGTTGTATATGGCCAGAAGGTCCTGCTCACTGTCATGGGTCGCCTGTAAATTATCTATGTAAAGCCCACGTCTCAGACCGTGAACATGTTGTGTATGTTTATCTACCAGTGACAAATGTTTCAAGATAGTTGCATTTAACAAAAACTGTGAGCAGGTCGCGCCAAAAAGAACTACGCGAAACCTATAGACCGACACTGGACTGTCGATATCCAGCGGATCATCGGGCCACAGAAACCGCGTGCATTCCATGTCATCCTCGTGCAACTTGAGCATAAGAAAGGCCTTCTCAATGTCGCTGACCCAAGCATATTGGTTCAATCTGAACCTTAACAAGACCTGGGTTAGGTCAGCGACAAGAGAAGGTCCTGTAAACAGACAATCATTCAAGCTCAGCTTATTTGTGCTTGTCTTTGCTGAACAGTCGAAGACTACCCTCACGGGTGTGGTCCGACTGTCCTTTTCAACACCATGATGAGCCAGATAGTGAGTCTGGTTAGTGCTGTCAAGGGTATCTACCGACACTCTCTCAATGAAACCTCTTGCTATCTGATCCCGAATGACACTTCCATATTGCTCGCATTATTCCGGGGCCCGTATGAACTTACGCTGAAGACCTCTAAGTTGTCCCAAGGCTAGCCCATAGTTGCTCGGAAGTAAGTGCTTGTTGTCCCTCCAGGGCAACTGAACAGTGTACTGATTAATAACACGAGAGTACTGTATTGACTCATTGAATTTTGACATGACTAAGTTAGCCTCCAAGTCTGCTTTCTTAGAAGCAATGCCAATGTGGTCCACTTCCCATAGTGCACCAATATCTTTGTGTTCCCAGTGGCCCCCACCTTCCTGTAAGTAGGTATCCACCGGGCCGGTAGCAACTTTCAGAACTGTGACCACTTCGACAGTGGTTTCTGAACCTTGGGCGTGGAATGATCCACTCAAAGCAAACCCGTAAATTGTGGGCAGGAGAACTATCCCATTAATCCTTTTAAAGCCTGGGTGTACAAACTTATAATAATTCTCCGCCCCTATCAGCATATCGAGTTTGTTTGAATGAATGTCATTGTCGGCTAATTTCAACTTTTGCGCAGTGAGTTTGTCAGTGATACAAGTAAGTCCCTTGTGAGCACAGTAACTAGGAAGCTGATCGACAACAATGGCTTTCATTTGGCGCCATCGCCCTTTGTGTCGATAGTTTAGTGCAACAACGTCATAAGTTGCATCCTCCAGCGAGCCTGTGAACCCCCTTAATTGTAGAGTCTCTTTACCAACTACTGTATGTTGTATTAACTCCAATGAGGACTTCAATATAAAGGAATTTTGTGAGCACTGATCTAGTAAAGCACGAAGTTGTGTAACATATGTCTCCCTACCTTTCAATGGTACCTTTATTGTGGGGAGTAATGCCACTTCTTTTTGTAACTGGGTGTTCCGAATGAGCTTGTGGCGACTCCTGGCCCCTATTCGGACAAAGACTATGGTAATGTTTGCCCTGACAATGTTTGCATGGCTCCACTTTTGGGTTGGTGCACCCATTTCGACCATGGTCTCTATCCAAACAGCCAAGACACACCTTTAATACCTTCGCCCTCTTTATTTTGGTTTGTGCATTAGGATATTTGAAACACTTAAACCAGCAGTGCCCTGACTTACCACACAGCTTACAGCCCTTATCAGAGCCATTGCTTCCCGCCTTGTAATGTGCTACCTTGTTTTGTTGAATAGTAAAAGCAGCAGTAGGTTTATATTTTTCTTGTGCAGGCAGGCCAGCCCCCTCCATGTTACAAATCTCCTCGTATAGGGTCCGAGTGACCGCACCAACCTGTAACCAGTCATCCTTCAGTTCTCGCCGAATAGTCTCACGCAAAGGAGACGGAATCTTATTATACAACATTACGGCACAAAAGTCCTCCAACGTTATTGCAAGATTTAAGCGACTTTAGTGTGCATTCAGCAGCCGCATGGAAATGTCTAAGGTCCTGCGCATCATATCGAGGACCAGGAATCTCACAAAAGGCGGCAACGTGGGCAGACTTGATGCGGTCAATCTGTCCGTAGGTCTGGAGGAGAAGTGTTACGGCAGGAGTATAAATTGTGGTCTCTAAGCTAAATCCGGCTATGAGCTGCGAGGCTTCTCCCTCTAGCTGACCCCTCAAATATGTGAATTTCTGAATATCTGTTAGGTCCTGACGCCCATGAACCGAACATTGGAATAAATCCCAAAATCCGGTCCACTGGGCAGGATCACCACCAAACTTCGGGATGGTTAAGGCTGGTAATTTTACTACCGACTTTATAGCCTCTCTGCGAGAGACCTCTGTACGTACCGGTCTACTATCCAAAGGGGCTAATAAGTTTTGTACCTGTTCCTCATAAATCATATCATTAGCCACTTCTTCATTTAAATCTTCCTCAGACTCTAACAATAGATATATTTTCTCATTGAAAGAATTGATGTTGTGTAAAGCATTGTTGATACTGACTTTTTTAGCAACTATTTCATCGTTTGTGGCTTCGTTGAGGAAAGTAGTGAAATCCTTAGTTAATTTAGTAATGCCTCCTTTGGCCGCAGCCCTCAACCTCGTCAGCTAGGTGATGTCCATGTTTATAGGGAACCCAACCTGTTACCAGTCAATTCACAAATTTATAGGGGATAGGCGAGTCAGGATGGACGATGAACGACGATAAATGAACTATTAGCCTAATAAACTGAAATAAATATAGGCTAGCCTATTCCTCGTCAAAATATCGCGCCGCCCTACTGACGATTAGGTTATAGAGCTTGTGCGTCCCCCAAGGTCCTAAATGGACGCCATCATATGCCAAGTCCTCCTTACCCATCTCCATAGGGTTGAACCTTGACTTGGAGAATGGGAATTTCTGACGTAAATGTCTGTTGACGGCACTTTTTATTCGGTTATATTGCTCTGCACTGAGGCCCCTGGGGGAGGTACGAGACTCTATTCCCACAATTTTACAATGCCCCCCTGTTCTATCCTCAATATGTTTAGCCAAATCATTTATTTTACTGGCTAACTCATTATCTACCGTATCGCCAAATATATCGTTACCTCCGACTATCAAGAATGTGAGATCCGGACGAAACTTTACAAGACTATCGAAGGCTGGCGAATTACGGATTGAATCAACTGTGGCCCCACTTTGTGCCAGAAAGTTCAGCTGGAAGCCTTCACGGGGTATAGGAGATGGTGGCGGTTCAAATCTATTGACATACGAGTGTCCAATCACCGCAACTTTAGGTAACGGGTGTTTATTGTGTGATGGTGATGGCTCAAAATTCTCGCCAATGCCGCCCCAACCCCGCGCTGCCTCCCCAGACCCTCGAATCATTGGCTAGTGTGTAAACTATAGCCTAGCACTAGAAAGTAGAAAGCAGGGATGGTAAAAGCAGGCCCAACAAGACGCCCAGCCACAAGTAGGCCTATGTTAAACACAAAAATGGGGTACAGTATATTAATTAATAAGGCATATAGGCTATACTTAAATCCTGGCCACGGCACCATACTTTACTGTAAAGACTTAGGATCGTATAGTGGTTTTAGGAATTAGTTACAAGACAAGTAAAGGGATTGGATTATCAGCCTAAGGGGGAAGCATTAAGATCGTCTCATCTTTGTTGTTAATTCACATGCTATATATGGTCTATACATATTATAATGGCCACCAGTGAATATATATAGACTTAGCTGGTTATTGGAGCATGTTGATGGATAGTAGGTGCTGGGATGTTTAACTTATGAGACGATAGATGTGGCCGATCGCCGGTGTTGCTGGTAAGGGTTGTTGTTATTGAGTGGCACCCTTTATAGGGAGATATCTTAGAACGTCAGCTTGGTAACAAGTGAAGCTAGACATGCGCAATCATTCTCGATGCTGCTAACGTTCCTCATATTACTTTAATTACTATATTAAATAGTACTTAATACTTATGGAATACTATATTCTCAAATTAACTCTTTATAGAATAAATGTACACCATAGCCTATACCTTAATTACCCCTTATATATTATTCATCTGATATACAAACCCAATTAACTTTACATGATACTTTGTGTATATACAGAATTATAGATCCCATTTTTAACCAATCCCAACTGGAAATAGAAAGGTCTATCGTGGACACTCATAAGTCACGGTAAAGGGATTGTCATGTCTCGGTGGAGCAGTGGGCGGGGGACACGAGCCAGGTGGCTGTGGAAGCGCTAGAGCACCTGCCTGAGCAGCAGTGTGCAGCACTCCAGCACCCGCTCGGTTCATACCCCACTGTTTGTGCCGAGCACCCAGGCCTCACAACTCTTGCGGTGCGCGAGGTTCCGCTGACAGGTCGCTTGAGTGTCAGTAGACCGTTGGCCTCGTTGTTTCAGTGGTTCAAGGTGGGCGACGAGGCTTTGGCATGGTTGTCAGGTCAGGGTCGACCCATGGCTGCTAAGGGTAGTGGTCAGAACCAGGATATTAGGCAGATTGGTGAGGTTGGCTGTGGAGTGGATGTGCCCGGTCGTCGCAAAGCCTCCCAATGCTGCTCTAGTATTATGCAACAGCCTACTATAGACTGATTGTATCTGGTCATGTCGCTGAAGGCGGTAATGCTGCGCAGGCAGATGTAGTCGCAAGGAATGCGGGGGTGCGCATGTACGGTATCGGTGGGGGAGCATTAGCCATTATGAACTGTGGGAGTAACTGCACAGGTGGTACAGATTGTCGCTCTCATGACCTGGCTGTTCTAGGGACAAAGGTGGAGAAGGAGGGAGGCTATAGTATAGAAACTGTGGTCTCGGCTGGATTGTGGGAGGGCAATGAGCATTTTGTTCGTCGAGATAAGTTGCAACCTCTTGTTCCTGAGCGTCGAGATAAGTTGTTTACTAGGCTGTGGCAGTACATCCGCAGGTTTGTTCATTCTCCAGGCCTGATGTACAGGGTAGA
The DNA here is from genome assembly GCA_032716605.1 of Paralithodes platypus. Classification (NCBI taxonomy): domain Eukaryota; kingdom Metazoa; phylum Arthropoda; class Malacostraca; order Decapoda; family Lithodidae; genus Paralithodes; species Paralithodes platypus. The sequence goes on along the minus strand of CM064511.1, from coordinate 17,476,787 downwards.
ATCCGACATAGAGGCTGGAGACAGTGCAAGGCTCAAAGTGGCTCTCTACCGTATAAATCCTGCTCGACAGCCTGTGGTGAAAGCAGAGCTGGACTACGTGTTGACGAAGGGTCTGAGGGATAAGGAATGTCGTGAGTGGTCGTTGCCTGTAACTTTGCAACCTGTGTTAAGTGGCAAGATCAGTGTGTGTGTTGATTGCAAGAGTGTGTGTGAATTATCTCTGACAGACGCCTATACCTTATCGAGAGTTGACGATCCCATAGACCGCATCGGGGCTGCATCGCTTATCACAAAGGTAGAACTAGTGAAAGGTTTTTGGCAGGTCCCGTTGCCGGAAAGAGCGAAGAGAAGTGCCAGTCTTGTGATGAACTGGGCAGTTTATCAGTGCCAGGTGTAGTTTTGCTGCCAGAACACAAGTTGGATGTGTGGCATGTTAAGGGCGCTGATAATGTTGTGGTTGATTGTTTGTCACGGGAGGGTTCGCTTCGGGGAGCACCCTCGCCGTTCAGTCAGTGTGTGTTTGAGAGTTGAGAAAAAACCAGACTTGCCCCTGTAGAGCAGCCGTCAAAAACAACATTAAAATTAAATAAAAAAAATCACATAAAAAACTTTCTTTTTTATAGTTAATTGCAAGATGCCAATATTATAGCTAAAGTCCTAAGTTGAACCTGTCTTTCACTTAGTAGGCTGGGCTCTGTGAAGCTCGCTCAGGGAGCATAGTAGGCTATATTATACTATTGTGTTTGGGAGGGGTTATAAGATTTTCTTTATGCTATTGTGTTATATTTATTTAAGATTGAGCTTTGCATTTCATTTTCTGGTGGAGTGGCTAAGTGTGGCGGGTCTTGTCAGCATTCTGCCTTGTCAGATATCGTGCTCGCCTAATGTTGAGCGTCCTATATCTTGGGCGGGGTGTGATGCCTACCAGCATTGGCAGAATCGCCTCTCGGTAGCCACTAGCGCTCGCCAGGGACATTGAAGTGGGCTACAGTTATCAGAGAATGTTGTTCTTTCTTTCCTAGCAATCGTATTGTCACAGACAGTCCAGTGTTGGTCTTTATTTTCGTCTGTGACAACGGGAAGTGCTTTATATCATTAATAGAATATAACATGCATTGTATATTATTAAGGAGAGAGAGCGGTGTAGGCAGTTGGTGGTAATGTGTGCGTGCGTATACATGTGTTGTCTCCCTCGCTCGGAGGCTCGCGCGCGGGCTTTCTCACGCCCCTTGATTGGCTGGCGTGTCTGGCTGTGTCACGTGACATCTGCTGCCTTGTGACGTCTCGGCTTGTGATTGGCCGACCACCGCGTCTTTGTGGGCTCCTGTGTTCGTGGGGGTCCCCAGGAGCTGCCTTCCTCAGAGCAAGCTAGGGGCGCACACGACTAACATCCTTTTTACAACTGTCCCCCATATCTCCACCATTCTGATACTGTCTCTCTCACTCAACTTCCTTTCTTTCATTCCTCTAATCTTTTAACGTCACAGCACTCCCTTTGGGTTCTGTACATGATTTCATATCGGCCTAATCGTATTGTGTGCGTCGCTCTCATATATATTTACATGTATTAAAATAGGCTATAAGGGTTCTTAGTCTATGGAGGTTTGATGACTCTTTGTGTGTGTCTCCCTCATTATCAGTAGTGCTCTGCTCGGTTATTTAATGCTAGACTGGGATGAGGTTTCTGTTGTTGTTGTTGTTGTTGTTCCCCAGGCTGTCTGGCCGAACAGCCCCAAGGTCTCAAACAAGGCCAAGGCCATAAACGAGCGCCCCCACAAAATCCTCCCTGCTTACCACTAACAAAGCCCGGGTGACCGAAGCCACTCCAAGGCAGCGAGCTGAGGAGGGTGCGGAAACGCCCGGGAAACCAAAGCCCCACCCAAGGCCCTGTGCCCCTCAGCAATTATGAAGGGAAAGCTGAGGGGCAAGGGGCAAATGTGATGCTTTGGCTCCCAATCTGCCAACTTCTAGGTTGGCAGTAGGGAGGTCAATCCACGAAAAGACGTCGCCACTTGAGATCTAGAAGATATATAAGTAAAAGGAACAGTCAGAGTAAGCTATGTGTATGGCAGAGATCGCTCAGGTCTCACTCTGATAGACCAGCCCATCACCAGGTTGAGGTTTCTGTTGTCGTTGTCACCGATGTGTGTACGGTTTGCTTATACCTACACGACTTCGACGGTTTCTGTGGTAGCCTAGGTCGTCCTTTTGGTTGTGTCTTTTGCGAGTGCAACATCGTGTTGTAAGAGGGCATTAGCCTACTACCTTATAACACAGTGCTGCCTCTTTGCTTGACTTTAGAGTGATCGCCAGGGTAGAGCCAGATACTTGAGATCTGGATCCACCAAGAGAGCATCCCCGTCATTAACGTAACTTTAATCATACCGTCTTAATTAAGGACAACGCTAGGCTATGAGCCTGTCTTGCTCAGCCACAGTTTCCTAACCTTGATATCCCAGCTAGACTTTATTCGCCTCGCAGACACTAGTTAGGACATAAGCCCTTTTGATATGTATGCATTATTATTCACAGCATTTATTAGTCTACTGTAGGTTGTTGTTGAGTTGCACAACCATAGTAGACTGTTTCGTTGATGAGGAAGTACTTCTTTTAGTGTCTAGCATTACTACCGTTGCGCATTTATAGTATTCTCGTGTCAGTTAACATTATATGGCCTATCTTTTTGTGTATTCGCTTTACATGTGTGGTGTCCTGCCTTTATATAGTTTAAGATACGAGCTTCTTATGAGCATCAGACTTTCTTCAGAAGTTTCCAGGTCTATGCTGTAGGACTATACTTCACTTTCTTTCAGATAGGAGTGAAGAGTTTATTGTTGTTTAGAGTAACTCTATTGAAGCATCTTTTTATTGTAATAAATCTTGCAGTGATTTAATTGATTTTCCCATAGATTCTAGTTTATGCATTTTAACGTAACTTGCATCCTGTGTGTTATCAGGCTATACCAGTGTGGGTTAGCCTGAAGTAGAGTACATTTATGCCCAGTTAAGGATACCCCGTTATCGCAGATTAACTCTGGAGGGTATAGGTGTTTTGTTCGCCGGCATATAAGTTCAAGGGTTTGGATCTAGCGTACCGTTGTTGCATAGTGTACTATTACTAGTCCAAGCATTAAGTGCCCTTGTTTTATTCGCAGTCCCGGTCGTAACAAATGGCGAAAATTCACATGGAGAAAACATAATAATTTCACAAATAAGTCGTTTCCCTCATAAATAAGTATTTGACCTTGTAATTCAACAAGTATATAATCTTAGTCTTAGGGTCTCTCAATAATACAACATTTATCTCCTAATTGAACATAGAAAATATAAATATCTTGTTACGGCAATTATCTAATCATCTGGTAGCGTGTATGCAGTGAATGGTTAACAGTTACAACAATGAAATCTTATATCAATCTCGTAATAAACTCTTTGTGATGTCTTTCGCGATTATGTTTGATAAAGTTGCTTAATGTGTGGTCCGAAGAACCCGGTATGTAATTATCTTAATTGAGCCTCAATATGCCTAAAACTCCCCCAGGAATGGCTACTATCTTACACAACTAAGAACAAAATATATTTCAGACCCGAACAATACTATCAAGACCAGGAGAAGAAACTCAAAGAACTACAAATGCAAATATGTAGCCGACAACCAAGTGTGCTGACCCTGAAAAACCCATATCATAAAGGAGAGTACATCCTGGTAAAAAGACATGACCCAACTCGTGCAGGCAAACTAGCAGAAAGATAGAGGGTCCCCTTCGAGTGGTGGGGATTAATGAACTGTTTGGTCCATTACATTTTTGTACATGATGGGGATATCGTCTCGGCTACACATATACGTAACAAAAAGAAGTAAGAAGGAATTCTCCCTCCGGAAACAGATGAATGGAGCAGTAGTGAGGAGAGTGAAGAAGGAATAGAACCTGGCATGAGTGAGGAAAGAAGTTATCCACTCCCTCTAGCATCTGAGTCTCCCCAGATTGAGGATAGTCGCTCCTGGCACTCTACATTCTGGCAGTCCTGTAAAAGGGGAGAGGATAAACTGGAATCAGGCACTGGAACAGATGATTTGGTAGAAGTGGGAGAAACCAAGAGGACCGAGACAGACTGGGAGGAAGAAACCAGAGAGTCTTGTAGCCCGGTAAGTCTATGGATCAATAAAAGATAAGTTCAAAGCGGAGTGCAGATTTTAATTAGGTAGACGGTAGTGAGGAAACGGAGAGTAAGGAGAGGGAACCGAACTTTTCAATGAAAGGGGGGAATCAAAAGAGATGGGACAAGATGACACAAATAACCAAAGAATAAACCTGGGACCTCCCTCCACTGAGTTAAATCGATTGCCAGTAGGCAATAAAACCAACCATAGCAGAGAAAGTAAGCCTATAAAAGATTACGAAAATCTTATCCATACTAATCAATCTGAAATAATTACCCGCATTGGCCGTGTTAGTCGTTCACCGATCAGATACCTGAGCCGGATATACAAAAGGCGTCCAAAAAGTACCAGGGCCATTTCAAAGGTAACATGCCTCTCTCGAATGACCCCGAGTATAGGCTCCATCGCCTCATAGCGATTGTGAGCGGGAAGGGTCAGAGAGTGCAGCCCTTTCGGACATTGAATGAGCTTCTCACTCAGCCTGACGTGGCGTTGCTCATTAACCCTTAATTAGCGGCGAGCAACATAAGTCGAGTTAAAAAAAGCTGGACTATGTGGCGGCGCTCGACATAACTCGAGTGGCAATTTCAGCACGTAATGTGGCTGAGAGAGAGAGACAAGTGGTGGCAGGAGACTAGCGAGCGTATGACTGCTCCAGACCACCGCGGCGAACCTACTGACACAAATCTCAGCTCCCTCCTCCCTCTCTCACTCGCTACATACTCAATTATGTACTGAAAGTACCGAATTACCTGCTTTTTGCACTCGCGTTGCACGGTTATTGCAAGAAAACTATCCATCATACAAGGATCGTTATGGTGTCATTCGAAAGCTCTGTTTATGCCCTTTCAGGGATAGGTACTTGTTTTACGTTCTGGGTCTTATTTAGGCATGAAAATGATCACGTAAACAGCCCTATTTTGGCTAAAAACACCCCGCTGTGCGGTACACATAAATAAACCGCATAGGCCGCTCGTAAGGTGTTAAGATGGCACTATCTGACCAGACTCAAGACAGACAATTACATCATTGCCTTATTCAGAACAGTGATCAGATTGAGTGGCGAGAAAGAGGAGAAAATTACGTTAGTAGAGTATTAAGGCTACCAGGTGTTTGCCTTAACCGAGAAGAGGATGCTGAAGAAATCGTCCCACGAGCCAATCAAAAGGTGACACCCACCATCTTAACTGTCCTCTCTCGCCCTCATTCACTCTCGCATCTTCTATCCTGGTAAAGAGTGTTCCAACATCATGGTGCCATCATCTTGCTCCCATTTAAAAACGTAAAGAACACTTTGCCTGTAAGATATTACAATGAAGTAAATGAAGAGGAAGTAAAGCGAGAGTTCAAAGCTGCCACGCAGGCGGCGATGAGGCTCAGAGCGCATCTCAGCCACAGGCCGCCGTTGTGGGAGAAGCGGGTATTTAAGGAGGGGGGCGGGGTTGGTGGAGTCAGACGAAGGCACGAGACAGCTTGAGCAACAACTCTTCTCTCTGAGGGCAATTTCTACCCGCCTATCCTTCCCAACCATCATAGGAGGATAGAAGAAGACAACAAAGCGGGCCAGCCTGATTATTGGGGGCAGCTTACAAATAACTCTGCTGCTGCCCGGGTTCACCTGCAGTATCCGGTTGCGTGCCACCACTTAGCACACCTTCACATGGTATCCAGAGCTGTACAGAATAGAAACCAGGTAGTGGATGATACTGAAAGCTTCCACCGAATCTATTGGCCGGCTCAGGCATGTAGGATTCAGTCACGCCTCAGTCTCTTCTTCATTTGTTTTTAGAACATTCTTCTAGTCATAATAGTTCTGTACCTGTGCATACTGATGGCTCTAAACTTCCTCTGGTGTTGGTTTTGGTGTTGTGTTTCCCGATTTCAGCCGTTGAGGTAGTCTTCCTTTAGCTTCCTCAGTTTTTACTGTAGAGTTATCTGCTATCATTTTTGCTCTGAATTTGGTGTTAGCTCACCAAGACAATCATTTTACTATTTTTATTGATTCTCAAGGGGCTCTGGAATCTTTTAATTCTTCCCATCCTATACTTTTAGCAATTTTAAAGTGGCTGTTTCTCATTCATCGTCGATAGAAAAGAGTGGATTTTTGTTAGGTTCCTGCACAAGTTGGTGTCAAGGGTAATGAAAGGGTGGATGCTTTGGCAAAGGCTACAGCATTGAGACCTTCAGATGTAAATTACCCTCTGCCTGCTTCTGATCTGCGTACTCCTCTCATGTTTGCTGTTCGTGTTCGTTTGCAGCCACGGTGGGATTGTGTTACTGATAACAAGCTCAGAGAAGTTAACAAGTTAGTCTCGCCAAGAGCTTGCCCTACCATGCCTCGCAAGTTGGAAATTGCTTTGTCTTGCCTCTGCATTGGCCATACCAGGCTCACATACGAGTTACTTATGTGTGGAGGTGTACCACCATTCTGTGATGACTGTTTAGTTCCCCTTACTGTCAGGCACTTGCTGGTTGAGTGTCCCAGTTTGGTCGATTACGTCGGAGGTTGCTTTTGCGGCACCGGAAGGCAGATAGTACTTACTGTCTTTCTTTGGTGCTTGGAGGGGATGCTTGTTTCCGTGGAGACAATGTGTTTATATTTTTGAAAGAGGCTGGCCTCTTTCAGTTTTTTAAGATTGCATTGCTTTCACATTGATGTCAAATTTTACTCATGTTTTTTTTTTAGATTTTAGTTTCCCGCATATATGTTAGCTTGTTCGGCGCCATATGCCCTTGTTGATGCGTGCTAAGTTTTCTATCAATCAATCATTATTGGCCGGCTTGGAGGTGGTGATGGCGAAGAAACAAGAATAGAAGAAGAACAAGATTTTTTATAATGGACCTGAGAGAGAGAGAGAGAGATCATGTTTAACAGACTGTCCTAAGCCCCTTAATAATTAATGTGTCCTCTAGGACAAACACATTCAAAGAATGTTTAGACAATTGATGGAATAAACTTTAACCCATTGGCTGCGGGGAACGTTCTGGAACGCCATGGCAATTTATAGCAATTTAGAGGCTCTTAACCCCTTAAAGGTGAGCTGTGTCATGTGACGTATATCCTCCCTTCTCGGTGCCTGGAGAGACAGTGAGGGTGTGAGTGTTGTCTCTCTCTCTCTCCCTCTCTCTCTCTCTCTGTATTTCCCACGCATAGACACACGCAACACCACACACTAATATCGGCTTGGAGATATTGGCACCAAAAAATACACCAATAAATATGGTAATAAGAGGAAAAATAGGTGATAATTGAAGGGGGGCGGGAAAGGGGGGAAGGAGGGGATTTTGATACATGTGGAGGAGTGATAGGAGGTATAGGGGGGAATTATCTCACTTAATCACCATTTAACTTGTTTTAAGTGCTACTGGGGCCTTTTAAAATGTTTTTTTTAGGCCTTATCTCTTAAGAGTGTTCTCGCCTTTGCCCACCAAGACCTCTTAAGAGTGTTCTCGCCGTTCCCGGGTTAAAGCCTGTGGAGACGAGTGCTAGTGAGCGGGAGCGTGGCAGGTCCCTGTCCGCTCTCCAGTGCGGCATCCGGGGCACTGAGGGATCTCAGCCATGTCTCGCTAGATATAGGCAGCGCTGCCAAATGCAAATGTAGCGTGACATTGCTCATTATTAGCCAATATTTGCCGATGTCTATGGTAGCGCCGCAGATAAATCCTGCGAGCTATGAAGCTCGTTCTAGTGTCATTTTGAAGCTATTTTCTTCTAGTATTTGGCTGATTACATTTCATTTCATTCAGGCACTTTAGGAGTGCCTGAATGAGCCCTAATATAGCGAAACTATGCCCACACCGTAAGTGTTAAGAGTTAATGTATAACTGTTCTTGGTTAGTATAGCAAAAGCTATTCAGTAAGAAATAGTGGTAGGCACTTATAGGAAGATAAAAAGATGTAGGTTGTTAATATCTATGAGTTTTTGTATAGATATCAATATACTGTATTATTAAGCCAGGTGTATGTAAGAGAGTTCGGGTCATATGCAACCAAATTTCAAATCTAGAGTCAATAGTTTGGGTTGTGTGCAACCAACTGTTGAGAAGCTAGGATTATATAATAGATAGTTCGGGTCATATGCAAAAAACTGTCTCATGAGTCTAGGCTGATCCAACGAGTGGACTGCCTATAATGTGACTCGATCTGAGAAGTTGATAATAACGTAATGATACCTGCAACCCTATGCAGGATAGAAAAATAGGACTTCTGATAGTAGAGCTTTAGCTTGAATAGATAGGATTGGCAATCAAGCCTCCCCATTTGGAAACATTTTTGTTTTATAAGTAAACTATTTTATTGATATATATACTGTATATATATATATATATATATATATATATATATATATATATATATATATTTATAACCTCGTCGAAAGCATGCTATTGATTTTTTTTTTTTTTCTATGTGATTGAGGGAGGCAAAAGGCATAACTGCCTATAGCGAGTGCCTCCCCCATAGTTGAAAGAGTGACAGGGCCAAAATCAAGGGACGTTCGAGCCAAAATGCCTGGACACACGGAGTTTGAAGCAATTTAAGTCATAGGAAGCGGGAAAAACTGATTCTGGGAGAGAGTTCCAGAGCTCAGCTGTTGAGTAGAAGAAAGTTTGAGAGTAACGTTTCACTCTTGGGTTGGAGAGTTGCACAGAGTAGGGGTGGGATTGAGTTGCAAGACGGGTACCACGTGCCCTACGTAAAGGAGGTGGTATGCACTGGGATAGCTCTGAGGAACACTGATTATTATAGTAGCGATAGAATAGCGAGAAAGATGCAACATTGCGGCGGAGAGAGAGAGATTGCAGAGAGTTGGTGAGTGGACGGGCGTTAATGATACGAAAGGCCTTCCTTTCAACCTTGTCTAGGAGAGCGGTGTGAGAGGAACCTCCCCACACATGTGAACAATACTCAATACAAGGGCGCACTATGCCCCTGTACAGAGCAAGAAGCTGTGCAGGGGAAAAGAACCCCCTAAGGCGGTTGAGCACACCCAGCTTCTGCGAGGCTGCCTTAGCAAGACTGGTAATATGGTCCTTCCAAATGAGAGCAGAAGAAAAAGAGACACCAAGAATATTGAGAGAAGATGAAGGGTTGATTTTTGTATTGTTGAAGAATAAGGGATAGTCCGCTGGGAGATCCTGACGGGTAGATAGATGGAGAAATTAGGTTTTGGAAGCATTAAAGTTAACAAGGTTTTCTCTGCCCCAATTGGAAATAGTATTTAGATCAGAATTTAAGAGTTGTATGGCTTCATTACATTTGTCGTTGAGGGATTGCTGGCTGGGGCGTTCTGAAAAAAGTAATGGAGTAGTGTAAGGTTGAGTCGTCTGCGTATGAATGGATGGGAATTAAGGTACAGTTAAGGAGATCATTTATAACAATTAGAAAGAGAATAGGAGATAGGACAGAGCCCTGAGGAACACCGGAGTTTATAGGGTGAGGAAGTGAACAATGGCCGTCCACAACCTCGGCTATGGAACAGCCGGAAAGGAAATTAGAGACAAAGGCACAGATGGAGGGATAGAAACCGAAGGAGGGTAGTTTAGAAATTAAAGATTTATGCCAGACTCTATCGAAGGCTTTCGATATGTCTAGTGCAATAGAAAAAGTCTCACCGAAGTCCCGAAAGGAGGATGACCAAGAGTTAGTAAGATATGAAAGAAGATCACCAGTAGAGCGACCCTTAAGGAAGCCATACTGGCGATCTGAGAGCAGATTATGAGAAGAGAAATGAATAAGAAATTTGGAAGCAAGAATAGTTTCAAAAACTTTAGAAAGACAAGAAATGAGAGCAATTGGACGATAGTTGGAGGGTTGAGAGCGGTCACCCTTCTTTGGGACAGGTTCAATGTGAGCAAACTTCCAGCATGAAGGGAAGACGTTTATGGCTCATCTTTACCCTAACGATGACCATTAAACTCCTCCAAATTGTCCTAGTGGCCTGGTAGAGCTACATAGAGATGATAGTGAATGCAAGGAGTTAGCTGCCAGGTCCGTGAGTGAAGAGGATTGTGAGAAGGAGGGTGGTGAATGTTTCTACCTCAAAGGAGGAGTATTGTGGCGTAGATGGAGACAGCCACACAGACCAATCGATGACGGGGCTTGGGACGTCCATCAAGTAGTAGTCCCCAAACCTTGTCGTAGAGATATCTTGGAAATGGCACATTGTATACCATTGGCAGGACACCTAGGTGTGAGAAAAACTCTAGACAGAAGCAGAGCCAACTTTTACTGGCCAGGAATACGTGCAGATGTAGTGGAGTTTTGTAGAGTGTGTCACACTTGCCAGATGACAGGAAAACCCAATCAGAAGGTGCCTGTACATCCTCTGGTGCCCTTGCCCGTTTTCGAGAATCCTTTTACTCGGGTGGTAGTGGACATTGTAGGCCCATTGCCTAAGACTTCCCAAGGTAACATTTATTTATTAACTATTATGGACATGGCAACTCGCTACCCAGAGGCTATACCCTTAAGGACTACCTCTGCTCCAACTGTCATCAAGGAACTGCTCAAATTCTTCACCAGAAAGGGTTTCCCCCATGAGGTGCAAAGTGATCAAGGAACTAATTTTACCTCTACCATTTTTCAGCAGTCCCTGAAGGAGTTGGGTATCGAGCATGTTAAGTCTAGCACCTACCACCCAGAGAGTCCAGGGGTTCTCGAACGATATCATCAGACATTAAAGGGAATGTTACGTAAGTATTGTACAGAGACCGGAGTTGAGTGGGATAAGGTGGTACCTTTTCTTGTATTTGCTACTCGTGAGGTTCCAACTGAATCCCTGGGTTTTTCCCCTAATGAGCTAGTTTTCGGTCACCAGGTAAGAGGTCCTTTGCAACTATTGCAGGATAGCCTAGTTGGCCAGGAGGGGAACCAAAACCTCCAATTATGTTTCAGATTTCAAAACCCGGCTGAGATCCTCATGTGAGTTTGCCGCTCAAAACTTGACAGTGGCTAAAAGCTCCATGAAGAAATGGTATGACAGAAAAGCCCGTGAGAGGGAGTTTCAGCCCGGTGATGAGGTTTTGGTCCTGCTCCCCCATTTTGGCCAACCTTTATCTGCCAAGTTCAGGGGCCCATATAAGATCATTCGGAGGGTGAGCATTACCGATTATCTAGTAACTACCCCAGACAGGAGAAAGCCCACGCAAGTATTCCATATAAATATGTTGAAACCCTACCATAGGTCTCCTGATTCCTCTCCTCCAGATTCTCCCACTGTGGCAGTGAATGTCAGGACCTGTGGGCAGCCTGGTGCGGACAAAGTCTTCAGTTCTCTTACTGACCCGCAACGGACTGTTCCAGAGCCTGAAGGTATCCATGCAGACTTTGACTTGTCATGTAGCCTATCCAACTTTCAGTATAATTCAGTAGCTTGGGGGAATTACCATCTAAACTATGTCATCTTCCCTCTGATCAAGCGAACCAACTAATCTCTGTTTTATCTCAGTCTCCCAGTGTGTTCCGTGATACTCCAGGGCTCACTTCTTTGACCGTGCACGACATCGATGTAGGGGATGCAACTCCCATTAAACTATCCCCCTACCGTGTCTCGCCACAACGCAGGAGTATACTGCAGGTCGAGCTTGACTTAATTTTTTCAAACCAGCTGATCACAAGGGCCTTAAGCCAGTGGAGTAGTCCGGTCATACTTGTGCCAAAGCCAGACGGGAGCCATAGGTTTTGTAGGGACTATAGGCAAGTTAATGCTGTCACAAAGAACGATACCTACCCACTGCCACGGATCAAAGATTACATTTACCAGGTTGGCCTCATACAGCAGTAAGAATAATTTAATGAGAGGATTTTGGCAATTAGCTCTCCCTTGTAGCGAGGTAAATATCATGCTTTAGTAGTGCGCTGTCAAGCCTTCAGCTGTGAGATGCCTTGCAGTTCGTATAACGCTCCAGCTACGTTCCGGCTATGTTCTGATGTGGTACCTGGAGACGTTGCCTACTTTGGGTGATATCCTTATTATATCCTCATTATAATCTTGCTGTTGCCAATCTGGTGGTGAATCTATTTATGTAATTTGTTTAATATTATGTACTATACTCCTTAAACTCTTTTCTAGGGGGGAGGTCTGACATACGGAGTCCTGTATGTTAATTTAAGAGTTAGAATTAGAGTTGAAGGAGTGTCAAACTACCCAAGCGGCGAAGCAGACTAGCGAGCGAACTAGCGAGTGGGAAACCAGCTCGCCAGCATACCAGCAAACAAGCCTTCACACCTGCGTGCGTCATAGGGGACCCTGCAAACTACTTCGATGACCCGACGCTATGACGTATGATCGACGCCAGGAGCTCCCATTGGACGACACACCTGCTATGCAACTCGAGGAGCTATGATAGGGGCGCGCACCATCAGCCGCCTCCTGATTCGTTCCTACACCATCATTGTTTAGTATATAAGACCCGAGTAGTGGGCATTCAAATCAGTCTCATTTGGAGTTGGGGAAGGTGAACTTGCAGCTGGAGGAAGACGGGGTGAAGTATTATAATGGGATTGTGACTGTCAGTCAGATTATATAAGTGTGTGTTAAGTGTGTTCGGTGTAAACACTTATGTTATGTTGGTTAGTGAGATATGTGATTGGGAATTAACGTTAACGCTACTATTATGTGCTTAACTATTTGATTGCGAATTAACGTTAACGCTACTAATTATGTACTTAACTATTTTAGTTGACTAACTTGTGGACTAAAGCAACTCTTTAAGAAATTCGGTTATGATGAAAGTAATACTATTGTTTTATATTAATACTTACGAGTTCTTTCACTTTCTTTTAATTAAGGTTACATTGCTTAACGGTGCTTAGTACGGTGATGCTATTGTCTCATAATAGTAATATCGCCTTAGACTAACATGGCTGTGTTAATATTACTTCTAGTGATTTCCTAAGCTGAAGAAAATTCTTTTAGCTTCAAATTATTATTTTTGCTTTTCATATTATTTGAGTGAGACCTGAGTCGAATCTATGAAGCGATCCTGTAACTTAATTTACACATAATCAAACCTCAATGTTACGTGGTTAAGAAATACATTTAACTAATTATTAAATATATATCTAACTTTTTATGTTACTTTGATATTAATCCTGATGATAATAATAATATAATATTATTAACGTAAGACAAGAACCAAGAATAATTACATTACATATAAATAAAAGGACATATAAGAAAACTAGCTATTCATTTCAAAAAGGGTAAGAGACAGAAATATTCTTACCTTAATATTTATCTTTCAAGACTTTTTATAGAATTAATAGTCCTTCTTTAGATATAACTTATTCGGTTCATAACCATAGCCTACTAAGCTTCGGTTAAATAATAATTCTTTATGAATACTACATGACTTTAATTAGTTTCAGTATTTTTCATAATTAAAGAGTATCAGTCAATAAAGGATACCAAGTCCTAAAATCCAAAAGGAAAGGAAGCAACAACAGGAAATAATTTTATTAGATTTTACTTTTGTTTTGCCTTCAGCTGACTGATACCTTAAAATATATCTCTGTGCTATCTAGATTCATCAAGTTAACCACTTGAGGATCAAGATACGTAACAATATATATATATATATATATATATATGTATATATATATATTATACGGACTCCATTCTGAAAGTAGTTGAATAACTTATAAGGGTAGATTCAGACAAGGCTGCGGGTTAACTATGCAAATATTACCCATAGTTCTTCCATGTGAGACGTATGGAAGAGGAGAGGCCAGTTGAATTGCCTACAGTATGTTGGGCTTGAACATTTAATTTATTCTAGAATATATTTTTGAATCAGAGGGAAAAAGAGCAAGCGCGAGCAGAGGTGAAGGGGAGTGAAAAAGAGAGAGAGCAGGATATAAAACCATTCAGTAACACATCACCAACCATTTCCCAAGTGTTGCAACGCGCCAGAACACTATCACATGACTGGTTTTTCCTACCTACAGCCACACATTTTATCTTACCATCGATATCTCTGAATGTAATGGATCTATCTATCTATCTATCTATATGCTCAGGCCCAATCCCCACTTTTCCTATTTTGTTTTTTATTTTCCTCTATTTTATTATTTTTGTTCTTTTTCTTGGGGGTGGCCGACTCAAGACAGCAAGAACAGGAAAACACAAAACACAAGACAAAACACGAACAAACACAGACAAAACACAAAATTCACATACATCTAGGTCATCCAGGAGAATACCCAGAGACCAGGGTCACCAAGGTCGCTCCAGCACTCCCCCGGCCCTTGACCACCGGGAGAGGCTCCGATCTCGGCAGGCAGACATGCAGCGGAGCCAAAGCCACAAGCCCGCCCACCACACTTCCAGGCACACCCTTCATATTAATCGTCTCCCCAGGCCAAGCGCCTGATGGACTATTATCTAGTCCAACTTGCGCCCGACCCCTTCCCCCAAATTACCACGTGTTCACTCAACTATTCCCAAGCATTCTCCATTTATTGCTGTTTATTATCACTTCCCTTGCTTGATCTATAGTCATTCCTCTATCATCCAAAGCTTGTCTTACACAGTCTCTCCATCTCAATGGGGGTCTTCCTTCCCTTCTATCTCCCCTTGAATCTGACTCATATATTCTCTTTGTAAGCCTTTCATCTCCCATTCGTTCAACATGACCATACCAGCTCAACACCCTTCTGTCCACTCTGGCTGACAAATGTTCCTGCTGCCCCACTCTCCTACGTATCTCTTCATTCCTCAATCTGTCTCTACGGGTAACTCCACACATACTCCTCAAACAGCTCATCTCCATCACATCCAGCTTTCTTCTCTCCTTTTTCTTCAGAGCCCATGTCTCAGTTGTTGGCATAACAATTCCTCGATACATTGCACTTTTTACTTTCATTCCGAGATTTCTCGTCTTCCACATACTTCCCATTGCTCCGAAAACCTTCCTTCCTTCACACACTCTCTGTTTTACCTCCATTTCCATACCTCCACTCCTGCTTATCGATCCTCCTAGATATTTAAAACACTCTACTTGTTCCAATAATTCCCCATCCAGCCTCACATCTAGATTCACCTTACGATCACCTCTATTACACACCATTATTTTACTTTTATTGACTTTCACCTTCAGTTTCCTCCTCCCACAAACCACTCCAAACTCTTTGACTACCCACTGCAATTTCTCCTCAGAATCCGCCACCAACGTTGTGTCATCAGCGAACAGCAACTGATTCAGCTCCCAACCTCTACCATTCTTTCCTACTAAACCCAATCCTCTTTCCATAGTTCTCATTTTCACCTCCCTCACCACACCATCCATAAACATATTAAACAGCCATGGTGACAATACACAACCCTGTCGCAAACCTACCTTTACCTCAAACCATTCACTCAACTCACCATTTCCTACTCTCACACATGCTCTGCTCCCTTCATAAAAACTCTTAACTGCTTCCAACAAATTTCCTCCAATTTCATGAATCCTTAACACCTTCCACATTGCTTCACGATCCACACGAGCATACGTTTTTTCCAAATCCATAAAAACCCAAATATATACTTCTCTCATAACTGTCTTACTGCAAACATGTAATGGATACGAACATTTATCGATTTAAAAGCACTCTACCGCTTTAGTTCGATACAAACAAAATTGGTCATGCCGGTAGTAATTTGGGCTTGGTTAAAACATTGACTGTGATTTATGTGATAGTGGGTGGGCGGTTGATGACAGTATTATCACATACAACATACAGGAACAACAACTATTATATCAGTCATACAAATTAAGATGTTAATATTTGTTATATATATATATATATATATATATATATATATATATATGGTATATATTTGTATGTATATATATACAGTATATATACTGTATACAGTATATATAGATAGATAGATAGGCAGACAGCTATAGAGATAAAGATATATATTTTACCTAATAGGACTACGTTGTATTTTCAGATATGCTTGATGATTTAGTGAATGACCTCCGAAACTGTCGCAGAATAACATGTTTTTACACCGAGTGCTTCTGGTTCTTCTACAGGTTGTGCCCTGAGTTTTGTAAGATACATCCAACATTTAGAGATTAAGTCATTCTAAGTAAAGACA
Organism: Paralithodes platypus; assembly: GCA_032716605.1. Lineage (NCBI taxonomy): Eukaryota > Metazoa > Arthropoda > Malacostraca > Decapoda > Lithodidae > Paralithodes > Paralithodes platypus. Next base: position 17,460,533 of record CM064511.1, on the reverse strand, counting down.
ATGTTCCACAAACATGAGCCTTTTGAGACTTTACTATTGTATTTATTTATTAATGTATTGGTATTATTTGTTTTATTGTTATTATTATTATTATTATTATTTTTTGCTTTTGGTAACTATGGCCCAATTTTGCAAGTTCGTATTTTAAGTCATCTTTTCGCTTTGAAAGCAAGTGATAAGGAAGCAAATAAATAGTTTATCATGAGGTATCGTATATTTTCTTCATATAAACGCCAACAAATATTTGTTTGCCTTCTATATTATCCCGGGGCGATGAGTTGAATATTACAAACATAACACAAAACCGCATATACAGTACAGTAACTGGATCGCCATGGAAACATGAAGATAGGTACAGAGGAGTTTATTGTTGTTGTTGTTGCTGTTCCCCAGGCTGTCTGGCCGAGCAGCCCCAAGGTCCCGACCAAGGCCAAGGCCATAAACGAGCAACCCCACAAAACCCTCCCTGCTTACCACTAATAAAGCCCAGGTGATCGAAGCCACTCCAAGGCAGGGAGCTGAGGAGGGTGCGGAAACGCCCGAGAAACCAAATTCCCACCAAAGGCCCTGTGCCCCTCAGCAATTATGAAGGGAAAGTTGAGGGGCAAAGGAAAAATGTGACGCTTTGGCTCCCAATCTGCCAACCTCTAGGTTGGTAGTAGGGAGGTCAATCCACGGAAGAGACGCCGTTACTTGAGATATAGAAAATATATAGTTAAAAGGAACAGTCAGAGTAAGCTATCTGTATGACAAAGATCGCTCAGCTCTCACTCTGATAGACCAGCCCATCACCATGAGGAGTTTATTGGGACTTTTTATAGTATTTGTAGCATACTTTATTATACACTACTTAAATGTATCCACGTTTTGTTCATATCGAAGATAAAAGGGGTAAATATTCAAAAGCACGTAGGCTAAATCTGCAGGGCGAAGGGAGAGCGCAAGTTAGTGTATGATGAATTAGTGTATCAATAATTCAAAAGCACACCAACAAATATTCGATAGCCTTTTCTCGTGACAATAAGTTGAATATGCGGTTTTGTGGGTTTTTTGTAATCTTCACCTTATCCCAATGAGAATTGAAAGAACGATGCAGTGGGATTAATGGGCTCACCTTTAAGTATTGATACAATGCTTCATCAGACACTAAATATTTGTGTCCCTATCCCAATCGTATTGAAAAACAAATGTAGAAAATGAACAGAAACGCTAAGTGTTTTCTTTATTGGGCTATATAGCGAAAAAACATAACAAAAATAACAACCTGTCTAAGCAATGTTTTATTTTTTGAAAATATATAATATATATACAGTATATATATATACCGGTATATATATATATATGGTATATATATATATACAGTATATATATACTGTATATATATTTTTTTTTCTATGTGAATGAGGGAGACAAAAGGCATAACTGCCTGCAGCGAGTGCCTCCCCCAGATTTCAAAGAGTGACAGGGCCGAAATCAAGGGACGTTCATGCTAAAATGCCTGGACACACGGAGTTTGAAGCAATTTAAGTCATAGGAAGAGGGAAAGACTGATTCTGGGAGAGAGTTCCAGAACTCAGCGGTTGAATAGAAGAAAGTCTGAGAATAGCATTTCACTCTTGGTTTGGAGAGTTGCACAGAGTAGGGATGGGATTGTGTTGCAAGGCGGGTACTACGTACCCTACTACCCTACGTAGAGGAGGTGGTATACACTGGGAAAGCTCTGAGGAACACTGATTATTGTAGTAGCAATAGAATAGTGAGAGAGATGCAACATTGAGGCGAAGAGAGAGAGCTTGCAGAGAGTTAGTGAGTGGACGGGAGTTAATGATACGAATGGCTTTCCTTTCTACTTTATCTAGGAGTGTGGTGTGAGAGGATCCTCTCCACACATGTGAACAATACTCAATGCAAGGACGCACTGTGCCCCTGTACAGAGCAAGAAGCTGTGCAGGGGTAAAGAACCCCTTAAGGCGGTTGAGCACACCCAGCTTCTGGGAGGCTGCCTTAGCGAGACTGGTAATATGGTCTTTCCAAGTGAGAGCAGAAGAAAAAGAGACACCGAGAACATTGAGGGAAGATGAAGGGTTGATTTTTGTATTGTTGAAGAATAAGGGATAGTCCTCTGGAGGTTCCTGACGGGTAGAAAGATGGAAAAATTGAGTTTTGGAAGCATTAAATGCAACAAGGTTTTCTCTACCCCAATTGTAAATAGTAGCTATATCAGAAGATAAGCATTTTATGGCTTCATTACGTTTACTTTTGAGGGACTGCTGGCTTGGGCGTTCTGGAAAACTAATTGAGTGGTGTAAAGTAGAGTCGTCTGCATATGAATGGATGGGACTGGATGTACAGTTGAGAAGATCATTAATGAAAATTAGAAAGAGAATAGGAGATAGGACAGAACCCTGAGGAACACCGGAGTTGATAGGATGAGGAAATTAGCTATGGCCGTCCACAACTGCAGCTATGGAACGGCCAGAAAGGAAATTAGAGACAAAGGCACAGATGGAGGGACAAAAACCGAAGGAGGGTAGTTCGGAAATTAAAGATTGGTGCCAGACTCTATCGAAGGCCTTCGATATGTCTAGTGCAAAAGAAAAAGTCTCACCAAAATCCCGAAAGTTGGATGACCAAGAGTTAGTAAGATATGAAAGAAGATCACCAGTAGAGCAACCCTTAAGGAAGCCATACTGGCGATCTGAGAGCAGATTATGAGAAGAGATATGCTTAAGGCATTTGGAAGCAAGAACAGTTTAAAAAACATTAGAGATACAAGAGATGAGAGCAATTGGACGATAGTTGGAGGGTTGAGAGCGGTCACCCTTCTTTGGGACAGGTTGAATGCTAGCAAACATCCAGCAAGAAGGAAAGACGTTATATATATATATATATATATATATATATATATATATTATATATATATATCAAGTATATCTCACAAATACACTTGAGCGACTAAATGTATTCAACTCCCAGACGGATTCGAACCACCGACAATCAGGACGAGTGTCCACGCTTGAATCTACTACACCACAGCATGATATAGGATACTTAACCTATTCCTATTTTTATTTTAAAGAGAAAGGATATCCTACAAGGAGAAAGTATTTCATTTCAAGCACATGTCCTAAGATCCCTATTCCAGGATACCATACATGGATATTAAACGTAGCCTCACGCAACTCGGATTTAAGTAATTTCATTTAATTCTCACCCAACCGAGCACGAGAGTCATTAATATCAAGTAGGCTATATCTCACAAATAGACGTGAGCTACTAACAGTTTTTATACTCCCAGTCAGTCTCAAACCACCGATAATCAGGACGAGTGTTAATGCTTTAATCCACTACACCACACCGGCTGGAAGTATAAAAAAAAAGCACACACACATATATATATTCTGACATATGGAGCCCTGTATGTTTATTTTAGAGTTAGAATTAAGAGTTGAAGGAGTGTTGTGATTGGGAATTAAAGTTAACGCTACTATTATGTACTTAACTATTTTAGTTGACTGACTTGTGGACTAAAGCAACTCTTTAAGTAATTGGGTTATGATGAAGTAATACTATTGTTTTATATTAATACTTACGAGTTCTTTAATATTCTTTTAATTAAGCTTACATTGCTTAACGGTACTTAGTACGGTGATACTATTGTTTCATATTAGTAATATCGCCTTAGACTAACATGGCTGTTTTAATGTTACTTCTAGTGATTTCCAAAGCTGAAGAAAATTATTTTATTATTTTTGCTTTTCATATTATTTGAGTGAGACCTGAATCGAATCTATGAAGCGATCCTGTAACTGAATTTACTCATAATCAAACCTCAATGTTACGTGGTTAAGAAATACATTTAACTAATTATTAAATATATATCTAACTTTTTATGTGACTTTGATATTAATCCTGATGATAATAATAATATAATACTATTAACGTAGACAAGAACCAAGAATAATAATTACATTAAATATAAATAAAAGGACATATAAGAAAACTAGCTATTCATTTCAAAAAGGGTAAGAGACAGAAATATTCTTGCTTTAATATTTTTCTTTCAAGACTTTTTATAGAATTAATAGTCCTTCTTTAGATATAACTTATTCGGTTCATAACCATAGCCTACTAAGCTGCGGTTAAATAATAATTCTTTATAAATACTACATGACTTTAATTAGTTTCAGTATTTTTCCATAATTAAAGAGTATCAGTCTATAAAGGACACCAAGTCCTAAGATCCAAAAGGAAAGGAAGCAACAACAGGAAATAATTTTATTAGATTTTACTTTTGTTTTGCCTTCAGCTGACTGATACCTTAATATATATCTCTGTGCTATCTAGATTCATCAAGTTAACCACTTGAGGATCAAGATACGTAACAGAAGAGTGGCGACCTCGCCAGGATTCGTTTCATACAGTTTCACTCAGTTTTATTAACGTTTCACTACTTAAAAATCAAATATTAATCATGCCTGATCTAATTAGTGACAAAGATACTCGAGTTTTCATAGAATCAGAACCCACAGCCCCTGATATTGACCGTCTGTCAAAATCCGAACTGAAAGTGCTTGCCTCACATCTCCAGTTAACTGTCTCAAACATGTCTAAAGTAGAGGTGGCTCAGACCATAAAAACCCACCTGTTCCCTGTAGAAGGCGGGGAGGGAGACGGAGCAGTTGGTGGGATCCCGAGTAAACCTAGCCAACTTGATGTACAATTGCCACCTGGTTTGACCGGTGATCAAATATTCGAACTAGAACTAGCCAGAATAATAGCAAATACCGACTTAGAACTAGCCAGAGCAAATACCGAAGAAGCCAGCATAAAAGCCAGAGCAACGACCGAACAATGTGAATATCAATATCGTATAGCTCAACTAAATGTCGATACAAATGCTCCCTTAATTGCTCCCCCTCTGGGATTGACTATGATCAGTGTCATTCCACCTTTCACTGAGGATAATGTGCAGGATTTCTTTGTTTTGTTTGAGGAAGTTGCTGGAGGTATGAAGTGGACAAGAGATCAATGGCCTTTTATGTTACAAACCGTTTTGACAGGGCAGGCTCGAGCCACGTATTTGTCAGAAGTAGCAGAGGTTAGGCAGGATTATGACAATCTCAAAGAAGCTATCCTAAAAACCTATCAATTGCAGCCTGAGGCTTACAGGCAATCTTTCCGTAAAAACCAGAAGAAAGTAGAAGAAACCCCTAAGGTATTTGCCAGGACCATGACTAAAACTTTCAACCATTGGGTCAAGAGTAAGAAAGTCACAAGATACAACGATCTGAAGGAGTTGGTCCTGTTAGAAAATTTCCTATGGAAAATTGATTCTTCTGTATCCTATCATTTAAAGGGGAAAAAGGTAGATTGTCTTGCCGACGCCGCTGACATGGCTGACACATACGTGCTCAACAACACATTTCGTGGAAAGAAGCCCTACGATAATTCTAGTTCTAATTTTAAGTATCCCAATCACAAATCTGACAGACCCAGTCACAAGCCTGTAACGTCTTCCCCAGCTAGCCAAAATATAATTGTTCCCCCAACTAAAAATGTGACTCAGGGCAATGGTAACAGAGGTGGGCCCCAAAGTAATAGTAATGCTCAAAGAGGGAACGTTCCCGTATCCCCTAAAGTATGTACTTTTTGTGGCAAGAGAGGCCACCTAGCTTATCAGTGCTGGGCCAAGGAGAGAACCGAGAGATCGGGGCACACAGTTGCTGCCGTATCTCAAACTCCATATGTTCCTTTAATGCAGGACTCCCGACAGAAGGAGTACCTAGCACCAAAAGTTCCTTTAATGCAGGACTCTCGACAGAAGGAGTTCCTAGCACCAAAAGTTCCTTTAATGCAGGACTCCCGACAGAAGGAGCAGCTAACGTAAATCATCTAGACAGGGGTGTAGTAGCATGTGTGGTGCAACCCACTAGGGTTTAGCCAATAATAATTTCACCATCAGTGCAGGACAGTTACCGTCCCTTTATTTCATCTGGCAACGTGAGATTAAATGGTTGTATGCATGAGGTAAAAATTCTGAGAGACACAGGTTGTACTAGCACCCTCATGGTGAATCCTTACACTGAGTGCCCACCTGGCGAACCAGTTGTAATGAGAGGTGCTGGAGGCAAATTTGATGCATACTTGGTAAAAGGCGAAATTGAATGTGAGTTACTACAGGGTGAGGCCACCATAGCTTTGTGTAGGTCCCAAGATATCCCTGTGCCTGGGGTAACACTCCTTTTGGGGAATGATGTAGCAGGTGAGAAGGTCCGACCAGACCCCATTTTGTCACTTTCCCCTGTTAACGAGCCACTAACCGGTGAGCTCGAAAAGGAGATGCCAACAGTTTTCCCTGTGTGTGCTGTCACACGTTCAATGTCTCAAGTAGCAGTTCCCTCAGACAGAAATGTATCGAATGTAAGAGTTGATGAAAGGGATGATGAGAGTGTGAATGACGCTCCAACTGTGCCTGATGATGTGACTGAGGTGGATTTATCTGACACCTTTATGGCTCATCTTGACCCTAACGATGACCATGAAACCCCTCCAAATTGTCCTAGTGGCCTGGTAGAGCTACATAGAGATGATAGTGAATGCAAGGAGTTAGCTGCCAGGTCCGTGAGTGAAGAGGAATGTGAGAAGGAGGGTGGTGAATGTTTCTACCTCAAAGGAGGAGTATTGTGGCGTAGATGGAGACCGCCACACAGACCAATCGATGACGGGGCCTGGGACGTCCATCAAGTAGTAGTCCCCAAACCTTGTCGTAGAGATATCTTGGAAATGGCACATTGTATACCATTGGCAGGACACCTAGGTGTGAGAAAAACTCTAGACAGAATCAGAGCCCACTTTTACTGGCCAGGAATGCGTGCTGATGTAGTAGAGTTTTGTAGAGTGTGTCACACTTGCCAGATGACAGGAAAACCCAATCAGAAGGTGCCTGTACATCCTCTGGTGCCCTTGCCCGTTTTCGAGAATCATTTTACTCGGGTGGTCGTGAATATTGTAGGCCCTTTGCCTAAGACATCCCAAGGTAACATTTATTTATTAACTATCATGGACATGGCAACTCGCTACCCAGAGGCTATACCCTTAAGGACTACCTCTGCTCCAACTGTCATCAAGGAACTGCTCAAATTCTTCACCAGAATGGGTTTCCCCCATGAGGTGCAAAGTGATCAAGGAACTAATTTTACCTCTAACATTTTTCAGCAGTCCCTGAAGGAGTTGGGTATCGAGCATGTTAAGTCTAGCACCTACCACCCAGAGAGTCAAGGGGTTCTCGAACGATATCCCCAGACATTAATGGGAATGTTACGTAAGTATTGTACAGAGACCGGAGTTGAGTGGGATAAGGGGGTACCTTTTCTGTTATTTGCTACTCGTGAGGTTCCAACTGAATCCCTGGGTTTTTCCCCTAATGAGCTAGTTTTCGGTCACCAGGTAAGAGGTCCTTTGCAACTATTGCAGGATAGCCTAGTTGGCCAGGAGGGGAACCAAAACCTCCTCAAGTATGTTTCAGATTTCAAAACCCGGCTAAGATCCTCATGTGAGTTTGCCACTCAAAACGTGACAGTGGCTAAAAGCTCCATGAAGAAATGGTATGACAGAAAAGCCTGTGAGAGGGAGTTTCAGCCCGGTGATGAGGTTTTGGTCCTGCTCCCCCTTTTTGGCCAACCTTTATCTGCCACGTTCAGGGGCCCATATAAGATCATTCGGAGGGTGAGCATTACCGATTATCTAGTAACTACCCCAGACAGGAGAAAGCCCACGCAAGTATTCCATATAAATATGTTGAAACCCTACCATAGGTCCCCTGATTCCTCTCCTCCAGATTCTCCCACTGTGGCAGTGAATGTCAGGACCTGTGGACAGCCTGGTGCGGACGAAGTCTTCAGTTCTCTTACTGACCCGCAACAGACTGTTCCAGAGCCTGAAGGTATCCATGCAGACTTTGACTTGTCATGTAGCCTATCCAACTTTCAGTATAATTCAGTAGCTTGGGGGGAATTACCATCTAAACTATGTCATCTTCCCTCTGATCAAGCGAACCAACTAATCTCTGTTTTATCTCAGTCTCCCAGTGTGTTCCGTGATACTCCAGGGCTTACCTCTTTGGCCTTGCACGACATCGACATAGGGGATGCAACTCCCATTAAACTATCCCCCTACCGTGTCTCACCACAACGCAGGAGTATACTGCAGGTCGAGCTTGACTTCATGTTATCAAACGAGATGATCACAAGGGCCTTAAGCCAGTGGAGTAGTCCGGTCATACTTGTGCCAAAGCGAGATGGGAGCCATAGGTTATGTATGAACTATAGGCAAGTTAATGCTGTCACAAAGAACGATACCTACCCACTGCCACGGATCAAAGATTGCATTTACCAGGTTGGCCTCATACAGTAGTAAGTTTAATTTAATGAGAGGATTTTGGCAATTAGCTCTCCCTTGTAGCGAGGTAAATATCATGCTTTAGTAGTGCGCTGTCAAGCCTTCAGCTGTGAGATGCCTTGCAGTTCGAATAACGCTCCAGCTACGTTCCGGCTATGTTCTGATGTGGTACCTGGAGACGTTGCCTACTTTGGGTGATATCCTTATTATATCCTCATTATTATCTTGCTGTTGCCCATCTGGTGGTGAATCTATTTATGTATTATGTTTAATATTATGTACTATACTCCTTAAACTCTTTTCTAGGGGGGAGGTCTGACATACGGAGCCCTGTATGTTTATTTTAGAGTTAGAATTAAGAGTTGAAGGAGTGCCAAACTACCCAGGCGGCAAAGCAGACCAGCAAGCGAACCAGCGATGGGTAAACCAGCTCGTCCGCATACCAGCAAACAAGCCTTCACACCTGCGTGCGTCATAGGGGACCCTGCAAACTACTTCGATGACCCGACGCTATGACGTATGATCGACGCCAGGAGACTCCATTGGACCACGCACCTGCTACGCAACTCGAGGAGCTGTGATCCGCTGCCTCCTGATTCGTTCCCACACCATCATTGTTTAGTATATAAGACCCGAGTAGTGGGCATTCAAATCAGTCTCATTTGGAGTTGGGGAAGGTGAACTTGCAGCTGGAGGAAGACGGGGTGAAGTATTATAATGGGTTTGTGACTGTCAGTCAGATTATATAAGTGTGTATTAAGTGTGTTCGGTGTAAACACTTACGTTATGTTGGTTAGTGAGATATGTGATTGGGAATTAACGTGAACGCTACTATTATGTGCTTAACTATTCGATTGGGAATAAACGTTAACGCTACTATTATGTACTTAACTATTCGATTGGGAATAAACGTTAACGCTACTATTATGTACTTAACTATTCGATTGGGAATAAACGTTAACGCTACTATTATGGACTTAACTATTTGATTAGGAATTTCCGTTAACGCTACTATTATGTACTTAACTATTTTAGTTGACTGACTTGTGGACTAAAGCAACTCTTTAAGTAATTGGGTTATGATGAAGTAATACTATTGTTTTATATTAATACTTACCAGTTCTTTAATATTCTTTTAATTAAGCTTACATTGCTTAACGGTACTTAGTACGGTGATACTATTGTTTCATATTAGTAATATCGCCTTAGACTAACATGGCTTTGTTAATATTACTTCTAGTGATTTCCTAACCTGAAGAATTTTGTTTTATTATTTTTGCTTTTCATATTATTTGAGTGAGACCTGAATCGAATCTATGAAGAGATCCTGTAACTTAATTTACTCATAATCAAACCTCAATGTTACGTGGTTAAGAAATACATTTAACTAATTATTAAATATATATCTAACTTTTTATGTGACTTTGATATTAATCCTGATGATAATAATAATATAATACTATTAACGTAGACAAGAACCAAGAATAATAACTACATAAAATATAAATAAAAGGACATATATGAAAACTATCTATTCATTTCAAAAAGGGTAAGAGACAGAAATATTCTTGCTTTAATATTTATCTTTCAAGACTTTTTATAGAATTAATAGTCCTTCTTTAGATATAACTTATTCGGTTCATAACCATAGCCTACTAAGCTGCGGTTAAATAATAATTCTTTATAAATACTACATGACTTTAATTAGTTTCAGTATTTTTCCATAATTAAAGAGTATCAGTCTATAAAGGATACCAAGTCCTAATATCCAAAAGGAAAGGAAGCAACAACAGAAAATAATGTTATTAGATTTTACTTTTGTTTTGCCTTCAGCTGACTGATACCTTAATATATATCTCTGTGCTATCTAGATTTATCAAGTTAACCACTTGAGGATCAAGATACGTAACAATATATACAGTGTATATGTACAGTGTATATATATATATATATATATATATATATATATATATATATATATATATATATATATATACTGTATATACATGAAATGCTGGGTGTAAAGGGAATTTAACCCTACCGAAAATCCCCATGCCCAGTAGTGGTGTGCCTCAGTAGGTTCTACCAGACTGGTGCGATTTCGAACCCTGGTCAGGGACCTCAGTAGGTTTTTACCAGACTCCCGCGCTAACTCACTGAACTACCAGGGACGTACAGTTTGCTGCACATATTCCATTTCTCAACCATCCCAGCAAATCGTAACTTGGCAGAGGCGCACCCACTTCCCCAACCCCCCTCCCTCACTCCACCTCCTACCAATAGGTGGAAGGTAGGATGTGGAGCGAGGGAGGGGGGTTGGGGAAGGGGGTGCAGCGACCCCTAACAGAATAGTATATGTGCGGCAAACTCTACACTAGGATAGGAACTTTTACTGTTCTCCTTGAAAGAACCAGGTAATAGTCTTGTGATGTTTCACGCGGTGGGTTTATTAGACTTCACAACCAACGACTATTTTACGCTATCCGAGACGTCAACTCTGGTCGTTTTGTGGTTGCGGGATTCTTGCGGGGACAGGGTATTGCAATATATATATACTGTATATATATATATATATAAATATAAAATTATATTATATATATTATATATATATATATATATATATATATATATATATATATATATAAATAAAATATTGTATATATATTATAATATACATGTATTTTTTATATATTTTATGAAGCAGACAACAAGGCAGAGTTGCGTGTATCGAGAGTCTGCCCCTAAGCCTAATGAGTGCCAGAGAGCCATAATCGAGGAACATTGGAGTCAAATTGCCTAAAAACACGACTTTTAGGCAGTCTAAGACATAGGATGAAGGGAAGATTATTTGAAGGAAAGAGTTCCAGAGCTTATTTGTTGAGATGATAGATTGAGAATATCTGTTAATTAATGGGTTGGAAAGCTGTACAGAATAGGGGTTGGATTGTGTTGAAAGGCGGGAGCCACTCACTAGCCGTAAGGTTATGCACTGAGAGAGCTCTGAATTACACTAGTTGTTATATAGCGATAAGAGAGTGAGAGAGATGCAACATTGCGGTGTGTAGAAAGAGATTAGTAAGAGGTGGTGGATGGATAAAATGGAATTAAATAATACACTCTACAGTCGCAATCCCTAAAAGTAAGACTCCCTCAATGTCAGAAATACAATTACTTTGGTCTTTCTGAACGACGGGTAAACTTGGGAATGCACAAACGAACACACTCCGCTCAAATGAAACAGGAGAAGCTCGATCAGCCATATGAACCTTTTGTGGTTGACTGAAACACTGTTATTTATTTTCACGGAATGAAAACTACTTCAAGTTATATATTTTATAAAAGTAAAAAAGATTGTATAATTATATTAGTATAATATTTCACCATAATTATATTAGTATAATATTTCACCATAATTATATTAGTATAATATTTCACCATAATTATATTAGTATAATATTTCACCATAATTATATTAGTATAATATTTCACCATAATTATATTAGTATAATATTTCACCATAATTATATTAGTATAATATTTCACCATAATTATATTAGTATAATATTTCACCATAATTATATTAGTATAATATTTCACCATAATTATATTAGTATAATATTCCACCATAATTATATTAGTATAATATTTCACCATAATTATATTAGTATAATATTTCACCATAATTATATTAGTATAATATTTCACCATAATTATATTAGTATAATATTTCACCATAATTATATTAGTATAATATTCCACCATAATTATATTAGTATAATATTTCACCATAATTATATTAGTATAATATTTCACCATAATTATATTAGTATAATATTTCACCATAATTATATTAGTATAATATTTCACCATAATTATATTAGTATAATATTTCACCATAATTATATTAGTATAATATTCCACCATAATTATATTAGTATAATATTTCACCATAATTATATTAGTATAATATTTCACCATAATTATATTAGTATTATATTTCACCAAACAATATGTTTACATTTAGTTTTGTTCCTCTAAGACTTTTACCTAGTTCAGATTTCGATAGTCATGATTCAATAATCCCCTATTTTTGTGATACAATTGACTTTGGAATACAGAGTTCGTTGCAGAATGAAGTAGCTCCTATGAGTTATCCAATTATCTTATTTACTTATCAAAAGCCTGGGAAATATTGTTAAGGGCATTTTATGCACCCCATCATTACATGTTCAAATGCTAGATGACGGTAATGTAATGACCAATGTGTCGCAATCGGCTTCATAATAACTTTGAAATTAATGTATATGGAGAGAAATCCCATTTTAGACTAACTAAACTTTTTGAAGATAACGATGTATTTTGACTGTTTATTATTGTTATCATAACATAATTGTATTATTGTTATCATAACATAATTGTATTATTGTTATCATAACATAATTGTATTCAGCTTGTGAAAGATCTGTGGGTATTAGAAGGCAAAGATTCTTAATAAACACGTTGACTTCCACATAATTTTCCTACTCGTCAAACTATAAGCGGAATAAACTGTCAAAAAATGCGTCGTGATCCACAAGGGGTTAACTTATAAGGTTTTCGGCTTAACGTTTATTAATATTCCATCAACTTCCTTTAATCATTATGTTGTTTAATATGATATTATGTTCAAGAACATATACGCAGTGCAACTCTTCAACTCAAGAGCTAACCGATATTCCAGTCATTTTCTATTCAATAGGGGAGTTCTGGCACTTTCTCTCTGAACCCATCTTTCCCTTAAATTGCTTCAAATTCCGCGTGTCCAGGTATTTTGCCTCGACCGTTCCTTGATTTTTGCTCCATCATACTTTGAACTCTGGGGGAGGCACTTGTAAAAGTCACCCTCATAGAAAAATACATCTGTATACTTCGCTACACATGCTAGATTGTAAATTGAATAAGTGTTATTGGTATTTCTGTAGTTGCTAATAAAATATGGACCTATTGTTATTTCTGGTTGGGCAACACTGATGAAGATCTGCGTGGATACAGTGAGAGGGAAGGGTTAGAATCAGGATATGCTGATCAAGTAACCTGCAAGAATATTTAATAATGAATGGAGTAGGAAAATACTGCGTTGCGTGTGCATACATTTAAGCAATATGTGGCATTTTGTTTTTCCTACGGTAATCAAGAATCGCGCAGGTTTTGCATTGTCGTAAAAAGTAGACACGGATTATGTTTACTCAGAATTTACTGCCTTATTAAATCTCACAGAAAGGCTTCCCTAATCCCTCACGGACGAAATTAGCAGAAACAAATAGCGATCTTTCTAATTATGAATGGGACTTAGTCCATCTGTAACACATTAAAGCTGGTGTTTAACTTTTTTTGATTATAGAATTAGGAAAGCACCTACTTAGCGAGGTTTTAAAACACGGAATAGTTTACCCTGGTATAACAATTTAGCATTATATTTCGGAAGAACTCAATTCGATCCTATGACTTCGGGTTGGGATATAGCTTGGATTGAATATAGTTGGCCAATCTTATACCTATCCATTGCATAGTGGCCTTAGTTAAGAAATAGTGTCTTGTTAATATAAGTAAGATTGCTTAAACTGTTTATTCTATTTATAAATTGTGACTTCCAACACTTTGAGGAATTTGTTTGAATTCTTTCGAATCTCATTCATTTCAAGCTAAATATAACCGTATGATATATTTACTTGTGTATTATTGTTTACACGTAAATAATATAACCGTATGATATATTTACTTGTGTATTATTGTTTACACGTAAATAATATAACCGTATGATATATTTACTTGTGTATTATTGTTTACACGTAAATAATATAACCGTATGATATATTTACTTGTGTATTATTGTTTACACGTTAATAATATAACCGTATGATATATTTACTTGTGTATTATTGTTTACACGTAAATAATATAACCGTATGATATATTTACTTGTGTATTATTGTTTACACGTAAATAATATAACCGAATGATATATTTACTTGTGTATTATTGTTTACACGCAAATAATTGCGCAATGATATTTGATTTGGCTGACCTTTAAAGAACTGTGATTGCAATAGAAAGCAAAAACTAACGTTGATATATCAAACCACAGAGGGTTAATTTTGATGTTTGAGCCACCTGCTTTAAATCGGAGTGGAGTGTGTTCGTTTGTGCGTTGCCATATGTTTACTTGTCGCCCAGAAAGACCCGGGATACCTATATTACTAGAGTCGAGGGGGCTTACTATTCGGGATTGTGACTGTACGCTTCGCTTTTATCTCTATAATTAAAAACATGGCAGACTGATTTTATAAATTACCTGAGGATGCCTAAAAGTGTAGGCGAAACGTTGTAACAAATACAAACAATAAGTATGGAGGACTGTGGAAGTTGTCTTCACTCACCCTCCTTTTGTTAGAAAAATATTAAGGACAATAGAAAATATTTCAAGAAAAGTTAATAACTGTAAGAAGGCGGTGGATTTTATTACAGCATATAATACAGTATATACTGTATATATATATATATATATATATATATATATATATATATATATATATATATATATATATATATATATATATATATATATATATTAATCTTTAATGTTGACCTTTAAGTAGTATTCTATTTCTGTCAATAATATTCCACAGGCATGCCAAATTCATTGATATTATTATTTATAACCATGAAGAGGTAGGCCTAGTCGTTATTATATAACCATGAAGAGGTAGGCCTAGTCGTTATTATATTTTATTTTCAGTTATCAAATTGTAGGTTTTAGTCTGTGGATGTTGACATTTATTTATTATATATGATTTAGTTATACTATTTGGTTAAACACTGGCATACATACTTCTTTAAAGGCACAGGAAACATCAAATATGGCTATTTAAGAGTTTATAATAAATAGTTATTTATTGAGAAGGCAAGTAGAAATATTTAGTAGTTAAGTCTTTCATTAGGCCATGAGGCATTCTTTAATTGTACTCTGGCTACCATTAAACTAATTTATTCAGCTTAGTAACGACCTTTAAGAATCAAAGGGATAAACCTAACTAAAGCCTTTGACTCCCAAGGTGCCGCAGACCCATTCAAATCATAATATTATCGTCTAATAAATAATAATAACCATTATATTATGAAAAAAGGTGACATGATGGACCCGATAAAAGCTGTACATTACCAAACAGGCCTACGTCAACCTGAACCCAAAGCTTTGATAGACTATAAGACATGTAACTTGGTGCTGGAAGGTGACAAAGTGACGCGCGGATGATGTACGGTGCAAGAGTGTATGTGAATGGATCAATAGAGCTCTATAGTAGATAATAAGTAAATAAAAGTAATATTAAACTAATAACAAAACTTCCTGTTCGCACGCGAATCTTGCTTTGAGGAATTCAGCTGGCTGCCGTATCTGTAATGAGTAGGTGGGTAATGAGGTTCTTGGGTTAAATTGCCAAAGGAAAACTCCATTAACTTAAATCATAATCATTAGCGCATGTGCATAAGTTAGGGTAACTAACTCACAAATTATAGCATGCAGATATAATTGTGTAGGTACTGTAGTATATATTGTATGTGTTTTTGTATTCTATTACATCATAATAATTCAGTAAGTACTCTATGTGGCCAAACATTATGTTAAAATATGTACCTTATATCAGATAAATATATTGATGCAACCAATGAGATATGGAGTTTATTTAATCAATATTGTTTAGAAGTTGAGAGGACAATGATCTAGGGGTAACTTTCGATTTATCAATATATGCATATCCTATATACTTCATCTCCATCAGAGGGTAGTTAATAAATTAGTCTAAAGGGAGCCCACCTCACTTTTGTTCTCTTTCTCTCCCTCTCCCTTTGGCTTGTATCCATTCGGCCCCATCCAGCCTACTGTTCTAAGACGTTTGCCCCCATCCAGGTGTCAATATTTTTCTGACGAGCGGTAGCGAGCCAGCATGTATATATATTTGTTTTGACAGCAAGCTAAATTTGTAATTTTTTCGATAGAAAAATGTCTCCGGCGAAGCCGGATTTCTCCATACAATGCTAGCTCGCTATCGCTCGCCAGGAAGAAATCGCCGCCTGAATGGGGATAAACGTCTTAAAACAGTTGGCTGAATGGTGCCGAATGGATACAAGCCAGGGAAATAGAGAAAAGGAAAGAAAGATAAACAAAAATGGTGACCCACCTTACGATGGACAGCGTACTGAATTGAAGTATAAAGGAAATGAAACTACAACGATATATTGGTGCGTATACTTGGTTGTTACCGTACTTATAACCGGTTGTTCAGTCAGCAACCAATTACGAAAAGAATCTCCAGTTCCTACGAGAAATAGGTTTAACAAAATAATTTATTCCAGTATATGTAGTATTTTGTTAAACCTGTTTCTCGTAGGAACTGGAGATTCTTTTCGTAATTAGCTGCTAAGTTAGGTATGGTGGATTAGTGTTGTTACTGAGCTGGTTACCCTGAGGTCCTGTGTTTAACTCCCGGTGTGTCAATGGCAAGATCTATATTGAGATGGTATGTGTGCCGTATTTAGTGTCTGTACACTACCCCAAAAACTTGTTGACACGCCATAAAAAACATTGTTGATACCATTACATTGACATTTTATGAATAACTCTGTCATCAAAATATGCAGTTTGAAATAGTACCTAGTGAGTGAAAACCTCAACAGGTGATATAGTGTGAGATAACAAGACGAGAGACAGGACAGTGAGGTACTGCTGGTGTAGTTTTTAGATGTCGAACTGCACCGAATCAAAGGGAGACAGGCAGGCACCGTCGGTCTGGGAAACAAATCTGAGCAACTGAACCTACATGCTATAGAAAGCCTATATCAGGAGGAAAATACAAAACAATAATATTAGTAAAACAAAATAAAATATGTACATAAATACTGTACAGTCAACGCCTAATTGTACATAAATACTGTACAGTCAACGCCTAACTGTACATAAATACTGTACAGTCAACGCCTAACTGAACATAAATACTGTAAAATCAACGCCTAACTGTACATAAATACTGTACAGTCAACGCCTAACTGTACATAAATACTGTACAGTCAACGCCTAACTGTACATAAATACTGTACAGTCAACGCCTAACTGTACATAAATACTGTACAGTCAACGCCTAACTGTACATAAATACTGTACAGTCAACGCCTAACTGTACATAAATACTGTACAGTCAACGCCTAACTGTACATAAATACTGTACAGTCAACGCCTAACTGTACATAAATACTGTACAGTCAACGCCTAACTGTACATATATACTGTACAGTCAACGCCTAACTGTACATAAATACTGTACAGTCAACGCCTAACTGTACATAAATACTGTACAGTCAACGCCTAACTGTACATAAATACTGTACAGTCAACGCCTAACTGTACATAAATACTGTACAGTCAACGCCTAACTGTACATAAATACTGTACAGTCAACGCCTAACTGTACATAAATACTGTACAGTCAACGCCTAATTCAGCAAACACTCTTTAACCCCTACTTTACCGGTGATGTACTTTTCATTATATTTTGGAAACTATTATACGATTTTATTCAACTTAGGAAGGACATCTACCAAATACAAAGCTACAGACTATCTCAATTAATAATTTCAGCCACCATAATTATATCCTTCCTAAGCTACTTAAAATCGTCTAACTGTAGCTGATATAAAATACAAAAGACGTCGCTGGCACAGAAGGGGTCTGGATCTCAAACTGTATCTCACATGGCATAACATTTTCACAACAGTTTATTTCATAAAGAAATTTGGGATGTCAAGGTAAGCCAGGTTGCTAGGTTCATACAGCACTAAACCACTAAACCGTCATAGCCTCTCCTTTAAAAAATTAATAGCAATAATGATTTATGTTATGACAGGAAAGACAGAAATAGAAATACGGATATCAGATTAAGCCCCAGTTGTGATGGTGCAGACAATGTTGTGATGGTGATGGAGTAAGTTGATGATTCAGCTTCGTATGAACTTGTCTATATTTAATGACATTATCTTCTGTAGTGGTGCCAGGTCAGAGTGTTTGAAAATAAACTTCAAGACAGTCGGTCATTATATAAACATGTATGAATCTCTCTCAATTAACTTTTCACAACGATAATATGGGATCACCCATGGGGCATACCGATTACAATATGGGATCACCCATGGGGCATACCGATTACAATATGGGATCACCCATGGGGCATACCGATTACAATATACCAAGAATGAAACCCTGTTGATGGGATGACCGTATCCAATGTTTTACCAAACCGCAGGCAGGAAGACAGCCATCAAAGAACATAAACAAACCCAAGCTGTACCCAGCCCATTCCATCTCCAACCATTGCACTGATCGCAGTAAAATACATACATATTTTGAAAAGACAATGATATTTATACTCTTCTCCTAAAAATTAATATGCAAATATTTTAAGGGGGCCCGCCTCGTTTTGTTTTCTTTCTCTCTCTCTCTCTCTCAAACATGAAAACGTAATAGTGCCACTGTTCAAAAGTATGGTGAGGCCCCACCTTGAATATGGTGTGCAGTTCTGGTCACCTTATCTGATCAAGGACATTGTAAGACTCGAGTCAGTACAGCGTAGAGCGACGAAGATGATACCCTCATTAAGAAATAAACTATATGAAGAAAGACTTAAACGATTGAACCTGTTCTCATTAAAAAAGAGGAGGTTGAGGGGTCAGCTTATTGAGTGCTTTAAGATACTAAAAGGTTTCGACAAAGTCGATGTAAATGCACTATTCACATTAAACAATACTAATCAAACTCGCGGAAATGGAATGAAATTAAAAACCAAAAAGGCAAACCTAGATGTCACAAAGAGTTTCTTCACCTACAGTGTGGCGACAGAGTGGAATAAACTACCATCGAGAGTGGTGGAGAGCGACACAATAAACGCTTTCAAGGGAAGGCTTGACCTCTATCTGCAGAGGGCTGGGGTGATATGAAAAAAAAAAAAAAAAAAAAATGTATGTGTATGTGTGTGCACTGTACAGTATGTATATATATACTGCATATATATGTATGTATGTGTGTATGTATGTATGTGTATATGTGTGTGTGTGTGTATATGTATGTACCGGTGTATATATATATATATATATATATATATATATATATATATATATATATATATATATATATATATATATATATGTATGCATATATACATATATAGTTTGTAAGGCCAGACTGCCTAGTAAGGACCTTGAGGTCTGTGTGGTCTGTGTATCTATGTAGCTCTATCTAGCTCTATGTAGCTCTCTATCTCTGTCTTGTATCCATTCGGCCAATTCAGCATACTGTTTAAAGATGTTTATCACCATCCAGGTGTCAGTTTTTTTTCTTGGCGAGCGGTAGCGAGCCAGAATATTTGTTATTTTTTGTTTTGACAGCAGGCTAAAGTTGTGTATTTTTCGATAGAAAAATGTATCCGGCGAAGCCGGATTCGTTCATACAATGCTGGCTCGGTATCGCTCACCTGGAAGAACTCGACACCTGGATGGGGATAAACGTCTTAAAACAGTACGCTGAATGGGGCCGAATGGATACAAGCCAGAGAAAGAGATAATAGGAGAGAAAAAAAGCAGGTCACCCCCCTTAAGAGGAATAGCCTACTTTTCATAAAGTACAGTGTATAATATTGACAGGTCTACCCATATAATATGGCTTATTTAGAGTA
Source organism: Paralithodes platypus (assembly GCA_032716605.1). Lineage (NCBI taxonomy): Eukaryota > Metazoa > Arthropoda > Malacostraca > Decapoda > Lithodidae > Paralithodes > Paralithodes platypus. Next base: position 17,440,377 of record CM064511.1, on the reverse strand, counting down.
ACAGTGCACATCATTTAGGAATACATATATATTCACTATCAAAACCAAAATAATTTCATAGTGTATATTCTGCATGAAGAAATAATATTTTTGTTTTATCCATTTGTATTCAATCCTACACCAAATGTAGTTGTCGTCTTGGGTGTGTCCTGTGTAAAATATTAATCAAACATTATTCATAATAATGATAACTCAGAATGAGACAATTTAAGGTATGACTGCCGATGTCGCCGTATATTTGAATGTTTCTGGAGTATAAGCAGATCTGGCAGTCTAAAGATAATCTTCACGTTTGCTCTACATATAACGCTCTTAATAGTTGGTGTTTATTTGGAACTTTAGGGATGATCTTTCCCAAATATCCCATTAATTGTATATCTGTTGATGGCTAAATTTATCCAAAAAGCCTCTGTAATATTTTATTGCAACAGGTATCACGGAAATTTGTAATCTAAATATTCTCCTCTACCACCCCGCACTACTTTCCTCCCACTGAGTGAGCCAAAACGATAAGCAAACTAAGCAGATTTGCTTACCAATAAAAAGTGAGTGCCCCCACCCCCCCCCCCCCTTTACTTCTCCCATTTAGGGTGAGCCAAAGAGTGAGCGAGGGAGAGTGGTTGGCTCAACAATAGAGTGAGTATGTTCTACTCCCCCTCCCGGTCCTTCCTTTCCCTAGGGTGAGCCAAAGGGTAAGTGAGGGAGGGTGGGTGGCTCATGGTTCCCCTAGGGTCCCCTCAGCCGGTGACTGAGCCAGGGCCAACCAGAGCAGTGAGCGAGTGGACCCAGGCAGTAGTGCTCTCACGCTTCTATAGGCCACACGTCTACGCTACTCACTCTCCACCACTCTCACTGAATCAACTTTAGTCCTGACTAGGATACTATTTGGCTCACAGTGAACAACACAGGCTGCTTTCGATTCTTGAAAAGAGAGTGCTTGTTGTTTATCGAAAAAATAGAACAGTGTTTAGAAACTTTTTAAATATATAATGATAACATTTGCAAGCAGAACTTCATATAATTGGTATTAATTGGTGTCTACTCTTCACACAGTGGTGCAGATATTTATTCCAGATCACTATTGTCTAACGGTTAGACCATCAATTGAGAAATGTAATAGGACACTGTATCATCCACTGAGACGTCAAAGGTAATGTGCTCAAATGTTTTAGTTAAATTCTTTGTTCGCAAATTACAATTTCCTTAACCAACTACAAAATTGTAATTATCTATTCGTGCAAATATAGGACAGGTTGAAACCCATAATTTATCCAGCTTGACAACATTAACTACGTGGCCGTGATGGAAGTGGATGAATGGCCGTCTAAGAGACACAACAAAACAAAAACAAAAATCCGCTGAACAAATAATTCAATAAATAGGCTGTTACTATGGAATGGTTTATAGTTTACACAAGTCAACAACATACATAAATAATGTTAAACCTTTCAGATAATGCAAACTGTGTCACGGTATAATCGCAACTGCTAAGCGATGTTATTTAACTTAGGAAGGGTCTCTTATCTCTCGAATTGACTAGCTGGTAGTTCATAATATAAGAATGTCTTTTGGAGGTAGGCTTTAAAGGTATCCCAGTATAAACTGATAACTATCTTTGGCAGCTTAATGATCTGTCCAGCTAAGGGAACGTCAACAAGTCGAAGGTGGAGGGAAGGGGTAGAATCCTCTTCCTTTCCCCTTTAAGGGGGGATGGTTCAATTTTTGGCCGATTTTGTAATGCATTAATTATTTTTTTTAGTTTCCTCCCGAGACCTCCATCAAATTTAAAAAAAACATCCATTAGACCCCCTTCTTGATTAATTTGTACATTTTTCGGTATAAAAATTTCCCGGCCGAAGGCCGGTTCTTCCAACATTACAGGCTCACTATCGTTTGCCAGGGAAAAAATCGACACCTAAATAGTACGAAAGGTCTAAATATTGACGAAAAATGGGGCGAAAGGTCTTATGATCGACTAACTAATGGGGCAAACATCTTAACATCTGAAAACTAATGGGGCTAAACATGAGGGAAAACGTGGTCCAGAAACCCGGCCCATCCCCCCTTAACCCCTTCTGTACCGGCGCCGTGTTTTTAATTTAATTCTACTTTAGTTAGACAACTTTGTCAAGGATCTGTGGTAGTAAATATCTCATTATAACACATGTTATAACATCCATGATTTTACAAGTTATTGTTTCTTAAAGTGATCCATGAATCCCTTACAAGCTACAAGTGAATTCATATATATCTTTTAGTATTTCTGTTACCGGTACATAAGTATGTTTAATATTATCGATTACAAACGCGATTCAGCAGAGCATTAGTGGTTTGATTACATAATTCAGCAGAACATTAGTGGTTTGATTACATAATTCAGCAGAGCATTAGTGGTTTGATTACATAATTCGAAACCATTGAAGTAAATTCAGATTACTGCGATATACTGTATACCCATAATTCAGATTACTGCAATATACTGTATACCCATAATTCAGATTACTGCAATATACTGTATACCCATAAGTAAAAACTAACAAGGAACCCAAGTTGTGTTGCTGAAATTAGACATTAATATTTAGATTATCGCCTCTTGGGAAATCTGTCTGCAGTTTAACCCTCTGAGGGTTTCAATAATCTGTCAGCAGTTTATCCCTCTGAGGGTTTCAATAATCTGTCAGCAGTTTAACCCTCTGAGGGTTTCAATAATCTGTCTGCAGTTTAACCCTCTGAGGGTTTCAATAATCTGTCTGCAGTTTAACCCTCTGAGGGTTTCAATAATCTGTCTGCAGTTTAACCCTCTGAGGGTTTCAATAATCTGTCTGCAGTTTAACCCTCTGAGGGTTTCAATAATCTGTCTGCAGTTTAACCCTCTGAGGGTTTCAATAATCTGTCTGCAGTTTAACCCTCTGAGGGTTTCAATAATCTGTCTGCAGTTTAACCCTCTGAGGGTTTCAATAATCTGTCTGCAGTTTAACCCTCTGAGGGTTTCAATAATCTGTCTGCAGTTTAACCCTCTGAGGGTTTCAATAATCTGTCTGCAGTTTAACCCTCTGAGGGTTTCAATAATATTTAGAAAGTGGATCATAATTAACTCATTCCTGCAAATCATAAATTACTTTGCCTAAATTTACTAAATCATTTACCATATAACATAATGTAAAAGTATAATATGCATATATTTGGTTTCTGATTGTAAGTGGTCAATGTTAGAATACTTTGTGTAGGCAATCAACCTAAGTAATTTACTTGCATGTATGTTTCTGCCACCTTCGTTAACACATAATAATTACATACATAAATATATTCCATGCACAAACAGCCCACTTACCACCCTTCATGTTTGTCGTACATCTATCTGTTATCTGTCAGCCCAAATTTGTTTACTGTACAATTATTGAATTTTCACCGATGTTTCAAGGTAATAATAATAATAATAATCGTCTGGTTACTTATATAGCGCACGTTCTCCTCCTCCGAGGATTCACAAGCGCTTGGCTTTCTTTAGTCTACCAGAGACCATTACCCATCCCCCTTGCTCATGGGGAGATGGTAACCGCCGGCTATATCCCAGAAAAACCTTTCAATCTGAGCGGGGATTGAACGCAAGACCTGCAAGATGGGAATCAGGCACGCTATCAACTGAGCCAGCCGGACAGGTAAGTACGGTCCATTCGTTTACGGGAAAGTGAGTCAAGGATTATCTTTATTCTTACACAAATAATGATCCCAGACTAAGGTAAAAACGTACCTTTACAATTGTTTAAAGTTTACCAGACTAACAGTGCTATTTTCAAGTCCAGCGATATGATATATGAGGAGAACATAACTGTCGTTCAGACCAAAAGGCTTATTGCTGTCTTTCAAACCCCTTCCAGCCAAATAAGATTCGGGATCTGTCGAACATCGAACATCGGGATCACGATGCACAAAAACTTATGAATTTCACAATATTACAAGCTGACGTACGAAACTAAGATGTTTTGGTATTAGATTACACTATTTCAACTTGATAATTACACTGTACCAACCCGGTGTTGTAGGTAAAACTCCTGGAATACTTCTTATTTCAGGAGTTTTACCTACAACACCGGGTTGGTACAGTGTAATTATCAAGTTGAAGTAGAGTAAAATTGACAATGAGTTATAAAAAAAAAAATATATATATATATATATATATATATATATATATATATATATATATATATATATATATATATATATATACCCATATATATATGCACTGGATATGTATACAGTATATATATATATATATATATATATATATATGTACCGTATATGTATACAGTATATATATATATATATATATATATATATATATATATATATATTATCAGTAGGTTCAGGGATATTGCGCAGCGAGGTCGGTCTATATGATCTGTGCCCCATGAATACTCTTTCCTCTCTCTTAAACAGTAGGCTACCATAGCGCGGTTGGGAATATGAACATGATTAGATTAATATCCAGTATTCGAGAATGGATAATAAGTCGTAGGCGTCTGCATAAACCTTTAACCGTCTTGGTGGTGTAATGGTTAGAGTGTTTACAAATCTGTGTGTGACAACCCAGGTTCGAATCCCGGTGGATCACATACTGTATATGCTTTCATTAATTTCATTGGATCTGTTTGGTGTTGTGGTGAAATTAATAAAATATATATTATATACTGTATATATATAATATATACCGGTATATATATATATGTATATATATATATATATATATATATATATATATATATATATATATATATATATATATATAAATATATATATATATATATATATATATATATATTCACAACCCGACTCGAACCACCGAAAGTCAGGACGAGTGTCGATGCTATAACCCACTACACCACGGCGTGATACAGGACATTTAACCTTTTCCTATTAAGGAGAAGGGAAATCCTACTTGGAGGATGTATTTTAATTGATACACAAGTCGTAGGATCCATATTCCAGGATACCATACAGGGGCTTCTACAAGTCGTAGGCTCCATATTCCAGGATACCATACAGGGGCTTCTACAAGTCGTAGGATCCATATTCCAGGATACCATACAGGGGCTTCTACAAGTCGTAGGATCCATATTCCAGGATACCATACAGGGGCTTCTACAAGTCGTAGGATCCATATTCCAGGATACCATACAGGGGCTTCTACAAGTCGTAGGATCCATATTCCAGGATACCATACAGGGGCTTCTACAAGTTTCCCCACGCAACCTATTAATTATTATGTTACCTCCACCAACCGACTTTACTCCTAAACTCAATTTATGAAATCAACAAATACATGTGGCAGTCCAGGGATTCGAACCTAGGGTGCTCACACCCAAATATATTAAAGACTCTTGTGTTTGGCTTGCCGATAATTAAATTTAATTTCTAAAACCCGAGTTGCGTGGTGAAACTTGTCAAAATCCTTGTATAGTATCCTGGAATATGGATTATACGGTTTGTGTATGAATTGAAATACATCCTCCAAGTAGGATTTCCCTTCTCCTTAATATGAAAAGGTTAAATGTCCTGTATCACGCCGTGGTGTAGTGGGTTATAGTTACATCGACACTCCTGACTTTTGGTGATTCGAGCCCGGCTGGGAGTATATAATTATGCATTTAGTAGCTCATGTGTATTTGTGAGATATACTTGATATATATATATATATATATATATATATATATATATATATATATATATATGTGTGTGTGTGTGTGTGTGTGTGTGTGTGTGTGTGTGTGAATGATTCATACTGATAGGTAGATGGTGTGGGTGGGGGAAACATAGGAAAACACTTCGATTATATATTCTCTAACGTTTTGAGCTACGGACAAACCATCTTCAGAGAGACTAAAATAGATTGGATGGTCTGACAATTTTATACAATAGTGTGGAAATTCCTTTTTGGTGACATACCCGTATTGCCGTATAGTGCGTATTATTTTGTCTTGCTTATCCTACTAACTCCCTTATGAGGGAGTGACCTTTTTTTTGTTTCTCTCCTTTTCTCTCTTTCTCTGGCTTGTATCCATTCGGCCCCATTCAGCCAACTATTTTAAGGCGTTAACCCAATTTAGTTGTCGATTTCTTCCTGGCGAGCGATAGCGAACTAGCATTATATAAAGAAATCTGGCTTCGCCAGAGACATTTTTCTATCGACAAATTTACAAATTTAGCCTGCTGTCAAAAACATTTTAAAAATATGCTGGCTCGCTACCACTCACCAGTAAATAATTGACGCCTGGATGGGGATGAACGTCGTAAAACAGTAGGCTAAATGGGGCCGAATGGATACAAGCCAGAGAAAGAGAGAAAAGGAGAAAAACAAACCTGTCACCCCCCTTAATCCTACTTAACCTTTCCAACCTGAGCTTGGAACTGTATTTGCCGCATGTACTGACCATCTGACAAAGCCCTCCCTACAGTATAGTTGGTCACGTCTTTTTGAGTTATGTAGGTGGCTTAAGAACATAAGAACATAAGAAAATGGGAGTCTGCAGAAAGCCGATCGGTCAGAGGTCAGAAAAACGGGGATCTGCAGATCCCCACACCTGGGCCACACCTGACAGATCACCCTCACACCCAACCCATCTCGTCCATATGCCTATCTAATTGTATCTTAAAGCTCCCTATCGTTCTTGATCCCACTATAGCACTTGGTAGCCTATTCCACCTATCTACAACTCTGTTACCAAACCAATATTTGCCTATATCTTTCTTGAAACAAAATGTATCTAATTTGAAACCATTTGTACGAGTTCTTTCGCTATCACTGAGCTTTAGTACATTTTTCATGTCCCCTTTATTAATCCCACTAACCCACTTGAATACCTCTATCATGTCCCCTCTAACTCTGCGTCTCTCTAACGAATGTAAGCCTAATTTCTTCAACCTTTTTTTATACGGAAGATTTCTAATATTATGGATCATTTTTGTCATTCTACGTTGTACTCTCTCCAATGAATCTATGTCCATTCTGTAATAAGGACACCAAAATTGAACAGCATAATCCATATGGGGTCTCACTAATGACAAGTCAAGTTTTAAGATAACATCAGTAGTTCTGTTACTCACACTCCTAGAGATGAACCCGAGAATCCTGTTTGCCTTGTTTCGAACGCTTATACACTGTTTTCTAGGCTTCAAATAATTGCTAACAAACACACCTAGATCTTTCTCACAATTCGAGTTTTCTAATTCCATATTAGCTAGTTTATATTTAACATTTGTATGCATCTTCCCTATCTTTAATACCTTGCATTTGTCAATGTTAAACTTCATCTGCCAATTTACTGACCATTCGTGTAAGGTATCTAGATCCCTTTGGAGGCACTCTACATCTCTATCTGAATAAATGTTTCTCCCCATTTTGGTATCGTCTGCAAATTTACTTATCCTACTAGTTTTACCTAAATCAAGGTCATTTATGTATATAACAAACAACAGAGGACCTAATACAGATCCCTGGGGGACACCACTTTTGACTGCTCCCCATTCTGACTTCGTACCATTTATGCTGACTCTCTGCTTCCTACCAATTAGCCATGACCTAATCCATCCCAACAACGCCCCACCTATTCCATGTGCCTCAACCTTTCTCATCAATCTCTCATGGGGGACTCTGTCGAAAGCTTTACTGAAATGTAAATATATTATATCATATGACTTGTCATTATCTACTGCTTCATATACCTCTGAGAAAAAACTAAGCAAATTAGTAAGGCAAGAACGTCCCTGAGTGAATCCATGCTGAGAAAAATTTATTAAATTAAATGTATCTAAGTGGTTTCTAATTTTACTAGCAATAATTGACTCTAGTAGCTTTCCTATGATTGATGTAAGACTAATGGGACGGTAATTGGATGCTATTGATTTGTCACCTTTTTTGAAGATCGGAACTACGTTTGCAAGCTTCCAAGCTTCTGGAACTATACCTGTCTCTAATGACATGTTAAATAGAAATGTTAATGGATAACTTAACTCATCCCTACACTCTTTTAATACTCTAGCATATACCTCATCAGGACCAGGCGATTTATGAGGTTTCAGTCTGTCAATTTTTTTAAGCACATAATTTCTACTTATAGTAACCGTACATAACCTATTATCTATACTATCGCTATATACCTTACGAACTTCTGGAAACTGTGCCAAATTTTCATTAGTGAAAACGGAAAGAAATTGACTATTTAATGTACTGCACATTTCTAAATCATTTTCTGTCATTTCTCCTATCGAAGTTTTAAGGGGACCAAATACATCTCTAACCTTGGATTTATATAGTTGGTAAAAAGCTTTAGGATTATTTTTTGAGTCTTGGCAACCTTAATTTTATATTTTGTTTGTCTTTCCTAATATCCTTTTGTACCTGGCTTCTATTGCTTTTCTCATTATCTTTGTCAGTCCTTATCTCTTTTCCTTCCTCCCATTTCAGCAGATGATTGTGTCAGTCTACTGTTTAAGTAGGATCAGGGAGTTGGAAGTTCTGTGTCTGTATACATTTTGTGTTTGTTCATCTGTTCCTTTCATCACACGTCATCCTGTTTCTCCTATGCACTCCTTTGTACAACTCTTACCAGGTATATTAAAGACACACTTTTATTGTTGACAATCGGGGTTTTCCTATTCTTTATCAATTCACCTACTTTTCTCCAACCAAATGTCACTATTTTCAAACCAGTTTTAATTAGACTTATATTGATTACATAGGCATTGTTGGAGTTAGACACACACACACACACACACTCACACACACACACATATATATATATATATATATATATATATATAGGCAAGTAACACCAACGTAATGATGAAAAAAATCTTGATTGAATTAGTTACAATTATAAGATAGGGTAATAGGTTGTTGTTGTTGTTCCCCAAGCTGCCTGACCTAACAGCCGCAATGCCCCGAGCAAGGCCAAGGCCATAACCGAGCACCCCAACAGAAATAGTTTATTTCGGGGTTTATTTTTAATCTTAATTTGTGTCTGATTTAAATTATGTTTGTATTTTATGCTTAACCCGCTCAGACAGGAATAGTTATTTTACTGACGAGGAGGCGGACCGCCCGGTATTTTCCCCGCAACTGTCAAAATCACACTGACGGACCGTTAGGAGTCGGAGAAATTTGGGGTTGCCATCAATCGACAGATTCTGATCTAACTTACCTAACTTACTGAGCTCAAAATGACGCACAAGCGTCATATAACTTATTATAGAGATATTAAGATAAGTTCATATGACGCTCATATGAGTATTTGTGCGGAACCATCATATGAGTCGGAGGGGGTTAATTTCATACAAGTAATATCTTAGCAATTAACTAAATTATCTCTAATAGAATTGTATCATTCTTCTTAGGTCTGATGATGATATAAGGAATGATGAAACTGTCACTGATAATTCAATAAAGATGTTTTTCATCATTACGTTGGTGTTACTTGCCGTTATTCGCTTCCGCTTCCCACCTGGGGTATCTGTTGCTACAACTATATATATATATATATATATATATATATATATATATATATATATATATATATATATATATATCCCATTACCTCTTTTATCATTCATACTCTCTTTATTTTAATTTATTCCCTCTTTCTATTTATCATATTAACTGCATTATTTTGTAGTCTGAGCAGAAGTTTTTAGGGTTGTCCATAGCCCGAAACGTTAGAGAATAAAGAATCAAAGCTCTTTCCTGTGTTTTCTCCCACCCAATTCATCTACCTGTCAGTATGAATCATTCACATATGTCTGTGGTGGGGAGTCAGGAACAATTGACCAATTCCGAGTTTCAGGCTATAAGGAAGTTGGAGCCGTAAATATGGATATAAAACAGAAATGGAATAATAATGTAGGTTGTTTATGAATAAACAAGTATGTTGAATTAGGTTTTATGTATTTATATATGCGCTACAACCGTATTTTAGCTGGTAATTCTGCTAAATATCAACGTTTACAGCTCCAACTTCCTTATAGAACGAAACTCGCAAGTAGTCAATTGAGCGAAAATATGACAGAAGGAGGAACCTTACAGGATGTTTCAATCGTCGGAAATACCTTTCCAACCTTTGATCTTGGAGCAATATTTGCTGCATGTATTGATCACATGGTCAGTGCATGTAGCAAATATAGCTCTAATATCAAAGGCTGGAAAGGTCAAATAGGATTAACCCCTTCTTTACCGGGACCGTCCTTTTAATTATATTATGGCTACTATTAGACGATTATATTCGTTTACAAAGAGTCTCCAACAATTACCAGGTTTGGAACTATCCCTCTTAACCCTTTTTACTACCACAGATCCTTCTTAAACTGCACAAAATCTTCTAAATATAGCTAGAACAAAAATAAAAAGACATCACCGGTACAAAAGGAGTTAAGGATATTAGTAGGATAAGTACGAACAAGAAAGACTCACTATATGGCAGTACTGGTCTATGTTGCCAAATAAGGATTTTCCACATTTGTGTATATAAAGTATATGCGAGCAAATCCAATCTGTGTTTGTCTCTCTGTAGATGGGATGTCCATAGCCCGAAATAATAATAATAATAATAATAATAATAATACCGGTAATAATAATGTTATTGTCGTATATATACATACATCGTATACATATTTAAGTCAGTACACATAAGTTTAATATACAACAAAGAGGACTTTATACCTAACAGCATATTATATCCCTAAATATTGTATACATATTAAACATTGGTGATATGACACAACGTGCGAGTGCATGGTGTATAAAGGAATCATAGATAAGTTTTGAAAACTAAACAACATTGTGTTGATTTTATGAAACTCTGCCATAAATAAAGCTCTTGCCAATTGAACCAGGAATTAAGTTATGTTTAACTGATTATCCATAAATAATCTGTTTAAATTGCGCATGTAAACACCAAGCGAACAGTCATAGCTTAAATTGTCAATTATACAATTCCATATTAGAACACCTTTTTATTTAAATGTGTGTTGTGCTAGAACAGTTCTGAATGCCGGTACTATACATTTGTTGTGCTAGAACAGTTATGAATGCCGGTACTATACATTTGTTGTGCTAGAACAGTTATGAATGCGGGTACTATACATTTGTTGTGCTAGAACAGTTATGAATGCCGGTACTATACATTTGTTGTGCTAGAACAGTTATGAATGCCGGTACTATACATTTGGTGTGCTAGAACAGTTATGAATGCCGGTACTATACATTTGTTGTGCTAGAACAGTTATGAATGCCGGTACTATACATTTGTTGTGCTAGAACAGTTATGAATGCGGGTACTATACATTTGTTGTGCTAGAACAGTTATGAATGCCGGTACTATACATTTGTTGTGCTAGAACAGTTATGAATGCCGGTACTATACATTTGTTGTGCTAGAACAGTTATGAATGCCGGTACTATACATTTGTTGTGCTAGAACAGTTCTGAATGCCGGTACTATACATTTGTTGTGCTAGAACAGTTCTGAATGCCGGTACTATACATTTGTTACTCGACCTCTTTGGATATGAATGGACGTCACAAGATTTTATGAACATGTAATTATATATTGGAGGCAGCTGCTCATTTACGAATGTATACATCAGTATACCGATGCAAAATGTATATATTCCAGATAAGGTCAACATATTAATGGACAGGAACAGTGGTTCTGTATGAGCCAGATAATGCGAGGAAAACAAAATTCGTTTTGGTATTGAAAGGATTATGGCAAATAGAATAAACCAACCTTTACATGATGTACACTTGTGATCATGAATACCTGAGCATATCATTATAAGTAATAAATAGAATAAACCAACCTTTACATGATGTACACTTGTGATCATGAATACCTGAACATATCATTATAAGTAAGATAGTCAGCAACTAGCATACACACACACATACACATGATGTACACTTGATGTACACTTGTGATCATGAATACCTGAGCATATCATTATAAGTAAGATAGTCAGCACTAGCATACACACACACACACACACACACTCTCTCTCTCTGCCATATTTATGTAACGCGAGGTAGTAAAATAGTTGATAAGAATTAATGTGTGTGTGTGTGTGTGTGTGTGTGTGTGTGTGTTTAGGTATCCTTTGTCATTATTCCTTTTCTCAATGATTATAACTTAGGGATTTAACTTATTATTCTTTGGCAAGCGTGTACAGTACTTACAGTTAACAGACAATTCTTTGGCAATGTGTTCAGTACTTACAGTTAACAGACAATTCTTTGGCAAGCGTGTACAGTACTTACAGTTAACAGACAATTCTTTGGCAAGCGTGTACAGTACTTACAGTTAACAGACAATTCTTTGGCAAACGTGTACAGTACTTACAGTTAACAGACAATTCTTTGGCAAGCGTGTACAGTACTTACAGTTAACAGACAATTCTTTGGCAAGCGTGTACAGTACTTACAGTTAACAGACAATTCTTTGGCAAGCGTGTATAGTACTTACAGTTAACAGACAATTTGATAAAAGGGAACCATGAACAGGATGTTGGTTCTTTATTCGAGGAGCCAGGAGCGGATTTGATAAAAGGGAACCATGAACAGGATGTTGGTTCTTTATTCGAGGAGCCAGGAGCGGATTTGATAAAAGGGAACCATGAACAGGATGTTGGTTCTTTATTCGAGGAGCCAGGAGCGGATTTGATAAAAGGGAACCATGAACAGGATGTTGGTTCTTTATTCGAGGAGCCAGGAGCGGATTTCGAAGCTCCGCAAACCAATTCGACCTAAAACTAATGTAGTTTCCAGCCGATACATGAGATTAAGACATTTGTGATTTGATCTTTAGCTAAATGGATAACATTACAATAACCATGTTCAGTCAAAGAAAATTCAATATCCAATAAGTTAGCGATGCAGACTATTATTTACCACCCACCATTGCAATCCCTAGCATGCAAATACAATTACTGCCGAAAACGTGGGGGTTGTATTCTTAGACATAAGTGAAGGGTGATGAGTTTCCCAATGTAAAATGGTAGATGCGGAAATGCAATATATTTACATATTGTAAAATGAGCTGCATTTTAATTTGTAAAGGCAACAACATTATTCACAATATTTCATCTCGATAAGTATTTATTGTGATGATAAACAATTTTGGGTATAAACTAGGGGACAGAGGGAGTAGGATGGAGGAGTGGGTGGGTGGGGTAGTGGGGCAGGTTGGGGAACACCCCAAACTAGGGGATAGAGGTAGTATGGTGAAGGGGAGAGAGAGAGAGGTCAGTATTCGGAATAAAACACAGGCTTGGACAACACTCAATGTTTTTCTTTAAATTCGATAACTCCTCAAAGACAATTTATATTGCATTTCGTAATGGAATAAACTACTTTTGTTTTTCAGTGTTTAGTCAGTATCTAAAGTTTTACAGTGTTGTTATAAGAAACCTGCATATATATATATATATAATTATATATATATATATATATATATATATATATATATATATATATATATATATATATATATATATTTATATATATATATATATATATATACAAGGTGATTAAAAAAACTACCGACACACTTTATGAGGAAAGAGATGAATATATCACAAATAGAAATGTCTAGTAAGAAAATTACAAAAATGCATTAAAATTAGTTAGAGGAATTGCTATGATCGTAGCAAAGCAGTGTTGCATTCAAGCTTATAAATCGGGTGACAAGAGATTGAAGTCTTTAATAACAGTCATTGCAAATTAGATACCGTACTTTGGTTAAGTTGGAAATAATAACGAAGGCATATTGATGTAACATTGAGTATGACTGTTACATAGGATTGATATACCAGGTTTTATATTATTTTTTAGCAAAACTCGCTATAGTGAAATCGTATCGCTGATTATCACAAGCAATGACGTAGCCAAGACCTCAGTCAATTGTCAAAACATTTAATAACTTAACAGTCACAGGATTCGAGCAGACTCGAGCTGATCTCGAGGCTTCGATGAGTGTATTTCTTCCGTCCGACCATCGACGTAATCTAAACTACTGGTGACTACTCAGTTTGTAATATTATGCATTAATATTTACAAACTAAATGTGTGCAATTGTTCATGAAACTTTACATTCACACAAGCAGTACTTGTAACTCAAGGTAAAAAATAATATATATTCGAAATGTGTACACCCAGAAGTAAATGTCTGTGGCCAGGGTGTGTGGTAGGATACCTAGAGCTCAAGATATTACCGAAATGTTTAAATTATCAACTTCCGGTAGTAAATGTCTGTGGCCAGGGTGTGTGGTAGGATACCTAGAGCTCAAGATATTACCGAAATGTTTAAATTATCAACTTCCGGTAGTAAATGTCTGTGGCCAGGGTGTGTGGTAGGATACCTAGAGTTCAAGATATTACCGAAATGTTTAAATTATCAACTTCCGGTAGTAAATGTCTGTGGCCAGGGTGTGTGGTAGGATACCTACAGCTCAAGATATTACCGAAATGTTTAAATTATCAACTTCCGGTAGTAAATGTCTGTGGCCAGGGTGTGTGGTAGGATACCTAGAGCTCAAGATATTACCGAAATGTTTAAATTATCAACTTCCGGTAGTAAATGTCTGTGGCCAGGGTGTGTGGTAGGATACCTACAGCTCAAGATATTACCGAAATGTTTAAATTATCAACTTCCGGTAGTAAATGTCTGTGGCCAGGGTGTGTGGTAGGATACCTACAGCTCAAGATATTACCGAAATGTTTAAATTATCAACTTCCGGTAGTAAATGTCTGTGGCCAGGGTGTGTGGTAGGATACCTAGAGCTCAAGATATTACCGAAATGTTTAAATTATCAACTTCCGGTAGTAAATGTCTGTGGCCAGGGTGTGTGGTAGGATACCTACAGCTCAAGATATTACCGAAATGTTTAAATTATCAACTTCCGGTAGTAAATGTCTGTGGCCAGGGTGTGTGGTAGGATACCTACAGCTCAAGATATTACCGAAATGTTTAAATTATCAACTTCCGGTAGTAAATGTCTGTGGCCAGGGTGTGTGGTAGGATACCTACAGCTCAAGATATTACCGAAATGTTTATATTATCAACTTCCGGTAGTAAATGTCTGTGGCCAGGGTGTGTGGTAGGATACCTAGAGCTCAAGATATTACCGAAATGTTTAAATTATCAACTTCCGGTAGTAAATGTCTGTGGCCAGGGTGTGTGGTAGGATACCTACAGCTCAAGATATTACCGAAATGTTAAAATTATCAACTTCCGGTAGTAAATGTCTGTGGCCAGGGTGTGTGGTAGGATACCTACAGCTCAAGATATTACCGAAATGTTTAAATTATCAACTTCCGGTAGTAAATGTCTGTGGCCAGGGTGTGTGGTAGGATACCTAGAGCTCAAGATATTACCGAAATGTTTAAATTATCAACTTCCGGTAGTAAATGTCTGTGGCCAGGGTGTGTGGTAGGATACCTACAGCTCAAGATATTACCGAAATGTTTAAATTATCAACTTCCGGTAGTAAATGTCTGTGGCCAGGGTGTGTGGTAGGATACCTACAGCTCAAGATATTACCGAAATGTTTAAATTATCAACTTCCGGTAGTAAATGTCTGTGGCCAGGGTGTGTGGTAGGATACCTACAGCTCAAGATATTACCGAAATGTTAAAATTATCAACTTCCGGTAGTAAATGTCTGTGGCCAGGGTGTGGTAGGATACCTACAGCTCAAGATATTACCGAAATGTTTAAATTATCAACTTCCGGTAGTAAATGTCTGTGGCCAGGGTATGTGGTAGGATACCTACAGCTCAAGATATTACCGAAATGTTTAAATTATCAACTTCCGGTAGTAAATGTCTGTGGCCAGGGTGTGTGGTAGGATACCTACAGCTCAAGATATTACCGAAATGTTTAAATTATCAACTTCCGTAGTCGACTAGGTTTAGGTAATGTTTGTAGCGCATGACCCTCATCTCCAGTAACAAAAGGGATCTGATTTTGAATCAGTTGTTATTTTACATTTTACAATCATATATCATAAATCCTGATGTGTTATCTCACTGATTAAAACTGCAGTGTTGTCAAACGAAAACCTTATACTGAACTTTTAGCTATTGCTTCAGCTTACTTGTTATTACAGTACAGTACAACGTGGGTTACAAATATTATCATACATGTTAAAAACAACGTTCACTCTTGCCTACCGTGAGAACATAGATTCATTTAGTATGTTAACCTTGAATGAAATGCTTCAAAACAACTTAACCCCTTCTATACCGGGACGGCTTTTTAATTTTATTCTTGCTATATTTAGAGGATTTTGTGCCGTTTAAGAAGGATCTGTGGTAGTCAAGAGGGTTTAATTAGATAGTTCGAAGCCTGTTATCTACTGGAGGCCATTTGTAAACTGAATTAATAGTAGCCAGAATAAAGTTTAAAAAATGTCACCGGTACAGAAGGGGTTAAGCTACCTCGATCGCACAAACGAAGGGACTGAAGTTCTCGAAAAGGGGCACCTGTCCTGAAGCTATTCTTTACTTACATTGTGCTGGCTTAATAATCCAAAATGGTTGATAGCTTCTGAAGTCCTATTTTAACTAACAAGGCCCAAACGGGGATAGGGGTTCGGCGAAAGAGTAGGAGTACTGCTGTGTTCAGGTTTTATGCATTTTCCGGCAATAGGTCATGTAGGTCCAAAACCCAATTTCTCCATCTATCTACCTGTATGGAACTCCTAGCGGACTATCCCTTATTCTTCAACAATACAAAAATCAATCCTTCATCTTCTCTCAATATTCTTGGTGTCTCTTTTTCTTCTGCTCTCAGTTGGAAGGAACATATTACCAGTCTTGGTAAGGAAGCCTCCCAGAAGCTGGGTGTGCTCAACCGCCTTAGGGGGTTCTTTTCCCCTGCACAGCTTCTTGCTCTGTACAGGGGCATAGTGCGTCCTTGTATTGAGTATTGTTCACATGTGTGGGGAGGTTCCTCTCACACCGCTCTCGTAGACAAAGTTGAAAGGAAGGCCTTTCGTATCATTAACTCCCGTCCACTCACCGCAACTCTCTGCAATCTCTCTCTCTCCGCCGCAATGTTGCATCTCTCTTGATATTCTAGCGCTACTATAATCAGTGTTCCTCAGATCTTTCCCAGTGTATACCACCTCCTTTACGTAGGGTATGTGGTATACGTCTTGCAACTCAATCCCACCCCTACTCTGTGCAACTCTCCAACCCGAGAGTGAAACGTTACTCTCAAACTTTCTTCTACTCAACAGCTGAGCTCTGGAACTCTCTCCCAGAATCAGTCTTTTCCTCTTCCTATGACTTAAATTGCTTCAAACTCCGTGTGTATAGGCATTTTGGCTCGAACGTCCCTTGATTTTGGCCCTGTCACTCTTTCAAATATGGGGGAGGCACTCGCTATAGGCAGTTCTGCCTTTTGCCTCCCTCAATCACATAGAACAAACAAAACAAACATTATGCTTAAATCAATTTACGGAATAACCCTAGCATTATGTTGGTAGAGTTTTGAATCACACTGAATATATATATACAGTATATAATTATACAGTATATATATAATTTATATATATATATAAATAGTTATAGTATATATATATATATATATATATATATATATATATATATATATATATATATATATATATATATATATATATATATATATATATATATATATATATATATATATATATATTTTGGCTGTGAACTAAATTTTATTTTGTATTAATTTTAGTAGTAAGTGGTCATAAATGTATTAAGAATACTTCAATAAATAAGAGTATTCATCTATACCAAAGTATTTGCCACATTCGTATTTCAGAGCAACATACACAATCTTATGAGAGACGAGGAATAGCGTCTAATCAATTTGATATCAGTCACCAATATGAGTTGAGCAAACATGCTTAGTCAATAGAGCAATAAGAACCCGTTTTAATCAAACCTAAACACAGTACCAATACTATTGAACCCATGGCCCCTGGTGCTGATTAAAGTAAGAAGCCTTCATTGTGGCTATTTTTTCCATGTTCCTTTTCAGAAATTCGCATTTTCCGTAGTAAAGGAAGGGGTTAGTTATAAAAAGATCTTACAGTTTTGCTATGGCTACAAATTGAAAAATGTTACCATTTACCTGACTAAACATATCAGACCAATAGCTTCCTACTCGTGTTTACTATACATTATCACACATAAATAATGATGTTCTAGTATATTATGTTCTGGTACATAAATATTAATCTTATATTATTCATATCTGTTTTCACCAACAAACCAATTAATTTACAAATAAACCTAACTAGTGAAATCAATGAAAGTAATGAATACATGTGGTACTCCAAGGACTTGAACCTAGGATACACACCAACATTCTGCTCACTAAGCATTAGGCTATCAAGACAGTTATAAAAATCCTCATTGGCTTTCATCTACTGTAGTCATGGGCTAATTGCTGAGTACATGTACTGAATCTTACCAAGAGTATAATGACAGTTTAGTGTGAAAGTTTAGACATCGATGAGATTGAGGGTCATGGAATGTATTATATCAAATTATGGTAGAAACCTTTTTCACATCTATTGACATCTAATGGTCATAAGCTTGGATTTGGGGGAAAGGTATAGACTGTATATATATATAAACCTGGCGAGTTTGCCCTTGGTCGCTCTGACCAAGAGATCTTTACTTCGAGTTGATTGCCTGGTGGTTCTGTGTCCAAAAAAAATCATCTTTCATTTGCAAAAAAAAAAAAAAAAAAAAAAAATGCAATAAATATACTACACAGAACCATCAACCCCTGAGCTTGAAGTACAGTTCTCTGGCATGTGTAACAAAGTGCAAACCACCCAGTTAAAAAAATAGACTATAGCACTAAAAAATACAATAACAAGTTATATCTAATAACGCAAGTTGACTTTAATATATTTTAAATATACCCAAAAACGGAATATGCAAATATTTAAGATTGTTGTAGATGACAGTGAACTTTGTATAACAATTTAATAAATTCCATTAATTCAGTAATAATTAAACCAAAATAAGAGTGCAGGGTAGAGACAGTTAGAATGTATATATTGAACTGCAAAAACTCCCTTATAATGGTAAATGCACCATTTAAATATTTGTTTATCCAAATCTATCAGAACTTGTTTGTTAATTAGATTTGAAAATGCAGACACTTTCATTCATCAGTTCCGGCCACTTAAGCAGGTGTCACACTATCCCGATTTAAGTGCCGACGCTCCACGACTTAAGGAGTGGCGATACAAGGGGGAGACTACTGCCGAGTATCGTGGGTGATAGAGAGGCGGGACGCCCACGGCGGGCAGTATGGACGGGCATGCCTCCTAACGGCAACTGGAAGGGGTCGAGAGGCAACCATGCAAGACCCAAGGAAGATAAATGACGCCGCTGGGGCGGCGTCATGTGCCGTACCATGCAAACTGGTTGGCGACAATGCTCCTGACGAGGGGCGCCTATAGGAGGTAGGACGGCGCCGATAGATACTACGGCGGTGATGGACAGCCACCCTGTCACACTGGACCCCTACTCCGTCACACTTGATCCCGACCAAGGCAAACAGGTCCGTCGGAGGCGACGTGTGTGTGTGTGTGTGTGTGGGTGGGTAGTATGAGGCTTTGAAGGGAGAGGACGTATGGATTTTTCTCTCCGTGGTGAACAGCAAGTTAGTGAGGGAAGAGGTGGTGATGGAATTGTGAAATATACAACAGGGTGAGTGGGAAATTACGGTGATTTGATATTGGGTGAAACTCTGGAGTTCTATCTAACCAAAATCAAACAACATGTGAAAGAAGAAACGGAAATTGAAGAGTGCTGTGCCAGGCAGCGAGGGAGGCGTACGGACGAGGGGCAAGCCGATGCCAGGCAAAATACCCTCCCTCCTTGACTGTCTCCAGCCAACACCACTCACCCTAGGGTATGCCCCGCCCCCCCCCCCCCCCCCCCTTCCCCACCCACATCCCATCTGTCATCACGCCAGTGCATGGAGAAGCTGGTCGTATGAAAGTGGACCGAAATATTCTGCATGGCGCTAATGCTGAGAGGACGACTGCAGCAGGGGGAAGTATGCAGGAGAGAGACAGCGAAGTACAGCAGAGGCGAAAAGGCGGAGTAAGGGAATAGAGGAAGGAGCCATAAACCTCGCTGACCACAACACTCCCCCCCCCCCTCTCTACCTCTCCTCCCCTCGCTTAAAGTAATATGATACCTGTCAGTATAAAGGCAAAACAAAAGTGTATTTAAGTATGGTTCTTATCTAAATCCATGGGGGAGATTTGTATTGAAAACAAAATGTCAGTGGTAGTTTTTGATGCAATGCAGCTTAAAAATAAATGTGTGTTTGTGTAAGAGTAGTAGTAGCTACTGTATAATAGAGAGAGAGAAACACAGTGACAACAAGTATTCAACCCTCCCCCCCCCCCCCCCCATCCTTACCCACACATTCACTTCCCTCCCCTCTCCTTCCCTCTTCCCTCCTTCCCTCTTCCTTCCACTTTCCTCAATGTCCCTCATGCTACTATTACATGAGTAACATGATGTAATATTTTGTACATATTTTTGTCTTGAAAATAATTAAATCTTAGGACATAATTGGCTGGTTTCCATTTAAAGTTAGGCATATTTAGAATGTAAAGCGGCTCAAATTGCCAAGGTTTCTTTAGCTTTGTATAGAGTCATTTAGCTTTGAGGAAACAGGCCGATTATATTAGGTAGGGTTATATATGATTTATGGCCGAGTCAGGAAATCAGACTTGAAGTGGTATATTTCATGTGAGAGTTATCTCTAACGAACTAGTAACTAAGTATACTTTTTAAAATAAGGTATAATTCGCTGATATATTATGTGCATACTGATAACCAGGACCTTTTTCTCAAACTAATAGTAGATTTCTAACATCCTTCTTTAACACCTTATTAGCGGCCTAGGCGGTTTATTTATATGTACCGCCCAGCGGGGTGTTTTTAGCCAAAATAGGGCTGTTTACGTGATCATTTTCATGCCTAAATAAGACCCAGAACGTAAAACAAGTATCTATCCCTGAAAGGGCATAAACAGAGCTTTCGAATGACACCATAACGATCCTTTTATGATGGCTAGTTTTCTTGCAACAACCGTGCAACGCGAGTGCAAAAAGCATGTAATTAGGCACTTTCCCCATACAATTCCGTATATAGCGAGTGAGAGAGGGAGGGAGGAGGTGGGATTCGTGTCAGTAGGTTCGCCGCGGTGGTTTGGAGCAGTCATACGCTCGCTACTCTCCTGCCACCACTTGTCTCTCTCTCTCAGCAACATTACGTGCTGAAATTGCCACACAACCTATGTCGAGCGCCCCCACATAGTCCAGCTTTATTTAACTCGACTTATGTTGTGCGCCGACAGTTAAGGGTTAATCCTTAGCACTATTTTGACACTTGTCTTTTTAATCATTTTACTCTCTTAATTAGTGTATTTCCTTGCTCACTACAATAATCGTTTTGTATTATATATATATATATATATATTTTTTTTTCCCCGTGTTTATTCTTTGTGCGAGCAAGGGTTTAAGAGTCAATATTAACAAAACCAAGGTTATGCATTGTAGTTTGAGACGAGGCAATGTGGAAAAGAGCGGTGCATACCCATGTGCAGTGTGTGGAAAGGGAGTGGGCGTTAACTCAATTCAATGTAGCATCTGTCGATGTTGGGTACACCATGGGAGTAAGCGCTGTAGTAGAATAAAGGGGCCCCTGCCGAAGGATAAGTCAGAAATAGAGAAATTTGAGTGCGTAGTGTGCAAAGGCGAGCTTGTGTTAAGTGATGATCCTGTGGCTGTGAATTTTGGAAATGAGTCTTTGGAGCTGGTGAACAAGTTTTGTTACCTAGGAGATACCATCTCTGCCGGTGGTGGGGCTGAGGCTGCCACTGTTGCTAGAATTAGGTGTGGCTGGGGGAAGTTCAGAGAATTGATACCAATCCTGACCATGAAAAGAATGCCTCTCCCCCTGAAGGGAAAGGTGTATGCCTCATGTGTTAGAAGTGCAATGACGTATGCCTCAGAAACATGGGCCGTTAAAGTAGAGGATGTCAACAGAATGGAGCGTAATGAGATGAGAATGGTGAGATGGATGTGTGGGGCCAGGCTACAGGATAGAATAACAAATGTTGAGCTGAGGAGACGTTTAGGTATAAAGAGTATTAGCGAGGTGATGCGTACAAGTAGACTGGGATGGTATGGACATGTGGAGAGAATGGATGAACAAAATTGGGTGAAAAAATGCAGGTCTGTGATTGTGGAGGGAGCTGCACCAAGGGGTGGACCGAGGAAGACCTGGGATCGGACTATACGCGCCGATCTCAAATCCAAGAACTTGACAAGTGAAGCAGCCCTTAACAGGGTTGCCTGGAATGCCGCCATTAGGACAAGAGACTGAAACTGCACTTATGTGTGGAACACTCAGTCTTAAAATTTTATGTATGTATGTATGTATGTGCGTATTTTTAAACAATACTTTTATTTTACTTTATTTTTCTATTTTCTTTTGCACTCACTGTCTTGTAATATAGCCTGATCTTCTGTAGCCTTGCATCATACTAGGTGAGTTAAATAACTTATCTTACTCTTTCTATCTCTAACGCTACTCATAGGATGTTTACATTTTCACCTTTATCGGGCAGAGGCTCGTCCCTTAGGAAGAAATGATAGATAGACTCAGTATTAGGGAATAGGTAGGAAATTATGATAATAAGACAAGATGATATTAACTCGGTCCCAGTCGAGGAATAATCCTGATGACAGACAAAACGCAGTGAGAGATGCAGTACAAATGAACCGTGAAACAGACAATGTAGTTAATGGAGATGTACAAGCAAACCCTGTTAGAGAAAATGCAGAAAATAACAATCAACAACTGCAGCCCGCAGAAGAAAATGCAGGAATCAATAATTCGCAAGACAACAGAGGTGTGGAACAAAATAATGAAAATAGTGTAGGCCTAAACGAAGATAATGAGAGAGAAATAATCGAAAATCGTGAACAGAACGAACGACCTCGTAACGTAAACATGAATGGTGGAGAATGGATGGGACATTCTGGTGACGGACTCACAACATTAGTGAATGAAATCTATACAGAAGTGATACAATGGCAACATAATAAGTTTGAACTACCGATTTGTGAAGCCGCAAAAGACATGCTGGGGGAACTCAGATGTATGATCCTAAAGTATGTTCAGGATGCCTCTTTGGCGCACGTGGCAATCAAGATAGCTTCTTTCATTCCTCAGTTGTCCCTTCAAAGAAAAAGACCAAAGGGAAAACTGAATGAGAACATTAAAGCGCTGAAACAGAGAATGGAGTGGTGGAAAAATGGGGAGTTAGACAAAATTCTTAGCCAAGTACGAGCAATCCAGCAAAGACTGAAAACAAAACAACGAAGAAAGAGGAAGCCAGATGATATGGCACGATCAGTGGGAAATAGCATGAGGATTGGTAAAGTGGCACAGGCAGTCAGAATGGTCACTGGGGAAGCCTCAAGTGGGGTGCACGAAGTGAATCGACGCATCTTGGACCAGCTGAAGGAGAAACACCCAGAAGCAAAACCAGCAAGTGATGAGGCCAAACTAGACGGGGAATATGTTCCTCCAGACCCGGTGATATATGAGAATATAACTGGAGACCTCATATGGAGAAAGGCGCTGAAAACACAGGGAGGAGCAGGTCCATCAGCAGTAGATGCTAAGACTTGGAGGATCTTCCTAAGTCAAAACAAGTTTGGTTCAGCCGCGGGTGACCTTTGTGAAACAATAGCAATGCTGGCAAAGAAACTTGCATCATCACCATGCGTGAACATAGAAGCTCTGACAGCATGTCGCCTGATACCTTTAAATAAGAATCCAGGAGTTAGACCAGTAGGCGTTGGGGAAGTTCTTAGAAGGATTATAGGAAAAGCAATCATGTCCGTATTTGGAAAAGATGTACAAAGAGCAGTGGGCAACTTACAAGTATGTGCAGGACAGCAAGCCGGAGGAGAAGTAGCAATACATGCAATGGGGAAGGTGTATCATGAGGAAGATTGTGAAGCAGTACTGCTAGTGGATGCAACAAATACCTTTAACACCATTAATAGGGAGGCAGCTATTCACAACATCAAGATCAAATGCCCGAGCATCGCATAGTACATAGAAAATACTTATAAGGAGCCAGCTAACCTGTATATAGTTGGAAGCACAAAGAAGGAAGAAATTAAAATTCTCAAATCAAATGAAGGAACAACGCAAGGAGATCCAGTGGCAATGGCAATGTACGCACTGGCACTATCAATTCTGCAGCAGAAAATAAAACATGAGGTAACCCGAGTGAAACAAGTGGCGTATACAGATGACCTCACAGGTGCAGGAAAAATAGGGGATCTCAAAGAATGGTGGCGGAGAGTACAATCGGTAGGCAGAGTCATTGGGTACCATCCGAATGCTAGTAAATCTGTACTAATAGTGAAAGAAAACAAGTATGAAGAAGCGGTGCAGACTTTTGATGGGACAGGAGTGAAGATTACAAAGGAGGGTCAACGCCATTTGGGAGCAGTAATAGGCACAGAAGAATGCAAGAGATACTATGTGCGAAAAAAGGTAGCGGAGTGGGTAAAGGAAGTGAAAACCCTGGCAGACATTGCGAAATCTGAACCACATGCTGCATATACTGCCTTCACATATGGTGTTAAGCACAGATGGACCTTTCTTATGAGAACAGTACCTGGCATTAGACAGATGCTCCAACCGCTGGAAGAAGCAATCAGAGGAACATTCATACCGGCCTTAACAGAGATGGAAGGCGTCACGCAAGAGCTAAGAGATCTATTAGCTCTTCCGCCATGGTTCGGAGGAATGGGGGTCATAAACCCAGTGGAGGCGGCAACACATGAGTACCAAAATTCCCTTAAACTTACTACGTCTCTGACAGAAAAAATACGGGAGCAAAATGAAAATGATGAGGTGGACGAAGAGGAACAACGAAATGCAAGACAGGAAATTACAAAGAGCAGAGAAGAGAGACAGAAACATAGCCTAGAACAAATTAAGACCAGATGTAGGGAAGAACTGAAAATGAGAGTTGAGATGGCACAAGACACGGGGGCTTCAAATTGGCTCACATCATTACCAATGATATCACAGTGTTTTGTGCCGGCCATGGTTGGCTTGTGGAATAAGTTGCCAAATGAGCTAGTCAATTCAGCTAATATCTCCATTTTTAAGTCTAGAGTCAATGCTTTTTTGCAGCATTAATTCTAATTTTTAAACTTATTTTATTCTATTTGATTGTATTATATTTAAGCTTGATATCCTCCACTGCATAATATGTTCTCTGTGTTTAATATGTGTATATGTACAGTACAGTATACAGTGTATGTTTTTATTTTTTCCTAAGTTGCCATAGTCTCTCTCCAGTGCCTCCGGGTGTTTTGTGTGGATTGATCTTGATGGTGTTTCTGCACCCTGGTTGGAGACTTCGGCATCTCATATAATAATAATAATAATAATAAAGGAGAAAGGCTTCAGCTTAAATAAACAAGAATTCAATGATGCCGTAGCCTTGAGGTATGGGTGGCCAGTTTCGAACCTGCCGCTGAAATGTGCATGCGGTGAAATAAACAACCCAGACAACTGTATGACCTGTAAGAAAGGAGGATTCATCTGTATCCGGCATGATGAAGTACGAGACATCACTGCACAAATGCTGGACGAGGTGTGCCATGATGTCAGAATCGAACCGGAACTTCTGCCTATGGACGGACAGCGCTTGGCCCACAATACTGCAAATACTTCAAATGAAGCAAGAGTGGACGTAAGTGCTCGAGGTTTTTGGACGAGGGGACAACGGGCTTTTTTCGACATCAGAACCTTCAACCCAAGAGCACAAACATATCGTGAGCGAGGACACAAGGCGGCATACTTGAGAAACGAAAGTGAGAAAAAACGCACTTATGAAGAAAGAATTTTGAACAGGGATCAAGGAAGCTTTACTCCTCTGGTCTTCTCATCGTCGGGAGGTATGGGACCTTCTGCAAGTGTCTTCTATGCCAGATTAGCTGAACAAATATCGGAGAAAAAGTGCCAGCATAGAAGCCAAGTCATAATTTGGATGAGATGCCAGCTCTCTTTCTCTCTTCTCAGGTCTGCACTCCTATGTCTCAGGGGTACAAGGTCCTCCCCGCTACAGAGGACAAGAGTGAGAGACTTGGACTTTGAAATGGTCGTGGCGGAGGGATGAATTGGGGAACAACTAGGTTGACAATAAGATAAACTACAATGTAACTAGAATAAGATAGATTGTACACCACTTTGCAACTGTCACCTTAATTTAAAAAAAAAAAAAAAAAAAAAAAAAAAAAGGAAACATGCTTACATTACTGAAATGTTTGTGGACATGCAGTAATGCAAGTAATGGTCACTCTTCTGTAAATCTAAAATGGCTTACTAAAGAATGGGAAATGGGTGTGTGGATGGGTGGGGGGGGGGGGGGGGGAGTTAAGCTTGAGATCTAGGGAGGAAACTAAAAACATAATAAAAAGATCCATAAATGAGCAAACAAATGCGCCCATCTCCCCTTGATGCGCCCATCTCCCCTTAATGTGCCCATCTCCCCTTAACCTCTGAAGTGCGCATGGGGGTAATTGGAAACGTCCCCCTGTGCTGACGTATTTGAGGTGTTTCCGTCACTAAAATATTCATTGTGCCATTAATAGCATTAATACTTATCCATATGCGCCTATTATGGGTTGATTATAAAGGTATTAACCTGAAACAACAATAAAACGAGTGAAAACAGCGTTTGGATGGTCAAAATCGGAGATATAGCCCGCGAGTTGTATAATGTATGGGTGAGGCAATCTGCTTTCCCGCCAATTTCCCCCAAGGCCACTGAGACACAGTCGATCGATACTCTCTCTCTCTCTCTCTTGCACTCGCTTGCTATCAGTGATGACCACACCCTCCAATCGGATTTCTAATATTAGCACGAAAATATACCTCAGAATAAGGGAATAACAGGGAAAATAGGTGATAACTGAAGGAGAGGAGGAAAGTGGGGAAGGAGGGGAGGTAGAGGACTGAGATTTTGAATGGCCCAGGGGCCAAAAAAAAAAAAAAAAAAAAAAAAAAAAAAAAAAAAATTATGTCAAAAGTTGATTTTTTTTTTCTCTGACTCTTAAGAGTCTCCCCGCAGTGCGCCGGGGGAACTCTTAAGAGTCTCCCCGCAGCTCCCGGGTTAATTAAGTGTTATTTTTGTTTTAGTATTTGGTAAAACAATGCCATCTATAGTTAACCATTTCAGTACCGGTGACGTCTTTCTCGTTATAGTCTGGCAACTATTAGGTTATTGTATTATGCTTACATAGGGCCTGTAGCAATCACAAGACCTCCATTCCTCTCATTTATCTCTCTTAACTCCCACAGACCGTTCTTAAGCTGCATAAAATAGTCTAAGTAAAGCAGAATTATGGCAAAACAGACGCCACCGCTATTGAAAGGGTTTATAGATAGTCACTCGTTGATGGGATCGGATTAAGGGGACAGTGGTGATTTTTGGGGTCTATTTATTTATATATTAATTTATTTTTTAGTTTCCTCGCTAGACCTCCATCAAGGTTAAAACAAAAACACCCCCAAAACCATCTATCAACGATGTCCCGTGCGACATTGCCAGGTCGCGGACTCACTGTATGCCCTCCCCCTCTGATGGCGCCTGAGCATTACCGGGTCGCTGCCTGAAGGCGACCTACCTTATAAGCGGCGTCTGACGCAGACAGGCTGGCGCCCTTGTAACATATGACGAATACCGGACAACGCCCGACGCCCCCAGCCTACCGTCCCCATACCGTCAATGTACTAGCCGCCGACTCAGCTTATGAGAGTTGTGCATGTCGAACTTTTCCTGAGGCCCCTGACGACCTCTCCCGACGGCTCTCTTGAGTTGGCGCCCACCCACGTCGCGCGGCGATGTAGGCAAAGACCTGCTCCCAACCCTTAAGTCGTGGGGCGTTGGCACTTAAATCGGCATAGTGTGACACCTGCTTTACGGTACGGCCACACCGAACGCAGCTGGCGGGGAGGGAGGTAGGTAGCAGCAAGAGGGAAGCGGGGTGGTATCGGCAAGAGGCAAGCGGGGAGGTTAGCGTCAACTCTATGGGTAGCCACACCAGACGCGGCTAGCGGGGAGGGCTCGGCGGCAAGCGGCAAGCGGCAAGCAGGGCGGATAGTGGCAACACTATTATCCTCTCTTATATACAGTACTATCCTATCCTAATGCAGTAATAAAATACATAATATATGCATAATCTTATTAAAACTAAAGTAGCATAAGGTAGGTTATGTGTTTAAACATGCAACCTGGTTAGATCATAATTAATTTGTTAGGTTTACAGTTTGATAAATTGTATACAATCGTTGGTTCTAACACAAGTTGACATGCTAGCGTAGGCTATAGTAGGCATAGTTAGATTATCTTTTTACTTATGTTACAGCTTGGATATCGTAGAATAATATAACAGGTTAATATGAATGTTAGTGTAGGCTAAATTTAGCTCCGTTTGCTTTCTTTGGAGACAGTAATCTTACATCTTTGCATGCATAGATTAATTTAAGTTAATTAAGATGCCCGGTATGTTAACAGGTCTGGCAAGGTCACCCATATTATTTTATTTTATTTTACTTATAAATATGTTAGGAAAGATAGATGAGAGAGAATACTAGGTAAAATTATATACGATTGGTTACATAATGTATTTCTTGATAAGTTTGTCATTTGGTGGAGTAAGGTTAATGAAAATATAAAACAATAGAACGAAATGCAAGTCTGTTACGATAAATTACATGATTGATTTACCAGTAATATGAAGTTCCTTGGCAATGTCTTCCCAGTGTTTCCTGAATATTCCAGTGTTTTTGTGCAGATAACCAGTGGGATCTCACACTGTTCTTCTTTGATACACTGCACCAATTAGTTCTTCAGTCGATATGTTTTAGGTCAGAACTTAACGCAGATCGAAGTAAAACTGATGAAAAAAAAACGCTCATGCCACGCGCATCATTATAAAACAAGAAGCATCGCTGAGCGGATAACGGGAAGTGAAAGATGAGCGGCAAACCTCTCCCCTCATGCAGTGTGGCCACCTTCATAAGATATAATGGGTTTCATAGTGTCAAGTTGTACCTCCCCACTTGCTGCGCCCACCCTGCTTGCCGCGTTCAGTGTGGCCGTAACCTTAGAGATCGATGAGACATACGAAATTTGGTAATTTGGTCAGATACAATTGTTTACATATGGATGGACATTAGTTCTTTTCTGATCTTCTAGAAATATTCCCCATGCATATATATATATATATATATATATATATATATATATATATATATACTGTATATATATTTGTACATATATAGTTAATTACAGGGTGGCGTAGAATTCGGTTAACCACCTGGCTGACATTGACAGTGCTGCCTTTCTATACCTCTGTGTAGCCAAGCGGTAAACTGCGTGAGATCGACCGATTATATTTTGGTTTAATTAACAAGCAATATCTCCATAACCATTATATACATTGCAAGGTATAATGGCTCATCTAATGCAAAACAGGTACTACAAGCTACTGGTATGATTAAAAGTTGCAATGCCAATAAAATTAAAGTTCCAAAAAACGTTGTCCGGGGTTAAAGAGGTTTTGCATGCAGGGTAGTATGTTGGATACAAGGACGTACTGTGCCACATATATCATAAGAGCATTTAACTGGTCGGGCATGGAGAACTACAGATGGACAACAAATTTAGTCATTTTGACTGTGGCCATTTAGCAGTGTGACTGTTTTGGCTGTGTACGTTTACGAGTGTGGCAGTTTTGGTTGAGGCCATGTATGAGTGTGGCAGTTTTGGTTGAGGCCGTGTATGAGTGTGGCCATTTTGGTTGTAATTTTGTTTATCATTCTGACTTTTGCATCAGATTTTGTGGTGTTGTCATTTCATAATAAGGTGATTACATCAGCATTACTAAATACAATAGCGTTGTGTACTATACTCTATTTTATGTTTTGAGTATTACTACATAATATAAAGCACTTTTTTACCTAAAGTAATCTAGATAGTGTTTGATTATCCAGAAGTCTTGGAAATATGGTGACATGTAGATATATTATTGACCTAGGTATAGATCCATATGGCTTAGATGTAGAAATAAGATGATGTAGGCCTATTTTATTTTTTATTTTTTATTTTGAGCATTATTACATGATAAAAAAAAAAAAAAACGTAAACTATATAACCTAGATATTGTATACTTTTATGTAGGTGACAAATTCCTGTAAATATTTTATGGCATAGCTGTAGATGAGGTAAGGCAAGTTAAGGATTAAGAGTGAATATGTGGCAATTTTAGTTATGGCCATGAAGTAGTGTGACCGTTTTAGTTGCGGCTTATTTTAGTGCGGCCATTTTAGTCATTTAGTAATGTGGCCACTTTGGTTGTGGCTGTTAAAGAGTGTGGCCATTTATGAGTGTGGTTATTTATGAGTTTGACTGTTTATGAGTGCCACGACCAGAAACACCACAGGGCCTATATATACCACAACCGAAGACAACGTGGGGCCCAGTTACCTCAGTTACCCCCTGTCAAAATGCTGTGGGAAACGAACACACAAAATGGTCCCACAAGGCATCAACCCCCCCCCCCCCCCCTTGAAAAAGCAAAACAAATCCCCGCACACCCCCACCCCAAAGAGTCAGCGGCTACAAAATCCGGATGTGACGTCACTCCTTCAGCCCGGCCCGGGATTGGATGGCCAGGGCCAGGCCTCCACCAACTGAGACACAGGAACACCATCACACATCAGCTGATTGGTCCCTGGCGGGGATCGTGGGATGATTCAGAGGGCCTTCTATTACTCTCCCCCCTACCCCCATCGCCGGAACCAGAGCAACCTACACACCACCGAGAGCAGATGTACCACCGTGCCCTTTTTCATTGTGCAAATCCTAGGGCGAAAAGTACCTAGAAAATGGATACGTATTCGGACCAGGTAGGGGACATTTTCCCCCCTCCCCTCTGAGATTCAAATGCTTTCCAGCTCCAAGGTGCTTTCCAGCCCGACCCACTACTTGCAACCAAACGGCAAATCCTGTGCAAGTGGCCTAGATTCTTTCCAGCTCTTGGGACCTAGAATGCTTTCCAGCTTCTTAATAACTTTACTTACTAAGATATTTCTGCGATATAGAGACACTTGAATTAGTTGACGCCTAGCTGTCAGGCCCCCTTTTATCGTAAGTTAAGTATTTCATCAGTTGATAATTAAAAACCCTTACACGCTATCCGTAACTTTCATGATCCATCTATAAGTATATTGTCACATGTTTGTCTAACCTCCAGGGTTATCAAACCGCTGCGTACCTATAGGTGGAGAGCTCTGCCATATTATAACTCACACTTAACTCCAGTTAGGGATTACCCCACAAACTTGAGTGTATCTAGGAGTCATTATTCATCCATTACGTCTCTATAATATGTGCTAATATTGTATATAATTCCATGTATCCTTGTATTCCATATTTAGATTTATGCTGTACTTTATCATAGGACTTACATTAATAATTAACCATGCATTATACCTGTATTCCTACATAAGAAATGCATATCAAACCACTACCTAAATAATAAAACTTGTACACCTGACTCTTGTATTTTCTCAAAACTTCCCCCTCTGTAAACAGGAACCCGCTCAAGATGGTATAGAGGGCCCAACTATCTCTAGTAGAAGTTGGCATCTTAATGAGTGTAGCCCTCTTAATTGCTTGTGACCATTAAGGAGTGTGGCCGTTTAAGAGTGTGGCTGTTGAAGAGTGTGGCCATTAAGGAGTGTAACCACTTTAGTTGTGACTGTTAGGGAGATGTAATCATATTAGAATGTGGCATTGGCCATAGCGGTTTAGGAGTGTGGCTGTTTTGGTTGTGACCGATAAGGAGTGCGGCCTTTTAAGAGAGTGGTCTTTTTGGTTGTGCACAGAAAGGAGTGTAGGCATTTAAGAGTGGCTAAAACATTTTGGTTGCAACCATTAGGAGTTTGGCTGTTATGGTTTTAGCCATTGAGGAGTGTTGCCATTTTAGTTGTGGCCATTTAGGAGCGTGGCCTTTTTTATTGTGGCCATGTGGATTGTAGCCATTAAGGAGTGAGACCTTTTTGGTTGTGGACGCTTAACAGTGTGGCTGTTTTAGTTGAGGCATTTTTGTTTTGGTCTTTTTATGGGTGTGGCGATTTTGGATGTGTTCATTAAGAAGTGTGGGTGTTTTAGTTGTAGTTTTTGAGGAGCGTGGCCTTTTTGGTTGTGGAAGTTTTGGCTGTGACCGTTAACCCCTAAAGCGCGAGGTGTATGTAGTGGACACCATGTAACTGAGCAACGATATTAGGCCTCCTTCCCACCTAAAATCGTAATTTTATGATAAATATCGTTATTACTTATTCATATGCGTCTATTTTACGTTTGATATGAAGATATTAACATGTAACAACAATAAAAACAAGTGGGAATAGTGTTTAGATGGTCAAAATCACTAATTACTGCCGACCGGTCATTCATGAATTATGAGGCAGGCGGCACGTACACCCTCTCCTCTCGAGGCCTGAAGGGAGAGTGTGAGAGAGTAACTCAGTCAGCTGAGTTACTCTCTCACACTCTCCCTTATGCAACACACTCGATAGTCACATGACCACACCCTAGAACCAGCTTGGAGATGTTGGCACGAAAATACCAATACATAAGGGAATAAGAGGAAAAATAGGTGATAAATGAAGGGGGGGCTGGGGGGAAGGAGGGGATTTTGACACATCTGGAAGTGTTTGGAGGGGAATTATCTCACTTAAACACCATTTCTGTTGTTTTAAGTGCTACTGGGGCCTTATAAAAGTTTTTTTTAGGCCTTACCTCTTAACCCAGCAAGTGTGGCAAGACTTATATAAGGCCTACCGCTGCGCTGCGGGAAGCCTTATATAATCCAAGGCCTAAAAAAAAAACATTTAAATCAGCCCGGTATCAATTATTTTATTTTATTTTTTGCCCCTTGGCCATGCCAAATATCACTCCTCCACATAAAATGTGGCCATTTTAGAGTGTTGCCATTTTAGTTATGGCTTTTTAGGAGTGTGATCGTTAACTATCCTGCTTCGGGCTTAATGTGCACATGACTCCCCTCCCGCATGGGCTAGACTCATAGTCTTTCGCTTGCTAGGCCTATTTCATTTCATTAGGCGTAAATTTGTTCTTAATTTTAATCTACAAAAGTTACCATAATAGTATATATATATTTTATTTATTACCTACTCTTCTTCTTCACACTGAAGAGAGTATATATGTCTAGGTTACGTGTAGCCTGAGTAATGACGAGATCAAAGAGTATGGGTCCAAGGCGGCCTGGGCTTTGGCTTTCCCTCATTCATTAGGCGTATAATTATCCTCTCTTTCCTATTGTTTACCTAATGGACTTACCATAATGAAATATATATATATATACAGTATTATATATATACTGTAACAGTGTATATATATATATATATATATATATATATATATATATATATACCGGTATATACTGTATATATTTGTATTTGTATTTTTGTATTTATTTTCTTTCTTTCTATGTAAGTGAGAGAGACAAAGGACAGAACTGCCTGTAGCGAGTGCCTCCCCCAGAGTGAAAGAGTGACAGGGCTAAATTCAAGGGACGTTCGAGCCAAAATACCTAAACACACAGAGTTTGAAGCAATTTAAGTCATAGGTAGAGGGAAAAACTGATTCTGGGAGAGAGTTCCAGAGCTCAGCTGTTGAATAGAAGAAAGACTGAGAGTAACGTTTTACTCTTGGGATGGAGAGTTGCATAGAGTAGGGGTGGGAGTGAATTGCAAGACGGAGTCCACGTACCCTATGTAAAGGAGGTGGTATACACTGGGAGAGCTAGAGAGATGCAACATTGCGACGAAGAGAGAGAGTTTGCAGAGAAATGGTGAGTGGATGGGAGTTAATGATACGAAAAGCCTTCCTTTCTACTTTGTCTAGGAGTGTGGTGAGAGAGGATCCCCCCCACACATGTGAACAATACTCAATACAAGGATGCACTGTGCCCCTGTACAGAGCAAGAAGCTGTGCAGGAGTAAAGAAGCCCTTGAGGCGGTTGAACACACCCAGCTTCTGGTAGGCTGCCTTAGCAAAACTGGTAATATGGTCCTTCCAAGTGAGAGCAGAAGAAAAAGAGACACCAAGAATATTGAGAGACGATGAAGGATTGATTTTTGTGTTGTTGAAGTATAAGGGATAGTCCTCTGGGAGTTCCGGGCGGGTAGTATGATGAATAAATGGGGTTTTGGAAGCATTAAAAGCACAAGATTTTCGCTGCCCCAATTGGAAATAGTAGTTAGATCAGAAGATAAATGTTGCATGGCTTCATTACTTTTGTTTTTGAGGGATTGCTGGCTAGGGCATTCATGAAAACTAATTGAGTAGTGTAAGGTAGAGTCGTCTGTGTATGAATGGATGGGACTGGAGGTACGGTTGAGAAGATCATTTATGAAAATTGGAAAGAGAATGGCAGATATGACAGATCCCTGAGGAACACCAGAGTTGATAGGATAAGGAAGTGAGCGATTACCATCCACAACTGCAGCTATGGAATGGCCGGAAAAGAAATGAGAGACAAAGGCACAGATGGAAGGATGGAAACCGAAGGAGGGTAGTTTAGCAATTAAATAGTTGTGCCAGACTCTATCGAAGGCTTTCGATATGTCTAGTGCAATAAAAAAAGGTCTCACCGAAGTCCCGAAAGGAGAATGACCAAGAGTTAGGTAGATATGAAAGATGATCACCAGTAGAGCAATCCTTAAGGAATCCATACTGGCGATCTGAGAGTAGATTATGAGAAGAGAAATGCTTAAACAGTTTGGAAGCAAGAATAGTTTAAAAAACTCTAAGAAATACAAGAGATGAGAGCAAATGGACAATAGTTGGAGTGTTAAGAGCAGACACCCTTCTTTGGGACAGGTTGAATGAGAACAAACTTCCAGCAAGAAGGGAAGACATTAGAGAAGAGACAGAGACGAAAGAGTTTGCCTAGGCAGGGAGTCAGCATGGAAGCACAGTTTTTTTAGTACAACAGGAGAAACACCGTTCGGACGTACGCCTTCTTAGTATTAAGCCCAGAGAGGGTAGCAAGTAAATCTTTAGAAGAGATTAGGATATTAGGCATGAGTAGCAGAGAGGGGGATGGAGAGGTAAGAATAGCACTGGAATCATCCAAGGTGGAGTTTCTAGCAAAAGTTTGAGCGAAAATTACAGCTTTGTCAGAGGAAGAAGTGATGGTTTTGCCATCAGAGTGGAAAAGGGGAGGGAAAGACGAGGAAGAAAAATTGTTGGAGTGATTTTTGGTTAGATGCCAGGAAGCTTGGGAATAGCTAGAGTTGGATAGTTCAGTGCATTTATTATTGATGAAAGATTGCTTGGCAAGCCGAAGAACAGATTTGGCTTGATTCCGGGCAGAGACATAGGAAGAATGAGATTCTTGAGTGTTAAGGCGTCGGTACTGTTTGAATGCTTCCTTCTTGTTGCGGACAGCAGTAGAACATTTTACTTATGGATGTTAAGGAGTGTGGCCATTTTAGTTGTGGCTAACAAATGTGATCATTTAGGAGTATGGCAGTTTTGGTTGTGGCAGTTTAGGAGTGTGGCATTTTTGGTTGTGGCTGTTTAGAAGTGTGGCTGATTAGGTTATGTCCGTTTACCGAAGAGGCCATCTTGTTTGTGGCTGTTAAGGAGTGTGGTCTTGTTGGTTGTGGACGTTTTGGTTGTGGCCATTAACCCTTACTGTACCAGAGGGTTCTACTATAAATGTAACCTCCAGTACCAAGCATTGTGGCCAAAATGGCTTCAAAGACGAGAGAGCGCAACCTCTCACCACGAAAGCTGGACGAGTACCGAGCCAACCTGCCCGTGGGAAATTAGATACACTCTGAGAAGTGTTGCCAAAGTCTCAAGGCAGTGTTTACAAGTCACGGTGCCTGGTACCGCTCGGTACAAGAACCGAATACTACTGACGGACATCGTACGGCGCTGGTACTGGCGAGTTACTTTCTTACTGTCGGCCATTGTATTTCGCTGGTACAGAACGGGTTAATGAGTGTTGCAATTTTGATTGCAGCCATTATGGTTGTGGCTGTTTTAGATGAAGCTGTTAGTGAGTGTGGCTGTTATGGTTAGGGTAATTTTGCTTGTGACCGTTTAAGGAGTGTATCCGTTTTGGTTGTGGCCATTTAGGAATGTGGCATTTTAGTAATATGGCCGTGTTGGTTGTTGCCATTTAGGAGTGTGGCACATTTCGTTGTGACTGTTTAGGAGTGTGGCCGATTACCTTATGGCCGTTTAACGAAGTGCTCATTTTGTGTGTGGTTGTTAAGGTGTGTGGTCACTTTTTTGTGGCTGTTTAGAAATTTGGAAGATTTAGTTGTGGCCATTTAGGAGTGTGGCCATTTTAGATATGGCTGTTTAGGAGTGTGGCTGTTTTGGCTGAGGCCCTTTAGGAGGGTAACATTTTAGGAGTGTGGTCGCTTATGAATGTGCCCGTTTATGGTTGTGGCCATTTCAGAATGTGGCCATTTTGGTTGTGGCTGTCTAGGAGTGTGACCGTTTTGGCTATGACCGTTTAAAAAGTGTGGTAATTTTTGTTGTGTCCATTATAGTTGTGGACATTTTGGTTTGGTCGGTAGGGAGTGTGGTCATTTTGGTTGTGGCTGTTAAGGAGTGTGGCCATTTTGGTTGTGGTCGCTAAGGAATGTGGCCATATTAGTTAGGGCCATTTAGAGTATATTAGAGAGGGTTTATCATAATGAGTATAATATAAAGGGTATATTTGAAAGGGTATATTATAAAAGGGTATATTAGAAGAGGTATGATAGAAAAGGTATATAAAGGTATATTATAAAAGGGTATATTAGAACAGGTATGATAGAACAGGTATATAAAGGTATATTATAAAAGGGTATATTAGAAGAGGTATGATAGAAAAGGTATATAAAGGTATATTATAAAAGGGTATATTAGAAGAGGTATGATAGAACAGGTATATTATAAAAAGTATACTTGGATGGGTTTAAAAAGAGTATATTAAATATGGTATTATTATGTTACCTCCTCCAACCGACTTTACTCCTAAACTCAATTAATGAAATCAACAAATACATGTGGCAGTCCAGGGATTCGAACCCAGGATGCTCACACCGAAATTCAGTGCATGTATCCATTGTGCTACGAAGACAGTTAAAGAATGGTGGACAAGCCTACGATATATTACGCAATTTCGAATTCTGCATATCAATCTAAGCATGTACACACTTTCCAACTGCACTATCATAGGCTATGGATAGATAAAAGGAAGGAGTAATTAATGGGGCCTTAACCCTAAGGAAGGCCTCTCTATAAACTACCCCTCAACCTGAATGAATTATTATGTTCCCTCCACCAACCGACTTTACTCCTAAACTCAATTAATGAAATCAACAAATACATATGGCAGTCCATGGATTCGAACCTAGGATGCTCACACCGAAATTCAGTGCATTTATCCATTGCGCTACGAAGACAGTTAAAGCATGGTGTACAAACCTACGATTTATTATGCAGTTTCGAATCCTGCATATCAATCTAAGCATGTACACACTTTCCAACTGCACTATCATAGGCTATGGATAGACGAATGGAAGGAGTAATTTGTTTTCTTCTATGTGATTGAGGGAGGCAAAAGGCAGAACTGCCTTTAGCGAGTGCCTCCCCCATAGTTTAAAGAGTGACAGGGCCAAAATCAAGGGACGTTCGAGCCAAAATGCCTGGACACACGGAGTTTGAAGCAATTTAAGTCATAGGAAGAAGGAAAGACTGATTTTGGGAGAGATTTCCAGAGCTCAGCTGTTGAGTAGAAGAAAGTTTGAGAGTAACATTTCACTCTTGGGTTGGAAAGTTGCACAGAGTTGGGGTGGGATTGAGTAGCAAGACGGGTACCACGTGCCCTATGTAAAGGTGGTATACACTGGGAAAGCTCTGAGGAACACTGATTATTATAGTAGCGATAGAATAGCGAGAGAGATGCAACATTTCGGCGGAGAGAGAGAGATTGCAGAGAGTTGGTGAGTGGACGGGAGTTAATGATACGAAAGGCCTTCCTTTCAACTTTGCCTAGGAGAGCAGTGTGAGAGGAACCTCCCCACACATGTGAACATTACTCAATACAAGGACCCACTATGCCCCTGTACAGAGCAAGAAGCTGTGCAGGGGTAAAGAACCCCCTAAGGTGGTTGAGCACACCCAGCTTCTGGGAGGCTGCCTTAGCAAGACTGGTAATATGGTCCTTCCAAATGAGAGCAGAAGAAATAGAGACACCAAGAATATTAATGGGGCCTTAACCCAAAGGAAGGCCTCTCTATAAACTACCCCTGAACCTGAATGAATTATTATGTTCCCTCCACCAACCGACTTTACTCCTAAACTCAATTAATGAAATCAACAAATACATGTGGCAGTCCAGTTATTCGAACCCAGGATGCTCACACCGAAATTCAGTGCATTTATCCATTGCGCTACGAAGACAGTTAACCCCTACGGCCTGACTTAAGTCCGTATCTAAAAACCTGGACTATGTGGCGGGGACCGACTTAAGTCGGTGTGCAATTTTTGAGCAAGAATGGCTGTGAGAGAGAGACGAGCGACGGGAGGAGCGTAGGTTACCTCATGACCGCTCGGCACGGACCCCGCTCGCCTACTGACATCTACTCCACACTACTCCACCCTTCCTACCTCGCCACACAGGGAATTATGTCGGGAAATTACCTTATTTTAGGGATTTTGCACTTGTGTTGCACGATCGTTGCAAGAGAACGCGTGGTCGTAGTATGATGGTTCTGTTGTCATTGGAAAGCTCAATTTATGCCCTTTCAGGGATACATAATTATATTACGCTCTGGCTCTTGTTTATGCATGAAAAAGAGCACGGAAACAAGGCCATTTAGGGTAATAAAAAAAAACGCTGGGCGCATAGTGGAAAAAAACTGACGGGCCCGCTCGCTCGTAAGGTGTTAAAGAATGGTGGACAAGCCTACGATTTCTTATGCAGTTTGGAATCCTGCATATCAATCTAAGCATGTACACACTTTCCAACTGCACTATCATAGGCTATGGATAGATGAATGGAAGGAGTAATGCATGGGGCCTTAACCCTAAGGAAGGCCTCTCTATAAACTACCCCTGAACCTGAATGAATTATTATGTTCCCTCCACCAACCGACTTTACTCCTAAGCTCAATTAATGAAATCAACAAATACATGTGGCAGTCCAGGGATTCGAACCCAGGATGCTCACACTGAAATTCAGTGCATTTATCCATTGCGCTACGAAGACAGTTAAAGAATGGTGGACAAGCCTACGATTTATTATGCAGTAAGGTAAATTAGAAAACGACTATTTGAAAAGGTACTTAAGATGGGTCACCGGCTTTTTTTTTTAGCTTTCTCTCCTTTTCTCTCTTGCCCTGGCTTGTATCCATTCGGCCCCATTCAGCCAAATATTTTAAGACGTTTATCCTCATCCAGGTGTCTATTTCTTCCTGGCGAGCGATAGCGAGCCAGCATTGTATGAAGAAATCTGGCTTCGCCGGAGACATTTTTCTATCGAAAAATGTACAAATTTAGCTGGCTGTCAAAATAAAAATATATATATGCTGGCTCGCTACCGCTCGCCAGGAAAATATTGACACTTGGATGGGGTAAACGAATGGATAAAAGCCAAAGAGGGAGGGAGAAAAAGAGAAAAAAAGCGAGGTGGGCTCCCTTAAAAGTGTGCCCGATTTAGTTGTGGCCGTTAAGGAATGTGGCCATTTAGGAGTGTGGCCATTTTGCTTGTACCATGTGGTTGTGGCCGTTTAGGAGTGTGGAGTATGGGTGTTTTGGTAGTTGTAGTTTAGGACTGTTGCCATTTTGGTTGCGGATCTTAGGGAGTGTTGCCATTAAGGAGTGTTGCCATTTTGGTTGTGGCCATATAGGAATGTGGCTAATTTGGTTGTGACCCATTAGGAGTATAGCCTCTTTGGTTGTGGCCCTTTAGGAGTGTGGCCGTTTAGGAGTGTGGCCGTTTTCGTTGTAGCCATTCATGAGTGTGGCTGTTTTGATTGTGGCTGTTAAGGAGTGTGGCCATTTTTCTTGTGGCCATTAAACAGTGAAACCATTTTGGTTGTGGCCATTTAAGAGTATGGTCATTTTGGGTGTGAATGTTTTGTTACGGTATATAAGAAAGGGTATGTAGATAGGGTATATTACAGTATATAAGGGTATGTAGATAGGGTATATTACAGTATATAAGGGTATGTAGATAGGGTATATTACAGTATATAAGGGTATGTAGATAGGGTATATTACAGTATATAAGGGTATGTAGATAGGGTATATTACAGTATATAAGGGTATGTAGATAGGGTATATTACGGTATATAACGGTATGTAGATAGGGTATATTACGGTATATAAGGGTATGTAGATAGGGTATATTACAGTATATAAGGGTATGTAGATAGGGTATATTACGGTATATATAAGGGTATGTAGATAGGGTATATTACAGTATATAAGGGTATGTAGATAGGGTATATTACGGTATATAAGGGCATGTAGATAGGGTATATTACAGTATATAAGGGTATGTAGATAGGGTATATTACAGTATATAAGGGTATGTAGATAGGGTATATTACAGTATATAAGGGTATGTAGATAGGGTATATTACAGTATATAAGGGTATGTAGATAGGGTATATTACAGTATATAAGGGTATGTAGATAGGGTATATTACAGTATATAAGGGTATGTAGATAGGGTATATTACGGTATATAAGGGTATGTAGATAGGGTATATTAGAAAAAAAGGTTTATGGGAAAGGGTATGTAGAAAGGGTGGAATAGAAAAGGTCAGTTAAAATATGTATACAGTATTATAAAGGTATATTAGAAAATGTATATTAGAAAGAGTACATTAGAAAGGGTATATTAGAAAAGAAGGTATATTGGAAACCGTCAACCGGAGCTGATGGGCCCCACCATGACACTGAGGTGTGAGAGAGAGAGCTCACACATGTGCAGCATCACACATAGCAAAAACAGTTAAAAATTGCTAATTTTTAGCGATTTTGTCCTTTGTTTGCAAGATCGTTGCAGGATAACCAGACGTCATACAGGGATGATTCAGGTGCCATTTGAAAGCGCTATTACTGTACTTTCACGTATATATAATTGTATTACGCTCTGGCTTTTGCTTATGCATGAACATGAGCAGGGAATGAAGATAATTTCGGGCAATTATGCCTGCTCGTATGGGGTTAAAGGTTAATTCGGAAAATAACAATTTATATATACCATATAAACCAATATTACTGCTCCATATGCACATATTTTACTTATATAAAGAACATTTAAATGTTGAAGAACCAGAAAATGGTGTACAGAGGAAAATAACAGTGAAAAACTGTATTATTGTCATGGGAGGTAAGTGTGGAGGCGTACGAAGGAGCACAACATTGGTGTGCCTTTGGTGCTTGCCTGAGGCAGACTGAGGTTTCAGCTATCAGCTACCACCAGGGCTCTCACAACTGTCGGCCACTTTTAACTTAAATTTCCTCCGAAATTACCTTAGATTACCTTAAATGTTCGAATACGTTTATATATATACAGTATATATATATATATATATATATATATATATATATATATATAGATATAGATATATATATATATATATATATATATATATATATATATATATATATATAAAGTTGTAAAATCGTAAGCTTACGTATGTTTGCAATATAAAACACCCATATATGCCTTGTGTGCAAATGTATAATTATTTAGTAGTTCAAACTAGACAAATACAATAACTTGTGAAAGTAAATAAAGTACATCCTTTACCTGTAGCCTAATGTTTATGCATTTCCTTTATGTACAAGTTCACAATTAATAAACGTAAATATTTATGCCTACAGTAGCCTACATATTCTTTTCTTCAAGGAACAAAAAACAAAGCTTAATATTTTTACATAATAATGCAAACTAGAGATGCATATGCAAATACATATTATTAAGAAAAAAATTAGATAACTAATTGTATTAAATACACACATACATCTACTAATTTTATTAAATACACACATACATCTACTAATTTTATTAAATACACACATACATCTACTAATTGTATTAAATACACAAATACATCTACTAATTGTATTAAATACATACATACATATACTAATTGTATTAAATACACACATACATCTACTAATTGTATTAAATACATACATACATCTACTAATTGTATTAAATACATGCATACATCTACTAATTGTATTAAATACATACATACATCTACTAATTGT
Organism: Paralithodes platypus; assembly: GCA_032716605.1. NCBI lineage: Eukaryota > Metazoa > Arthropoda > Malacostraca > Decapoda > Lithodidae > Paralithodes > Paralithodes platypus. The sequence goes on along the minus strand of CM064511.1, from coordinate 17,397,860 downwards.
ATTAAATACATACATACATCTACTAATTGTATTAAATACACACATACATCTGCTAATTGTATTAAATACACACATACATCTACTAATTGTATTAAATACATACATACATCTACTAATTGTATTAAATACACACATACATCTACTAATTGTATTAAATACACACATACATCTACTAATTGTATTAAATACACACATACATCTACTAATTGTATTAAATACACACATACAGCTACTAATTGTATTAAATACACACATACATCTACTAATTGTATTAAATACACACATACATCTACTAATTGTATTAAATACATACATACATCTACTAATTGTATTAAATACACACATACATCTACTAATTGTATTAAATACATACATACATCTACTAATTGTATTAAATACACACATACATCTACTAATTGTATTAAATACACACATACATCTACTAATTGTATTAAATACACACATACATCTACTAATTGTATTAAATACATACATACATCTACTAATTGTATTAAATACACACATACATCTACTAATTGTATTAAATACACACATACATCTACTAATTGTATTAAATACATACATCTACTAATTGTATTAAATACACACATACATCTACTAATTGTATTAAATACACACATACATCTACTAATTGTATTAAATACATACATACATCTACTAATTGTATTAAATACACACATACATCTACTAATTGTATTAAATACATACATACATCTACTAATTGTATTAAATACACATACATCTACTAATTGTATTAAATACACACATACATCTACTAATTGTATTAAATACACACATACATCTACTAATTGTATTAAATACATACATACATCTACTAATTGTATTAAATACACACATACATCTACTAATTGTATTAAATACACACATACATCTACTAATTGTATTAAATACACACAAACATCTACTAATTGTATTAAATACATACATACATCTACTAATTGTATAAATACACACATACATCTACTAATTGTATTAAATACACACATACATCTACTAATTGTATTAAATACACACATACATCTACTAATTGTATTAAATACATACATACATCTACTAATTGTATTAAATACACACATACTAATTGTATTAAATACATACATACATCTACTAATTGTATTAAATACACACATACATCTACTAATTGTATTAAATACACACATACATCTACTAATTGTATTAAATACACACATACATCTACTAATTGTATTAAATACACACATACATCTACTAATTGTATTAAATACATACATACATCTACGAATTGTATTAAATACACACATACATCTACTAATTGTATTAAATACATACATACATCTACTAATTGTATTAAATACACACATACATCTACTAATTGTATTAAATACATACATACATCTACTAATTGTATTAAATACACACATACATCTACTCACAGGCCCCGTCCCCCGTTTTGTAATGTTTTTGTTTTTTTTATGGGGAGGGGGGGGGGGGGGTGGCCGCATCGAGACAGAAAAACAGAATAAAGCCTCTAAAATGATATGCATTCTCATTCTTCGTTATAAGCATACAAACATCACTCACACGACACATAGTTCAAATTATAAGAAAGATAACTTAGTTTACATAATACATTTGACATCTGTAGAAACTAGCTAATTGAATTTATTAAACAATATTTCCTTGCATTCCTGATCTGTAGCATTAGCAACGACAGATTCCATCTCTTTCTGAAGCTTGGCATGCATCTCCAACTCATGACTGGGTATGCCTTTTCTTTTAAGGCCATGCTTTGTATGAGTATACTCAAGGTATGAATATACTTATCTTGTCACTCAATTCAGCAGTATCAGCACTGCGGTTATTGGTATATATCCATTGTAGTAGCTGTACTAAAGACACCTTGAAAAACCTGCTAAAATCGCATAATAATTACCACCTTCTGTTGTCAAAGGTGAAGGAGTAAAAACTATTATTAGGCCTAACATTTTGACCCGAACAACTCCTTTAACTGAATATAATCATAGGCCTATAATGATATATGTAGACTAAAAATGAAATAATGCATAATGGCACATCGGAAAGCTTAAATATTGGAATAGGATATGTGTATACTTACTAGAACAAGTAGGCTGTGACTTAGCCACTTGGTGAGTGAGTCCTGAGTCGTCTCTGGCTGACGAAAATCAGACAGGTACCGTACGGTCTGCAGGCTGCAGGGGTGCCAGACACCGCTAGAACTCTATAGCTAGATTGGTTTCAATGTAAAATAAAGTTTCTACTGTTATATAACAATGATTTAGTTTTGCATGCAATTAAAAATACATCAAAAGTATCAAAATTGCCTTGTACAATGCATGGATGCTTCTTCAGATTACCTCAGAATTACCTTAAAAATTCCTATACCTTAGGGGGAGATTTCCACTTGAGGGATTTTTTTCTTGACTCCTTTCTCCCTCATGTTTAGCCCCATTGTTTTTCGAATTTTAAGACGTTTGCCCCATTATTTCGACGATTTTAAGAACTTTCAACCCATTTATGTCAATTTTAAGACCTTTCGTGCCATTTAGGTGTCGATTTTTCCTGGCGAGCGATAGCGAGCCTGTAATTTAAGAGGAACCGGCTTTCAGCCGGGACATTTTTCTACCGAAAAATGTACAAATTTATCTTGAAAGGGGCTCAAGGGGGTGTAATCTTAAGCTTGAAGGATATCTAGGGACCAAACTAAATACCTCCCCTTAAACAGTACCTTAGATTCATCTGAATTACCTTAAATCAGGTAATTACCTTAAAAGTGAGAGCACTGGCTACCACACATGTAAGAGGGACGAGGGAGGCCGTGAGAGGTTAGGGGAATGAGAAAAGAGGTAATTTAGGTGGGACACAGGATTTGTTAGGAGTGGGGGTGTAAAAATAATAAATGAGTAGGAGGGAAGTGAGGGGAGGGGAGTGGGACATATGTGGAGGTAAGGCAGGAGGTGGTGGAGGGAAAACATGCTATCCAATCACATATTGCTTCCACTTCACCGGGTCTAGGGCGTTTTCTGTGGAATTTTTCATGGGCTATCTACCAGAAGGAGCATCGCAATCACCAAGTAAAACCTCTCTGAAGGAGTGTCACAGCTCTTAGGTTAAACATGTCCGATATTCCACCAGGAGTCGGGGTTAGTGTACAGTATTTAGAATATTTGTGATAGGGTTGAATACAGAATCTTAGAATATTTTTGTTCAGTATATACTGTATATATATATATATATATATATATATATATATATATATATATATATATAATTATATATATTGCAATATTTAGTGTTTGAAAATATCTGTGTACTGTATAACTCGTTTGAATATATAACCGTTAAGAGTGCTATGATTCATGTCTGACGAATATATAACCGTTAAGAGTGCTATGATTCATGTCTGATGAATATATAACCATTAAGAGTGCTATGATTCATGTCTGACGAATATATAACCGTTAAGAGTGCTATGATTCATGTCTGACGAATATATAACCGTTAAGAGTGCTATGATTCATGTCTGACGAATATAAAACCGTTAAGAGTGCTATGATTCATGTCTGACGAATATATAACCGTTAAGAGTGCTATGATTCATGTCTGACGAATATATAACCGTTAAGAGTGCTATGATTCATGTCTGACGATTATATAACCGTTAAGAGTGCTATGATTCATGTCTGACGAATATATAACCGTTAAGAGTGCTATGATTCATGTCTGACGAATATATAACCGTTAAGAGTGCTATGATTCATGTCTGACGAATATATAACCGTTAAGAGTGCTATGATTCATGTCTGACGAATATATAACCGTTAAGAGTGCTATGATTCATGTCTGACGAATATATAACCGTTAAGAGTGCTATGATTCATGTCTGACGAATATATAACCGTTAAGAGTGCTATGATTCATGTCTGACGAATATATAACCGTTAAGAGTGCTATGATTCATGTCTGACGAATATATAACCGTTAAGAGTGCTATGATTCATGTCTGACGAATATATAACCGTTAAGAGTGCTATGATTCATGTCTGACGAATATATAACCGTTAAGAGTGCTATGATTCATGTCTGACTAATATATAACCGTTAAGAGTGCTATGATTCATGTCTGACGAATGCCTATTTATATTTGATAACATATAATATTAGGAGTAGGGACTTCGGATTTAGTTTTATTCTCCTCATATATAATATGAACTATACATATCACTATAACTTATAGATTTAGTTTTATTCTCCTCATATATAATATGAACTGTACATATCACTATAACTTATAGATTTAGTTTTATTCTCCTCATATATAATATGAACTGTACATATCACTATAACTTATAGATTTAGTTTTATTCTCCTCATATATAATATGAACTGTACATATCACTATAACTTATAGATTTAGTTTTATTCTCCTCATATATAATATGAACTATACATATCACTATAACTTATAGATTTAAACGCCTTGCGACAAAATATAACGATAATGATGTATGCTAGTGAATACAAGTCCGAGTCGGAGCACCCTGAGCGTATGCTCTTTTGCCATTATGTTCATATAAATATAACTATTGACGATAGACAAATTCTGATTACATTTTTGGAAGGTGCATGACAAATATTTGTAATTTTTAATATGAAAACCTATTGTCGTTGCTGAAGATTCGGATTTACGATGGTGTGAAGTCGGAAGATGTTGGTATAACATAAATGTTATCGACAATAATTTATGTTCTTGTGGTTTACTTAGTTTTCTTTCCGGGTCACAGGAATGCATAAACCCGGGACTCAAGATTTCTAAACCACTAAGTATAAGGGTGAAAAGCATCATGCGATAGCTAAAATGTAGCTACAAGTCATTGAATAGAAAAATGTAAGTGTTAAGAAATATAATGACTATGGGTAACCTGTGATGCAGTGATTAGCACGCTCGGCTCACAGTCGAAAGGTCCCAAGTTCAATTCCCAGCCATGACGTGATGGATGGGCGGTTTCCTAATACCCAATTTCTCTGTTCGCTTAAGCAGTGCATTAGGTACCTAGTGTTAGTGGACAGCTGTGATGTCACCTTTAGGGAAGTTAACTGTGGTAACCAACACAAAGGAAGTAGCCCCTTTAGTAGGATAATCACCACAGGTTCCAAAGGGTAATGAGGCAGAGATGAGCATCGCGGCTACCCACTGAATAATTATTACTGTATAATTATTACATATATTGCATGCAGATGTTATCACACTAAAGCTTAGGACTATTCAAATTTAAATGACAGAGTCATGGATATTCCTTTTCTTTACTCTTTTAACTCCATATTATATATTTCTTGCAGATGATTTATTTAATTTTGGAGAGTCTTATAGACTTGATTTACATGTCACAGGAGGGCACTTTTAGCCTTGGCACGGATTTACTCTCGCCTTCGCTCATTCTATCAAACGGAGGAAAATGGATGTCATTTTAAGACTAGTTTTTTTTTATAAACCTAAGTGCAGCTTCAGGTAACAGAAACAATGTTTAAATATAGCTAGCAAATTTGCAAGAGGAAGCTCGTTCAACTATCAAAGAAAGAAAAGGTGGCAATATGTATGGAAATGTGCCGAGTGTTAGGGTCAGTGACTACACCGTTGGTGTGGGGATAACATGACACACACACACACACACAGTCGCAGTCACATGCTCGCAGTACACACACACAGTCGCAATTACATAGCCACAGTCACACACACACACAGTCGGACACACACTCCTATAGACACAAATACACGCACACAAACACTTACACAGACACACACATTCATTTGCACACATGGTCACACGCACACACAAACACATACATACACAAACATACACGCACTCGCATACACACACAGTCACACACAAACACTAAAACACACACACACGCACACAAACAAATAGACACAGACTCACACACATATATACATAATAGTATAGGGATTATAATGTATATATTTGTCATGTTCTAAGTTGACAATAAGTTATATATCTGAGTACTCGTACATAAGGAATGTAGTGTTATATGTGTCGTGTCAAATAATGACGTTAGGTGTGGCCTTTGTTGCAGGAGCTTGTGTGTGTGAGGTGAATCCAGTTATGTTGGTCTAATTATACAGTACGTGATAGTAAGGTGGCTAGCTTCTTGCGTTGTGTAACAGTCAATGTATTTCCTCTTCACTCTGTCAGTGGAATTTCGCAGCGAATTTTCTATTTTTGGAACTCACAATATTGACATGATCAAATTGATTGCAAAGTAAGAATTAAATGTATAGATTACAGAATTGTTGACGATGTATTGAAATTAATCTGTGAAACATTGTTGAGTTATTTAAATTTGTATACATACACATACATACACAAATTTAAAGACCGAGTGCTCCACACGAAGTGCGGTTCCGGCCTCATGTCCTAATGGTGGCGCTCCAGGCAACCCCGTTAAGAGCTGCCTCATCTTTCAGGTTCTTTGATTTAAGGTCAGACTGCAAGGTCCGATCTCACGTCCTTCTTGGTCCGCCCCTTGTTGCAGTTCCCTCCACATTCGTGGACTTGCATCTTGTCACCCAGCTTAGTTCATCCATCCTCTCCACATGTCCAAACCATCCAAGCCTGCTAGTATGCATCTCATCACTGATACTCTTGATACCTAACCTCCTTAGCTCTTCACCTGATATCCTATCTTGTATAATATACAGTATATATATATACTGTATAATGTGTATATATATATATATATATATATATATACTGTGCATATATATATATATATATATATATATATATATATATATATATATATATATATATATATATATATATATATATATATATATATATATATATCTTATAAGTGAGGAAGAGGAAGGAGGTAATAGAGGGTGAATATGATACCTAATATCATATTGCTTGCATTTGAGTGCCTGTTGGATTTTTTTTTTTTTTTTGTCATGGGCTTTCTTCTGTGAGGCCTATCGCATCCGCTAAACAGACACTTCCGTGAGGCCTATCGCGCTCCTCAGGTTAATGAATATTTGAAGAAAAAATATTGTGACAGTACAGAACCCTGAGTGGAGTTGGTAGGATGAGGAAGTAAGCATTGCCAATCCACAACCGCAGCTAACGAACGGCCAGAAAGGAAATTAGAGACAAAGGCACAGATAGAGGCATAGAAACCGAAGTAGTTAGTTTTGAGAGTAGATATTTGTGCTAGACTTTATCAAAGCCTTTCGATACCTCCATCACATGGAGATGGAGATAGAAACGGTCTCACCAAAGTCCTGAAAGGAGGATACCAAGAGTTAGTAAGATAAGAAAGAATGTCACCAGTAGAGCAGCCCTTAACCCTCTGGCTGCGGTCATATTTGCTCTATTTAGGGCATATTCAGGCACTCCTGAATGATTAATCAAGTATCTGCATGAAATGAAATGTATTTTGCCGAAAACTAAGCGAAAATAGCTTCAAAATGACACTAGAGCGAGCTTCCTAACTCGCGGGGTTCACCCGCAGCGTTGCCATACACATTCGGGAAAACTCCCTAATTATTAGCAATGTAGCGGCTTGGCAACACTGCTGAGACCGCGGTCCGAAACCACAGTTTCCCTCAGTGTGCGGCTGGCCGTGCTGACAGTCGGAGGTGGGCCCCTTGCTGTCCTGCCCACTGACACTCGATTTCTACGGCTTTTACAGACTTTTAAAGCCTGGAAATTGCTGTAAAATGCCTATGCGTTCCAGAACGTCTCCCGCAGGGAAAGGGTTAAGGAAACCATACTGACGATCTGAAAGTAGGTTATGGGAAGTGAAATGCTTAAAAACAATTTAATTAAAAATGATTTTTACCCCTTCTGTACCAGCGACGGCAGGGAGCCGTCAGTAGATAAGACACTCCCCAGTCCCAGCAATGGCAGGGACCCTTCAGTAATTTACTTTCCTTGTAACTGCCAGTATCAGGCAGTGCCTGGTACCACAACCGTTTGAGCACTACTCTCGAGTTCGCAACACTTCTCAGCTTATATCCAACCCTCTGCAGGCTGGGAGAGCCAGTATTCCTTCATCTTTTGAGGTGGGAGGTTGTTCTATCTTGCCATTTTGGCCACATTGCTTGGGACTGGGGGGGACTTTTATTACTGTATCCTCCGGTACAGTAGGGGTTAAAAAACTTTATAGATATGGCAATTTGCTCCACTCGTTGACTACACTGTAGGTGAAAAATGATGTGTAACATCGAGTTTGGCCCTCCTGGTTTTAACTTCATACCGTTTCCTTGAGTTGATGAACAAATATTGATTGTGAACAGTGATTCCGCATCAATTTGTCGAAACCCTTTAATATCTTCAAATACTCAATTAATTTGCCTCACAATCTTATTTCCTATGTTAGAACAAATGAACACAAACAAATATTTCAGTGAGTAGTAAAAGAGTTTGGTGTGGTATGTGGGAGGAGGAAGCTGAGGGTGAATGCCAATAAAAGTAAAGTGATAGTTGTAATAGAGATGCTCGTAGTGTAAATATAAATGTACGACTGGATGGGGAAATGCTGGAACAAGTGAAGTGTTTTGATTATCTAGGAGGAGTGATGAGCAGGGACGCAGATGTGGGAATGGAGGTAAAACAGAGTGAGTGAGAGAAGGAAAATTTCGGAGCAATGGGAAGTATATGGAAGGTGAAAATCTTGAAATGAAAACTGAAAGTACATTGTTAAGAAGTATTTGTGTGAAAGTGGTGCTGGATGGGAGGAGGAGCGTCGACTGACTGGGGACAGAGGTGCATGGGGGGGTTTCGTTCGTGGCCATCCCTTCGGGGATCACGGCGTCCGGCAATAGATAGATAGATAGCCATTGTATCAAGGGATATTTGTACCAGAGTGGAAAGATGGGTGCTATGCTGGTATGGACATGTTTAACGAATGGGAGATGAAAGGATTACCAAGAGAATATTTGAGTAAAAAACAAGTGAAAATAGATTGAGAGAAAGACCTCGGAAGAACATGCAATCCTGTGTTAATAGTGTTCTACATGTGTTCTAGTGCTATTAGTGTTCTACGTGCGTTCTAGTGCTATTAGTGTTCTACTAGCATTCCAGTGTTAATAGTGTTCTATGTGTGTTCTAGTGTTATTAGTGTTTTATGAGCGTTTCAGTGTTATTAGTGTTCTACGTGAGTTCTAGTGCTATTAGTTTTCTATGTGCGTTCCAGTGTTAAGGGGTTATCACACTTGGCTATTTTTTCGTGGTTTCTGGATCTTCCTTCATAGTTTAGACAACAATACCGTGGTTTCCCTATCACACATGCACCTAGATAATCCACGAACATTTAATTATACGTACACTCTTTTGTTCTCACTTCGAAATTAATTGGTCTTATTTCGGCCGTTTTAGCTTCCCATCATGCTATTAATAAATCTCAATCCCAATGATTAAGCTGAGCATATATAAACAACTTAGTAAGTATGACTATATTGCTCGCTATTGCCTAAAACAAGCGATATGAATCCACGTCTGTTGGTAAAAGTGCAAGTCAGTGGAAGCAGCAGCACGCTGGTGATTGGCTATTTTATCAGTACCCTGATAATCTATTTGATCTGTATTGTTCCTTATTTATTAATTAAACTAGATATGTTTAAGTAATTTTAACGATAACTTAATTTATTACAGTTCTATCCGAATATAAAGAGCTATTAAAAATCACAGGAAACACAATAATAACGTACATATCATAAAGTAAACGCAAGCGAGATAAAGAAATTATAAACGCAAAAGTAAGCAAGAGTAAACCGCCTATGCGGTTTAGCCAATCACAGGCCGAGCTTTATGCATTACACATTTAAAATAGGCAGTGCCGGTATTTCTTCCCTTGCTTGTTTATATGTAGCCTACGATTTTATGAGTTCCATGTGATATTTTATAACTCTTAAGGTTCGAATATCACCTATCACATTATCATAAGATATATTAAAACTTTTCTAGTTTAATAATCATATGGAATATATATACAGTATATATATATATATATATTACTATATATTTATACATAAGAAATGTATTTCCAAGACAAAGCCTACTCATTTATGCCCGAAAATTTTCGTGGATAGACGAAGATCTCCCAAGTTGCTCGGGAAGCGTGGATTGTCGGCAAGACCACGGAATATAGACCAGAAACCACGGAAATCGTGGAGACCACGGAAATATTGGCAAGTGTGATAGCCCCTTTAAGTGGTCTACATGCGTTCTAGTGCTATTAGCGTTTTATGTGCGCTCCCGTGTTATTAGTTTTCTATGTGCGTTCACCAGTGTTGATTAGTGTTCTACATAATGTTTAGTATAACTAACCCTTTGAGGATCTAACACGCATTTTTACCTTTTCTTTTCGTTATCAATAGGCGATTTTAGGCAATTTAGGAAGGATATCTGGTAATCAAAAAGGGTTAAAACCATATATATTAACATTTTAACACACACAAGTTCACCCTAAGCTGAATAAAATCGTCTAGTGATAGCCAGAAGAAACTGTCAAAAACGTGTCATGATCCTCAAAGGGTTAGTGTTCTAAGTTTTCACCAGTGTGATTACTATTCAACGTGATTTATAGTGTGATTAGTGTTCTATGTGTTCGGCAGTGTGGTTGGTGTTCTATGTGATTTCCATAGTTATTAATGTTACGTGTTTTCCTTTGTAGTTATATTTGATTCCTGTCTGTATACATAGACTATATTTCATGTACATTCTGCTTGTTTCTTACTCTCCAGCCAAGCACCATTAAATTAGAAAATAATAATATTGTCACTTCATATTTCATTCTACAACTCTCTATATAATTAATGTTAGGGTTTCAAAGTGTTCAGTGTACGTCATCCAATACAACCATTAATAGTGTGTTATTTACCTTTGACGAAATGTTTCTTTAGAGACAATTCAATATGTCTCAAAAATGAAACACAAAATTATGATATATTTTTTCTTCAAGGTGTCAAACTTAATAGCTGAAAAATAATGAAAATAAAAACACTCGTCACATTTTGAAGGACATATCAGATTTACTTTCATCTTTATGTATTATGGCATAGTAATGATTTAGGCCTGAATGTTTTCCTGGCGTTGGGTGTAGAGGGTAGAGTATGAGTGTAGAGTATGGGCTCTCTATCTTAATGCCATTTCGCTCTCAAACTTTTCCTGAAAGCAGGAAACATATAGAACTATTTCATAGGGTAACAATACGAAAATCTGCTTCTCTCCGAAATTCACCCTTAGCTGCAGTTTGGGCCCCTTAAATACTAAGGGAAGGGGGCGGGGGGGAGGGGGTTCCCCCCACCACCCCGGCTTAACACCTATTCTAGAGCCCCTTTAGTATGCATGCCAAGTATGGACTCTCCACCTTGAAAACTGAGGGAGTGAGGAGGAACCTTTTATGGCACCCCCTTAGTGTGCATACCAAGTATGGGCTGTCACAGCCAATGCCGATTCTTCACCATGGGCTCTCCATCTAGAAAACTGAGGGAGTGGAAGGGGGCTCTGCCCCGCCACCCCCTTCCCTCCTCCCCTGGCTTAAAACCTATTCCGGCACCCCCTTGGTATGCATGCCAAGTATGAGCTCTCCATCTTGAAAACAGAGGGAGTACTTCATGAACAAACACACAGAAAGTAACCTTTATATAAGGGCAAGATGGAGAGCCCATACTTAACATGCATACTAAGGGGTTGCTAGAATAGCTTTTATGCAGGGGGGGGGGGGACCCCAAACTCCCTCACTTTTCCAGATGGAGAGCCCATACTTGGCATGCATACTATTTGGGTGCCATAATAGGTTTTAACGGGAGGGGGAGACCCCCCCCCCACTTCCTCAGTTTTCAAGAGGGAAAGCTCATACTTGGCATGCATACAAAGGGGGTGCCAGAATAGGTTTTAAGCGTGAAAGGTGAAACTATAACTCTTTACTCATGTTTTAATATAAACAAATATAAAAAACGTTTTGTAAACACTATTTTTCCTAACCACTTGGCCTGAGGATGCTGGAATATGATGATTGCTGTGACGTCTACCAGCGTTGGCAGAATCGCCTCTCGTTAGCCACTAGCGCTCGACAGGGAAGTGAAATGGGCTACAGTTATCAGAGAATGTTGTTCCTTCTTTCATAGTACTCGCATTGTTACAGATAGTCCAGTGGTGGTCTTTATTTTCGTCTGTGACAGTGGGAAGTATTTTATATCATTAGTAGAATATAAGATGCATTGTAGTGTGAAGTTGAGAGAGAGAGAGAGAGCGGGCAGCGAGTGGGTAGTGAGTGTTGCCTCCCTCCTCCCTCCTCCTCCCGGAGGAGTTTTCCCGCCCGCGCGGGCTTTCTCTCGTCTTTGATTGGCTGGTGGTTCCTGGCGCGTCCTAGGGGCCTGCTGCCTTGTGACGTATCGGCCCGTGATTGGCCGACCATAGCGCCTTTGTGGGCTCCTGCGGTCCACAGGAGCTGTTCTCCTCAGAGCAGGCTAGGGGCGCACACGACTAACATCCTTTTTATAACTGTCCCCCATATCTCCACCATTCTGATACTGTCGCTCTCACTCAACTTCCTTTCTTTCATTCCTCTAATCTTTTAACGCCACAGCACTCCCTTTGGGTTCTGTACACGATTTCATATCGGCCCATCGTATTGTGTGCGTCCCTCTCATATATATTTATATGTATTAGAATAGGCTATAAGGGTTCTTAGTCTATGGAGGTTTGATGACTCTGTGTGTGTCTCCCTCAGTGTCCTTAGTCTAAGGAGGTTTGATGACTCTTTGTGTGTGTCTCCCTTATTATCATTAGTGCTCTGCTCGGTTATTTAATGCTAGACTGGGATAAGGCTTCTGTTGTCGTTGTCACCGATGTGTGTATGGTTTGCTTATACCTACACGACTTCGACGGTTTCTGTGGTAGCCTAGGTTGTCCTTTTGGTTGTGTCTTTTGCGAGTGCAGCATCGTGTTGTAAGAGGGCATTAGCCTACTACCTTATAACACAGTGCTGCCTCTTTGCTTGACTTTAGAGGGATCGCCAGTGTAGAACCAGTTACTTGAGATCTGGATCTACCAAGAGAGCATCCCCGTCATTAACGTAACTTTAATCATACCGCTTTAAGGACAACGCTAGGCTATGAGCCTGTCTTGCTCAGCCACAGTTTCCTAACCTTGATATCCCAGCTAGACTTTATTCGCCGAGCAGACCCTAGTTAGAACATAAGCTCTTTTGATATGTACGCATTATTATTCACGGCATTTATTAGTCTAGGTTGTTGTTGAGTTGCACAACCATAGCAGACTGTTTCGTTGATGAGGAAGTACTTCTTTTAGTGTCGAGCATTGCTGCCATTGCGCATTTATAGTATTCTCGTGTCAGTTAACATTATATGTCTTATCTTTTAGTGTATTCAGTCTACACATGTGGTGTCCTGTCTCCTGCCTTTATATAATTTAAGATACGAGCATCTTATGAGCATCAGACTTTCTTCAGATGTTTCCAGGTCTATGCTGTAGGACTATACTTCACTTTCTTTCATAAGAACATAAGAACATAAGAAAATGGGAGTCTGCAGAAAGCCGATTGGCCTAAGCAAGGCAGATCCCTGTCCCACACAACCCCAATTACAAAGCCCAATTATAGGCTCAACACTCTAATACCCTGAGGATCATCTTACCAAAACGGTTAGAGATTAACGCCGGATTACGGGGGTCTGCAGAGCGCTGATTGGCCCAACCCGGCTGATCCCCCTTCACACCCAACCCTTCTCGTCCATATGCTTATCCAATTTTATCACTTTTATCACTTTATAACTTGTACTATATTTAGCTATATACACTCCTAAACAGTATATGGTATATATTTGACTTTATTTGACTATTTCATATAAACATTCCTATTAAAACTGAATTGCTTAGTCTATATGTCCCTATACTGAAGACTCTTATCATATAAACTTGTAATAAAACTAAATACTTTTGACTTTAATCACTATCTCCCCATGTCATTCAAGTACTCCTATATACAGTATATATACAGTATATCATAACAAAAATGCACTTTTGTCCCCTATATAATACAAAATACTCTTTAAAAAATATAGAGAAGTTGAGCTATATTTCCCTATATACTGATCATACTCTTAATAGGAGATGAACTGTACATTTGTCATTCAAAATAATAAAAACACCCTTTACAAAACACCCTTTACGAAAACTAATAAAACGTCACTCTTTTGATGTGTGAAAGACTTAACTCTTCCTATTAAGGGGAGGTCAAAGATAGGAGTGAAGAGTTTATTGTTGTTTAGAGTAACTGTATTGAAGCATCTTTTTATTGTATTAAATCTTGCAGTGATTTAATTGATCTTTCCATAGCTTTCCATGCATTTTAACGTAACTTGCATCTTGTTTGTTATCAGGCTATACCAGTGTGGGTTAGCCTGAAGTAGAGTACATTTATGCCCAGTTAAGGATACCCCGTTATCGCAGATTAACTCTGGAGGGTATAGGTGTTTTTGTTCGCCGGCATATAAGTTCGAGGGTTTGGATCTAGCGTACCTTTGTTGCATAGTGCCCTATTACTAGTCCAATCATTAAGTGCCCTTGTTTTATTCGTAGCCCCGGTCGTAACATTGCTTATAGGCATGTTTATAGATACTGCCTGGGGAAACTAAAGTGAAAACAGTCCCTGTGGTACTCTCTTAACCCCATGAAGATTATGACGCATTTAGACAGTTTATTCTGGTTATCATGAGATGATTTTATACACTTTAAGAAGGATGTGTGGGAATTGTAAGGGTAAACACTATATCAATTAACCCTCTGACTTACACATACCGTTCCTAATATAAATAAAATCGTCTACTAATAGCCAGGAAACAGAAAGGGGAAGTGGCATCGTATCTTCTAAGAGTTTAATTGTTCGACCGTTTGCTTAAGTATGTGGAGAAGGTGTTGCCTAACCCTTACCAAAAGAAAAATTGGACGTTATCGGCTAAATTTAAAAGAAGTCAATTATTTATACTGATATTTCGTTCATGCAAGCGGAGGGACTCACTGCTAAGATGTTTAATATGCCTCACAGTGTGACGTAACTTAGCGATTACTCCTATAATAATTATGTCTTTGTATAAGTACTTCCAGAGAAAGTGTTTGCTATATTTATCTCCGCCAAAGAATTTGGAAGGAAGTTATATTTTCATCTCCGTTTGTTTGTCTGTCTGTTAATCAGTTTGATTGTAAACAAAATATCTCACAAAAGTATGCACCGATTTTGAGATAGGATATTGGCAGATAGGATGTGCGCCGAGGTAGAAGTGGTTCAGTTTAGGAGGCGATCTAGGTCATAAGTCACACTGGTGTCATTGCTGTGCATCTAAGTTTATTGTGTGACAAAGCCAGCGTAGGCAGAGGTATGTGCTCTACCTAGTGCCCATCTAGGTGTTTGTGGTAATTAATATATTTTATTAATATATCACCCAAAGTTTAAACTCCTACATTACCGTACATAAAGTTAGCCACTAATTAATTTTGTATTTTTTTAGAAGAGGAAAGGTGCACAAGATATATTTTGACAGAACAGTTTTTTTGCAACGTTTAATATAACTCTTTGGTGGTAGTATTCATGTAAATTTCAACATTCATCTGAATTAATTGACAAAATATAACGAATTATACGCACAAGAACACCTATTAACTATTGTTTGATAATCTCTGCTCGATTCTGTTTAAAACATTTGGTACATAATCATACAAGAGTACAAGAACGGCATCTGCTGTTAGATTTGTTATACATATTAACCTTGTATTAAAGAAAGTAATATTAATACATACATTTTGCCTCCTATAGTATTATTAAAGTGTTAACATCACAAGAAAGATTCAAGTGTAAGTTTTGGTTACCAGTGAGGGATTTGTTATTCAAAAAATTAATTTAGCGATACTTGCAGTATGTTTGTCTATGTGTATGAAGGAGACACAAGGTAAAGCTGCCCGCAACAAGTGCCTCCCACAAAGTTGATTTGTGTGTGTGTGTGTGTGTGTGTGTGTGTGTGTGTGTGTGTGTGTGTGTGTGTGTGTGTGTGTGTGTGTGTGTGTTTGTTTGTTTGTTTGTTTTTGTGTGTGTGTGTGTGTGTGTGTGTGTGTTGGAAAAAAGAGTGGTGTGCTTGTTTAGTATAGTTGAATATATAGGGGGAGGAGGTGTTTGTGAGAGCTAGTTGGATTACTCTCTGTGTAGGTGAGACACAAGCAGAAGCAGTGAGGAAAGCCAGACAAATGAAACGAGTTCCAGCAACTCATCACATTGCTACTACACTCTTATAACATATTATGTTTGGTGTGTAGCGCAAATATTGTAATACGCGTATGTACCTAGCAGTACAGACGCTTAATACTGCTAAATCAACGTTGACTGGATTCTGCCAAACACTTAAGTCATATAATTAAATTATTTAGTCAGACACCAATCACGAATTAGAATTCTGTATGGCTTTGATTATAAGTGAAGATAAATTAATTTCAAGGAAGTAATATTTAGGTATTTTTTTATGAATCACCTATATAGGTTTATTGAACAAGTAAATTATCCTCGACTAAAACTATTGTTGAAAATCTCACCTAATCAACCAACAGCTAACGCGACTACCTGAACCAAACGTGTTGAGATGACCGAATTAGCATACTGAGTTATAGTGGGGCCGGGTAGGACTGCCTCTATTACATTGAAGTACTACCCTTGTCAAATGTAATTGAACACAAACTAAATATATAGCAAAATGAACGACAATGGAAGCTAATCAAAGTATTAACGAAGAAACCGCTGAGAAGGTTAAGGGGGTTCACCTGCTTTTGTTTTTTCTTTCTCTCCTTTTCTCTCTTTCTCTGGCTTGTATCCACTCGGCCCCATTCAGCCAACTGTTTTAAGACGTTTATCCCCATCCAGGTGTCGATTTCTTCCTGGCGAGCGATAGCGAACCAGCATTGTATGGAGAAATCCGGCTTCGCCGGAGAAATTTTTCTGTCGAAAAATGTACAAATTTAGCTTGCTGTCAAAACAAAAATATATATATGCTGGCTCGCTACAGCTCGCCAGGAAAATATTGACACCTGGATGAGGGTAAACTTCTTAAAGCAGTAGGCGAATGGGGCCGAATGGATACAAGCCAAAGAGAGAGGATGAAAATAAGAAAAAAAGCGAGGTGGGCTCCATCAAACCATTATTTTCCCTAACCAGCCATATTTACATAATTAATCTACCCTCTTTGTCGTTTTATATTCCATGTCAAAATAACAAACTTAGTACATGTAGCGTACACATATACAGTATATATACAGTTATATATATTTAACAAACGAGGTATCATGTCAGAGAAGAATTTTTTGGACAACTCAACTCGGGGCAGTTTAAACCAATGTCAAGTGAAAGTCCTCGCCTAATTGAACCCCAATTAACCTAATATAAACTGTACTGATTGAGATCTACTGTTTGGAAAGGGTTTACCGGGTAAGTTGTCTGGAGATTTGACCAATTTATGTAGATTAAACCAATTTATCTTTATTGGAGTGCAGGTAGTTGTGACCGTCCTGGCTGTGGCAGAAACTCGACTACGATACTTTATTTCCTCCACTTTGGCCAGACAGTCGGAGCCATGTTCATCCCCAAACACTCATTTCTAGGCGCTCTCATCTCGTCTCTGTCTCTGGGCTTATACTTTCATTCGTCACACACACTTTTCACGTATTTCCTTTGCTTGATTTAACTTGAACTCTCGTTTAAACTTGGATATTGGTATTCTCTGCTTTGTGTTGTTCCTTTGTTTTGTTTTCTTGCGATTTACATCCATGTTTAATTGTTTTTACCATGAGCCTATTTCTAGAATGAATTGCAAATAGTGTATATAATTGTATTTTATACACATTTGTTAATTTTCTATTTTGAGAGTGCCCGTGATTGTGTGTTTTTATATTATATTAGCGGACGGTACCGGTAATACTTTATATTATATTAGCGGACGGTACCGGTAATACTTTATATTATATTAGCGGACGGTACCGGTAATACTTTATATTATATTAGCGGACGGTACCGGTAATACTTTATATTATATTAGCGGACGGTACCGGTAATACTTTATATTATATTAGCGGACGGTACCGGTAATACTTTTATATTATATTAGCGGACGGTACCGGTAATACTTTATATTATATTAGCGGACGGTACCGGTAATACTTTCACTTTACGGACTACTCGTTCTTATGATAATGTCACACAGGTTGGGTGCCCAACTCCCCCAAATTTACCTGGAGTTAGTGGGTTCGAATCCTGGTCAGGATACTCATTCATATATGGGTTATTGTATTCATGCTTTAAATACAATAACGTTTACAAAGCATGTACAAATATTCATATAATGATATACAATATATAATTGTATTTATATATGTATATAAATAATTATTATTGTTGTCCTTATTTATAAATACGTGTTCTACTAGGGTTGGAATAATTCGACAGTTGGTTAGATGTTTGTATTTGTATTTAACAAACTCCCATGGTAGCACTAATCTTTATAACAATCGAGTCTCTGTTCGGGTCAAAATGAGTTCAATCTATATGTTGAATACCTACGACGGCCTACTATAGTTAGCACTTCGGAATTGTTACATTCCCATTACCACCTATTTGGACAATCACTATTCAGAGTCTTGACTCACTTCGACTTCGAGCCAAAGGCACGTCACTATCTGCACGATGCTTGACAACACTATTTTCCTACTATCTTCCCCTAAACAATATTAGGAGCGAGGGTTTTATCTACAAGCTCTCCTCTCACTGAAACAACATGTACTAAACCTTATTTACTTTATAAGTTCAAATTACCTTTATCATATTAGACACAAATAATCAATCATCTACATTTACATCACCATGACCGTATTACTAAACAATTAGTAGGTCCGCGTTCTTAAATTCCCTCTGCAATAATACTCATGATTATTAATAAAATAACCGGATTACCAAAGACTCCCACAACAAATTAAAGGAAGACAACAGAAGAAAAGGAAACTAAAACAAATCAACTCCAGAACCAAACCTAACAGAGAAAACAAAATAGGAGAGAAGAAGGAGTAACTAAAACAAAAACAATAACAGCAAAGGCGGGAACTGCAATTAACAAAATCAACATGATGCCAAGGATACCGAAATTACCCCACATCATCAACAGAGGAGACGGAAGTAAACACACCAGACCAGACCTGCACACAGAGAGGGAAAACACATCTCCAGCACCAAAAGACATCAAACAAGTCAAACCACGTGTACGGGATAACCACCAAAACACATCTCCAGCACCAAAAGACATCAAACAAGTAAAACCACGTGTACGGGATAACCACCAAAACAAAACCTATGCATCTAGCCAAACAACCAAATCCCATACACCATCTATTAACACCAGACGAGACGCCAGAATTGCCACCATCACACCAGAAATACCAGTAACACCAGGCAAGACCATCACCAAAACATAACAACACCACAAGGCTCCTAGAAAGAAGATAGTGTTCAGTCAGGGACAAAAGGACCAACATCGCCATATTAAGAGAAGACACTTACGCCCCTCTTCCGCCCAGAAGCCGACTCACCTGCCCGCAAAATTCTAAGGGGTCCTCGTAATCCTTCCTGGATACACCCCCCCCTGGACTTATGACCTTTTGACCCCCGCACACCTGCCCTGGGACATCTCAGCTGAAGTCGTCACTACTCCGACGAAACCTGAACAAGGCAAGCAATTCTAGGGCTTGGTACACAGACATGTAAGCAATCTAGCCCTAAAATTACCCTCCCCTTCCAAGAAAGAATTGAAGCCATGGTAAATATCTTTCAAGGTCTGAGGAGCTCTTTTCGCTGTTGAGGAAATTGAAATATTGTTGTCACATACCCAGGTATATGGAATAATAATAAGATCCCCAATAGGCTGCACATTTAGTATTAGAAGTATAAACTCGCGGACATGTCCCCAGCTTACTTATCTTACTAAATCCGCACTCTAAAAACTATAGAAAGATACTTGCCATGGTAAGGTCATTCGACTAGTTTAGGACTTTGCGAGATACCGTTAATACCAGCACTTAGCATATAAAAGTCCTTAGTGAATCTGTCCAACTCCATGATCGAGTGAAATTAGTAAGGTCATGATCTTACTATCTTCTATGCGTTAACCCGATACATTGTCACTGTGTCATGACACGAGAGACATCATATGAAAGACACCCAAGTCAATAGTGCCGAAACGGAACTTCAACAACGATTAGCATAACGATAAGGATAGATGAGTAGCTCTAGCCCCAGGACATGTTCTAGCTAAATTACTCGCATTAGTCCGATGAAAGTGCCCAATGTCATTATTATTATTATTATTATTATTATTATATGAGATGCCGAAGTCTCCAACCAGGTTGCAGAAACACCATCAAGATGAATCCACACAAAACACCCGGAGGCACTGGAGAGAGACTACGGCAACTTAGGAAAACATAAAAACATATACTGTATACTGTACACATACACATATTAAACACAGATAACATATTATGCAGTGGAGGATATCAAGTATAAATATAATACAATAAAATAGAATAAAATAAGTTTAAAAATTAGAATTAATGCTGCAAAAAAGCATTAATTCTAGACTTAAAAATGGAGATATGAGCTGAATTGACTAGCTCATTTGGCAACTTATTCCACAAGTCAACCATGGCCGGCACAAAACACCGTGAAAACTATGTAGTAGAAAAATTAACACGGCTCATGGCAAGATCATTAAGATTGCTTGTGAATCTAGTTGCACGAGCCCGGACATAGGGCCCAGGCAGAACCCCATGTAAGGGATGCTGAGGGTTGTTAGAAACTTTAAATAAAAGACTAAGGGCACCAACTTTACGTCGATGACACAGATCAAGAGACAAATGAGGTAGAATAAAATTGATGGAATTTAGCGACTTGTCAAGCAACTTGAGATGGCAGTCAGCTGCTGACAACCAGACAGGTGAGCAGTACTCGAAATGTGGCAAAATAAAAGCATAAAAAAACTTGATAACTGTGGCGTCACAAGCAAATGTTTTGTAAACCTTGCGAAACAGACCAATTTTTTGGGAAATGGAAGAGGAGAAAGAACGAATATGCTTTTCAAAAGTAAGTTTGGGATCAAGAGTAACTCCTAACAAATGCAGAGTATCCACATTCTCAATTTGCTCGCCAGAAACTTGTAGATAAGGATGGGGAGGATCCAAGGTACGAGATCTGCTGATGATAATGGAGAGTGTTTTACTAGCATTAACCCTCTCACGACCATAGGACGCAAAGGTTGCCAGATTAGCAATAAGAAAAAGATTACTCTCACTGTTATAATTACCTCTCCAAAAATTAGTTTTCTGCCCACAGCTAACTTAAAGACAACTGCAGAGGTTGAAGTAAACAAACTAAAGGTTTATAGATACCCCTGACGGTAACAAAGGATTTAAAGTATCCCTAATAGGCTCAAAAATCGTGTCCGGATGTGAGAGGGTTAAGTTTCATGCCCCAAAGTTCACACCATGATGTAATTTTGGCTAAATCCCTATTCAGCGCAGTAGCAATTACGTGTCGATCTATTGGTGATGGAATTGACGCATATAAAGTTGTATCATCAGCATAGGAGATTAGTTTATTTTCAAGCTCCGAACACAGGTCAGCAGTAAAAATAATAAAAAGCAAAGGCCCAAGGACACTGCATTGTGGAACACCAGAAACAACAGTAACAGAAGAGGAATGACACCCATCAATGACCACTGTTACGATCCAGGTTCTCAAAGACACAGGGCTCTTCAACATTGGACTAGATAATGGCAAAATTCAACAACGGTAACACTAGATCCAACCCCTGCCTTAACACCTTAAGAGCGGCCTATGCGGTTTATTTATATGTACCGCCCAGCGGGGTGTTTTTAGCCAAAATAGGGCTGTTTACGTGATCATTTTCATGCCTAAATAAGACCCAGAACGTAAAACAAGTATCTATCCCTGAAAGGGCATAAACAGAGCTTTCGAATGACACCATAACGATCCTTTTATGATGGCTAGTTTTCTTGCAATAACCGTGCAACGCGAGTGCAAAAAGCATGTAATTAGGCACTTTCCCCATACAATTCCGTATATAGCGAGTAAGAGAGGGAGGAGGGAGGTGGGATTCGTGTCAGTAGGTTCGCCGCGGTGGTCTGGAGCAGTCATACGCTCGCTACTCTCCTGCCACCACTTGTCTCTCTCTCTCAGCAACATTACGTGCTGAAATTGCCACTCGACCTATGTCGAGCACCGCCACATAGTCCAGCTTTATTTAACTCGACTTATGTTGCTCGCCGCTAATTAAGAGTTAAACACTGGAAAACAAAACACCATTACCGCCCTGAGTCGTGCCTGGACAACGAGGTATCCTATGACTCGGTAACTGGTGCACACACACTAGGCTGACGCTCGATGAAACAGCCTATTCTCAAACAGTAAAAGATTACTCGATTAGGTTACACAAAGAAAAGATAGTTAACGTGATTAATTAACGTTACGGTAGATACTCAAATAACTGGCACTCCTGTATTAAAGAAAGTGCAATGCTAGTCCTGCAACATCAACTGGAAACTTCTGAAATAAGTCTGATGCTGGGAAGATGTTCGTAAAGAATCTTGAACAATTATAATGCAGAATACGGGTCACAATAAATACTAGGACATATAGTAATAATAGGCAGGCAAATAATAAAGACTGCGCAAAGGTAGTAATGCTCGACAACTAAAGAAATGCTTCGTGACACAACGCAACAGCCTACTAGGGTTGTGCAACTCAACAACAACCTCGGCTCAAAAGTGCAGTGAATAATAATGTTGTATACATATAATAATGGGGGCTTATCTCTAACCAGTGTCTGCTCAGTTAATAAAGTCTAGCTGGGGTATCAAGGCAGGGCAACCATGGGTGAGCATGCGGCTCGTAGACTAACGTTGTCCGAAGGTGGTATAATGACGATTACGTTATATGACGGGGATGCTCTCTTGATAAATCTAGGTCTCTAGTACCTAGTTCTATCCTGGCGATCCCTCAGAAGTCAACACAAAGAGGCAGCACTATGTTGTGAGGGATAGGCTATGGCCCTCTCACACCACAGCGCTGTGCTCGCAAAGTAAACCCACCCGAAGACAACTTAGGCTCCCACAGTACCTGTCGATGTCGTGCAGGGCTTAGCTAACACTGCACACATCGGAGACAACGACACAGTAACCCTACCCCTAGTCTAGCTTTAGATAACCAATCAGAATCACTCAACACCTTGCCAGGGAGACATATACCGGTCTACAACTTCCCGAGAGAGGACACATACGGAAAAGTCCGTCTCTCTAACCTCAATAAAGCATAATACCTCCTTAATCTAATACATGGAAATATCTGAGAGTTTCGCGTACAATACGACTGGCCGACGGTGAACATCTATGCTGAAACCAGAAGGGATGTTGAGTTTAATAAAGATTAGAGAATGAGAAAGGAGAAGTCGAGAGAGAGAAATAGTATGCAAAGTGGCGAGTATGGGGGACAGAATTGCAAAGGATGTAGGCGATCCGCGTGTCAGGCAAGCTCTGAGCTGGTAAAAAACATGAGGTCGCGACGGGAAGGGACTAGTTGACCACCCGGCCGCCAACGCCGTCAGCGCCCAAGCGAGCCGCGTCATAGCTCACCCCGCTGCCAGGTGTACTCCCTCACCCTCTCTCGCTCGCCTCCCACACAAGCAACATTTATATTATAGCGAATATAAAATATAAGGCGCGGTCACAGACCAAAACAAAGACCATTTCTAGACTGTCTGTGGCAACACGACCCTAATGAAATAAAGCAGATCATTCTAGGACAACTGTAGCCTATCCCCCCATCCTGGCGAGCGCTAGCGAGCTGCAATGCCCCACGCAACCATTCTGTTAACGCCGGGAGGCGTCACACCCCCCCCAAGATATGAGACACTCAACCATGAGCCCATATCTGAACAGGCAGAATGTCGCTAGAATCTGCCACTCCTAACCACTCTGCCACTCATGGAATGCAAGCTCAGTCTTCTCAAAAAAATACAACAACATTTATATATATAAAAAAAAAAATCTTATCACCCTTCCCAAATATAATACATTAATGCATAACATTGTGCTCCCAGAGCGAGCTTTAAGAAGCACAGCCTACTGAGGGAAAATCATCTGCCCTCAGTACTCAGCTACAATATTATCTTAAAATTAATTATCAAAAAGAAAGTTTTTATTTAATTTTTCATATTTTATTTTTAATGTTGTTTTTGGTGGCTACTATAGATGTAGCCTAATTTTCTTCTAATCAAAGCCAACAACTCCTGCCCTGCGACCCTACGCTGATGCTACACACGCGAGCCAACAAGCACCAGCGCAAAAATACACCGCGAGCCAAGACAGGAGGCTATACCAACATACTGTGGTAGCCTACCCCGGATCCTCCACCCGCGACAAACAGTCCGCAATCACTTTCTCACAACCGGCAATATGGCGAATGTCTAAGTTGTACTCTTGCAACATGAGCGACCATCTGGTCAGCCTCATATTCCGGTTGTGGAATTGATTGAGGAATTTAAGCGGGTGGTGGTCGGTATACACAACCACGACTGGCCCATAGGCAGGAACATAGACCTCAAAGTGTCTGAGCGCTAACACGATTGCCAGCAGTTCCTTTTCAACAACCGAATAGTTTTTCTGTGCTGAATTAAATTTCTTTGAAAAGAAACTGATTGGATGCTCAAGACCTTCGTCGTCTGTCTGCAAAAGTACGGCACCAGCCTCTACTCCGCTGGCATCAGTCGCCAACTGAAATGGTCGTTCAAAGTCCGGGGCCCTGAGGATAGGGTGAGTGCATAAAAGGTGTTTAACTACTTGAAACGCCTGCTCACACTCAGGTGCCCAGCGGAACTTTTTATCTTTGGCTAGTAGATCTGTCAAAGGAGCTAACACAGTAGAATAGCCTCTTATAAAGCGGCGGTAATACCCAATCATGCCCAAAAATCTCATGATCTGCCGCTTCGTGGTCGGCCTGGGGAACAAGTCGATAGCCTGTATCTTCTGTTGGGGTGGGCTCACCTGCCCTAACCCAACCACAAACCCCAGATACTGCACCGTGGCTTGCACAAAGTCACACTTGCCCAGATTAACCACCAAGCCTGCTTTACTAAGTTGACTAAATAAGGCTTCTATGTGCTCACAATGACTTTGGAAATCGTTGTCATAAATGATCACGTCATCAAGGTAGACAGTACAGTTTGGGATGTCTGCTACGATGTCGTTCATTAAGCTCTGGAAAGTGGCCGGTGCATTTTTCAGACCATATGGCATCACGTTGCAACGGTAAGTACTGCCATCCACCACAAACCTGCACACCTCTTTAGCCCGCTCAGACAGTGGTACTTGCCAGTAGCCTTTGACGAGGTCTACCTTGGTCAAGTACCTTGCTTTCCTGATCTTATCCACACTGTCATCCACCCGGGGAAGAGGATATGCATTGGTGTGGGTCAACCCGTTCAACCGCCTAAAGTCAATGCAGAACCGAACTTTTCCATCAGGTTTGGGCTGCAGAGTGACAGGAGAAGTCCACCGTACTGCCCCCTTCTCGATCAAGCCTCTCGCCAGCATATACTCCAGCTCATCCCTGAGCGCTGGGAGTTTAATGGGTGGCACCCGGTAAGGTATCGACTTGAAGGGGGGGTGCTCTCCTACATCGACGTCATGCACCGCTTGAGTAGTGAGGCCTGGGTGCTCGGCAAATACAGTGGGGTATGAATCGAACAGGCGCTGCACTGCCACCTGCTGTTCCTCCGGCAGGTGCGCCAGAGCATCATGCGCACATTGGCTCGAATTCCCCACCCACTGATCAGCCGAGACATGACAATCCCAGTTATCATCCACCTGATCATTGCTGCCCCCCTCTCCTTCTCCACCATGACCGCAGCAGGTCAACACAGGGACAGCTAGTGACTCAGGTGGGCGCCCCACATACTCCTTCAACAAATTAATGTGGCATAGTTGGTTACGCTTCTTCCGGTCTGGAGTGGCAACGAGGTAATCCAGATCGGAGATCTTTGACACCACCCGATAAGGCCCAGCGTACTTGGCAGCCAGAGGATGACCTGCCAAAGGCAACAGGACCAACACCTCTTGACCTACCTGAAACTCCCGGAATTTCGCCTTAGTATCGTACCTGTCCTTCATACGGGCCTGCGAACTCACCAAATTACGCCCGGCCAGCTCCAGACTTCTAAGCATTCTCTCTCTGCTCTCGAGGACGTATATCAACATAGAACATGGCACAGCGGTACCCTCCCAAATCTCCTTCACCATGTGGAGAGGGCCCCTCACCCGATGCCTGAAAACAAGCTCATTCGGACTGAAACCGAGACTCTCTCCAGGTACTTCTCTTGCCGCGAACAAAACATACGGCAGACCAAGATCCCAATCCTTTCCGTTCTCTGCGCAATAACATCGAAGCATGCTTTTCAGCGTGGCGTGCCACCTCTCCAACACCCCTTGACTCTCCGGGTGATACGCAGGAGAGACGACAGTGCTGATGCCATGCTGAATCATAGTTTGTTTGAACAGATTAGATGTAAAATTAGAGCCTTGGTCCGATTGCACCTCTTGCGGGTAACCATACCGCGAGCAATACAAGAGCAGGTTCCGGACAACAGTTTTTGCTGTGCCATTTCTCATTGGATATGCATCAGGATAACGAGTGGCCACATCCATGATAGTTAATAGAAATTTATTACCGGCACTAGTAGGGGGTAGGGGTCCGACCATATCAATGATGACCTTACTGAAGGGTGGTCCACTGACAGGAATGGGGTGCAACGGGGCTCTCGGAATTGTTTGGTTAGGTTTTCCAACCCTCTGGCACGTATGACACCTTGCTATCCAGGTTACCACCTGCCCCTTCAACCCCGGCCACCAAAACAATTTTTCTAAAGCCGCCACCGTTTTTCTCACCCCTAGATGTCCTGCCAGTGGTATGTCATGTGCCAACCTCAGTAGGCTATCCCTGCACTCCCGTGGCACCACCAACTAGTCCACTACTTCGGACCCCTCTTGCCAACTACGTTTAGGGTCTTGAAAACGCCTATAGAGGATGCCTTCTAAATAAAAAAAATCTCCTGGCTGTGCATCACCGTCCTCGTCGAGCTCTACAGCTCCATTAGCACACGTTTGGAGCTCAGGGTCCTCTAGTTGCAACTGACGTATATCTGAGGGTGCCAAGCGATCTAACTGCTCCCGGAGCAATGCATGACCTTCCCCGATACTGGGCTGCTCCCTCTGTCTCTCTCGATGTACATAACATTGCTGTCGTGGAGACTCGTCATGCCCAGCCTCGTCACTCTCGATGACAGGCCCAGGGGCTACTCCAGAATTAAGTAATGGTGCTAATACTGAATCACCCAGGACAGCCGCCGAGTCAAAACTCTTAAAACCAACTCCAGCTTTAGCCTCCTCCTGTTGATCGTTCCTCCGCTGGTCTGAAGACGGAGGACTAGGCTGTGACACTTTAGCTGCCCGAGCTCGGGTGACAACACACGCCATGGGTTGTGTCTGGCACCGCTCGACCCACTCTTGCTCTTCCCTACTCACGTCGGCCGGCCTCTCGGCAACGACTAAGGGTAGAACCTCGGAAGCGGGCATTGCAAAGTCGTTGCCGAGAAGAAGGTCGACGCCCTCCACTGGCAGTTTCTCCACAATCCCGACATCCAATTCACGTGCCACACCATCCACCTCCAACTCCAACCGCACCAGCGGGTATGACCGAGTTGCATTAATTCCCTGCACCACCACCACCCGAGCAGCGTTTATAGGGTAGCCAGTCAAGTTTTTCATCAGAGTCTGGGAAGCACCTGTATCACGCAAGACCTCTACTCCATGCTTGCGCCCCGCCCACATCACGCAACCCCGCCCTCTATGGTCGCAAAAAAACATCCTGAGCAGGGTTCGAGCCTCCCAGGTGCTTCTGCATTGGCTGTGCCTCAGCCTCTGACGAACTGCCCCGGGCAAACTCAGATGACTTCGGAGACACACCAATGTTGCAGGCCAAAGACACAGCTGCTGTAGGTGGTTAGCTAGGACAGACTCTTGCAAAGTGCCCCTTTTTATGACAATGATAACACTCCAACTCCCCTTTGGGCTTCCCTTGGTACTGGGAAGGGCCCGGCCCCTTCTTAAATGGGACGGTGCTAGTCTTGTGGTCAGTCTTGGTATCATGGCTCTTGTACTTGTTTGCATAAGGTATATCACTAACTCGGGGGGATGGGGCGTCACGCCCCTTGTTACCTGCCTCACTACGCTGGGCAGACCCGCACCCACGAATTAGTGATAGCCGGAGGTCAGCCATCTCAGCTGCCTCCTGTAGAGTTTTTGGTTGCTTTTCTTTAAGGTTTAACGTCAGGTCGCCGCCCGTGCATTTGAAAAACTGCTCTAAAAGCACCAACTGTTTAATGTCGTCAAACGTAGTAGCTTTCTCCGACCTCAGCCAATTCCCAAAAGCATCGGACAGCTCCCGGGCATGCTCCAAAAAGGTGCTCTCCCGACCCTTGGTAACACCCCGGAACTTCAACCTGTACGTCTCTGGTTGTAGTTCGTATGCTCTCAGGACAGCCTCCTTGAGTTCCTCATAGATAATACACGACTCTGTTGGCAATGCATCATAAGCCTTGAGTCCCTTGCCCACAAGTCTAGAGGAAACAAGGGCTGCCCACTTCTCCCCAGGCCACTGGTGGATCTGGCACTTCTTCTCAAAGCGTGCGAACAATTCTGTAACACCACTCTCATCAAACACCGGAACCAGTTTCAATAAGTGCGAGAGAGACTGCTCATGAACACGGTTACCAGCCCCAAGTCGCTGTCCCGTTGCCTCTACTCGCGACTTCTCTACATCCATGTCGGCACAGTACCTAGTCGACTCTAAATCAGCTTGGATTTTTGCTAGCTCTATGTGCTGGTGACTTTTTCTCTCTTCTATCTTGGCTAATTCTATTTGCTGCTGAAGCTGAAGCTGGCATTTTCTCTCTTCGATCTTAGCTAATTCGAGCTTAAACAATAATTCTGGAGATAACCCTTGAGGAGGTGAAGGTGCTACAATGTTTGAAATTACCGGTGGTCCCCCCAGGGGCAACCCCCCCTGCCAGTCACCACCCAACTGCGGAAGCGTACCCAGGGTCGGCAAACCACTGGGATGGCTGGGAGTCGAGTGTAGGGGAAGCATGGCCGAAGGGCTCTGAGCACTCAACCCATCTCGCTCACCAGTCACCCTGCCCAGTACACACGTTATCAAGTTATCCTTGGTCATGCTGCTAGTAACCGCATGACCGATAGCTGTGGCCAGGCATTGAAGACCGTACCGATCCATACCCTCCATCCGCTCGGCAGTAACAGGCCATTGCAAAAATATCCTAGCATCCTCCTCACAGTTCACCCGATTAACCCTTTCATCATGCTGCTGTTCCTCAGTTTCGACATTACGTACTGTGTCTCCATTCTCCTCTGACCCGGTATAAGACATGATGCTCACCAAAATTTCTCACCACGATATTCAGAAAAGAAGTACCCCAAACTCTTATGTAGCACTATTCACTTGCCAAAAATGTCTGAAGACTCTCAAGTGCTATACTACTCAGCCAAAAAA
The DNA here is from genome assembly GCA_032716605.1 of Paralithodes platypus. NCBI lineage: Eukaryota > Metazoa > Arthropoda > Malacostraca > Decapoda > Lithodidae > Paralithodes > Paralithodes platypus. The sequence continues at coordinate 17,368,061 of CM064511.1, read as the reverse complement.
AATTAACGTGCCCACTATATTCCTCAATAAAACAAATGACCACAACAATCCTGCAATTATCTCTCAGTTCACAAGATCCTGAGCCAGGTCGCCATTTGTTACGATCCAGGTTCTCAAAGACACAGGGCTCTTCAACATTGGACTAGATAATGGCAAAATGCAACAACGGTAACACTAGATCCAACCCCTGCCTTAAACACTGGAAAACAAAACACCATTACCGCCCTGAGTCGTGCCTGGACAACGAGGTATCCTATGACTCGGTAACTGGTGCACACACACTAGGCTGACGCTCGATGAAACAGCCTATTCTCAAACAGTAAAAGATTACTCGATTAGGTTACACAAAGAAAAGATATTTTTTTTTTTTTTTTTTTTTTTTTTTTCTATATTCCAACTTACTTCCTCTCGGGCATAGGCTGAGAGCCTTAACATTCACCGCTTTACAATGAACAGTGAAGCCCGTGAGGTCTTGTTCCAGTCTAGGGAGTGAGACATGTGAAGCACGTAGAGTACAACGAGCACCTGCCATCTTGCCTTCACATGAGGCACGGTGCTCACTCATGGCCCGAAACGACCCCATCTCTGAAGCCACCTCGTTCCCGTGCTTCACTGTCTCACCCCCTACACTCGGACTCTCACACTTACACACACACAACGCCACCTGTTGAGCAGATAACTCACCAGGCATTGCACCCCTATAGCATATTTTGAATATGGGAATATTCATACAGTGCTATTTAATCAGGGAACAATGAGGGTATTTTATTGACGTTTCGGTAGGCTTGTGGTAATGCACTGATACCAGGTACAGCACAAATTCCATCCCAATAATATCTTCCCATTGATACATCGGGATTTGAACCCGGGACCTTTGGATTACCAGGCTAGTGGCAAGACCACTCCACCACACCTCCCCTAACGTGATTAATTAACGTTACGGTAGATGCTCAAATAACTGGCACTCCTGTATTAAAGAAAGTGCAATGCTAGTCCTGCAACATCAACTGGAAACTTCTGAAATAAGTCTGATGCTGGGAAGATGTTCGTAAAGAATCTTGAACAATTATAATGCAGAATACGGGTCACAATAAATACTAGGACATATAGTAATAATAGGCAGGCGAATAATAAAGACTGCGCATAGGTAGTAATGCTCGACAACTAAAGAAATGCTTCGTGACACAACGCAACAGCCTACTAGGGTTGTGCAACTCAACAACAACCTCGGCTGAAAAGTGCAGTGAATAATAATGTTGCATTCATATAATAATGGGGGCTTATCTCTAACCAGTGTCTGCTCAGTTAATAAAGTCTAGCTGGGGTATCAAGGCAGGGCAACCATGGGTGAGCATGCGGCTCGTAGACTAACGTTGTCCGTAGGTGGTATAATGACGATTACGTTATATGACGGGGATGCTCTCTTGATAAATCTAGGTCTCTAGTACCTAGTTCTATCCTGGCGATCCCTCAGAAGTCAACACAAAGAGGCAGCACTATGTTGTGAGGGATAGGCTATGGCCCTCTCACACCACAGCGCTGTGCTCGCAAAGTAAACCCACCCGAAGACAACTTAGGCTCCCACAGTACCTGTAGATGTTGTGCAGGGCTTAGCTAACACTGCACACATCGGAGACAACGACACAGTAACCCTACCCCTAGTCTAGCTTTAGATAACCAAGCAGAATCACTCAACACCTTGCCAGGGAGACATATACCGGTCTACAACTTCCCGAGAGAGGACACATACGGAAAAGTCCGTCTCTCTAACCTCAATAAAGCATAATACCTCCTTAATCTAATACATGGAAATATCTGAGAGCTTCGCGTACAATACGACTGGCCGACGGTGAACATCTATGCTGAAACCAGAAGGGATGTTGAGTTTAATAAAGATTAGAGAATGAGAAAGGAGAAGTCGAGAGAGAGAAATAGTATGCAAAGTGGCGAGTATGGGGGACAGAATTGCAAAGGATGTAGGCGATACGCGTGTCAGGCAAGCTCTGAGCTGGTAAAAAACATGAGGCCGCGACGGGAAGGGACTAGTTGACCACCCGGCCGCCAACGTCGTCAGCGCCCAAGCGAGCCGCGTCATAGCTCACCCCGCTGCCAGGTGTACTCCCTCACCCTCTCTCGCTCGCCTCCCACACAAGCAACATTTATATTATAGCGAATATAAAATATAAGGCGCGGTCACAGACCAAAACAAAGACCATTTCTAGACTGTCTGTGGCAACACGACCATAATGAAATAAAGCAGATCATTCTAGGACAACTCTAGCCTATCCCCCCATCCTGGCGAGCGCTAGCGAGCTGCAATGCCCCACGCAACCATTCTGTTAACGCCGGGAGGCGTCACACCACAGACTGAGATCTTTTCGTCAAAAAATCTTCAAAGATCCTTAAAATATTGCCACCAATACCGATGAGCTGTAACTTATACAGAAATACTTTATGGTTGACTAAATCAAAAGCAGAACTAAAGTCAATTGCCACAACACGAGACTCATGTCCCTGGTTCAATGAAGATTGCAAGTCATGGGTGAGGAACTATCATTTAAGATCCAAAACCAGCTAATCCATCTGTATCCCACACGACTCATCAGGCCCACCTGAATGGCCCAACGGAGAACTAGAAGACCAAGCAGCTGTCATCACATCTCACCACCTACTTCAACTTCAAAGTGTTGATTAAATATTGAAAACTCACACAAATGATACACCAGTGAAAGAAGGTGACATTAGCTAGAAACGACAGAGTTCCCAAGTATCGACTCTGCCTAAATCACACCAGTGCGAAGGTGCCAAAATAAGTTAGAGTCCATCAATATTAACTCTATGTTCCTTTGATGAAAGACCACCCAGTGTATCATTAACACATAGATCGAGTCCTACCTTTTTTACTCTGATATTAATACGGGTTCTAATGAGAGTTCCTGATTACATTGTGTGAATAACTTCAAGAGAAATACAGCTCATAGATTCCTAGTCCCATTGCAGATCCTCGCCGTGCTTGGCATTTATATTTTGTTTACCATTTATCCACGTATAACCATTATTATTGTTTACCTTAGGAGTTTATTAATAAAGACTGTTTTCATCAATGTACTCGATGTTATATGTATCCTTTATTTCTTCTATGCATGTGTTGTGTGATTTTTGACTTCTCCAGTTAAGTAGAACCTACCAAATCCAATCTCAAAACCTGGTAAAAACCTGGGTATAACAATTAAACCAATAGGTATCCTCATTACCTTTACAAGATCAAAATATAATTACTAAATCAACAGGTATTCTCGGTACCTTTACTATATTAGAATACAATTACTGCTTCCACAGGTGTTCTCATCACCGTTACTATATCAAAATACAATTACTAAATCAACAGGTATTCTCGTCACCTTTACAAGATTAGAACGCTGTGTCCTTTAGGTCAATTCACAAGATTACACATAATTATTATATCATTGACCTCCTTAAAACAAGATGGCTAGATATTTACGCGAAATCGAAAGCATGCTGTTGACGAGGTGAATATCTAATTAATACCGATTGTTTCCTTATAACAAAAAGAGTATTTCATAGTTATGGGCTAATGCCTTTTCCTAACTGTTTGTTTAGCTAGTTCTAACCTATTTTTCAATTACTAAACCCCTCCGAGCTACTTAGTTACTCTCTCTTAGGGAATTTCCGTTAACCCTGGTTATCTGCATATAATCAGTTATCTGCTCCTTTATGCTATCATCCCCAATAACTCCCACTTAAGGTCTTTGAGCCACTATCTTACTTAAGCTTCTATAAGATCCTATACTACTGCTGGCTAATAGGCTGGTCGCCTTTACTAACAAAAACAACTGTATCTCACAACACTTCATCTCTTTATTGCATCAATTGTCTAGTCAAAAATCTCTTTAGTTGTTCTATATGAACACATCATATTTTATAGCTGGAACACCCCTAATTGTCTTAGCATTTATCTTTCTTTAACACCTTACGAGCGGCCTAGGCGGTTTATTTATATGTACCGCCCAGCGGGGTGTTTTTACCCAAAATAGGGCTGTTTACGTGATCATGTTCATGCCTAAATAAGACCCAGAGCGTAAAACAAGTATCTATGCCTGAAAGGGCATAAACAGAGCTTTCCAATGACACCATAACGATCCTTTTATGATGGCTAGTTTTCTTGCAACAACCGTGCAACGCGAGTGCAAAAAGCATGTAATTCGGCACTTTCTCCATACAATTCCGTATATAGCGAGTGAGAGAGGGAGGGAGGAGGTGGGATTCGTGTCAGTAGGTTCGCCGCGGTGGTCTGGAGCAGTCATACGCTCGCTACTCTCCTACCACCACTTGTCTCTCTCTCTCAGCAACATTACGTGCTGAAATTGCCACACGACCTATGTCGAGCGTCGCCAGATAGTCCAGATTTATTATACTCGACTTATGTTGCGCCCCGACAGTTATGGGTTAATAAGTCTGTTCGCGCCATTAAGGGTCCTTTAATACAATGTTTGGTTGTATCTTCTGGTTGACTTCACCACTTCAAAGTGGGCCAGTAGATTATCTCCATTCTCTCCGTTCCATCTACCACTCAGTGAACATCTCGAACCGCTTGGCTTAAGGTATGAAGGCCAGCGATGTGTCTGCAGGCCTCAGGATACTGGAGGTGTATCTGAGCCGTGGTGGGTGGAGGTATAATCTTCTGGATTGTCTTGGATGTGGTGGTGCAAGGTTGCTGGAGCCCTGGAACAGACTTGGTTGTTGTCCCCAGAGTGCCAAGGTGAAGCTCGGGGTTGCCTTTGCTAAGTGCGGCTTATTGTGTTCCCCTCACGCGCCCAGGGGTCAGTGACTCCTGGTGCCCCGCCCACCTCCTAATATATCCCTCCCTCACAGCTTGATTGGTCGAGCCGCGCGGCCGGGAGGAGTCTGGCTATGCCGCTCGCTTCGAAACTGTCTCCCCTTCCTCTCCTGCTCCATTCTATCCTCTAAATATTCTCCTGGCAGCTTGTTTGAGATGTCCCTTAGTGGCTGACGGGAGTAAGAAAGTTGCACCGTGGTAATAGGACATCTGCGACCTGCATAGAATATGTGTGAAAGAACTGTGAGTGAAGTTACTGGTGAGGATGAGGAAGTATGCACAGCTTGCTTAAATCGCTGCGTCACGGGAGGCTTCTGATTGGCAGAGAGCGAGGGTGTGGCAGTGTTGGTTTCTGGATACGTTGCAAAGGGTAAATCTTGCCTTTTTAGCTGAGCGAATCCCGTCTCCCGATTGACAGACGGAATTACTCCTTTAATTATTATTATTGTTTTTTTTTTTTTTTTTTTTACGGAATCACAATTTTTTATTTCATCGTACGCTTTATGAATGTTGATTTATCGGCTTGCAACCAAAACACTTGTGGTGCTGCATTATTTTAAGCTGCAAATATTTTTCAAAATGTTAGCTTCAAAGAATTTATCTTGCCCGATATTTTCTAGTAACTCATAAACTAACTTAGTGATTTATGCAGAGCTAATTTTGGTTATCTAAATGTACATCGTATCAATAAACACAATCGAAGTTTTCAAGATTGCTCTAGATTAACTTAAGTATGATAGTTATTATGTATTTATTAACGGATTGATTATATTTATTGGGTTGCTGGTGATAATGAATGAAATCAATATTTAGAACTAATGATGATAATAATGCACAGTTGAACAACATAATTATATGGTATTCTGTTTGTATTAATTTCACTCCAACACCAAACACCTCGGCTCCCGAAGAAATTAATGAAAGAAAGCGTGTGATCCATCGGTATTCGAACCTGGGTTACCACATACAGATTTTAAACACTCTAACCATTACATCATCAATGCAGTTAATTACAGATTAAGCTTAAGCTCCTCAAACCTATTGTTCTATCTTAAACTGTCTAACACTAGGCGATTTTATTAAGTTGAAGTATTATCTCTTGTAATCAAGAATTGATAGGCACGTTCACAGAAACCTACATTCATTGTCCAATTCGTTTAATTGATGACTAGGTATGAGCCATAGTAACCCTATTATTTTGTGTCAGAGCCCATCAATATATCTTTCTAGTTCTACCTATTAATCCCGGATGGCCTTGTTAAACAAATTTGAACCTTGAAATGGGCTCATTAATAAGTACCTGTGTTTTTTTCAAACCATTTTATCATATACACATATATCTTTCTATCGATCTCCTTTATTAATGTACACAATCCTGTCTGACATGAGGGAAGTTCAATAAAGGGGTTAATATTATTAATGTACACAATCCTGTCTGACATGAGGGAAGTTCAATAAAGGGGTTAATGTACACAATCCTGTCTGACATGAGGGAAGTTCAATAAAGGGGTTAATAGTATTAATGTACACAATCCTGTCTGACATGAGGGAAGTTCAATAAAGGGGTTAATAGTATTAATGTACACAATCCTGTCTGACATGAGGGAAGTTCAATAAAGGGGTTAATAGTATTAATGTACACAATCCTGTCTGACATGAGGGAAGTTCAATAAAGGGGTTAATAGTATTAATGTACACAATCCTGTCTGACATGAGGGAAGTTCAATAAAGGGGTTAATAGTATTAATGTACACAATCCTGTCTGACATGAGGGAAGTTCAATAAAGGGGTTAATAGTATTAATGTACACAATCCTGTCTGACATGAGGGAAGTTCAATAAAGGGGTTAATAGTATTTTGTGTGGCCCCCGGTTAAAAATTATAAAAAATAAAATCATATGATAGCTTTTGGGATATCCTTTCCTGTCACTGTATACAGTATAATATGATTATCATATACCAACCTTTCTACCTGTTCCAATTTGTATACCTTTCTATCTATCTCCTTTATTATTGAACCTAAATATGTTGTTTGATTTCAATTTAATCAGCGTTTAATTTATAATGTGATGGAATTGAATACAATAATATCATACCAACACATACATAAATATTATGATAACATAATCAATGCAAAATATACCCTTATCTCTGTTCTATGCGTGTTGAAGAGGAGAGGGGGGGGGGGGGGGGGGAGAGACATTTACACATTGCAGTTATTAACGACATCTCAGTCGGGGAAAATATAGGGGAATGTTTTTGCTAATATGTTTTAGTCTAACTTTCCTTAATTGTTGCTTATTATGGGTTGGTGGAATGATTATATATTTAACATCTTACGAGCGGCCTATGCGGTTTATTTATATGTACCGCCCAGCGGGGTGTTTTTAGCCAAAATAGGGCTGTTTACGTGATCATTTTCATGCCTAAATAAGACCCAGAACGTAAAACAAGTACCTATCCCTGAAAGGGCATAAACAGAGCTTTCGAATGACACCATAACGATCCTTTTATGATGGCTAGTTTTCTTGCAATAACCGTGCAACGCGAGTGCAAAAAGCATGTAATTAGCCACTTTCCCGTAACAATTCCTTATATAGCTAGTGAGAGAGGGAGGAGGGAGCTGGGATTCATGTCAGTATGTTCGCTGCGGTGGTCTGGAGCAGTCATACGCTCGCTACTCTCCTGCCACCACTTGTCTCTCTCTCTCAGCAACATTACGTGCTGAAATTGCCACTCGACCTATGTCGAGCGCCGCCACATAGTCCAGCTTTATTAAATACGACTTATGTTGCTCGCCGCTAATTAAGGGTTAAGTCCATCACATCAGATATGAGTCACATATTATATTAACGCCAAACACCAACTATTTGTTAAACAATATAGTCTTAAAAAATAAGTGCTTAACAGGTATTGACTTTTGTCATGATTTCTCTTTATCTAAATGCCGGATAAACTGTGTTCTACTGTACCGTTATGCTGCAATATACAACCCAAATGTACGCCAACGGTGAACAACGGTGTCACAACGGTGCCTCAATGGTAACGACTTTGCAACAATGGTGCAATGACGGTGACGCGACGATACTATGGCAGAACAACAATCTTTAATGGGTCACAACAAAATTCCAAAAACATTCCAAAGTTTTGAACATGGTCACACTTTTTTCGTTGACACGAGAGGACATGTGGGGACGCCGCTTAAGTGGACAAGGACCACCTACGATCATGCCTAGGATAGCACCCCGTTCGTCAAGTCAGGGTGCGTCGATATGGAGATCCTGCACCCGTATGTGTGAAAAACCCTTTAGAATTTGTTTATATTGTATTTTTTCATTTAATTTTACCTTTATTCTCATTATATTCATATTATAGTATTCTTCTGATAATCGCTAATATTCTCATACACCCATATTTTGTCTATAATAAATCGTCTTTCAGTCTTATATATTATTCTGAGCAGTTGTCTGCCTTTCATCTTTTCCAAATCTACTTTTTTAATATTATTGTAATCTTCACTTAATCGTTCATCGTATTTACTCTCATGTACACACTTTTGTTTTATTTTTAATCTGTTCTTTGTCTAGTCTAGTATTCTAAGCCATTCTAGAATATATGTACTTTTTTCTCGCAATCTTCAGTATGTATGTTATCATCATTTCAAATCCCGACTTATTTTTACTTATATCCTCTATATATTTGCTAGTAATTTAGTTTTTGTTTACCGATTATGTTTTATCTGATTGAAATGTTAACTCTGTTTTCCTATTCTAATAATATGTTCTATCATTTTTCTCTCCTTGTAACCATTGAATCCAGTTGTTTCAATCAATCTAACATGTCATTACATATTTTCGTTAGTGCAGTCACGCTTGCCTAAGCTGTAATTCCAATGTACCATTTTCTTCTTGATCACGTATTGTAATCTTCTCTCAGGATTATATCTAATTATCATATTCCCTAGTTATTTTCGCATTCGATCTTCTCCTTGCTCAGTGCTTGCTCCTACTTATCTTTGTGTTGTATTTCCACCTCTCTTATTTGTTCTCTTCTTGTTTAACCCTTTTAGTTTATCTTGACACCTTTCTGTATAATATTTTGACTATCATTAGACGTTTGCATTAAGTTTTAGGAAGGACCTCTGAAAATCAAATGTGCAATTGCGATCAGTTTTACAACTTTGATGCCCATAAATGATTCCAGATTATGTTCTAACGCTAGCCAGAATTAAAGCAGAATAATGCTCTCTTACTGATTTGGTTTGGCTTAGCCTACACAGCATTTGCAGGTTTAATCGGTAGCTGTATTAATTTTTACTATTTTTTTTCAACTAACATCATTACTTTGAATCTGGGGAAATAAACTGTTTTAACTTCACCTATGTGTTGAAAATATAAAACAAGATTGACTAATTATATTAATTGTTAGTGTAATTTGTGTCATATACTGTAAATACAACGACAATAAAACACTATTAACAATAGGTGTAGCTGAGTCGCAGGAAAATCCTAATTGATAAAATGACACCACAAAGAAAATATTAAATAATGAATGCACGCATATGTATATAAATTAACGTTAACAATGCTTGCACAAAACAAATACAAGTGGAATGGTTAAGAACATATTTATGTAAAAATAATGTTTTATATTCTGTATATTCCTTTGTAAAATTAGCAATAATATACAACTAACTAGTCAAAACCTGATGTGCATCGTGGACCAAGAGGGAATGGAGATATATGAAATGCCATTCGAACAAAGATAATCATCCATAAAAGTGCAGGAAAGAAGCCGCACTGGGAAGACAGAGGGGGAACACGGAGAAGGTATAGCAGGGACAAACACACACAGATAATTCCGGCAGTTTTACGGTCATTTTAGTTGACGTGATAATCAAGGGACCGGGGCAAAAATGAAGCAAGTTTTTTATGATTTGTTAGGATAGTTGTTGCAGTAGAGCACACTGTTACTGAAAATGAGACAGTAAAGCTAATATGAAACTGCTGCTACTTAGACGATGTCTCACTACAAACAGTACGCTGAATACGATCATGTCAATACTAATGCTAGTAACTACTTCACAACAGATTATTCAAAAAACAATAGAATCAATTGTATTATTTTATTGATTTAATTTCTGGCCTTTTCGTTAGCTTGAAGCCAATCCGATATGACAAGACATTATATGGAAAATCATCTTTCTGTCGGACAGCATTTACTCAACAATTAATTATCTTCTAAATGTCAAACAAGATTAATACGAAAGTATAGATACGCCTTTACCACATCTCATCCCTGATAACCTACCGTTATGGAATAATAATGATTCAAATTTGTATATAAGAAAATGGACATCCAGTGCTTAGCAACTGTAAATGGTAATTGTTTTTTGCTAGATATTGATAGATTACTCAAATTGGACATTATAAGGCTAAATTTTGGTAGATCTGTAAACAAAAACCAATGTGGATGCATTTTATAACCCAGATCTCTCAAAAAATGCTAACTTATAATATGAAGAGTAATGAACAAACACTCGGGCCCTGGGAGCTGAGTTTATAGCCAACAACGATAAGTTCACATTGGCAGTAATAGTTTCACAACCAACAACACTCTCACTAAGTATGCAATTAGTGAATCACATGCCAAATTCACATCTGGCACATCTCCTAAGATTACAACTAGCTACATTGAGTTTGTAATTGACATCTTTCGAGTCTCTTGCACAATAGACTATCTGCAAACTGAGTTATCAACTAGCATTCTACTAGAAGCTTTACCTTCGAGTAGTAAAGGTAAAGTAATCCTTACTATCAACATATAAACATATCCTATACTAAACCACTAAATGTTAAAGGCCACATTATTTTTATTGTAATATGAATTGCACGATTGTGAATCCTTTTCGTTAAGATTGAGAGCTTAAAATTTGGTATGGTATGATCGTTTTTTGGGTTCATTGGAATTAATATTTTGCCAATGTCCCACCTTCCTTAACGCTGTTGTTGCCGGACTTCACCAAATTACAATTATTATTTAGATAACCAGGTTTAAGATTGCCACCATTAATTCTCCTCTACCACCTACACCAGGAAAGACGATCAAGGTAACTTTCAATAACAACGAAGCCCAGAAGAAAAAACAAATTGTACAATCAAAAGCAGAAGGATCAACGCAGACACACAAGAAAGGAGCAGTTGCGCCGTTCTTCCGTGCAGAGGCGAACTTTTAGAGGGTCTACTTAAGCAAGGTTCACACATTGGCGAGTCTGAGCGCAACTCCAACGCGAGTGATGACATTTTTGCACTCGCCAATGATTATCCCAAATTCGCCGACACTCGCCGACACTCGCACAGAATCGCGTGGACTCGTGGTGGACCGCGTACACTCGCGAACGTGGCCAAAATTTTAGGATGACATAAAATTTGGAGAGTCAAGTGGGAGTAGGACGCCAACTCGCATAGAGTCACGTAGACTCGCGTAGACTCGCGTAGACTCGCGTAAACTCCTGTAGACTCGTGTGACACTCATGTAGGCTCGCGTGACACTCACGTTGTACTATTTAGAAATTTAAGGATCGCGAGTCTACACGAGTCCACGCGGGTCTACGTGAGTCTACACGAGTACAACAGGAGTCTACACTATAGCAAACAACCAATATTGCCAAAGGCAAGTTTAACGGGAGTCAAACAGGAGTCAACACGACGCTAACGCGAGTTAACACGGGGTAACGCGAGTGTAACACGTGTAAACGAGAGTACCCACGTGGTGGTCTGGATTTCACAATATGTGTGGCGAGTCTATGCGAAACAAACACGAGTTTACGCGATATTAACGTGAGTCTATGCGAGTCTATGCGAAACCAACGTGAGTCTACGCGAGTAACGGTGAAACCAACGTGAGTCTACGCGAGTGGTGTGCGACTGCTGGCAACACCGCGCGAGTAGGTGGCACTACCGCGTCAACACCCCCTATAAAAAGGGACCGCCCGCGGTGCCTCCTCCACTCTCCACCGTGACCCCAGCAAGGACCCATTGACCCGGGCCGCACAGCGACCCATGCTGCCCTACCACGCTGCCTGCCCTACCACGCTGCCCTACCTGCCTGCCCTACCATGCTGCCTGCCCTACCACGCTGCCCTACCTGCCTGCCCTGCACCATGCCTTTGCCCAAGGAGAAGGTGGCGGCCACCAAGTCTCGGAAGGGTGGTGATGGTGTTGTGAAGAAAGGCAAGGCTACACCTCCCGAACAACCCCGCATCGCACCCCCTGCCAGGAGGCCTGTTGCGTCGCAAGAGTTGGACGACTCTGACGACATTGTAAGCGTTACTGCAGAGTAACGTCCGTCCGTGGTGGTGTTGCGTGGTGTGAACAATGGTGCCAGTGGGGGCCTCTTTATATACGTATCCTGACACTCGCCAACACTCGCACACACTCATGTTAGACTCCCATACACTCCTGTTAACTTCCTGTAGACTCGCGTTCATCTCGTGTAAACTCATGTAAACTCGTGTAAACTCCTGTGACACTCGCGTAGACTCGTGTAGACTCGCACTATTCGTACCCTGGAATTTGACCGTTATTTTTCAAATTTTGGCGGTGCACGTTGGGGTTGGGTTACACTCGCCAACACTCGCGTAAACTCCTGTGAACTCGTGTAAACTCATGTAAACTCGTGTAAACTCGTGTTATATTCGTGTTATATGCGTGTTTACTCGCATCAGCTGCTACTCGCGTTGGGTTCGGGCTCCATCAACGGCGATATGCGGCGAGTGTGACTCGCGTTGGCCTCGCGCTCCGACTCACCTATGTGTGAACCTACCTTTAATCCCCCCAGAATACGCCCCCCTGTATTTATGACATTCTAACCTCCGCACACTTGACCTGGGACATATCAGCCAAATTCGTCACTACCACGACGAAAACCAAGGTAAGGCAAGCAATTCTAGGGCTTGATTTACTTACATGTAAGCTATCAAGTCCTAAAATTAAACCTCCCATACAAGTAAAGATTGAAGCCATGGTGAATATCTTTCAAGGTCTGAAGAGTTCTTTTCCCTATTAAGGAATTAATATTATCACATGCCATGGTATAGTGTTTAATAGTAAGATCTCTAATAGGCTGCACCTTTGTTATTAGAAGTATAACCGCAAGGACATATCCCCACCTTACTTCTTTTGCCAAAACCGCACTCTTAAAACTATAGAAAGATACTTGCCTTGGTAAAGGTCATTCTTATAGTTCGGGCTTTGTAAGACACCATCTAAATGACGGCACTCTACATACAGAAGTCCATACTCTGTCTGTCCAACACCATGGTCAAGGACATATACAGTAAAACGGGCTAAACACTGAACCTGAGTTCTTTGAAACTCTTGTAACGGTCAGTGGCAGATCGAGTAAAACTAGTAAGTTCATGATCTTACTATCTCCTCGCTGTGTCATGACACTAGAGACGCTGTATTAAAGACCCTAAGTCAAGAGTACTGAAACGGAACTTTATCACTGATTAGTATAAAGGTCAGGATAGACAAGCAATAGTAGCCTAGGACATGTCCTCGCTCACGCTCGCGTTAGTCCGATGAAAGTACCCTATGTCATGACATTAAAGAGCTATCATTCAAGACCCAAAACCAAGTAATCCATCTGTATCCCAAAACCACACCATCCACACAACAGTACCACCTAAGCGGCTCGACGGAAACTAGACGAACCGGACTTCAAAACTCTCATCTCTACTCAAACTGTGCTCATCACTCCAGCCTTCAAAGTGCTAGATTAGGAGTGTTACTTAAACATTTCTTTAACTCATACACCAGTGCTACCCCGGTGTAATACTTAGGAAATATAGAGTCCCCATAGGAGTCTGTTTTAACTTCACCCCAGTGCGACCCAGGTGAAATACTTAGCAAAAATAGAGTCACTCATTGGACTCTGTTTTATTTTCACACCAGTTCGACCCGGGTAAAATACTTAGGAAAAGCAGAGCCACTACAGGGACTCTGTCTTATTTTACACCAGTGCGACTAAGTGTCTTGTATTTCCCATTATTCTATGATAGAAGTGAAAAACCTGAAATACGCTGATGAACCTAAGTATATCTCTTATAATTAATACTAGAGATGAAATAAAGTATCAAATAGTTTAAATGTAAAGTATAACGTACACTAGTGAATTAAGGTGTACGAGAGAGAGAGAGAGCCAAGTATATTCCTAGTTCCTTCGTGGATCCTCGTCCGTGCAAGGCTCATATATGTATATAACCATTGTTCTTGCATAATTAAGTATTATTGTTCTACCTAGTGAATTATTAATTTAAATTGTTAACGAGATGTACTCAGTGTTATATTTTACCCTTTACTCCTTCTGTGCATGTGTTGTAAGATTTGTATTTCTTTAGTCGAGTAGAACCCACCAAATACCAATATAAACCCGGTAAGAATCCTGGCATAACAATTATCATAGCATGGACTGATCGTGTGTAATAAGTCAAGCTGTACTAAGGAGCCGCTCTTACAAAAATCATAATAAAACTGCAGATGAATAGAATGTAAGAAAAAACGTCTGGAAGTGAGTGACAAATAATAGTTGACTTCAGTAATATATTGATATAATGCAGAATAATCACCGGTAGGGAAGTAATTGTGTTCCAGGACGCCCCCGCCGCAGCTTCAACCAGTTTCCAGCGTTTTCTTCTGATAGTTAAGGGTGTGATAAGACTATCTTAGGAAATTGGAATGATTGAAAGATCAACAACTGTGAATCTGTTAAGATACTTTGAAAAATCCCACAAATTCAAATAATTACTCAGTTTAGCTTTTTGTGGTCTAGAAGTGCAAGCTTTCAAACTTTGAACTCAAATAAGCGAAGCAATGGGCAAACCATTGTGGAAAATGACAAATTTGAACAGAATTACAGGTCGTCGCAAATACAGAATTTGAGCAAGTATTTAAAGGTGAGCGGGTTCGTTACCAGGAAATCAATCAACATCCCAGCACAATTATGTATGTCAAACCAGCCCAACTTTCAATGAGATGACAATAATGCAAACATTGATGTCATACAGTACTGGTAAGCTATCTGATCAAGTTTTTATGTTTTAGCCTTGGAGAAAATGAGCAGATTGATCTACATGATTTGGCAAATTTTCTTAAATAAAGCAGTTAGTTCTCAGTATTGTTAATGCTCATATATAAACATAATACGTTTCGTTGATATTTATAATATGTTAATATTAATTGTTGATATATAAGAAGTTACATTTTGGGAACACTTGAAGTACCGTCTATCCTATCAACATAAATACAACAATTTTGTTATGCATTAGTTTCTATTTAGATATATGTATGAATATAGATATCCACCTCGAAATTTATCTTGAAATACAATACATAATCAAATCATCAAACATAATAATTTTTTTGTTTTCGATAGTAAATAATAGACTGATCGGCGGGGTCAAGTGTTCGTGGGAATGCATAATTGATAACTCTATTCATAAAACGTCCACCCCCTCCCCTATCCCACATATCATCGATATCCCTGGCACAAATCCCCTCTTTCTCTCGGAAAATCCTGTGTAGTAAAAATAATAATAGCAATAGTTAGAATATCTTTTTGTAAAAGGCGCTAATTTTTTAAACACATCATTTACGGTCTCAGAATATTAATATAAAATAACAAGCAAGAATATATTACTCAGCTTAGAAAGTAACCATAGGAATTAAGGGCTTGACAACTCTCGCAAATAACTGTCTACCGCTGACATGTTCTTTATAAATCTAACAAATAATCAGAACTTAGATTATAGGCAGCACATATTGACGTCATCAGAAGGGTTAACCCCGGAAAGGCGCCGAGACTCTTAATAGATTTTGGTGGTGAATGGCGAAAGGACTCTTAACTCCTTCCGACTCATATGACGCTATCGCGTCATATGGAACTTATGCCAAAAAACTCATATGACGCTAGAGCGTCATATGAACTTATCTTCATAGCTCTCTAATAAGTTATATGACGCTCTACAGTCATATGGAGCTCAGTAAGTTAGGCATGTTAGATGAAAATCTGTTGATTAGTGGCAACCCCAAGTTTCTCCGACTTTTAACGGTCCCGCAGTGTGGTTTTGACAGTTGTGGGGTACAGTGGCAATAATACCGTGTCTCCCGCCTCCTCGCCAGTAACTTAACTATTTATGTCTGAAGGAGTTAAGATCCAAGGCCTAAAAAAAGTGTTTTAAAAGACCCCAGTAGCACTCAAAACAAAGGAATATGTGATTATGTTAGATAATTCCCCTCCATACCTCCTATCACTACTCCACATTTGTTAAAACCCCCTCCTTCACCCCCCCCCCCCCCCCACCCATCCCCTTCAATGATCACCTAGTTTTCCTCCTATTCCCTTGTTTATCGGTTTATGTATCGCGCCAATATCTCCAATCCGGTTCCAAGGCCATCTACTGCGCATGTAGGGAGCGTGGGAAGAGAAAGAGAGCAAGAATGAGGGCTCAGTCTGCCTTCAGGCCTCAGAGAGGGAGGATATACGTCCGCATTCGCCTCTCACCTCATGACTGAAGGGTAGGCAATAATTTGTCTTTTTCACCCCCCAAATACTATTCCCACTTGTTTTATTGTTGTTACATGTTAATATCTTCATACTAAACGTAAAATATGCACATATGAATAAGTAATAACGATATTTATGGTAAAATTATGATTTTAGGCGGGAATGAAGCCAAATATCCTCGCTTGGCGGGAGGGTTTGAACTACCAATAGCTCAGTCACGCTCTCCAGCACATCCACATCTGCAGAACAATACTCTCACACTTCATAATCTGTATCTCTCTATCTTCATGACACTTCTGACACACTTATCAAGTAACTCATTTCTAACCTTCTCACTCTTGATTTGTTTCTCCAACAACGTCCATGCTTCACTCCCTAATGACAATGTCAGAATTACTGCACTATCAGGTAGTGATTTTTGTTTACCATGTTCACCAGCCTATTCCTTGTCACTGCTTTCAGTGTAGCCTACCTACAATCCCCTCCTCTGCTGTACCCTCTCTTGCACTCCGTTCTCCAAACTCTTATCTTTACTTATCATACTGACCAAATATTTAAATGAGCTAACATTATCCATTACCTGTCTGTTCAAGCTCATTTCACACTTTGTGACCGCATCCCTCTCAAAGACAATAACCTTACTTTTACCACATATGCTTTCAGATTTCAGTTCTCATATAAAGCATCAAACATTTTTTGTAGAGACAATGAATGGAGGATGGAAAAACAAAAGCAAAACAACAAAGTACCATGCGCCTAAAGGCATCCTCCATTCACAATATGTTTGGAACAACTGGCTTTAAAGTGTTGGAAATTGTAAGTGTGTGGAAAGCAACACCAAGGAAGTTAATTCCAGAGAGCAGTAGATAGGGGGATGAATGCATTTTGATAAGCAGCAGTTCTACATTGTGAAGGAGAGAGTGTAAATCCATGTGCGTTTGCAGCTGCTTTAATACTGGGGGGAAAGATGTGGAGAGGTGACATAATTGAAGTAAGTTGCTCAGAACATTCACTGTGAAAATATCTGTAGAAGGGATGCAAAATCTCTTTGTATGGATAATAGAGGAATGTTTGCGTGATCGCAGGGATTTTGATTAATCTAATAGCTTTATTTTAAATTTTGTCCAACTGCTTCAATGCAATCACTCTACATCCACTCCACAGAGGTGAACAGTAATCCATCAGAGACCTCACATGAATTCTATATATTATGGTCAACATTTGTTTTGTCTATGTGAGTGAGGGAGACCAAAGGCAGAACTGCCTGTAGCGAGTGCCTCACCCATAGTTGAAAGAGTGACAGGGCCAAAATCAAGGAACATTCGAGCCAAAATGCCTGGACACACGGAGTTTGAAACAATTTAAGTCATAGGAAGAGGAAAAGACTGATTCTGGGAGAGAGTTCCAGAGCTCAGCTGTTGAATAGAAGAAAATCTGAGAATAACATTTCACTCTTGGGTTGGAGAGTTGCACAGAGTAGGGGTGGGATTGTGTTGCAAGACGGTACCAAGTACCTTGCGTAGAGAAGGTGGTATACATTGGGAGAGCTCTGAGGAGCACTTCTTATTGATGTAGCGATAGAATAGCGAGAGAGATGCAACATTGCGGCGAAGAGAGAGAGTTTGCAGAGAGTTGGTGAGTGGGCGGGAATTAATGATACGAAAGGCCTTCCTTTCTACTTTGTCTAGGAGTGCGGTGTGAGAGGATCCTCCCCACACATCTGAACAATACTCAATACAAGGACGCACTGTGCCCCTGTACAGAGCAAGAAGCTGTGCAGGGGTAAAGAACCCCTTGAGGCAGTTGCACACACCCAGCTTCTGGAGGCTGCCTTAGCAAGACTGGTAATATGGTCCTTCCAAATGAGAGCAGAAGAAAAAGAGACATCAAGAATATTGAAAGAAGATGAAGGACTGATTTTTGTATTATTGAAGAATAAGGGATAGTCCACTGGGAGTTCTGGATGGGTAGATAGATGGAGAAATTGGGTTTTGGAAGCCTTAAAGGCAACAAGGTTTTCTCTGCTCCAATTGGAAATAACAGTTAGATCAGAAGATAAGTGTTGTACGGCTTCATTAAGTTTGTCTTTGAGGGATTGCTGGCTGGGGCGTTCTGTAAACTAATTGAATAGTGTAAGGTAGAGTTGTCTGTGTATGAATGGATGGGAATGGAGGTACAGTTGAGAAGATAATTTATGAAAATTAGAAAGAGAATAGGAGATAGGACAGAGCCCTGAGGAACACCGGAGTTGATAGGATGAGGAAGTGAGCGATGACCATCCACAACCGCAGCTATGGAACGGCCAGAAAGGAAATTAGAGGCAAAGGCACAGATGGAGGGATAGAAACCGAAGGAGGGTAGTTTAGAAATTCAAGATTTGTGCCAGATTCTATCGAAGGCCTTTGATATATTTAGCGCAGTAGAAAAGATCTCATTGAAGTCCCGAAAGGAGGATGACCAAGAGTTAGTAAGATATGAAAGAAGATCACCAGTAGAGCGACCCTTAAGTAAGCCATACTGGCGATCTGAGAGTAGATTATGAGAAGAGAAATGCTTCAGAAATTTGGAAGCAAGAATAGTTTCAAAAACTTTAGAGATACAAGAGATGAGAGCAATATGACGGTAGTTGGATGGCTGAGAGCGGTCACCCTTCTTTGGGACAGGTTGAATGAGAGCAAACTTCCAGCATGAAGGGAAGACGTTAGAGGAGAGACAGAGACGAAAGAGTTTGCCTAAGCAGGGATTCTGCACGGAAGCAGAGTTCTTGAGTACAACAGGAGAAACACCGTCCAGACCGTACGCCTTCTTAGTATTAAGCCTAGAGAGGGCAGAAAATACTTCTTTAGAAGAGATTAGGATATTAGGTCTAAGTAGGGGAGATGGGGGTGGAGAGGGAGGAATAGCACCGGAATCATCTAAGGTGGAGTTTCTAGCAAAAGTTTGAGCGAAGAGTTCAGCTTTGTCAGAGGAAGAAGTGATTGTTGTGCCATCAGACTGGAAAAGGGGAGAGAAAGATGAGGAAGAAAAATTGATGAAGAGGTTTTTGGCTAGATGCTAGAAAGCTTGGGAAGAGCTAGAGTTGGATAGTTCAGTGCATTTATTATTGATGAAAGAGTGCTTGGCAAGTCGAAGAACAGATTTGGCTTGATTCCGGGCAGAAACATAGGAAGAATGAGGTTCTTGAGTTTTAAGGCGTCGGTACTGTTTTGTTTTTTGTTTTTTTCTATATTCCAACTACTCCCTCTCGGGCATAGGCTGAGAGCCTTTACACTACACTGCTGAACACGGTGAGGCCCATGAGGTCTTGTTCCAGCCTAGGGAGTGAGACATGCGAAGCACCCCGGCTCGAAGCAACTCCATCTCTGAAGCTGCTCCACCTCTGCGCTTCACAGTCTCATCCCCCACACTCGGAACCTCACTCTCAGAACGCCACCTATTGAGCAATTAACTTACTAGGCATTGCCCCCCTGTAACATATTTTGAATATGGGAATAGTCGTACAATACTATTTAATCAGGGAACAATGAGGGTATTTTTTTGGCATTTTGGTGTGTTGTGGTAATGCACTGAAACTAGGTGCAGCACAAATTCCATCCCAATAATATCTTCCCATTGACTTATTGGGATTCGAACCCAGGTCCATTGGATTACCAGTCCAGTGGCAAGACCACTCTGCCTGAATGTTCCTCCTTGTTGCGGACAGCAGTAGAACAAGCGTGAGTAAACCAAGATTATTTTGCATTAGACTGAGAGAAAGAAAATGGAATGTATACTTCAATGCCCGATAGGATTACCTCGGTAATGCGTTCAGCACTCTCCTCGGGTCCTCGGCCACAGAAGCAAAAATCATTCCATGGGAAATCAAAGAAGTACTGCTGGAGAGCCTCCCAGTCAGCAGCGCCAAAGTGCCACAAGCGCCGCCGGCTAGGAGGATCGGGTGGCCGTACTGGAGAGCTAGGACAGGTGACAGAGATAAGTTTATTGTCGGAGGAGCCCAAATTTAGGAGGTAAAAGATCGACATTATAAGAAGAAGGGTTAGAATTTAGAAACAAGTCAAGAATGTTGGGCCGATCTTCGAGGCGATCCGGGATACGGGTGGGTTGCTGAACTAACTGCTCTAGATCATTTAGGATAGAAAAGACGCAGGCTTGTTCACCAGGTTGGTCAGTAGTGTGAGAGGAGAACCATTGGCGGTGGTGAACGTTGAAATCTCCTAAGATGGAGATTTCTGAGAAAGGAGAAATGGATAGAATGTGTTCCACTGTAGAGTTTAGATAGTCAAATAATTTGGGAAAGTCGGTAGAGTTAGGGGAAAGATAGACAACACAAAATAATTAGTAAGAGAATGACAGGAAATTTTGAGCCATAAAGTTGAGCATTCAGAGGAGTCGAAATTGGGAACATGAGAGACATGCAGTAAGACATAGGGACTATTTTTACTCTCTGCTGGTTAGCTGTATACAAGTGGGCATTAATTACATTTGTAACAAATTACTATGTTACATACATACATTTTGCTGTGTAATGTCGAGAAGGTTTTCAATAATGCATATATGATTATGAACCCTTATTTAGCGGCGAGCAACATAAGTCGAGTTAAATAAAGCTGGACTATGTGGCGGCGCTCGACATAGGTCGAGTGGCAATTTCAGCACGTAATGTGGCTGAGAGAGAGAGACAAGTGGTGGCAGGAGACTAGCGAGCGTATGACTGCTCCAGACCACCGCGGCGAACCTACTGACACAAATCTCAGCTCCCTCCTCCCTCTCTCACTCGCTACATACTCAATTATGTACTGAAAGTACCGAATTACCTGCTTTTTGCACTCGCATTGCACGGTTATTGCAAGAAAACTATCCATCATACAAGGATCGTTATGGTGTCATTCGAAAGCTCTGTTTATGCCCTTTCAGGGATAGGTACTTGTTTTACGTTCTGGGTCTTATTTAGGCATGAAAATGATCACGTAAACAGCCCTATTTTGGCTAAAAACACCCCGCTGTGCGGTACACATAAATAAACCGCATAGGCCGCTCGTAAGGTGTTAAATAATGCTAAGTTGACTACCTCTGTCGTTACCCTACCTATGATATTTTTCAACTGCTCAGGTGGACTTTTCCCCACTACAGATTTATTACATCCCCTTCTATATCATCATTACTGAATACACAAATGATTTTCATCTCTCTGTAAGCTCTTCAAAGCAAGACAATATTGTTTATGAACTAGATCAATACAAAGAGAAAATTGAAGAGCAAGCAAACAATATTAGACTTTGATAAATGAGGATATTGAAAATTATTATGTTCTCTCCACTAACCAACTTTACTGCTAAACTCGATTAGTGAAATTAACAAACCCATGTGGCAGTCCGGGGATTCAAACCCAGGACGCTCACACCGAAAATCAACACACTTATGCATTGCACCACGAAGACAGTTATAACACAATACTTATAAAGATGTTAAACAAGGGAAACAGAAACATCTCTATTAAAGTAACATAAAATAAAAGTAAATATAATTATAAGAAAAATAAAACATAAATACCCAAGATATGCATGTGAACACAAATTGATAATTATATAAAACACTCGATATCAAGAAAACAAAAGGGATAAAAGAGAGAGAGAGAGAGAGAGAGTGTGTACGATATTCTTGTACAACAAATTATAATAATAAATCTTCCAGTGTTAATCGAGCCATTATAGTTACCTGTTGACTGGTATATATCCTGATTAGAGAGTCCTATCGGCGTCAAAATGGTAAATCAAAATGTGTATCCAATTCAATATAATATCTGATTATATGTATTTTCTTTTAGGGGGTAAGGTTTGTTTTTTGGTCTATGTATTTATATGTATATATTATTTAAGTAGTTTCCTCCCTAGACCTCCATCAAGCTTTTAAAAACACCCCCATATAAATGTGTACATATTTTTCTGTAAACAATAATTCTGGCCAAAGGGCTGGTTCCTCCTAAATTTACAGGCTCGCTATCGCTCGCCAGGAAAAAGTTGACACCTAAATAACACAAAAGGTCATAATATTGACAAAGAAATTGGACAAAAGGTCTTAAATCGCCAATCTAATGGGGCCAACGTCTTATAATATCAAAACTAATAGTGCTAGACATAAGGGCGAAAGGGGTCCCCCAAAAAGCCACTACCTCCCCCCTTAAGTGGATCACCGGGGGGTCACCGGCTTTTTTATCTGTCTCTCCTTTTCTCTCTTTCTCTGACTTGTATCCATTCGGCCCCATTCAGCCAACTGTTTTAAGACTTTTTCCCCATCCAGGTGTCGATTTCTTCCTGGTGAGCAATAGCGAGCCAGCATTGTATGGAGAAATCCGGCTGCGCCGGAGAAATTTTTCTATCGAAAAATGAACAAATTTAGATTGCTGTCAAAACAAAAATATATATATGCTGGCTCGCTACCGCTCGCCAGGAAAGGTTTGACACCTGGATGAGGGTAAACGTCTTAAGACAGTAGGCTGAATGGGGCCGAATGGATACAAGCCAAAGAGAGAGGGAGAGAAAGAGATAAAAAGCGAGGTGGGCTCGGTTAAGGCGGGAGAGGGAGTGGAGGCGTGGGCGAGAGAGAGAAAACTTCGATTTTTCTGTTCTTATTACATTATAAAACCAAAGGAGTTCATTAGGGCTACACAGGAAGGTCATTAGGCAGAGGGGAGCAGGGCATAATGAGGTGGGAACCAAGCTGAGAGATAATGACATGAAACTACAAACAAACAGAGAAACATCCAATACTCTTCTTGAATGAGATTACTTATATGGTTCAATCTAGATTCCGGCAAATAATTCAATTAACTAAACTCTAAGAGAGAATATAATAATTAATTTAGAGGGGCTGTTCGGCCAGGCAGCCTAGGGAACGACAACTAATACTACATTTTAATATAGTTTTCTTCTTGAATTAGATGGTTTGTATGTTTCAATCTAAATTTTGACATAATATTTTATATACTAAAGACTAACATTTTCTTTGTACTCGTCTTAAATAGATGGGTTTTATATTTCACTATGTATACATTTAGATTATTTGTTTAACGTAGGAGTGACCTCTTGGAATTAAACATTTAGAGAGTTATTTGTATCTGCAACACTGTTGTAATACATTATTTGTGTTGATAAGGTTACTTGATTTGTGATAGCTGCAGGGTTTGGTGAATATGTCTGGAATTGAAAAGGAGGAAGTGGAATATGAAAGTGAATGTGATAAACGGATGTGTTGTGGTGTTTGGTAACAATGGAACTACTAATTGCATAATGAGGCTAAACTGATTGAAATTGAAGAATGTGAGTTACTGTTTTAAGTAGTGAATATTGGCAGTGTGATTAGTAAAGTTGGAAACATGGATGTTAATCTGCATGAATGACTGCAGGAGGAATGGAAATTTGCTGGCACTCTAAATTTAGTGTTGACATCTAGAATGCAGTAGTGACCATGAAATTGAAGGCATCGTTTCATGACAGTACTGCGGTGCCAATACCGTCAAACAGTAGTGAAGCGTAAATGAAGTGGAAGGAAGGGGATACGGCGTTAAACGACTACGTGGTTGATGCATGTTATGATAGAGAGAATGGCTTAGGTTGGACAGAACCGCTTGGAGCTGTTTTGTTTATGGCAATACACTGCGGGAAATGAGGCATCTGCTGATAGATAAGATTTAAAAACTAATATTAAAATGGGGAACTAAAATATCAAAGCATGATTACTGATTAGGATAATTAAGAGATAACTCATTAACCGTGTAAAGATGGAGGCATCAGATTGCATTGATCGTCAGTTTTCAATCAGTATCTTTATTTTGATAGCATTTCGGGGCCCTTTTGTATCACTAGCACAAACTAAAGACCGACGGTAAACTGCCAAAGGTATCACAATTCTTGTAAATCTTTAATTTCACAAGCTTGGTAACCCAAATTACTGAACAAAATGGGGATTTGAATCGGCCTTAAATTGATGAGTCTTTACTAAGGTAAATACAATCCTTAGCTACAGCTGAACAAACTAATCATACCACTGTAAGGTTTGTTCACATATTGTACACCCTTCACTGTCTAGGCCTACAGTATGCATCACAAAGAAAATCTTCCCTTCTCACTCCCTTCGATAATAATCATTCAAAATACAGAGATCAGACAACATTTCCCCAGGACTCCATATTGGGGGCAGAGACACATAGAATCAAATTTACAACACTTTTTTGATAACTTAAAACTTCCCGTATACGTTTAGAGAATCGGCAATGATTACTAGTCTAGTCGCAAACTCTTCATTCAGTGTGCATATTGGCTTAACAGAAAGTCACAAAGTGATGGCAGATGTCCAGTATACTTTTTACTAATATTATATTCGTTGTTCTCTGCCCCTCTTTCCTGTTCATCCAACTCCCTGTTCCCCTCTTCCGTATCTTCATTGAGTTTTCGCTTCAAACATGTCCGACCTGTTGCACAAAATGACATTTAAAATCCTTTTGGTCGTGTCACTCAGGGATTTATGCAAGGAGAGTTCGAACCTTCTTTTATATTATAAGAACTAGGTTGAATATCTTGCGTAGTGTTCTCTCTGACTTACCGTTTTGTGTTAAACAGACTTAGCACGTTATCTTTAGTATAATACAAGAATTTGACATATTGCATGTTTAAATACTTCATAAACATTCAGCATATCATGACGTATTTTCTTCATTAATATTAACTCAGACGACGATTTTGTTTGATTTATAAACGATCTGGTGGAGAAAAGATGATAATTGTGCTTGATTATTATAGGTTATTCCAAAGTTGTATAAAAACGTCTAGGGTATAACCTTAATATATATATATATATATATATATATATATATATATATATATATATATTCATATATATATACCATTTGACAGATAACATTAGTTACAAGGCAAGGTAAGGTAATGCAACACTAAGAATGTTGCGTACCGTACACCTTCCAATGATTAGGGCGATATTTACCCTTGTCGATTGTACTCCATAGAAACAGGCTGAATTAAGGGGCAGAATTTTGTTTTCTTTTTCGTTTGGACCCTCTCTCCCTAATGCTTATCCCCATTAGTTTTGACATTTTAAGACGTTTGTTCCATTAGTTTGGCGATATTAATTAAAACCTTTTGTGCCATTTAGATGTCGATTTTATCCTGACGAGCGATAGCGAGCCTGTAAGTTTAGGAGGTACCGGCCTTAGGCCTGGACTTTTTCTACCGAAAAATATACATATTTATCTAGAAAGTGGGTCTAGGGTGTGTGTGTGTGTGTGTGTGTGTTGTTTTTTTTGTTTAACCAAAACACTGAGCACTGTAAGAGTTCGGCAATATTTATTTTGATGACATTTTGTGAACACAGACGCAGACACTTTTCGATGCCGATAACCAATACCAATAACTATACTGTACAACTACTCGCTTAGGTCATACCATCAACATTAACTACACAAGCGATATGTTGTTTCATTGACAGGTAAACTAGTACAGAACATGATAGGTGTAGAGAATGGATATTGACTGGCAATTCACCAACTGACTTATAGTTTTCTAGGCTTTCATTTTTCTACAGTCATCAGTTTTCTTTTTTCCGCTTCCTCTCTCGCAATGGTTCTTCTTTTCTCTCCCTCTCTCATCATATATCTTCATTATTCTTCCTTTCTCATAACCTCTCTTCTTTGTCTCTCCCTTCTCCCCCTTTCCTCTCTCCTAATACCTCTTCTATTCGTGTCTCCTAATTTATCTTCTTTATTCTATTTTTAGTGTTGCATATCTTCGTGAATTTGTAGTGTGTTTGTTCTCTCCATATCCTCTCTCACTTGTTTTACCCCCTCTCATAATGTGTCTTGTATTTGTATCTGTCATCATGTTTCTGCTGTACCCTTTGTTTTGTATTCTTCTCGTCTCTTCCTCTCATCATTGTTTCTGTTCTCCTCCGCTTCTTTTGTCATTTTTCTTCTCTCTGACGTTCTCCTCACAATCTTCCTCTCACATCATAATTATATTAATCTCTGCTTGCACTTTCGTCATTCTCCTCTTTACTCCAATATAGTTGTCAGTCTATTATTTCCTCTCCTATTTCACTCTCGCCATCTTTCTTCTCTCCTCTTCCTCCCTCGCCAGCTTTTTGTTCTTATCTCCCTCTCTCATATTGTCCTTCTCTCATATTTCGTTCTCGCCATCTTTCTTTCCTTCCTTTTTTGTCGTCTCATATCACTGCTCTATCTCTCTCGTACTTTCATCTACCTATACCATCATTTTAATTATCTCCCCTCCCTGTCTAGCTAGGTATAATATCTTGTCTTCCTATCTTGCCATGTCCTTTATTTCTTCTTTCTTTCTCGTCATTTCTCTCCTCTTCCTGTCTAGTCATTTGGCGAAAATTGCCTCTCTGATAATGTTTCTTATCCTTCTTTCCTTCCTACATTCCTAGCTTCCTTCCTCTGTTGTCACTTTTCTGTTCTTCTCCTCATATGTCTGTTTTCTCCTATATCTCTCCCGTCACTTTCATCTTGCCACTTCCTTTCGCATCATATGTAATCTGCTCTTTTCCTCTTTCATATGTGTCTTCTAACCTCTTCCTATGCCCCCCCCCTTCCCCCCCCCCCCCCCGCCATTCATCACATCTCTTCTCCTCTCTTATTTGTCTTCTTACCTCTTCCTATTGCCACCATCCCCCCTCCCCCCAACCCCCTCCCCTCCACACCTCCATCTCAGTTTCTGTCTATTTCCACAGTTAAGGGTAGCCTATGTATTAATTTATGTTTGAGTTTCCTCGCTAAACCTCCATCAAGCATAAAAGAAACCCCTTAGACCCAGTTTCAAGATACATTTGTACTTTTTTCGGTAGACAAATTACAGGCTCGATATCGCTCGCCAGGAACAAATCGACACCTAAACGATACAAAAGGTTGACAAATAAATGGGGCGAAATGTCTACAAATTGCCAAACTAATTGAACGAACGTCTTAAAATCTCAAAGCTAATATGCTGAAAATGAGAGAGAAGGGGGCCCATAAAAATCGACTACCTCCCCACCGTTAAAGGGTTCCGTCAATGGCCCAAGCTAAACCTCTGGCGTCCTGGCTGCATTGGTCCTCAAAGTATTTCTGTCAGGATTTTGGTGCACCTCCGCCATCACCCTCTCAGCTAATTACTTTCGGATTATTATGCACCGTCAATCCTATTTCATCGTTATATCGGTGTTGCTGCATTTTGTAAACATTGGATGCGTGTGGTGTACCGTGTACTGATAATCTTGCTATCCCTTTCCGGTTCTATTTTACTATATTTTGTGAGTTAAATCTCACATGTTGTTAAACATATAGGACAATAATAATCTGACACACTTCGGTATATTATATTAATTCGAAATTTGTTTTATCACACCATCTAAAGGTGCCCTAGTTATTTTTAAATATATATATATATATATATACAATTAGTTACTTTTGCTTACGTGGCGACCCAGTTTGTAAATACTACTAATACTACTACTACTACTACTAATAATAATAATAATAATAATAATAATAATAATAATAATAATAATAATAATACAAACATAATAATATTAATAATAATAATCAATATGACAACTATATGTATATACTGTGGGGACTTGCAGCATACACAACAAAACGTTATTTTACATTATGTATAATACTAGAGAACGTTACAATTATCTTGAGTGAACTTATGCACACACACACACACACATATATATATATATATATATATATATATATATATATATATATATATATATATATATATATATATACGGTATATATATATATACAGTATATATGTGTGTGTGTGTATATATATATATATATATGTGTGTGTGTGTGTGTGCATAAGTTCACTCAAGATAACTGTGACGTTTTCTAGTATTATACATAATGTAAAATAACGTTGTGTTGTGTATGCTGCAAGCCTCCCAGCAGATATAGGCTTTTGATAGCCTGTATATATACTGTATAGCATTCAACACGATCCAGTTTGGTGGTCCTATTCCCGTTGATGAGTTCTGATGCCGAGCAAGATGGCTTAGAAGTGGCCCTAAGGGGAGGTCGTTGTTTTTTCTGGTCACCCTTCTCCCCATTAGTTTTTAGATATTAAGACGTTCTCCTCAATAGTTTGTTGATTTTAAGATCTTTCCTTCCATTTATTTATCAATAATATGAATTTTCGTTAGGTGTCGATTTTTTCCAAGCTAACGATAGGGAGACTGTCATTTCGGAGGAATCGGCCTTCGGCCGGGACATTTTTCTACCGAAAAAATGTAACACATTATTTTAAAGGGGGATCTTGCTTATTAAGCTTGATGAAGGTCTAGGGAGGGAACTAAAACAATACTAAATAAATAAATAAATAAATAAATAAATAAACTAATAAATAAAGCCTATTCCCTCAATGTAGTCTTAGGTAATTCAGACCAATGTCGCCTGGTTATCTCCCCTGAGCTTGGTGCTACTTCGGCGTCCAGAATACGCACCATTATATCACTTCCACTCATCCCTATGAACATACAGTCACATTCACGCCAACTAATACACTTTGCACTAACTAGGCACTGAGCCCTATATTACATTTTAATACAGAAATATGTATACAATATGTTAATATATTGGATACAGAAATAGTTTTTATTTATGGGTCGTTCGCGAGCCTTGTGGTAAAAAGGAAACTATTTACAGTGCTAATTCCATCCTAATAATATCTTCCCACTGACACATCAGCATATATATATATATATTTTTTTTTTGCCACTATTTTAAAGGACATAAACTTGGGTTCATAATTATTTCAGCGGGAGATTGCATGCAAGAGAGAGGATATTGGAATACGAGCAGGAACGCAATTCATAGGGTTTTAGTTATTTATCAACTATGCACAAATTGGACTAGATGAAGTATCTCTTCTGAAGTGACGTGACGTTATACAGATAGCATATAAATATATAGAACTGTTAAATTAATGGCATATAGTGACGGAATTCACCACGGATCTCCACACTGGTAAACACTGGCCTTCCCTGCTGATATAACCACTTGAAATCAACAGAGCCGTGGGATCACGGTCTATACCTTCTTGACACACTGAACAGAAGGTAGCTCTTCTTTCCAATCCTACGACACTCTTAATTGCATTAATTATGAGGACTGGATTAACACAGGATATACCGTATTTAGGTGACTTCTTAGGAATTAGAATATGAACTTGATATCACACATTACAAATAAGCAATTCACACTATAGAATATCCCTTATCAAATATATACAGTATATATATATATATATATATATATATATATATATATATATATATATATATATATATATATATATATATTATATATATATATATATATATATATATATATATATATATATATATATATATATATATATATATATATATATATATATATATATATATATATTTATTTTTATTTTTTTCTATGTGATTGAGAGAGGCAAAAGGCATAACTGCCTATAGTGAGTGCCTCCCCCATAGTTAAAAGAGTGACAGGGCCAAAATCAAGGAACGTTCGAGCCGAAATGCCTGGAAACACAGAGTTTGAAGCAATTTAAGTGATAGGAAGAGGGAAAGATTGATTCTGGGAGAGAGTTCCAGAGCTCAGCTGTTGAGTAGAAGAAAGTTTGAGAGTAACGTTTCACTCTTGGGTTAGAGAGTTGCACAGAGTAGGGGTGGGATTGAGTTGCAAGACGGGTACCACGTGCCCTACGTAAAGGAGGTGGTACGGTATACACTGAGAAAGCTCTGAGGAACACTGATTATTATAGTAGCGATAGAATATCAAGAGAGATGCAACATTGCGGCGGAGAGAGAGAGATTGCAGAGAGTTGGTGAGTGGATGGGAGTTAATGATACGAAAGGCCTACCTTTCAACTTTGTCTAGGAGAGCGGTGTGATAGGAACCTCCCCACACATGTGAACAATACTCAATACAAGGACGCACTATGCCCCTGTACAGAGCAAGAAGCTGTCCAGGGGAAAAGAACCCCCTAAGGCGGTTGAGCACACCCAGCTTCTGGGAGGCTGCCTTAGCAAGACTGGTAATATGGTCTTTCCAACTGAGAGAAGAAGAAAAAGAGACACCAAGAATATTGAGAGAAGATGAAGGATTGATTTTTGTATTGGTGAAGAATAAGGGATAGTCCGCTGGGAGTTCCTTACGGGTAGATAGATGGAGAAATTGGGTTTTGGAAGCATTAACCCTTAACCAACGGCGCACCACATATATCGAGTTGCATAAATATGGACTATGTGGCGGTGCACCACATATGTCGAGTGCCATTTTCAGCACGTAATGTTGCTCTGAGAGAGAGCTGAGCGGTGGGACGAGCGTAGTATCCTTATGACCGCTCCCCACCACCGCGGTGGGTGTACTGAGCTGTATTCTACCCTCCTCCTCTGTCTCTCACTCAATACACAGGGAATTATGTACGGAAATTACCTTATCTTAGGTTTTTGCACTCATGTTGCACGATCGTTGCAAGAGAACCAGTGGTCGTACAAGGATGGTTCGGGTGTCATTGGAAAGCTCTGTTTATGCCTTTCAGCGATAGATACTTGTTTTACGCTCTGGGTCTTGCTTATGCATGAAAATGAGCACGGAAACAACCCTAATTAGGGTTAAAAAAAAACGCTGGGCGGCACAGTGTAAAATACCCTACCACCCGCTCTTTGCGTGTTAAAGGTAACAAGGTTTTCTCTGCCCCAATTGGAGATAGTATTTAGATCAGAATTTAAGAGTTCTATGGCTTCATTACGTTTGTCGTTGAGGGATTGCTGGCTGGGGCATTCTGAAAAACTAATGGAGTAGTGTAAGGTTGAGTCGTCTGCGTATGAATGGATGGGAATTGAGGTACAGTTGAGGAGATCATTTATAAAAATTAGAAAGAGAATAGGAGATAGGACAGAGCCCTGAGGAACACTGGAGTTTATAGGGTGAGAAAGTGAACAATGGCCGTCCACAACCGCGGCTATGGAACGGCCGGAAAGGAAATTAGAGACAAAGGCACAGATGGAGGGATAGAAACCGAAGGAGGGTAGTTTAGAAATTAAAGATTTGTACCAGACTCTATCGAAGGCTTTCGATATGTCTAGTGCAATAGAAAAATTCTCACCGAATTCCCGAAAGGAGGATGACCAAGAGTTAGTAAGATATGAAAGAAGATCACCAGTAGAGCGACCCTTATATATATATATATATATATATATATATATATATATAGTGAATGAACACAAAAGACAAAGCTGCCTGTTACAAATGTCTCCCTCAAATCTGAAAAAGTGAAAGAGCCAAGTTCAAAGTATGTTAAAGTCAAAATGTTTGGAGACACGGAGCTTGAAGCAGTTTAAGTCATAAGATGAGGGAAACACAAATTGAGGGAGGGAGTTCCAAAGCTTGCTTGTTGAGTAAGGGAAGAGGGACGGAGCCTCCTCACATCCCGGGGTTATCTTCTTCGGTCTGGGTTTAGTCCTCGGCCTCCTCTCCCAACTCTTGTAATTTTCTCGCTAGGTTGGCCGGCCACTCTCCTTACAATTGCAAGAAGTAGGTATCAGGGTATGGGTCGATCAGGCATCTGAGAGCTCGTAGTTCCTCGAACAGGTGGGGGACGGTGGTGTTGTCAGAGGTTTGCACGATTTTGAAGGTTGCTTGTTCAGGCTCTGGGTCAGGTGTCGTGGGGGAGTGAGGGCTTGGTGGTCAGGATTCGGGGAGGGGCCTGCTAAGAATGCAGGTAAGGAAGGAGGAGAGAGGGTAATTGTTGGTTGGTATGGTGCTGAACAATAACTGACGAGTTAGGAAGTTGGGAGGATTCGTATGGAAGGTTCTGGGCTTCCCACCCTGATATTTTGATAGA
This sequence comes from Paralithodes platypus, assembly GCA_032716605.1. Lineage (NCBI taxonomy): Eukaryota > Metazoa > Arthropoda > Malacostraca > Decapoda > Lithodidae > Paralithodes > Paralithodes platypus. The sequence continues at coordinate 17,335,715 of CM064511.1, read as the reverse complement.
CCAATGCCCGTGAATTGTCATCCTGTGACCTGCCTGGACCAATCACCTGCTTTGGCTTCCTGCAATGTCAGAAACTATGCTCACTGGCTAGCTGAGTAGGACTACGTAGCTGGCCTAAGGTCGTGGTCTAGCTGGTTTGGGTTAGTGGCTACTGTGGGTAGTTTCAGCCACAGGGACATCAATGGGACTGGGCCAAAAGTGATGGGGATGCATGGAGGGTTGACAGAGTAGATTGCCCAGGAAGGCCTGGCTTCCCCGGAGGGTGTGGGGGTGAATCGTACTGGGTGTTGGGAAAGGGGTTAATTTATTGCTAGGATTTTGGCTGACCCTATGAAGGGGGGAGGTGTCGTGATTGCGGGAGTTGCAGGATGTTTCTTTTGCCAATTCCCAACAATATACTGTATATATACTGTTTATATATAATATATGTTTTATTAATTTCACCAAATATATTCTGTATATATATCTATATATATATATATATATATATATATATATATATATATATATACAGTATATAAGGGAAGCATTATGTTCAACACGATTATTCCGGCCTACATTCGATTTCCAACGTGCACAGCGGTCACCAGGATAATTCTATCTGTAGTGAGCAGGCTGGCATTGAGGACCTTATGTTTAACCAAATAGAGGTTAGCTGATGTAACATGGAAAATATACAGTAACCCCTGAACACTCACCAAAGACTCTAAATGGCAAGATCTTGAAGAAAATCACCACAACAGAGAAACATAGCGTAGGCTCTCAATTATACCTTAATTTCGACTGGAATGTCCCATTTCCCAATCCAGAGTTATGTAACTGATTGCCAATAAAATATACAGCTTTACAATTCTACTAAGATGTTTTATCTATAGCATTTTTGTCTAAGTTTGCGAAGGATACAAAAGACAAAGCTGTCTGTAACTAGTGCCCCCCCCCCCCCCCCAACAAATAAAAAATAAACAAATAAAGTAGACGTGCCGTTTCGCCAAAAATCAAAACGGCATACCCAACTCTGCGAAGGGTTACCATCATCACTAATATTACCACCATTATTACTACTACTATCATCATCACCACAATTGTCACCATCATCACTAATACCACCATCATCACTAATATTACCACCATCATCACTACTACTATCATCATCATTACAATTGTCACCTTCTAATGTCAACTTAACTAACTTAACCTAACAAATACGGGCAAGTTTTTTTTCTCCCCCTAAACGATGGCGTTTTATGTGAGTGTCGCACACACACACAGAATGCCATCATCATTGCTTGGGAATAGGTACAGGGATGGGGGTGGGGTTCCTGAGGGGGGGGGGGGGGGGGAGGGGGGCAAAACCATATTTTGGACCTAAAATCATAACTATTGCACAGATTCAATAAATATGTTTTTAATTACCGTCGCAGTCACGCACCAAATGTTCGTGTGAAGTTTGGTGATAATACGTCGAACGGTCTAGGAGGAGTTATCGGACAGACAGATATTTCGGCCGGCATGTATCACTATACGAGGAGCTATACCACTCTGCTTATGCAGAGTTGATAAATAAAGTAGACATGCCGTTTCGCCCCAAATCAAAACGGCATACCCAACTCTGCGATGGGTTAGCATCATCACTATTAGTCACTATCATCATTACTATCATCATCACTACTACTATTATAGTCATCACTACTACTCTTACCATCATCACTACGACTCTCATCATAACTACAACTGTCATCACTACAACTGTCATCATCACTACAACTTTCACCATCATCACTAATACTGTCACCATCATCACTACAACTGTCATCATTACTTGTCACCATCATCACTACTATTATGACCATTATCACTACTACTAGTACCTTCACCATCATTTTTTTTTTTTTTTTTTTTTTTTTTAAAGAGACAATGAACGGAGGAAGGAAAAACACAGATAAAACAAAAAGGTCCATGTGCCTAAAGGCATCCTCCATTCATAAAATGTTTGTAACAACTGGATTTAAACATTTGTAGATTGTAAGCTTGTGGAAAGCAATTCGAGGGAAGTGAATTCCAAAGAGTAGTAGCTCTGGGGATAAATGAATTCTGATAAGCAGAAGTTCTGCATTGTGGAGGAGAAAGTGTAAATTCATGGGCGATCTCAGCCGCCATAGTTCTACGGGGAAAGATGTGGAGAGGCGGCACAATTGAAGCAAGTTCCTCGGAACAATTGCTGTGAAAATATCTGTAGAATAATGCAAGGGATGCAACGTTTCTTCGTATTGGATAATGTAGGAAGGTCCTGTGTGATTGCAGGGTTATTGATTAATCTAATAGCTTTATTTTGAATTTTGTCCAACTGCCTCAATGCAACCACTCCACTTCCACCCCACAGAGGTGAACAGTAATCCATCTGAGAACGCACATGACTTTTATATATCACGGCCAACTGCTCGTCAGTGAAGAATTCTCGAACTCTGTACAGGAGTCCCATTTTTTTAGAGGCATTCTTAGCAATGCTTCTAACATAATGTGTCCAGCTCAAGTTAGTAGTTAATGTTACACCGAGAATGTCAATACTAGGGGAAGTGGGAATATTTACATCATTAAAAAATATATGGGAGTCAGTGAGATTCTGTCGGTTAGAAAATTGAATGTACTTGGTTTTCTGTGCATTAAAGGAAACTAGATTCTTTTGTCCCCATCCATTAATTCTAGAAAGTTCCTGGTTCAGAGAAATTGCAGTGTTTATTTTTGAATTTATAAGACCGGGTTGGGTGAAAGAATTGGTAAATGTGAAGGAACTGTGGAGTGTTGAGTCATCTGCGTAGGAATGTATTGGATTATGAGTGGTAGATATGAGATCATTGATATGAATGAGGAACAGAATTGGGGCCAAAACTGATCCCTGGGGAACACCAGCATTTATTGAGTGAAATTGAGAATAAAGGCCATCTACCATTACACATATTTTTCTGTTATGAAGATAAGAAGAAATTAGTGGAACTAATGATGCAAGGCCGTAGTGTGACATCTTTGACAATAAGGATTGATGCCAGACTCTATCAAATGCCTTTGATATATCCAGTGCTATCGTATGTGTTTCACCATGTTGGTCTGTAGCTTGGTTGATTTGATGCGTAAGAAGGCAAAGCATGTCTGCAGTTGATCGACATCGTCTAAAACCATATTGCCTATCACTGATTAATTTATTATTCTCAAGATGCTTAATTATGTGATTATTTAATATAATTTCAAAGACGTTACCAAGAGTGGAAGTTATAGCTATTGGTCTGTAGTTTGATGGATCTGAAGAGGCACCTTTTTTAGGAACTGGATGGATGTTTGCTTCTTTCCAGGGTACTGGGAAGCATGAGGTATGAGTACACAGACGGAAGTACGGAGTACTACTGTCATCATCATCACTACTGTCATTATCATCACTACAACTGCAACCATCATCACTACTATTACCACCATCATCACTACTACCACCATCAGCCCCACTATTACTACCATCACTTCTAATGTCAATTAAAGTAACTTAACCTAACAAATGCAGGGCAAGTTATTTTCGCCCCGTAGGGGCAACGCCATCATTGCTGGGGGGGTAGCGCGGGGGGGGGAGGGGGGGGGGCAAAACCATATTTTGGACCTAAAATCATAACTATTGCACAAATTCATTTTTTTTTTTTTTTTTTTAATTACCGTCGCATTCACACACCGAATGTTTGTGTGAAGTTTGGTGAAAATCCGTCTAACGGTCTAGGAGGAGTTTTCGGACAGACAGACAGACGTCTCACCATTATCATCACATCTGAGACATGTGTATGATGTGTGGCTTTCTGTGATGTGTGTGCCCCTACGGGGCACACACACACAGGGAATAGGTACAGGGTAGGGGGTGGGGGTCCTGAAGGGGGGGGGGGGGGGGGGGGGGTGGGGGGGGGGGGGGGTGGTTTAGGGGGGGGGGGCTGGTTGAGGGGGGGGCCTGTGGGGGGGGGGGAACCATTTGTTGGACTTAAGATCATAACTATTGCACACATTAAACAAAAAATGTCTTTAATTACCGTCGAATTCACGCACCGAAGGTTCGTGTGAAGTTTGGTGAAAATCCGTCAAACGGTCTAGGAGGAGTTCTCGGACGGACAGACAGATAGACAGACAGACAGACATTTCGGCCGGCATGTACCACTAAACAGGGGGCGATACCACTCTGCTTACGCAGAGTTGATAAAATAAATTACAAACAAATGAAAGAATGACAGATAGCTATGTTATACGCAAACTCTATGGGCATGGGAGCTTGAAAGAGTTTAAATCTTAGGATGAGGAGAAGATAGATTGAGGGCTAGAATTTCAGAGTTTACCTGTTGACTGGAAGAAAGACTGAAAACCATCGGTTCACTCTTGGGTTAGAGAGTTGGATAGAATAGGGGTGAGAGAAAGTATACACTGACAAAGCTCAGAACGTTGATGATTATAATTGTGGTAGAAAAGGCAGGGAGAGAGAGAGAGATGAGTAAATCAAGTCCAATATAAAACAAAATACAAATCTGGTATCTTAACGGCCCACACAATTCTTATCCCTCCGATACTACCAAGGAAAGATAAGTCAACCCCTAATGCCCGACTAAGATTCGATAAACCTGACAGAGCTGCAGCAACCTCCACCCACCTGTCACTGTCCTACCTCACCCACAGACAAAAACTGTATCACACCAACACATTATCCGCTCACATTCAATTCGCAACTATATATTGGCAATATACCGGGGGTCTTTTTGCATCGGTGTCAGATGCTAGACCTATGTATGTTTATACTCAGGCATATACCCTATAGCTGGGGGTGGCCGACTCGAGACAGATATCGAACAGAAGCAACAATTAAAGCTCCAATTCTTACGGTCGTCCGGGACCACTTCCGCGTTCCCTTGCCCCTTTCTCTGTCTCGTCTATTAGGTGAAGTCTATAATGGGAGGAGGGTTCGTAGCCCTCGCCCCCAGAAGGAAAAATAGGACAGTAAAAGAGACAGACAGAAACGGCTAAGGTTGGTTAGAGGATGCCAAACCTCGCTCTGGATAGGACCAGCCCTCACCCTGTTAGACCTAATGAAGATTATTATGTTTAGTTGGAGTCTTATAACACCTGAATTCAGAAGTAACCAGCCTAGAGTTGCCGAAAAATTAATTGTGTAAAAAAAAAAAAAAAAATCTGTGACTTGGCGTGGTCACAGGGATCACGGGAGTATAATACCGACTACAAGTTGACTGCTTTCTTGTTAGGGGAAAAATGTTCTCCTTGTGTATAAACTCATTCAGTACCGGATACGTCCTTTTCATTATATTCAGGCAACTATTATACGATTTAGTTCAGCTTAGGGAGGATATCTACCAATTAAAAGACTACAGGCTAGTTCAACCGATCCTTTTAGCTACCATATATCCTTGCCAAGCTGCATGAAATCGTCTAAATGTCACTGAAATCAAATAAATAAGACGTCGCTGGTAAAGAAAGGGTTAAAATTGCCTTTTTTTTTTTTTTTTTTTCTGTGTTTGAAGAATATAATTCATCCCTCCATTCATTCATTTCCCTCTTAACTTTGTCAGTCTACTGTACTGTATGCATGCTTGTAATTATTGTATGCTACTGTATGTATACATCTTTAGTCTTAACGATGTTCATTGTATATTAGTACGGTAAAAATATGACATGACCTCACACAAATTGAAACAAAAATTATTTCACTTATATCGCATGCCTAAAGGTGTCCTTTTTGACATATAAAAAGTCTTAATGAATATTCCAAGGGGAAAATCCTGAAATCCGGGAAATAAAAAATGACTGCCATCCGCCGTAGAGAGCTAGTGAAAATAATTATACATATCTAAAAGCGCTACAATCTAATATAACAGTAACTCTTTTTGGGTGTCAAAAGTTAACCCAGTGATCCCAATTGTCATTATTATCATCATCATCATCTTTCAAAAACTTCATGTGCAAGCCAAGCACACCTCCACTAACTCTTACCCCAGTCGGTGGGGTGGGAGTGGGGATTGGTAGGGGGGAGGTTGGGGTGGGGTTGGGGGTGGGGATGGGGTGAGTACAAAGGAGTGCAAAAGAAAACAAGTAACAACAGATAATGC